>OU342741.1:377898044-378498044 GCA_910589775.1 Avena eriantha
GGATCCACCAGTGTCATTGCATGTGCGTTCTTTTCACTAACAACAACCAGAGTCATTGCATGTGTGTTCTTTTCACATACCACATATAGATCCACCAGTGTCATTTTGCATGTGTGTTCTCTATAGAGACCACACATAGATCCACAAGTGTCATTGCATGTGTGTTCTTTTTAGTAACAACAACCAGAGTCATTTTGCATGTGTGTTCTTTTCACATACCACCTATGGATCCATCAGTGTCATTGCATGTGCGTTCTTTTCACAATCCACCCATGGATCCACCAATGTCATTGCAAGTGTGTTCTTTTTAGTAACAACAACAAGAGTCATTTGCATGTGTGTTCTTTTCACATACCACCTATGGATCCACCAGTGTCATTGCATGTATGTTCTTTTCACAATCCAGCCATGGATCTGCCAGAGTCATTGCATGTGTGTTCTTTTTAGTAACAACAACCAGAGTCATTTTGCATGTGTGTTATTTTCACATACCACCTATCGATCCACCAGTGTCATTGCATGTGTGTTCTTTTCACTAACAACAACCAGAGTCATTTTGCATGTGTGTTCTTTTCACATACCAACTATGGATCCACCAGTGTCATTGAAATGTGTCTTCTCTACAGAGACCACACATGGATCCACCGGTGTCATTGCATTTATGTTCTTTTCACTAACCACAACTGGAGTCATTGCATGTGTGTTCTCTTCACAATCCACACATGGATCCACCAGTGTCATTGCATGTGTGTTCTTTTTAGTAACAACAACCAGTGTCATTGCATGTGTGCTCTCTTCAGAGACCACACATGGATCCACCAGTGCCATTGCATATGTGTTCTTTTTACTAACAAGAACAAGAGTCATTGAAATGTGTGCTCTCTTCAGAGACCACACATGGATCCACCAGTGTCATTGCATGTGTGTTCTTTTCACTAAGAACAACCAGAGTCATTGCATGTGTGTTCTTTTCACATACCACATATGGATCCACCAGTGTCATTGCATGTGTGCTCTTTTCACAATCCACCCATGGATCCACCAGTGTCATTGCATGTGTGTTCTTCTCATATACCATCTATGGATCCACCAGTGTCATTGCATGTGTGTTCTTTTCACTAACAACAACCAGAGTCATTGCATGTGTGTTCCTTTCACATACCACATATGGATCCACCAGTGTCATTGAAATGTGTGTTCTCTACAGAGACCACACATGGATCCACCAGTGTCATTGCATGTGTGTTCTTTTAGTAACAACAACCAGAGTCATTTTACATGTGTGTTCTTTTCACATACCACCTATTGATCCACCAGTGTCATTGCATGTGTGTTCTTTTCACTAACAACAACCAGTCATTTTGCATGTGTGTTCTTTTCACATACCACATATGGATCCACTAGTGTCATTTTGCATGTGTGTTCTCTACAGAGACCACACATGGATCCACCAGTGTCATTGCGTGTGTGTTCTTTTTAGTAACAATAACCAGAGTCATTTTGCATGTGTGTTCTTTTCACATACCACACATGGATCGACTAGTGTCATTGAAATGTGTGTTCTCTACAGAGACCACACATGGATCCACCGGTGTCATTGCATGTATGTTCTTTTCACTAACAACAACTGGAGTCATTGCACGTGTGTTCTCTTCACAATCCACACATGGATCCACCAGTGTCATTGCATGTGTGTTCTTTTTAGTAACAACAACCAGTGTCATTGCACGTGTGTTCTCTTCAGAGACCACACATGGATCCACCAGTGTCATTGCATGTGTGCTCTTTTCACAATCCACCCATGGATCCACCAGTGTCATTGCATGTGTGTTTTTTAGTAACAACAACCAGAGTCATCTTGCATGTGTGTTCTTTTCACATACCACCTATGGATCCACCAGTGTCATTGCATGTGTGTTCTTTTCATAATCCACCCATGGATCCACCAGTGTCATTGCATGTGTGTTCTTTTCACTAACAACAACTGGAGTCATTGCATGCGTGTTCTTTTCACATACCACATATGGATCCACCAGTGTCATTGCATGTGTGTTCTTTTTACTAATAACAACCAAAGTCATTGGATGTGTGTTCTCTTTAGAGACCACACATGGATCCACCAGTGTCACTGAAATGTGTATTATTTCTAACTACCGTCGTTGGCCACAAACAATCGGGACGCAGAACTAACCATCAACCGCTCTGGGCTTCTAGAAGACCCGATCCCTGATTGTTAGGCGCCGTTGGATCGGGGTGCATGGATGATAGGGATGTCCTTCGCGAGGGCGATCCGCGAGAAGTCTGTTCTGTGAACTGATTGGCCGTGGCAACTACGCTGGGCCTATGTCCTTGCCTTTATCCCCTTAACCTCGGGGCCGAAAATCAGATCGTGTTCCTTCATCGCCATGGAGAGGGAGAGGCCCATACTCAGCTTGCACATGGCTCAGATGTTCGCCCACTACGACATACTCGCGCCGCCGTTAGCGAGGCTTCCGGCTGGCTTCGAGCTCAGCTACGCCGGGGTTCCTGTCGCGCCGCTCTTGCACGACAACGCGTTGGCGAGGCAGATCGAGGAGCGCCGCCGCCAGCTGTCGGAGCGGAAGAGGGCAATGGCGCGGTACTCGCGTACGAGCGCGTACTGGCGAAAGCTGTTCAAGAAGGAGCAGGCCGCATTGATTGCACTGTGCGGAACCCACCGGCGGGAGATCCACCCGGATCTGCGCAACCCCGAAGGGAGGCATCACTTCTGGGCAGTGCCTGGCGTACGACCTCCACCGTTATCGACACAACGCGCTGTGAAGAATCCATGAGGAGGAGGAACGCTGCCGGGAACGTCGGCATCAATTCCGACACGGAGGAGGCTGGCGGCGACGCAGACAACGTCGTCAATGATGGAGACTGCGGGAGCGTCATAGTCGATTAGGACCACTTAAGCATAAATTAAATGGGAAAATTTGCTGCAAGACACCGTTATTTATGTCATTTGCTGCAACACATCGTCCGATTGTGTCTTTGCCAGGTACCATTACAATTGAGCGGTGTGTTTTAGCAAACGCCAGAAAATAACGGTGTCTTGTAGCAAATTTTCCCAAATTAAATCTATGTACGGTATCTTAATGCGCTCTTTGGATCTGAGTCACCGGAGTCATGGTCACTTATCGTCATAATCTATATATGTTGGCCATGTTTTAGTTGTCTTTGTCTTTGAAACTAGTCGATCGAAACTCATCCGATCCTGAAAATAAAGTTCGCGCGTTCCCTGGCATATCTGATGGGACAATACGCAGACTCTGCTCCCAGCACTTGATGGCACAGCCGTAATTTGGAGTGCGCCTGAGGAGAAGGGTTCGAGCGTGTTGTAATAGTGTACTACTCCTGTCCAGATATAACTGACTTAGTTTTTTTAGATATTTAATAAATGTGTCTATACCCAAAACATGTCTAGATACATGTTTTAGGTTTCTCTGTCTTTCAAACTAATCAAAAGTCATCAAATTCTGAACAAACAAAGTCATTGCGTTCACACTTGATGGGACAATACGCTGACTCTGCTACTTGATGGCACAGCCATAATTCTGGAGTGCGCCAGAGGAGATGGGAATGCAAGGGCGATGGGAACTAGTAGCCGCGTCCAAATGCAGGTAAAAAATTAATGTAATAATATTTAAAAAAAGTAATCTGGTCCACATGACCCCATCACAGACACGTTGCACATGCCAGATATAAATAAAGACGACACGGCTAGTTTAGTTTCAATGATACAATTCAACATAGGACGTTACTGTGCCCCCATCTTTCTGCTCCTCTTATTAGTCTGCTAGCCCACGCTGCATTAAGCATCAGTTGATGAGAATAAAAAAATGATAAAATGGCAAATAAAACATTTTTTAAGCTTACCTTTCATCCGGAGAATCGTACAAAGATGAAATTGGCAGGGATTTATTATTTCTCCTACAGTTAGCCGAAAGATCCTCAAGAACATCCTCATTCACCCCTGCAACTTCTTCATATTCTAATACACCTCCATTATTTGCCCTTTCCTCCCCGTTCCGCTTACCCTTTTGTTTCTTTTCACACCCTTTTCTCGCCGGCACCTCCAGTTCTTCATAAATTGGCTGCTTACGTACGTTTTCCTCTGAGTGCTCATCACCGTCTTCGCGCTGCTCTTCCGCCAGTTCTGGCTGAGAAGCCTCATTTTCTGCCACCGGGGTGTGAATAAGGACAATAGCATGTGTAACTGGGTTTTTGCACAACCTCTTGATATGGCCGAATCTGCCACAACGTCCGCATTTCCTTTTCCTAGAACCAAGCCTTGGACCTTTATCGGTGGAGGCTATGATCCTTAGCTTTCTAGGCCTCCCAGGTGGCCTCCTAAGAACTGGTGGTTGAAGTTTGAACCCTAGATCGACAATCTCCCAATCATTTTCATCGGCCATAGGTGATACATTTTCTGCATAATTTGTAGCAAACTTGTCCACGGAGAAATAGTTATCGACATAGTTCTCTATTTCAGCTCCGTTACCTCTAAGCTTTAAGATGAAGTAAATTGCATGGTGACATGGCAGACCAGTAATCTTCCACTGCCTGCATGAACAAGTCTTGTTTCCAATGTCTACAATGTACCTCCGTTCACTTCCACGCTTGTATTCTGCATAAACCTCAGCCAATGTTCTGGAACTTCTAACCACCCTCATCTTTATCGTTCTCATTGCCCTGGTTCTTGCATTCAGTAACATAACCACCTTTGGAACTATTTTATGGCCTAAAAATTTCTTACACAAATTCTTTTCCTTAAATCTATCTTCACCATCATGCACTGTCTTATTGCATCCAACAAAATAACAATTCCAAGTGTCTTCATGCCCGAAATCTTATCATTGAAACTCTCTGCCAAATTATTGCATACAAAATCCACCTTGCTTAACTCACCAAACTTGCTTCTGGCCCATAGCTTGGTGTGATGTTCCTCAAGGTATTTTTTCACCTTTGGAACTACATACATGTTCTGCAAGTAAGTAACATGCGTGCTTGGGATGTATGTGTATGCTGATCGCCACAAGTCCTCTTCAAAGATCTTTCCTTCGAACTTCTTCGTGAAGTTAGTAGCGAGGTGCCGCATGCATTCCCTATGCTCAACCCCAGGAAACACAGAATCAACAGCATTCTCAAGACCCTCGGATGCACCGGTGTGTATCACCAAGCCTTCAGGGTGACCAATTACTTCCCGTAGTCTCTACATGAACCATGTCCAGCTTTCATTTGATTCACCCTTAAGAACAGCATAAGCTATGGGTAGAAGCCAATTATGCGTGTCCGAAGCACAAGCAGAAGCAACATGTCCCCTGGACTTCCCTGTTAAAGAAGTTGCGCCTATTGTCAAGTATGGCCTGCAGCCGTCTAGGAACCCCTTCCAGTATGCCTTCAGGCAGACAAAACATCTCCTGAAGCATATCTTATCTGCCTGCTTATACCTGACCCCCTCGAGACCTTTTCTCTCCCTTTCACAACCTCGTAATCGATGTCAACAACACTACTAGGTGATGTTTTCTCTACCTGAGCTTTAAAACTATACAACATATGAAAACTGTCATTCCACTTGCCTTGAATGAATGATACGTCCATTTTGCATCACTATTCTATGTCTTAATTCACTATTATTCATTGATATATTTCATATTGAGAGGTGATACTTATGTTATTTCATCTATTTTTGCATGGTTGATGACTTTTGGAGCATGGACCCGCTGTAGTCAGGATTCTGATGGAAAATGTGATGTGGCAAAATTCACGAAGATCAGAAAATCCGGGAAAATATACGAAAAATCCTATTTTTCCATAAGCCTAAGGATGCCATCCCACACCACCCCATGGCACGGGCAGGCCTAGGCCGCGCCTGGAGGTGGTGTGGCAGCCCCGGCCCACTCCAGCCTCTCCCCTCTGGCGTATACATCCTCCCGAAACCCTAAGACTCGGGGAGCGACCACAGAAAGATTTCGCCGCCTCTGCGGGGCGGAAAACACCGAGAGAGAAAGATCTCTCCGGCAGACAGATTTCTGCCGGGGGAATTCCTTCCCGGAGAGGGGAGATCGTCGCCATCAACACCACCATCAAGCTGGATGATACATTGCAAATGTATCTATAATTTTTGATGTTCCATGCTTGGTTTTATCTACTTTCTTATGTTTTGTCCACACTTTGGAGTACTTTTCATATGATTTCTTGGACTAACCTATTAACAAGATGCCACAGTGCCAGTTGCCTGTTTTCTGCTGTTTTTGGTTCCAGGAAGTCAGAAAATCAATACTCTCGGAATTGGACGGGACAAAAGCCAAAGTTCCTATTTTACCAGAAGACTCACGGAGCCAGAATACGAGACAGAGGAGGGCCAGGGCCTGGCCACACTCCCCCAGGCGCGGGATAGCCTTACCCGCGCCACCAGGTGGTGTGGGGCCCCCTGGCACCCCCTCGGTCTCCCCTCTCGCCTATAAGAGCCTCCTGATACCAAAACCCTAAAACATCAAGCCTCCAGCCATGAAAAGTTCCGCAGCGCCACCGCCACCGAAAAGGAGATTCGGGGGCCAGAAAGTCTCTGTTCTGGCACCCTGCCGGGACGGGGAAGTGCCCCCGGAGCCATCTCCATCGATCTCCACTACCATCTCCATCACCATTGCTGATTCCCATGATGAGGAGGGAGTAGATCTCTCTCGAGGCTAAGGGTTCTATCGGTAGCTATGTGTTCATCTCTATCTCTCTATGCATGATCATATTGTGATCATGAGCTTGTAATCTATAGATCTACCTTGCTACTCAAGTGCTTTATTAGATCTCTGCTCTCCCCATGTGTGTGAAAGTGACAGCGTGCTCACCATGGTGGCACTTAGGCTAGAGATTATAAATACTTGTTATGAGTTATATTTGGAGTTGGATGTCTTTATGAAATTGTGGTGTTTGTTGGACTCATCTAGTACTCAAGGTGACTGTGTGGGGTTTTCTAGATGGGAAAGGCTTACTTTGAGGAGTGCTGTTATAGCCCTACCGTTGATTAGAGTGTCCAAACGGAGAGTAGTTAAGAGTAGTATCATAAAGAGAAGATATTTATATGAGAGTGTTCACTAGTGAAAGTATGATCCCTAGGCCTTGTTTCTAAGCATTGAAACACCGTTTGAATTAGATCTGTTACATGTTTGCTTGCTTCCATCTTTATTTCAGTTTGCTTTTAGTCTCTTCCACGCCGTCAAGCTATCTTCTATCACCGTTACCACTTATAATTATCCATACCACTTGTATTTCACTATCTCTTCGCCGAACTAGTGCACCTATACACCTGACAAGTGTATTGGGTGTGTTGGGGACACAAGAGACTTCTTGTATCTTGATTGTAGGGTTGCTTGAGAGGGGATACCTTTGACCACTTCCTCCCCGAGTTCGATAAACCTTGGGTGATCCACTTAAGGGAAAACTTGTTGCTGTTCTACAAACCTCTGCACTTGGAGGCCCAACAATTGTCTACAAGAATATAAGTGCGTAGACATCAAGCTATTTTCTGGCGCCGTTGCTGGGGAGGTAAGGTAAAAGGTACTCACATCCTCCGGTGTGAGTGCTCGAAGTTAGTTCCTTTAGATTCTGCAATTTTGTCTTTTTTTTTTCTTGTTTTCACTATTTAGGCTTAATGGAAAACAACAACAAAATTAGAGAGCTTTATAGTATTTATCTTGAGTTAGGACATGAAGTGTTTGAAGAGAAAATTAAAAAACCTATGGAACTTTATTTGCATGCTAATAGCAATGTTGTTAGTATGAATTCTTTGGACACTATTATTGCTAATGCTATGGAAAAGTCTAAGCTTGGGGAAGCTAGTTTTTATGAAAATGATCTTTTTAGTTCCCCAGCTTTGGAAGATAGCTATTCTATTGTTTATGATGATACCAAACCTCCAATATATGATGATTACAATGATGAATATGATATTTTCAGTCCACCTACTATTGAGGAGGAAATTAATTATGACTACAATATGCCTCCAATATTTGATGATTATGGTGATGAGAATAATAATGATAGCTATTTTGTTGAATTTGCTCCCACTACAATTAATAAGAAAGACAATGTTTATGTGGAGAGTATTAATTCTTTTATGCATGTGGCTCATGATAAGAATTTTTTATGTGAGTTATATTGTTTATTTTATTCATGATGCTACTGAAAGTTATTATGAGAGAGGGAAACATGGTCTTATGTATCTCAACAATATTAAGTTTCCCCTCTTTATGTTGAAAGTCTTGAAGTTGCACTTGATTTGCTTTACTATGCTTGTTGCTTTGTGCTTTCATGACTTGTTTATTTACAAGATTCCTATGCATAGAAAGTGGGTTAGACTTAAATGTGCTTTGAATTTGCTTCTTGATGCTCTCTTTTACTTCAACTCATATTTCTTATGTGAGCATCTTCTCAAACTATCATGCCTAACTTAAAGGCGTTAAAGAAAAGTACTTATTGGGAGATAACCCAAAAGTTTTAGATGAGTCTTGGAAGTTATTACTTCAGTAATAACCGCTCCTTATCCTTTTTATTTGCTTTTTGTGCCAAGAGTAACCTCTAATGAGAGAGAAGTAATGATTGGGAAAGTTGTTGTCCCAAAACAGATTTTGTGCTTCGCCGTAAAAATTCGTGAGAGAGCTCTGTATGTCGGATTAAGCTGTAATGTTTTGTGCTTCTGCCCCAGGTTGTTATCTAACTTTACTTAGTTCAACACGTTTTTATTTGAGCAACATAAGGTTTTCGAAAAAATTTGTCTTTACCTGCTGGTCTGTTTTGACAGATTTCTGCCATTTTCTGCATTTGCTTCTTGTTGGTTCCTTTTTGATTTATTTTGGGGAATTGAGCTTTTTAAGGGAAGTGCTACAGTAGCTAGTGTTCTAATGGATGTTTATTTGGTGTTAGAACTGAACCTTAAGACTTATTTATCTTGAGTGCACTAATGTTGCTAATAAAGATTGTGTGAAGTTCTGTATGAAGGAAAAATTTCAGGTGTATGGAAGGAATGAGTAATGAGATGAAGGATGGACTAAAGCTCAAGCTTGGGGATGCCACACGTGTCACCCCAAGAAACATCCAAGAAGTACAAGCGTCAAAGCTTGGGGATGCCCAAGGCATCTCCTTCTTCATCAATAAAAATCCCAGGTTTCTTCCAAACGCTTCATTTTCATTGTTTCATGCACAGTTGTGTTGTTCTCGGAGCGTCTTATTTTTCGTTTTCGTTTTGGTTTTTCGTTTGCTTTGGTTTGCTTAGTTTTCTGAATAAATTGGTTGGACCCCCTCTTTCATACATTGGTTTGCAAGTGGTTTGGTTTGGTTTGGAAAAGAGTAGGAAAGTTCTTACTTTTGTGATAAAAAGAGCTCGTTTTGGACTGTGGCCTATGCTTTGTCATGCCATGCTTGATATTGTTTTGGCTTTATGCTTAGTATTCTTTGCTGTAGCATGACTTGTTATAAACAATAGAGATTGCTTAATGTGCCTTGGATGAATCATGCGTTGTTTTAGCATATTAAAGCATAGTATAGTGGTATTCTCCTTTGATGCTTATTTGGGTTGACTTGGCGCATGCTCACACCATGTTATGACTATCCAAAGTCACCATAGCCTTTATGATCCTTTAGTTTTCAACTTGTAGTATCACTTTATGCTTTGATCAATGATGTTTTGTCGCTCTACATGATTATGGCCATTATTGCTCTCTTAGTTTGTCGCTCCCAGTCTTTTGCTAGCCTCCACAACAAGTATGAGTTCCACTCATGCATCCAACTCCCTAAACCAAGTTATTCCAAAGATTCCACCATACCTACCTACTAGCTTATGCTATTCCAAGTACATTCATGCTTTTGTTTACCTTCCACTTGTTATGAGAAAACTAGTGATTAAAGCTCTCATGAACTTGATGGCACACTTTACTTTATTGCCTCTAATAAACTTGAACCATTGGGTCCTTCTTTGTTGCATATATGCTTGCGCTTTATAAGTTGAAATTAGCAGAACCATGTACCATGGGGAATGCTTTCAACATTGCACTTGTACTTTGTACCCCGTTGATATCATGTTCTTTTGCTTACGGATCCCGGCGGTGTGAAATAAAAGTGGAACTTGTAAGATCATGGAGTTTGTATGTGTATTAGAGAAACGCCTGGGCCGGTAGCCTAATCCATGCCTAATCATGGTGGAAACTTGCAGCATCGCCATAATGAGCACTCTATGAAGCATCCTCAATAAAAACCTATGCAAATAGCAAATAAAAAGATCGCTGAGATGCTCATTTTCTGCTTGCCTTGTCATTTTGATTATGGGAAAGCTCCCGTATCATGTGCAAGGGGTACCCCGTTGGCGGTTCTTAATGATACACATATACTTACAATGACAAGAGCTTACTCGTGACTAAAGTTGAGTAGCATGAGGATCGGTCTTCGTAAGTAAGGGGCATGAGATTTCGGTTTATAACTTGTCAAGCATATCCTCTTAGTTGTGTCACTTTAACCTTAATCACCTTCAAGATGCTTATGATAGGGGTAATGAGAGCTGAAAGCTTTAAGTACCATAATTTTTGGAAGCTCTTTATGAGACTTGAATCCCTACTTCCTTTTACAAAAGGCCTTTCTTCCACCATTATATTGAGTCTCCACCTTCTATCTTTATGCACCTACTTTGAGAGCATAGTGGCCATTCTTAGTTCTATGTGCATTGTCCCAAGACTAGTTGATTGATGCATAACTTGTTATTGCTTGTTTTAAACTATTGTATCTAGTCACTCTTATGAACTTTGAAGGTGTCATATGCATTTATATTTGCTACTCTATGAGGGACAAGCTGAATGCTATTATGCTATGTTTTCTTTATGTGAAACAAACAAACGTCTTGCAAAGCATTGTTATTCATGAATCTTTTGTTTGTGCCTTTTCATGTTGCATCATAGTTTCTTTGCTTATTGCTAGAACTTTGTCTCTCATGTTATGATTGAAGTACTATGATCCCAGCTTTGAATGTTTTGAAAATACTTTGATCAAGTATTTGATGGTGCATGTCACCTCAAAAATTATTCTTTCTTATTATCACTTACCTACTCGAGGACGAGCAGGAGTTAAGCTTGGGGATGTTGATACATTGCAAATGTATCTATAATTTTTGATGTTCCATGCTTGGTTTTATCTACTTTCTTATGTTTTGTCCACACTTTGGAGTACTTTTCATATGATTTCTTGGACTAACCTATTAACAAGATGCCACAGTGCCAGTTGCCTGTTTTCTGCTGTTTTTGGTTCCATGAAGTCAGAAAACAATATTCTCGGAATTGGACGGGACAAAAGCCAATGTTCCTATTTTACCGGAAGACTCACAGAGCCAGAATACGAGACGGAGGAGGGCCAGGGCCTGGTCACCCCCCCCCCCCCCAGGCGTGGGCTAGCCTTACCCGCGCCACCAGGTGGTGTGGGGCCCCCTGGCACCCCCTCGGTCTCCCCTCTCGCCTATAAGAGCCTCCTGATACCAAAACCCTAAAACATCAAGCCTCCAGCCACGAAAAGTTCCGCAGCGCCGCCGCCACCGAAAAGGAGATTCGGGGGCCAGAAAGTCTCTGTTCTGGCACCCTGCCGGGACGGGGAAGTGCCCCCGGAGCCATCTCCATCGATCTCCACTACCATCTCCATCACCATTGCTGATTCCCATGATGAGGAGGGAGTAGATCTCTCTCGAGGCTAATGGTTCTACCGGTAGCTATGTGTTCATCTCTCTCTCTATGCATGATCATATTGTGATCATGAGCTTGTAATCTATAGATCTACCTTACTACTCAAGTGCTTTATTAGATCTCTGCTCTCCCCATGTGTGTGAAAGTGACAGCGTGCTCACCATGGTGGCACTTAGGCTAGAGATTACAAATACTTGTTATGAGTTATATTTGGAGTTGGATGTCTTTATGAAATTGTGGTGTTTGTTGGACTCATCTAGTACTCAAGGTGACAGTGTGGGGTTTTATGGATGGGAAATGCTTACTTTGAGGAGTGCTGTTATAGCCCTACCGTTGATTAGAGTGTCCAACCGGAGAGTAGTTAAGAGTAGTATCATAAAGAGAAGATATTTATATGAGAGTGTTCACTAGTGAAAGTATGATCCCTAGGCCTTGTTTCTAAGCATTGAAACACCGTTTGCAATTAGATCTGTTACATGTTTGCTTGCTTCCATCTTTATTTCAGTTTACTTTTAGTCTCTTCCACGCCATCAAGCTATCTTCTATCACCGTTACCACTTATAATTATCCATACCACTTGTATTTCACTATCTCTTCACCGAACTAGTGCACCTATACACCTGACAAGTGTATTGGGTGTGTTGGGGACACAAGAGACTTCTTGTATCTTGATTGCAGGGTTGCTTGAGAGGGGATACCTTGGACCACTTCCTCCCTGAGTTCGATAAACCTTGGGTGATCCACTTAAGGGAAAACTTGCTGCTGTTCTACAAACCTCTACACTTGGAGGCCCAACAACTGTCTACAAGAATAGAAGTGCGTAGACATGACTGGACTTCATCGGGATCATCATCATCATCACCACCACCATCATCACCATCAGCACCCTCATCACCATCTCCATATTGATGTAACAATTGCGTTGCATATTGCATAGTTCATAGGGGAAACTTTCCCGGTGTTGATTACTCTTTGTAGTTGATGCTATTGAGTGAACCATTGAATTATTGTTTATGTTCAGATTGTTATACATCATTATTTCATCTCTGATCATGATCCATATGATGTCTTGTGAGTAGTTCGTTTTGTTCTTGAGGACATGGGAGAAGTCTTGTTGTTAGTAGTGGAGTTGCGTTGAGAAAGATTCAATAGATTGTTATTTAAGTTGTGGTGTACTTCTTCTAGTGGTGTCATGTGAACATCGACTACATGACACTTCAACTATATGGGCCTAGGGGAATGCATTGTGTATTTGGCTACTAATCGTAGGGGTTGCCGGAGTAACAAAAACCTGAACCCCCGTTAGGAAACCATTGCACAAGGGATGTAAGGGTCTTAGAGTTTAAAGTTGTGGTTAGGTTTCTACCTTAATTACTTTCTTGTACTTACGGATGTTTGCAAGGGGTATAATAACAAGTATGTATTAGTCTTGGATGGGGCAGTACATTAGCACAGGTTCACCCAGACAACACTTAGAAAGCTAAAGAAGATTAATCAACTATATGAAGCAAAAGCACTTGACAGTCTTCCCATGTGTCCTCGAGAACGTTTGGTCATCTTAAGTAATACAACCGGCTTGTCCTTTGCTGCATAAAGGATTGGACCACTTGCTGCATTTATTCCTATTGTCTTTTGTTTACTCGTACTTTGTCTACTTGCTTTATCGAAAACCCCTAAAAATCTGTTTGCTAAGTATTTGCAGAGAATTCCTGATCCATACCACTAGCCAGCACCTTCTGCTCCTCGTTGGGTTCGACACTCTTACTTATCGAAAATACTGCGATACACCCCCTATACTTGTGGGTCATCAAGACTATTTTCTAGTGTCGTTGCCGGGGAGTGAAGCGCTATTGGAGAGTGGAACTGGTAAAGGAAACTTCTACTGTGAGTATTGTTTACTTCTGTTAGTTGCTTTATTTTCGTTATGGATAATTCGCTGAGTTTCTTATTTGGTAATGCTACTACCACTGCTAAGGTAGTAGATAAGCCACCACCTGCTGAGAATGATGTTTTCAAAATACCTACAAGAATTATTGATCGTGTTATGGATAACTACTATGTTGGGGATGGAACTATCCATCCCGGTGATCATTTACTCTTTATACACGAATTATGCGGGTTGTTCAAGTGTGCAGGTATTACTACAGATCAAGTTAAGAAGAAGTTATTCTCATTGTCACTGAAAGGAAGAGCTGAGGAATGGTATAAGCTGCTGAAGAATGGTCAAGCTCTAGAATGGGAGGAAATAGTGCCTCTCTTTTATTCAAAGTTTTATCCTCCTAGTGAGATTCATAAAGATCGGAATCAAATATACAACTTTTGGCCTCTTGATGGAGAGAGTACAGCTCAAGCTTGGGGGAGATTGAAGTTACTAATGCTCAAATGTCCCATTCATGAGCTCCCCAACAATATTATTATCAACAACTTTTATGCAAGGCTCCCTCTACATGATAAGGATTTATTGGATGCTTCTTGTGCTGGATCATTCACTCGCATGGAAGAAGAAGCTAAATGGGATCTTCTGGACCGTATTCAAGACAATGCTGGAGCTTGGGAGAATGACAAAGGTAGAAAGTCAGGTATAAATTATGATTATGAACGCATTGAATTTTTATGGGAACTGATGACTTTCAAAATATTAGTAATATTTATGGTCTTGATTTGCAAGTTATTACGAATTGGTTTAGAGCTTTTGTTTCCTATATCGAAATTCCAAAAAGGGGATGGAACAAATACCATGCACCTTACAAAGATATTGTTGACTATGCTCCTATTGGAAGTGCTGAGTATTGCATTATTGACCCCATCTTACCCGAACCTTATATCGAGAAGATTCCCTTCCCCGAAAAGGTAAAGGACCATCCTATGATAACTAATGTAATCACCAAAAGTGAAAAAAGAACTGTAAAACCTGATGAACAAATAAACATTGAACCTGTGGTAGCAATTGTGAAAGACCTTGTCACTAAAAGCATAGAAGATGGGCACATAGTCTTTTGTGAGGATGCTTCTAATATTGTTTCACATCCCAATAGAACTAAAAAGGCTAGTGTCCCTATGCTTTCTGTTAGAATTGGTGATCATTGCTATTATGGTTTATGTGATATTAGTGCAAGTTCCAGTGCTATTCCTTATGAGCTTTACAGAGAAATTATGCATGAAATCAGTCCTTGCGAGTTGGAAGAGATTGATGTGGTTATTCACCTTGCTAATAGAGAGACCATCTCTCCAATTGGTATTGTACGAGACGTGGAAGTTCTTTGTGGTAAGATTAAGTACCCTTCTGATTTTCTAGTACTTGGTTCGGCTGCTAGTAAAACCTACCCTATCATTTTTGGTAGACCTTTCTTGAGTACTTGTGGAGCTATTATTGATTGCAAGAGGGAGAAAATCTTGACTAAGTTTGATAGGGAATCCTATGAGTTTAATTTTTTGAAATTTGCTAAAGAACCTTGCGAAGAGGAAACCCATAATGAGGATTTTAGGGTTGAACAACTTGCTTCTATTTTTCTTGCTCCTAACAATGCTTTCTAGCAATTTACGGAAGATCATGAAAGTGAAATCTTCATGGAATAAAGGAATGAGATTGACAGAATTCTCCGTGATCAACCTATGATGCTTAAGCACGACTTGCCTATAGAAGACTTGGGTACCATGATGCCACCTAAAAAGGATCCGGTTTTCGATCTAAAACCTCTCCCTGATGATCTTAAATATGCTTATATTGATGATAAAAAGATATATCATGTTATTGTTAGCGCTAAACTTTCAGGGAAGGAAGAAGAAAGGTTATTGGAAGTTTTGAGGAAACATCGAGGAGCTATGGGCTATACTCTGGATGATTTAAAAGGGATTTCACCTACTATATGTCAGCATTCTATCAACATAGAACCAGATGCGAAGCCAGTAGTGGAGCACCAATGACGTTTAAATCCTAGGGTGAAGGAAGTGGTAAGGAATGAGGTATTGAAACTCCTTGATGCTGGTATTATTTACCCTATTGCTGATAGTGAATGGGTTAGTCCTGTTCATTGTGTTCCTAAAAAGGGAGGTATTACCATTGTCCCTAATGATAATGATGAGCTTATTCCTCAAAGAATAGTGGTAGGCTATAGGATGTGCATCGATTTTAGGAAAGTTAATATAGTTACTAATGAAGATCACTACCCGCTTCCTTTTATTGATCAAATGTTGGAAAGGTTGTCTAAAAAGACCCATTTTTGTTTTCTTGATGGTTATTCTGGTTTCTCTCAAATTGCTGTTAAACAACAAGATCAAGAAAAAACTACTTTTACTTGCCCTTATGGAACTTATGCTTATAGACGTATGCCTTTTGGTTTATGTAATGCTCCTGCTACTTTCCAAAGGTGCATGTCTGCTATCTTTCATGGTTTTTGTGAGGAAATTGTAGAAGTGTTCATGGATGACTTTTCTGTCTATGGAACTTCTTTTGATAATTGTCTGCACGACCTTGATAAAGTTTTGCAGAGATGTGAGGAAACTAATCTTGTTCTTAATTGGGAGAAATGCCACTTTATGGTTAATGAAGGGATTGTTCTTGGGCATAAGGTTTCTGAAAGAGGCATAGAAGTTGATAGAGCTAAGGTTGAGGCAATTGAGAAGATGCCATGTCCAAGAGACATCAAAGGTATCCGCAGTATCCTTGGTCATGCTGGTTTCTATAGGAGGTTTATTAAAGACTTCTCTAGGATATCAAAACCTCTCACTAATCTTCTTCAAAAAGATGTACCCTTTGTCTTTGATGATGATTGTAGGGAAGCTTTTGAAACTCTTAAGAAGGCTTTAACTACAACCCCTATTGTTCAACCACCTGATTGGAGTTTACCCGTTGAAAGAATGTGTGATGCTAGTGATTTTGCTGTAGGGGCTGTCCTTGGGCAACGTATTGATAAAATGTTAAATGTTATCCATTATGCTAGTAAGACCCTAGACGCTGCTCAAAAGTAACCATTCATACTGATCATGCTGCTATATTGTGGACTCAAAAGTAACCATTCATACTGATCATGCTGTTATTAAATATCTTATGACGAAGAAGGACGCTAAGCCTAGGCTTATTAGATGGGTACTACTTTTACAAGAGTTTGATCTGCACATAGTAGATAGGAAGGGTGCTGAAAACCCTGTAGCTGATAATTTATCTCATTTGGAAAACTCTCTTTTGACCCTATGCCTGTTAATGATAGTTTCCCAAATGAACAGTTAGCCGCAGTAGGGTGAACTCGCGAGGAAGCCCTTGGTATGCTGATTATGCTAACTTTATTGTCTCCAAGTATTTGCCTCCAACTTTTACAGCTCAGCAAAGAAGAAAGTTCTTCTATGATTTCAGGCATTATTTTTGGGATGACCCACACTTATACAAAGAAGGAGTTGATGGTATTATGCGAAGATGTGTTCCAGAATATGAACAAAAGGAGATATTGCGTAAATGTCATGGTATTGCCTATGGAGGACATCATGCAGGAGATTGAACTGCACAAAAGGTACTACAATCAGGTTTCTACTGGCCTACCCTTTTTAAAGATGCAAGAAAATTTGTCCTATCTTGTGATGAATGTTAGCGTGTTGGTAATATTTCTAGACGCAATGAAATGCCTATGAACTACTATCTAGTTATTGAACCTTTTGATTGTTGGGGATTTGACTTTATGGGTCCTTTCCCTCCTTCGAAAGGCTACACTCATATTCTTGTTGCCGTTGATTATGTTACTAAGTGGGTAGAATCTATTCCTACAAAGAGTCTGACGGAGAGACTTCTCTAAAAATGCTTAAGGATGTTATCTTTCCTAGGTTTGGGGTGCCTAGGTATCTCATGACTGATGGGGGTTCTCATTTCATTCATGGTGGTTTTAGGAAGACCCTTGCTAAATATGATGTTAATCATAGAATTGCTTCAGCTTATCACCCCCAAACTAGCGGGCAAGTAGAGTTATCAAATAGAGAAATTAAATCTATCTTGCAAAAGACTGTTAATAGGTCTAGGAAAAACTAGGCTAAGAAGTTGAATGATGCTTTATGGGATTATAGAACTGCTTACAAAAATCCAATGGGAATGTCTCCTTATAAAATGGTTTATGGGAAAGCCTGTCACCTACCCTTAGAATAAGAACACAAAGCTTACTAGGCAGTGAAAGAACTAAATAGAGATTGTAAGCTCGCTGGTGAGAAAAGATTATTTGACTTAAGTTCTTTAGATGAATGGAGGAGTGAAGCCTATGAGAATGCTAGGCTCTTTAAGGAAAAAGTTAAAAAGATGGCATGATAAGCGAATACTTAAGAGAGAATTTCATGTTGGTGAGAAAGTTCTATTATATAGGTCTCGTCTCAGATTTTTTGCAGGTAAGCTACTATCAAAATGGGAAGGACCTTTCATCATTGAAGAAGTATACCGTTTGGGAGCAATAAAAATTTCTTCTCTAAAAGATAATACTACACAAGTAGTGAATGGACAGCGACTCAAACACTATATTGCTGGAGATTCTTACAATGAAGATGTTGATACCTTTCAAGTTATAACTCCAGAGAAATTCATTGAGGACCAAATTCAGAGACCTCAGAGTCTGTTTTCATCTAGGTAACAGTTTTGGTAAGAAAAGTTCCGCGAAAATACAATACAACTATATTTTTGCAGTTTTCAGTCGATAAAGAAAGTTTCGAAGCAAAAAAGGGACGAAACTAGAGCCGGGGTGGCCCACACCACCCCATGGTGCGTGCCCACCCCTGGCCACGCCACCAGGTGGTGAGGCCACCCAGGACTCCGCCTCCGACCCGTTTTCACCCAGTACCTTCCTTTTGAAGTGAAACTTCGTAATATATAACCCCCCGGATCCCCTGAGGTCCTTATATCATGTTTTCATCGTGTTTTTGTTTCGATCTATTTCTGCCAGGTAAAATCTCAGATTTGTAGCCTCAATGTCTTCCACTGGATCAGTTAAGGGAGATTCCTTGGAAGATATCATCAACCCATACATGAGAGAATTGAAGATTCATCCCAAGGAGTTATTGCTCGAAGGTGGGGAGGTTCGGATTAAGGAGGTTCAAGGCCCTAAAGGTGAAGGAAGTCTGGAGGACAGGATGGAAGCATTGGAACAAGAAGTCTTTAGGTACAAGAAGATGGCAGAGCGCGAAGTAGATATCATCCATAAGATTTGTTCCGAACTCATCACCGAGCACCAAAAGGAGACTGCTGAACTCAAAGACGAAGTCCTCTCACTCCGCCAAACAACCAACGAACTGCAAGCACAGTTCTATGACGTTCAAAATCAAAACTGTGAGTATGAGGCTAGATTTAAACTCATAAGTGCTGCTGCAAGTTTCAGGATGTTGGAAACCACGATGTCTTTTGTTGATGGGAAGCCTTTACCTTGGAAGACGGGCGAAGATGAGAGGATACCACCACCACCAAAGGAGTAATTCGTCATCAGGTTTGGCATCCCCTTGGTTTGTTCCAAGCTTGGGGGAGTGTCGTGGTATCACATCACTATCTTCTATCTTTTTACCTTATTAGTAGAGTCATATCATGAATAGAGGAGTTATTATGTAGTATGGTTTGCATTATGGAAGTGTCCCCTCTCCCGTTAGATATGTATCCATTGGTGTGAGTTTCCGTTATGGAATATTAATGAGAAGTTCTATCATTTACTCTTTTGCATAGCTTATATTAGTTTTCAATTCGTGGTTATATGATTGATCTTGTTGTTAGTATTGGTATCACTTTGGGTTCATTGAGTTAATTTAGTTGGTTTTGGCAAACCTGGCTCGGTCAGTAGCAACACTATTTTTGAGAGTTGAATGAACAAGATAGAGTACTTTAAAGAAAAATAATTTCATCATCTTTCTTTCTTGATTTGCTCATAAGTCTAGTATTCTCTAGTTAAGATCTTTTGTGCTTCCAAGGAAGATTGCATGTTTGTCTTTATCACTTGTATGTTTGTTTCCTTCAACTCTTATACTTGCTACCCAGCCTTGCTAGCCAAAAACCTGTACTGAGAGGGTATTCTTCTTGTGCATCCACCTCCTTTAATCCAAAACCTTTGCCATTTGTGTCCACCATACCTACCTAATAACATTATTGCTATTCCAAGTAAATTCTTGTTTTATCTACCTCCCAAATTAAACTTGTTATGTGAAAATTAGTGATTAAAGCTCTCATGAACTTGATGGCACACTTTACTTTCTTGCATTTAATAAACTTGAACCATTGGGTCCTTCTTTGTTGCGTATATGCTTGCACTTTATGATTTGAAGTTAGCCGAACCATGTATCATGGGGACCGCTTTCAACACTTCATTTGGTACTTTGTACCTAGTTGATATCAAGTTCTTTTGCTTATGGATCCCGACGATGTGAAATAAAAGTGGAACTTGTAAGATCATGGAGTTTATATGTGTGTTAGAAAAAATGCCTGGGCCGCTAGCCTAAGCCATGCCTAATCATGGTGGAAACTTGCAGCATAACTATTGTGAGCATTCTATGAAGCATCCTCAATAAAAACCTATGCAAATAGCAAATAAAAAGATCGCTGAGATGCTCACTGTCTGCTTGCCTTGTCATTTTGATTATGGGATAGCTCATGTGTCATGTGCAAGGGGTACCCCGTTGGCGGTTCTCAATGATACGCATGTATTTACAATGACAACAGCTTGCTCGTGACTGAAGTTGAGTAGCATGAGGATTGGTACTCATAAGTAAGGGGCATGAGATTTCAACTTATAACTTGTCAAGCATATCCTCTTAGTTGTGTCACTTTAACCTTAATCACCAAAAGATTCCTATGATAGGGCAATGAGAGCTGAAAGCTAGTAAGTATCATAATTTTTGGGAGCTCTTTATGAGACTTGCAATCCCTGCTTCCCTCTTTGAAGGGGCTTTCTTTTACTTTGTAGTTGAGTCAGTAAAACCTACTCCCTTCTATCTCAGCAAGTATTTTGAGTTGTTGTGTTTCATTCATTCATATGATGATTTATTCATTCATGTTTCTTATGTTCCTTGTTTTGCACATTGCTCTTATCTTGATGTTTACTACTTTGAAAGCTATCATTGAAAACCAGCTATTTGTGAACTCCAGCAAATTATCAACTATTCTTCGACCAAGAGCTAAGTTTGCCATTACCAATTATGATTCACTTTATGTATATTTATTGTGTTTGCTTTACTCATTGCAAGTTGAGTTGTATAATAGTGAGTTGTCTTTTATTATGATCTATGTATTTGATGAATGTGATGCTTCTTGTCCATATTCTTTTATCGACTCTTCACTCCATAAACCTGAGGCCATGTTTATTGAGCTCAGTTCGCTTGAGGACAAGCGAAGTCTAAGCTTGGGGGGAGTTGATACATCCATTTTGCATCACTATTCTATGTCTTAATTCACTATTATTCATTGATATATTTCATATTGAGAGGTGATACTTATGTTATTTCATCTATTTTTGCATGGTTGATGACTTTTGGAGCATGGACCGCTGCAGTCAGGATTCTGATGGAAAATGTGTTGTTTGGAGGCAAAATTCGTGAAGATCAGAAAATCCGGGAAAATATACGGAAAATCCTATTTTTCCATAAGACTAAGGGTGCCAGAAGATGGAGTGGAGATGGGCCACAGGGGGCCCACACAACCCCATGGCGCAGGCAGCCTAGGCCGCGCATGGAGGTGGTGTGGCCGCCCTGGCCCACTCCAGCCTCTCCCCTCTAGCGTATATCATCCTCCCGAAACCCTAAGACTCGGGGAGCGACCATAGAAAGATTCCGCCGCCTCTGCGGGGCGGAAAACACCAAGAGAGAAAGATCTCGTCGGCAGACAGATTTTTGCCGGGGGAATTCCTTCCCGGAGAGGGGAGATCGTCGCCATGAACACCACCATCAAGCTGGACTTCATCAGGACCATCATCATCATCACCACCACCATCATCACCATCAGCACCCTCATCACCATCTCCATATTGCTGTAACAATTGCGTTGAATCTTGCATAGTTCATAGGGGAAACTTTCCTTGTGTTGATTACTCTTTGTAGTTGATGCTATTGAGTGAACCATTGAATTATTGTTTATGTTCAGATTGTTATACATCATTATTTCATCTCTGATCATGATCCATATGATGTCTTTTGAGTAGTTCGTTTTGTTCTTGAGGACATGGGAGAAGTCTTGTTGTTAGTAGTGGAGTTGCGTTGAGAAAGATTCAATATATTGTTATTTAAGTTGTGGTGTACTTCTTCTAGTGGTGTCATGTGAACGTCGACTACATGACACTTCACCTATATGGGCCTAGAATGCATTGTGTATTTGGCTACTAATCGTAGGGGTTGCCGGAGTGACAGAAACCTAAACCCCCGTTAGGAAACCATAGCACAAGGGACGTAGGGGTCTTAGAGTTTAAAGTTGTGGTTAAGTTTCTACCTTAATTACTTTATTGTACTTACGGATGTTTGCAAGGGGTATAATCACAAGTATGTATTAGTCTTGGATGGGGCGGTACATTAGCACAAGTTCACCCACACAACACTTAGAAAGCTAAAGAAGATTAATCAACTATATGAAGCGAAAGCACTTGACAGTCTTCCCATGTGTCCTCGAGAACGTTTGGTCATCTTAAGTAATACAACCAGCTTGTCCTTTGCTGCATAAAGGATTGGGCCACTTGCTGCATTTATTCCTATTGTCTTTTGTTTACTCGTACTTTGTCTACTTGCTTTATCGAAAACCCCTAAAAATCCGTTTGCTAAGTATTTGCAGAGAATTCCTGATCCATACCACTAGCCAGCACCTTCTGCTCCTCGTTGGGTTCGACACTCTTACTTATCAAAAATACTGCGATACACCCCCTATACTTGTGGGTCATCAATGAAGTCTAGAGCCATCTCCTTCCCATCAAAGACTCTATGATAAGGAATCAGAACGTTAAACTTTTTGCTAATCTTTGCTCTGAGTTCAGCTGATCCAATGTTATGATCCTGCCTCACCCAGTCAAGTACAGTAGCAGCAATCCACTTGGTAGTCGCCGGTCTAATTTTACCACTTAAAGAAGTATTAGGGCAATTGTGTTCCTTCGTTTTTACTTTGATCTGCATTCGATAAGAATCCAAATAATTCAGAGCTAGTTATCAGCAGAATAAATATGAGAAAGACTGAAACTAAATGTAGCTATTGCAACCTGAAATGGGTGTCCACCCCGCATTGGGGATGCATGTAATCTCCATTGGCACACATTACTTTCCCTAAATCTTCTTTTGGTCGCTCTTTTCAATGATAAATTTGAACCCAACTCTGATTGCATAGGTTACAACTGCATATCTGCGGTCCTCCACATTATCAAAGACAGTCCCCTCATCAATTGTAGGATTGTCCCTGTCAAAGTGTATCACTGGCATGTCCACATCTTCGTCGTCATATCTACATCCCATTTCCACATCTTCACATTCCTCTTCCTCATCAGTCCCATAGTCAGGCTCAAAGTTCGAATCAACCAAATATTCCCTACTCTCCATCCTATCAGGGTCAGCAGCCACGTCTGGATATGCTTTCTCATCATCATCCGCACTGCCACACGTTTCAGTGCATTCATGCTCGCTTGACAAAGCATCATGCTCAAGGACAAGCTGTACAGACGTCCTGCAGTTACCAACCCATATCCTTGGCATCACCACGGGACTAGAAACGCTAATTGGGGTATGCAGATAAGGAATCATAGTTCTTACCTTTCAATGTGGACGCACGGCACCTTCTCCGGGCTCCATACCTCCAAAGCTCTGCACCCCGCTACCTCTCCTCCTGTTTCGTTGTCCTCTGTGCTCTCTAGACTTGAAGGAGATTCTGTGCTCTCCAGTCACGCAGGACCCATATCCGTGCTCTCAAGCCTCGCAGGATCCATCTCTGAGCGGGATCCGAATCACCAGCGTTGTTCGGCCCCTAACCTAATGGTCGACTCTCGGTTTTCGTTTCCAGACGCACCTGGGCGGTGGGCGGCGGCAAGGAGACAGGGCAGGGAGGAGAGGGGACGTGAGGGGATGGCAGGGAGGGGAGGGCGGGAGGACGACGACCCAAGGGGACGACGAGAGTGGTGCACGACTGAGCGGAGTGGCGGCGGCCAGAGCAGAGAAGAGGAGCGGAGCGGAGCTGGTTGCGACAAAGGATGGAAAATTGCACAATAATGTGTTGGTGGGCGGCACCAGCCCTCGAACATGGGACGTGCGCCGTCGTAGGTGGAGGTCAGCGCACTATGCACAGGGAGCACTTCACGGAATTTTTAGCAGGTCCCACATGTCAGTCTGTTTGATCAAAACTTGCATGCAATGCATGGCTGGTCCACGCGCTAGTTCCGGAAAAAAGCCCGTTGATCCAAACTTGAATTGGCAGTTCCGCTTCTTCTCCTCCGTCTCATCATCTCCTCGCAGTGGCAGTTCCGCTTCGTCTCCCTCGTCTGTTATCCTCTTCTTCTTCTCCTCGCAGTGGTAGTTCTTCTTTCTTCCTCGATCAAAACATTCCTGCACATAAGCCATGGCCAGTAGCCGGATGAAGAGGAACTAGGCCGATCTCGCGGCCGACCCACTTCGCAAGATCGCCGACTATTTGCTGGAGAAAGAGGAGTACATCGACACCTATGCTGCTTGTCGGGAAGTCTGCACCGATTGGCGCCGCACTTTAAAGGTGCCCGAATTCCATCTCAACAACTGGATCATGATAGATAACACACTTCTAGACGTTGGCGACTTCACCTTCCTCAACCTTGCCACTGGTCGTTGCTTCAGGACAAATCTAATGGACGTCCATCGCAGGTTCACATTCACATCCGATATTTATTGGTATTTTCCATTGTAAACATCTTAGTGCTAACTGATGCCCTCTTCTTCCAAAAGATTCTACTTTGTCGGTGTTTCTCATGGCGTCATCGTGCTTGCTCAGAGGGTGGAGCCATACCAGATTCGGCTTCTGAACCCAATCACTCACAAGTCTAACACTGAGTTTCAAGCACACATACCATCTGATCTTATGCAATCTGTCGTCGTGACGATGTCCCCAACGATGGTGTTCGTTCGCACCGATTGTCCAGATCATATTGCATGGGCCGATGAGAGCACCCCAACGGGGCAAATCAATGGATCATTTGGAGAAGGATTGTATTCGCCACCTCCTGATACGCTTCTGGTCTGCATGACGGCATTCCGAGGGGAAGTATATGCATTACTTGAGAATGGAGACATCTTTTCGACCAACATCCAGTTAGAGCAGCGCGCGAGCACTGTCACGATGGCCAAAATAATTTCGGCCCTAGTCTTTGAACAGGTACGCGGAACCTACAAATTTTACCTTGTGGAGTCAGATGGTGATCTGCTTCTTGTGTTGAACGGGGATTTCGCCAAAGGGCAACCGGTGTTGTACCGGGTGGACACGGAGAACCGCTCTCTCGAGGCCGTCGGCGACATTGGAAGTCGTGCCCTCTTCGTTGGTTGCAATCGGTCTATCTCCATTGACACCAGGTTACACCCCACAGTCAAACCCGGTTGCATATACTATAGGAATTTTATCAGACTGTATGATCATGAGGTTCAAGCCTGGGAAGAGGAACCAACAATGGTAATGTATGGCTTAAGTCTAGAACATACACCGAGGCCTTACCCTCTGTACGAGATACTGGCAGCACACTGCAGACGGAGAGAGTTCTCTGAACATGTGTTGCAGCACGCGGGAGCCGATGACGACGAAATATATAGGGGAGAATAAATCGTATATTCATCCTAGGTTATTTGCTAGCATTTTCAGGTCTATTTTTTGAAGTAGAAATTTGTACTGTATTTATATTATTTCGATGATCAGAATGCGTATTACCTTTCAGACAAAATTGTAATGTATTTAAATTTAGTACTTCCAGAATTCAAAGTATTTATTTTTAGTAGTTCTTTCAGAATTCTCTGTGTTCGACACGGGCATCAGCTCAGCGCCGGAATTCAGGTCCCACATGGAAAATTGCACAATAATGTGTTGGTGGGCGGCACCACCCCTCGAACCTGGGATGCGCGCCGTCGAAGGTGGAGGGGGCGGGCCTGCCAGTCAGAAAACATGCCACGTCGGTATCCCCTGTTTCTGATGCCCTTTAAAAAAATAAAACACGCCACGTCGTTATCCCCTATTTCTGATGGTGTTGCCACACTCGACGGTACATGGTGGCATATAAATAATATCGTATAAATATAAGGGCACAGTCGTCAAAATTTCTAAAATGAAACCCGGTCCCGTCTCCTACCTGTCCTAGTACGTTGCCCGATGAGGTGGATAGCCACGACCGATCTTTTTAATACGTTCGCACTCTTATGCTGAGAAGAGAAATAAAGATTGAGCTGTTAATGCAACGAGTGTCGAATTATTACCCTCTAAGGAAATGGGAAATGGTTATTTTCACGCGTGCCCGTAGTCCAAACCTACTGTCAGTATTTCACTCCCCTTCTCCGACTAACCACAGTTCACCTTGCGCAGCTCCTCCGAGCCGCACCAACTAGGGTAACATGGACCCACCTAAGCTGCCGCCGCGACAGTCGCTGAAACTGGGGTATTTAGCCCCTCTAAGGCAGGCCATGAAGCTCTACTTCAAGGCCGGTCTCCCATTGCCCTGCCAGGTGGATGATTTCCCTGAATGTGCCGAATTGGCCGCGGCAGCGACTGCACCGTCGTCGGTGCCAGATGCGGCAAGCAGGGCCAAGAGAGCGATGTGGAGAAATCGCGCGGCGGCATTCCGGCATGCTTTAGGCAATGGGAACAAGGTACGTATCAAATCATTCATGAGAGCATGCCGCCGCCGAGGGTACACACCCTCGAACAGGGCAGTGCCAAGGTCTAGGAACTCTCGCGTCCATGCTTCGCCGTGGACTACCTTACCTCAGTGGGGTAGGCTGGGAGCACGCCGTCTGTGGCAAAGACGCTCCATCCTACGCACTGTCGAAGGCCGTACCGTGGCGGCGACCAAGCGTCTACACTCAGCATGCTGGATTGTTCGACAGCCGGAGCTGGTGGCGGGCATCAGCTCAACCCCGGAATTCAGGTTCGAGTTCACACAGACCTACGATCCCGAGAAGGAGATGTCGAAATTCAGTTTTGAAGAAATCGTTGCGGTGGCGCGGATGGTCCAACTGAGCCGGGACTAGCGCACGCAAATCGCTCGTGCATAAACGATACAGATTTCTTGTAGTTTGGCGGGAAGGCAATAGATCAGTTTGGGTTAAATGATCAAAGAACTTATGTCCTCTCAAGGCAATTGGCCAGCCAACTTTTCTGGTGGAGATCTGTAGTTTCTTTAGTGTAGAATAGTTAAGTTCAGACTGAAGAATGGCTTTTGTAGATGAAATGCTGACGAATTGTTTTATAAACTAGTAGGAAGTTTAGCCCACTTTTGTGCAGGTATAAGACCCTTTTGTATGGAAGTACTACTGTTGTAAGAAAATACTATCAAGTACCTATTTCCTTCAATTACTAGTCGTGGTTCAATCCAGTTAACTGGCATCTTTTTATCCCAAACTACAGATTTTGCGTCTGATGTCTGTGCTGTAAACCATTTTTTCCTTTGTCTTGTGTTGCCTACAAAATGGTCCTGCAGTTCAACGTGTTACAAATGTAGCTACCTTGTACTCCCTCCGTTTCAAAATATAAGATGTTTTAGCTTTGTGAATGAAGTGTATCTAGTCCCCTTTTAGTATGTAGGTTCATCTAGGTTTAGAAAGCACCATCACTAAAAGATGTCTAGATACGCTCCATTCACAAAGCTAAAACATCTTATATTTTGAAACGGAGGGAGTACTTGAAGAGGAGATGGACTACATTTTCCTGGCATCCACATAATTGACATTGCTCATTGCCAGGCCACCCTCTTTTCATGAGGTTATCCTTGGTTATTCACAAAAATTATAAAGCACGGTGTTCAACTACATCGATTCAAACTATTACACGCACACAAACTACATCAAATTCATTACCCACACATACTACATCGATTCAAACTATTACACACACATACTACTTCAAACTATTACACACACGTACTACATCGATTCAAACTATTACACATTTTTAGTCGATGCTAACTTCCTGCTACGCTCTCCATACTACAAATTCATTAGCCAGACATACCACGACAATTCACTAGAGCTCTGTCTTCACTCGAGGGAAATCAGAACCACCAGCTCGTCCAAGCCCGGTCCCCCCACCGAAACTGTGTGCCCCGTCGCGAAACGGTGGCGGTCCTATGCCATCGATCCTTCCAGGCCAACACTGTAGGCGATGAGGGCGCTTTCTGGCAGCCTCTTCGAGGACCTGAATGCCATGTACCGAGTCCAGAACCTCCTCCAGGTGGATGATGACCGGGTGCTTCCAGCAAAGTTGTCGCCCTGCCCTGCTTGGAATCTGCACCTCGTACATCTTAGGAACGGCGTCAGGATCTTTCAGCCACGCCTTTACCTCGATGACCCATCTGTCGCTCGGTGGCACGATTTCCACCAGCTCGCCGCCAAGGCTACTGATGACCTGCTTGAGGGCCCCCGGCTCCCAAGCATCCAATGGGAGGCCATCAAAGCCGAGTTTGGAGAAGAAACGAAGCTGCCCCAAGCGATCGTCCCACCCACAGGCGCGATGCCAACGCATGAAGCTCATTTTCTCCCCGCGGCACTCGAAAGAACGGGAAGAATGCAGAACGCGCTCGGTGTCTGAGCTGTGCTCGAACCGGACGAAAAAAATCGAATGGCGGCGCGCATACCTCAATGTTGACCTCATTTCTTCTGATCCCAAAACGAGACCTGAAAGCCGACAGCAACTCTGCCGGCGACACGGTGGGATGGACGCCCAGCATGGTGGCCATGAGAGCATGGTCGTCGAACTGCTGTGCCAGGGCTACCATGCATGGGGTGCGCGGCAGCACGCAACTTCCCGAGGCCGGTTGCCGGCCTGGATCGCCCGACGGGACGCGCTCCGCCGTGCGAGAAGGACTAGCTAGAGGCGAGATATTAGTCCGAGGATGCGAAGTTCCGATACGGAAGACGATGCAACGGCGACGGCTGCGAGTTTCGATTAGAGGCGTGGGAGGTTGACCGGACATGGCGGAGACGCAAATTAGAGCAAGTGCGAGCTCCGATCTGAGACGAGCAACCGGAGCTGAGCAAATTTTATGGGGAGGGGAGCAGGGGAGAAGACCAGAGCAGAGCAAAGAAATAGATCTCGTCCACTCAGGGATCTGGTCCACGCAGTGGTAAGCTAGTCCATGACCGCAAAAGATAACGGGGAATACTGGCATGGCGGGCCAAGAAGAGTTAACCTAACGGTGGTATTTGAGTTCAACCGTTTTTCGTCTGGTTCAAACGACCGTTTGGCCGTTAGATTTGTATTCACCCCCATTTGGCCATTCTGGACAATTGGCGAATCTACTATGGCCCCTCCGCGCGATTGATGGCAGCTCGGGTACCGCGGTGCGCTCACCCACCAAGTTTGGTACCGTAAACGAACATTACCCTTTGTCGGGCCTCTCCGGTTAAACCTTCTAACTCGGACGCGGCCGCATTTGCTGCTCTGAGGTTCTTTGCCGGGGTACTGTACCGATCCAACCCTCCTATTACTATCGTAGCTGTCTGACCCGGCTAGGGTCGTACTCCTTGTCAATTTCAGTGATCAGGTTCCTGCCCCATATCTTCACTCCATCGATACGGTTTGCCTTAGCATACTCCCTCAAGGTGATGTCCAACGACTGATGCAGCGACTGATGCAGCTCTACTAGTTTCCTCTAACTCAACTTGCGCGTGAGCCGGATCTACCACAGGTGCTATTGACGTTGCTAAGCTATCTATCGCTTGCTGGAGCACATTTTCTGGCCTTTCTAGTGGTGCAAACCTTGACCAGGTCTATTTCGGTGTTACCTCTTGCTCTGGCGCCGGATCTTTGCTCGGTCCCGCATCTGGTGCGATCATCAGGACCTCAACTCTTCTAGTGGGGCGAGCGATACGCACTCCACGAGCAGCGCTGAGAGGTCGTTCACCTCCCTCGATGATGTGCCGCGGGTGAACGCAGGACTCATCCACCCGACGTAGATCTTGTGCGCGCCAAGCTTGAGGAAGACGCCGTTGCGTGGTGGAGGGTGCCTGCCGAAGCTTCCGGCGTTGTCGCTGACATAGTCCAGCGCTCCAAAGCGCTGAACCAAGCCTTAGATGATACGCTCGCCGGTGCTTGAGAAGTTTCCCGTCTGAATTTTCACCCCTGCTAGCACCGCTAGCTCCAAGGTGGGCGCCAACTGTCATGGTGGTGGCACGGCAGATGCCATGGATAGGCTAAAGATGGGGCCAATGAGTGCTAGGGGAATCCAGGGATGGAGAGCGTAGTGATTCCACGCACGGAAGTTCTTGTATAATCTCTATCAATGGTGTTTACAAGTGTTCCTAAGGCTCTCAACAAGAAGGAGACAATGTCTCTTACTCCCTGTTTACTAGCCCTCGAGTTCTACCTTAGACAGAGAATGATTGATCTATTGGCCATCCCCCTCTATGGAGGCCCCGGTGCTCCTTATATAGGAGAGCCCGGGTTATAATTCTAGGGCACAAGTGGCAGCATATTCTACGAATATGCTCCTTTCCTAATGCAGATGCTTCTTTATTCCTCTTTAACGGCTCGTCTGAGCTTTGGACGTAACCCGCAGCGTCATCCTTGCCTTTTGGCGTCACCAGACACGGGCTACGTCATCTGACTTTGCCCACGTCACCTTGGTCACCCCTGACCCGCTGGTCCTCTTCCTTACTTTACTTTGCACATGCTTCAGCTAATAAAGCCACCTTTTCACTAGCGGGGGATTCCTTCTCTTGGAAGCTAAGATAATCCGGCTAGCATATAGCTAATCCGGCTTACCCATTAACCTGCAAAACAGATAGACACGGCTGGCATAAATCTTATGCTGGCCGGACCATTGTCAAGGAAATGCCTCATGGGCTGGGACACACCGTGATTCGGCCTGCCATGAGGTGACCCGCTCAGAACTTCGCTTTGACCGCACCGTACCTCGGCTAACTCAGCCCTTATACCCCGGTGTTACCCTACCCGGGGGTATCCCCCCAACAATTCTTCAACAAATCCTGGTTATAGGAATATACTTTCTGTAAGTCAGAATACCCAAAGTCAGAAGTCTACTAAAGACTCGGACAAATATTTATACTAATATCAGCACGAGCCCTGGGGCTACACTAGTTCATTCTTTGGCATCCTAAGGAAGCATAAAACCGGATTTAATTTTCCAGCTTCATGCTTGGGGGCTAGATGATATGATATGAAATAAGGAAAAATGGGAGTTGGAATTCCGACTTACATATTGTCCGCGAATGAGTTTGTCTAAACTCGTATTCACCTCGGTGGCAACCTTCTCGGCGAAAGTTAGAGGGATCACCGGCGTAGTTGGAAGCGCGCCGGACCTTATCTTCTCATCACGAAGACGAACTTGTTCAAGAAGATCAGAGTGTTTGATATCCTCTGCTTCTTGCGCTTCTTCTTCGGCAGAGAGAGTCCGCGTCTCCAGGCATTCCCGAGCCAGCCGTTGAATCTCCTCCACAGACTTCCGAGATAATCCAAGCTTGGCAAGTCCCGGATTGTCTAGGAGATTCCCGGCAAAGGTCTCTGCCAAGGGATCATTACCCGAAGAGGGTTCACCCTTATCAACACCTGAGTCACTCATGGTGACGTCAGTTTGCGACTCAAGTATCACTAGCTCTTATGGTTGAGCCGGATCTTCTAGAACAGTCGGAGATGGAATAATCTCCGGCGCTGCAGAAGGCTAAGGGATAGGAGTCGGAGGAGCTACGGCAGGAGAAGCCAATTTGAGCTTCGACTGGCGCAGAGGCTTCGCGACAGTTTCCTTCCCCTTTCCCTTGATGAGCTGTTAGCTCTGAGAAGATAATAGAACAAAGAACATTACATCTCAGAAGGAATTACAAGTAAAATACAAATACCCTGTGAGGAAAGATTACCTCTTCACAACGGGCACTTCTTTGGTGCCGATGGCCAATGTCGGAGCCTTGCGTTTCTGAGGAACGACATGCGACATTGGGACCAATTCACCCTCGTCCTGAGAAAACTCAGGAGGTTATCCCTCGATAGGAGCAAACTTCGACTTGGGGAGGTCAGCAAGCTGAAAAGGAAAAGTATCTCAGTATTGCAAAAATAACATAAAGATGAGCACATGAAAAGAGTTACTACTGAAGTTTACCGGCACAACAGGATTTTCCACTATATGCATGTCCAGGGATAGCTCCAGAATCTACCTCTCGATCCACTCCCTTATCAGCCATTTGATTTGGCATACATAATATTTTGGCTTTAAGGTCTTGGAGCTGATGCGGAGGGAATCCTTCTTCGGCGACGTGATGGAATGCATCAGTCGATCTCCATGATATTGAAGGGGTTGGATCCGGCGTGCCACCCAGCATTGAACCAAGTCGGACCCTTTCAGGCCCTTGTGCTTCATCAGATATTTGATCCGTCTCTTGGCGAGAAATAGATCGTCACTGAGAGTCGGAGCGACCTCATCCCAGGACTCTTGAGGCGCGGCGGCTCCATCGATGAAAGCCGGCAAAGCAGTATCTTTGCCTAGAGCAGGGATATCCTTGTGGTAGAAAAAAGTGGACGGCCATTGTTTGACCGACTCACTTGCCATGATCCGGGGATAAACGCGCTCACGCCTAACCGAAAAACTAATGGTACCGGTAATATAAGGATTACCAGCAGTTATGGAATTTCTCCGGACATGAAAATAGTATCAGAAAAGAGTAAGGCTCGGCCTAATGCTGAGATACCCCTCGCACAAAGAGGCGTACGCACTCATCTCTAAGATGGAGTTCGGGGGGAGATGGTGGAGATGAACACCATAATGATCTATCACCTCGGAAAAGAAATCTGAGGGAGGAAAAGAAAGACCTCTATCAAGGTGAGTGCCGAAATGCACTCGCTCGTCGTTGCGGGGGTTGGGGACAGTTTCGCCGAAGCCCCTCCGCCAGCCGCCGGCGCGGAGGAGCCCTTCATCTTCAACGACTTGGAGTTTGGGATCGTCAAGGACGCATGGGATCCAAACTCCACGATGGCTCTCCTTCTCTGCTGCTGCTGCCGTCGCCGCCACCCTGCCAAGCCGGAGGATGATGAGGAAGCCATTCTTTCTGATGCACCGATGACCTTAGATGGGCGGCACTAGGGGTGTTTTTCTGGAGGTAGTGGGGCGCTAGGTTCGTCGGTGGCGTAGAGGAGAAGGAAACAGCGCTGGGAACTGGTGAAGAAGATGGGGGAAGGAATCCACACCACTTATATCCATCAGGCGCGTCAAGATTTGTGTAAACGCTACAGTGAGCGTGCCACGCATCGTGGAAAGGATGGGGAAACCCCCGCGCGATGATTACGCCGCCTCGATCTCCACGCATGCATTGAAACGGTGCCTCGGTTCCATGAAAGGCGGACCCACCAACGGTCGTGCTGACAGGAAATGTCTGTCAGTGATGTGACTTGACCATGGCTGTTGTCAGATTACGTCAGAGACCAAGTTCCGGCTTAGTTTGAATTTCAAGCTGGAAACACGAATAAACGTACTGATAGGTCCGACTTATTTTTGAGACCCGGAACATATCTTTTGTTTTGAAGTTTCAGGAACCCTTCAAGATTCTGCGAGCCGAAGATCAAGCTAGATGATGATGAATCCGACTTTGGATCTTGGAGGCTTTCGGGGGCTGCTGTTGGGGATATACTTTCTAGGTATCCTCACAATTCCTCACTGACCAGGGTGGCCCACTTCGAGTTAGAGCTTTGCTTCACGGGCGGCCTAGTCAGGGGGAGGAGACGGAGTCCAGTCCGGCTACGGGAAGGCCTAGAAGACTTACCGACATAGGCCCATAGTGTTACTTGTAGTTCAAGATGTACTCTGTAACCGACTCTTAGTCGTAGCCAGATAGATCTCTCCTGTAAACCCTAGGACAAATATCTATATAAGTCGTCCTAGGGAGAGCCTTTAGGGCACCACCTGATAACCCTCATAATAGTCATCTCAACTCGCACAGGCGAAAACCCTTGTAACCCATATTCCGGCTCTGCCGTATTACTGGATTGCTAGCAGGAGTAGGATCCGTCCAAAGCCGGCGGATTCGAACCTAGGTAAACTTGTGTGTTCACCGTCCCGGAACACTGTACGTCTCACACCCCTCTCTTCCACACGCCTCGAGGATCCCCTCATGGCGTACTTGTCATCAATCCGACGACAACGTGAAAGAGACTAAAGGCAAACTGAAATAAAGATGGAAGCAAGCAAACATGTAACAGATCTAATTGCAAACAGTGTTTCAATGCTTGAAAACAAGGCCTAGGGATCATACTTTCACTAGTGAACACTCTCATATAAATATCTTCTCTTTATGATACTACTCTTAACTACTCTCCGGTTGGACACCCTAATCAATGGTAGGGCTATAACAGCACACCTCAAAGTTCACTTTTCCCATCTAGATAACCCCACACTGTCACCTTGAGCACTATATGGTTCCAACAAACACCACAATTTCATAAAGACATCCAACTCCAAGTATAACTCATAACAAGTATTTGTAATCTCTATCCTAAGTGCCACCATGGTGTGCACGCTATCACTTTCACACACATGGGGAGAGCAGAGATCTATTAAAGCACTTGAGTAGCAAGGTAGATCTACTTGATTACAAAGCTCATGATCACAGTATGATCATGCATAGAGAGAGAGATGAACACATAGCTACCGGTAGAACCCTTAGCCTCGAGAGAACTACTCCCTCCTCATCATGGGAATCAGCAACGGCGATGGAGATGGTGGTGGAGATCGATGGAGATGGCTCCCGGGGGACTTCCCCATCCTGGCAGGGTGCTAGAACAAAGACTTTTTGTCCCCCAAATCTCCCCTTTGGTGGCGGCGGTGCTGCGGAACTTTTCGTAGCTGGAGGCTGTTCGATTTAGGGTTTATGCATCGGGAGGCTTCTTATAGGCAAAGAGGCAAGGTCGATGGGCGGCCAGCGGGCCCACACCACCTGGTGGCGCGGCCAGGGCTAGCTCGCGCCACCATATGGTGTGCCCACCCCGGTGACCTACTCCGTCTCTGCTTCGTGTTTCCGTGTTGCTCCGGAAAAAATAGGCATATTGGCTTTTGTCCCATCCAATTCCGAGAATATTGATTTTCTACCTTTTCTGGAACCAAAAACAGAAGAAAACAGGCAACTGACAATGTGGCATCTTGTTAATAGGTTAGTCCCAAAAAACATATAAAAATACCTCAAAGTTTTGACAAAGCAAAGTAGATACTAAACAAGTATGGAACATCAAAAATTATAGATACGTTCGCAACGTATCAGCCCACTCGGTGAATTACATCCATGTTGCGCAACACATGACTACGTCATGGGGATGGAATTTCATGGGAACGAGTAAAATGGTACTCGTTGGAGAGTATACTAGAAGCTCATACAGAAGGAGAAGTACCCAAGAATGGGAGAACAAGCAGTAACAAAACAAGAAGGCCAACAAATCAAGAAGAAGAAGGCCAGTAGATCAAGGAGGAGAAGGCCAACAAAAGCTCAAGGAAGAGCAGGCTAGTAGTACCAGGAGGAGAGCAGAATTAGGGGCATCATAGGAATAAGTCAGTACCATAAGAAGTAGTTGATCAAGATTAACATCAATCCAGTAATAGACACCACTCCACAAGCCATGGATTGATCACAAAAACAAATCTCTAGTATATGTTCTTATCAGATTTGTTGGGGGTGCACTGTGGTGGAGGAGTACTCTCAGATCTGTATATAAATAATATACAAGTTCCATCATAGGATTTATGTAAATCCAATCAAAGTATCTGGTTTTATCTAAACAAAAATCTCAGCTCATGCATCATTGATAGTCAAAATTCAACTCCTAGCTACTGTACCTAGTAGCAAGCTAACTAGATGTTAGTCACCATTGTGCACACTCTCGAGGGAGGCACCACAAGGGCATACGCCTAATCACTAGTAGGAAAAGGCTTATCCATGGATGACATACCCGGGGCGCACCTTGATATGGTGCTACTTGGATAATTATCCGTGGCGCGCCATAAAAAGGTGCTCCACGGGTATGACCTTATCCGTGGCACACGGGCAAAAGGGTGTGCCACGCATAAGTGGGCCCCAATGCCGTGGGGTCGCCCCCATCTATATGTGGCACACAAAATCGACGTGCGCCACACATAAGTTCGGCATCAGTGGTGCACGCTGTTTCGGTGTGCCATGGATAGGTGTGGACCCAGGGCTCTTATAATGTGCGCCACTGACCTGGCAAGTTTCGGAAAATATGCCCTCACCCTCCCATTTATCTCCTTTTTTGTTTTGCAAAAAATTGAAGAAAATGAAAAACACTTCAAAAAATAGAATCCTTTCATATATAGGTAGATTATGTAGCCTAGCTTGTAGGAAAATTACAAAAATGAATTTCAACTTTTTTTGCAAAAATAATTATGGCACGGTAAAACGGTCATAACATTTGCATACGATGTCGGAAAAAATCTTTAATATATAGAAATGACGAACAAAAAATTCTACATCTTCTCACAATCACCAAATGTCATTTAGGGATTTTTTAGAATCTCAAAACTTGAAAAGGAAAAAAGTTCTGGCAAAAACAAGATTTTTCCTACAGAAAAAATTGAAGCCACTTATATGTGGCGCACCATAATAGGGTGCCCCACGGATAAGTTTGGGCGGGATTCAAATTTGAAATCCCACCCCGGCCACCTAGCCCCTTCTCCTTATCTTCTCCTCCACCTCCACCTCCACCTCCCCTCCCATTCTCCTCTATTCTTATTGCTCCTCATCTCTTCTTATTCTTCTTCTTCCTCATCTCTTCTTCCTCTTCCTCCTCTTCCTCCTCCTTCTCCTCTCCTCCTCCTATCTTCTTCTTCCTCCTCATCCTTCTCCTCTCCTCCTCCGGTCTTCTTCCTCCTCCTCCTCCCCCCCTCTCATCCCCCTCTCTTTATCCTCCTCCTACTCCTCTCCTCCTCCGACTGCATTTCCCGCCTCTGGCCACGCCCTCCTCTCGCTGCCCACGAGCGCCACTTCTTGTCGTGCCCTCCTCCGGCAGCCCACGTGATGATGACGAGGCGATGGAGGATAACCTTTTTTTGAAATTTGAAAATTTTACCTATGGCGCACAATACCCACATGCGCCACGGATAATTTTGTGTATCCCGCCTTTTTTTGAAATTTGAAAATGTTATCGGTGGCACACAAAACACCAATGCACCACAGATAAGTGGGTTTATCCGTGGCGCACGTCGAGGTGCGCACAGATAAGAAAATACTAGTGGCACCGGGCCTGCGCCACTGACCCCATATTTGGTGCGCCATGGATAGGACTTTTTCTACTAGTGAATCAGCAATCACAAGTTTAACTAGGACTAGGAAGGATTATAGTAGAAGCACAACACCAGAAAACTTTATCTTATTAAATCATCTCATTAATGCATTCATAAGCAGCTATACCACCCACTTATTTGTTCCAACTGTAATTCAAATCATTTTCCTAGTTCATCAAACTAGGAATCAGTTTCAATTTATTCTGTCATGTTTACAGTACAAGTAGAGCCAGCTAATCAACCACAGTATTAGCTCAAGGCCAACTAGAGCCACATAGTTAATAGATCATTTTCCTAACGAGGTAATTAGGAATCATTGTAAATTGATCACTGACAGGTTGATTGGATCAAAGCTTCATGCAAGCCATACTTACTGAACACATTCCTACTAGATCAATCATCTCCCTAGATCAAAATTTCTAGGAATCATTCTCTAAATTTTAATCTCTGTCAACTTGTACAGGGAATAAGATCAATCCAAAACACCATTTTAACCTCGGAGATATACACCCCTTTATTGTCATCTTTAATAGTTATAAAGTTATAAAAAACTACCCACTAAAGCTTGCTTCAGTAGGTTAAGAATTAGAACATCAAGTTATCAGGGTACATTTATAATACAATAATTTGGATTCAAACACATGGTTTGAATGCAAACATTTCCACTGTATTAATCTTAGCAGAACAACTACTGAGAATATGAGCGTAGTATGATATTAATCCCAAAGGAGATATACCCTAGAGGCAAATAATAAAAGGATTTTATTATCATATATCATTAGTTCATAATAGTTTTATATCATGATGTAACTATATCAATCAAAAACATTGATATGGGTGTGGTATATAAACAAACCTAGGTCCCTAGTAGCCTCTATTCAACTAGTTCATTGGTCAGATGACGATCAAGGTTTTATGACCATGGTGCTATGAAAAGAAATCCAACTGACAATGAAGTCATATAATCTGGAATGATGTGATGGACATTTCTCACAAATGATTGTTGCAACACGATCATGTCACTTAGCTCACGTTTTAATTATCAGAAACAGAGTATCATAATCCTTAGACCGTGAGATCATATCAATCACTGTCTCTGAAGGATTGCTTAGATATCATCAAACGTCACTCGGTTAAACGGTGATCATAAATGTGTGTTCAAGTATCCAAAGGGGCATGTAGAGGCATTATGCATCAAGATCGAGATTTGTTCTCCTCTGTGAAGGGAAGATAAATTGGGCCCACTCGGTGAATTACATCCATGTTGCGCAACACATGACTAGGTCATGGGGATGGAATTTCACGAGAACGAGTAAAACAATACTTGTTGAAAATGAGATTGAACAAGGTATCATGATACCGATGATCAAATCTCAGACATGTCTTGTATCGTGTAACAAAGAGAATGGGACATGTCGTTTTAGGTTCGACATGATGGAGATTCGTGGAGTGCCTAGGGGTTAACATGGCATCCCAGCCCCGCAGTTGATCATTGATAGAGATCATGTCTATAGCATTCCCGAACCATAGGGAAACACGCTTAAGGGCGATACGACGCTTGGAGATTCTCCTGTAAGATGGAATCATGAAAGAGAGAGAAATTGGAATCGCTAGAGAGATCCGAAGTTGTTCGGAGAAAGAAGGAAAAGGCCAAAAGGATTTTGGATAATTGGCAATTTACAATATGCATTTATTATATGTTAATTATGAATTAACTTATAATAAATAAATATTTATATTCAAATTTATAAAGCAATTTTTCATTAGGCCAAAATCCCGGAGGAAATTTGCCCAGGAGAAAGCCGCAAGAAAAGGCAGAAAACAACAAAAGAAAAGGGGCTGGTATAACCAGCCTACACCCACGTGCGTGGCAGTTAGTGCGCATCACGTGGGGCAGGTAGCAGCCACCAGTCGCGTCCGCAGCCTGCTCAACCCGGCCCAAGGGAGCTCGCGGGGATCAAGGCGGGCTAGTGTGCTGGGCCAACTGACAGGCCGAGCACTAGGGGCGGGAATCGTCCCACCTAGGGCCACACAGCCGCCACCTCTCTAGCGTGTGTGCTGGGCCACACGGGGTTCGGCCGACCCACCCAGAGCGGCTGGCCTAGCCACAATGCGGGGAGGCGCGAGCTAGGCCACATGGGGTCGCCAGCCCACCTGGCCGCCTGTTGTTGCGTGATCTGCTGGTTGTTGTTGCTGGTTGGGCCCGGCGAGGTGGCCCACCCAGCCACATGGGACACCTGAAGGGAAGGGCACACATCCCTTCCCCTATATAAAGGGGTGCCTATGGGAGGATCAAAATACACACCAACAGATATTCTCCATGGCTTCTTTCCTTAGAAAAAACCCCCTCTCTCTCTAGTTTCCTATGTCGTGGCACGATCCCAAGGAAAGGACTGTACACACAAAGTCAACGCATCTACGACATGCTGTTGTGCTGCAGGGATACCGCCAGGAGGTCTACTTCCGCAACCAGCAGGGATCAAGAAGTTCGGGAGTCATTGTATTGCATCGTATGTGTGTGATAACTCGGGGGGAGCTGCACTTGTAGCTACCGGACAATCATGCAAGGACCTGGACAAGAGGTGACGTGCGAGGAGCTTCGCGACCTTGAGGTCGACGGGTACGACTACATCATCCACACTCTTGCATGAGTGTAACGCTCTCTTGGTCTTCAAGGGTACATTATCGTTGTCTTCCTTCGTTACTACATTACTTCTAGATAGATCCCTAGGCATTCAGGGTGTTCCGCGTAGTAATTTTTTTGTTATCTCCTGCAAAAACCCTTTAGTGGTATCAGAGCCCGATCTATGGTTAGTATCCTAGTATGGATAGACACATGCAAAGTGTGGGAATTGATACCCTAGTTGTTACCTTCCCACGTGTATTTGTTTCTATCACGGTACTATGAGATGAAGCGGCCTGGACCGACCTTACGCGTAATCCTATGCAAGACTGGTTCAACGCTCGACATACGACTTGTACTGTATAAGTGTCTAGCGAGTGTTTGTCTCTCTCATAGTAGTTGATATGGCATCTACAACGGAAGGCCCCGAAAGGGGTGTAGTAGAGACAACTATTTTATCCATGTTGTGATTGGAAGTTCGTAGGTAGAAACGGTTGTCATGAAAGCCTAACAGCCATGTAAAATCTACAATAGATAAAATAGAGGCATCTAACTTTATGTTGTAGGGAAGGCTTAGTGATGTGATATGGTTGCAGTCGTGAAATGGTAAGGTAGTTTATTTTTCCTATTACTAAGTTGTGTAGTAGTAGTCATCATGAATATGAACGACAAGACCTATGGCGTCGTGGACTTGGCGCCAAAGCGAAGCACCTGATGGAGATCATGGAGTGGGAAGACAACCATGTCACGTCACATTTTGGTTAGATATGATTTAATCTTTTATGTTCATCTTGTTTTAGTGCTAGTATTAGATACACAACGGTAGCATTTAAATAGGATGATCCCTAATTAAAGGCCAACAAAAGTGTTCTCCCATTAGTGTGCACCACCAAGAAAGTTCTCCGATATGAGGCAGGCCGTGATGATTAGGTGTCACACATATCTAGTTCGCATACGGTGGGTGCAAGCCATGTATGCACAACAAAAACACTATGGTTGGATTGGCGAGCCTAGCATGTACAGTCATGGCCTCGGAACACAAAGATCGAAATATCAAGCACAAGTCACATGGATGATTAGATCGACAAATATAGTCCACCCTAGCAGCCACATCAAAGGTCGTGACGATCGAGGATGATGTGGTGAAAAGGGGTCATGTAATCAATAAACTATCTTTAGGGATGATAGTTTAAGTGGGAGTCCGATTACAAATCTGAAATCCATATTATGAACTTGGTCTAAGTCCTTTTTTTGCAAATTTCTTTTAGATTATGGCTATTCCCTCAGTTCAGGACATCTTTAGTCCATGAATGAACAGGAAGAAACTTGAGTTAGATGGGTCGAATTTTATCGACTGATACCAACGCCTAAATAGGATCCTCATAGAAAACCAACTCCTCGACGTCCTTTGTAAAGCCCTGGAAGATTTCCTTGATGAATCCGATGGTAGAGAAGATACGACTCTTCATTACCGCTGTGATACCTTTGCCAAGGTCGAACCCAAAAGCTAGGATCATCGTCAACAGAAACGGTATATGTGATATACTAGTAATAAACATTTCCATGAAACGCTTATGAAGTTTTCAAGTATTGATACTTGATCTTGTTTTATGAAAATAGGACCCTCTGTGTGAGAGTTACAAAATGGAATGAGGTGATGATGGCGTGATGATGTCCAGTAAGCTAGTTGATGGCTGACGATAATCCTTCCCTCAAAGTTTATCATTAGGATTAGTAGATTTGAATAAAAGCTTTATAATCAAGTTTGTGAAACTTATCAGTGTGTCTTGCTTATTGCGAGATGGTTATTCATATTAATAAGAAACAAATTCACTTGTTCTATTTTTATGAATAATTTCTTTTATGATTCACATTGGGATTATAAACAAGTTATTCTAGTCTTTATCTATATGATAAAAGGATGTTTGTGAAAATTGCCAAAAGATATTCAAGTTTAAATATTGAATAACACTATTTTTAAGTCATTGTGGTTATTGCATGTTTTTCATATTAATGAAGATTGGGGTCTTAGATATTTGATCTAGAGACTTTGCAAAACCATGCCTCGTTCGGCAGAATGACTAAAACTCTGCATTCTGGTAAAATGGTGAAATGCAAAGAAGTGCTAAATTTTATACATATGATGCATCGTATTTTCAATAGATACTGAAAATCCATATTTTGTTCATTTTAAGTAAATATGTGTATTTACTTAATGAAACACAAGTTTGAAACTATTTGAATTGTTCAAATAATTTCAGAATAAAACAAATATAAGATTAACAAGAATTCCAAAGGCTATGCAATTTGATCCAAGTGATTTCGAATTCAAGTTAATAGCAAATTAGCATATAAGGGACTTATGATTTTTTTTCACAAATTATGGTTATTGTACTAATCAAATAGTATTGATATGTCTAATACATCATAATCATAGTGTATAAGACACATATGGTCCAAATGATCTTCGGATGGATTAACGTTAGGAATTAGAGTTAGAGATTGAATTAGTGAACACTCAAAAGTATTAAGAATATCTAAAGATTCGCGGAAACATCACCATATATATGAGATATGCCAAATTCGAGATTGTTGCGAATAGTAAGTCTTTGTGGTACATTGTTAGTAAGACTATGAGTACAAATTCCAAACTAATATCCGAAGAAGACAAAGTTTGTATTGTCTCCGTGAGGTACTTCTTTGAGCAAAGTTTCTTATAGAAGTGTTAGTGGGGGAATAATGTGTAAGCTGAAGTTTCAGCTAATACTTTATAAAACTAGGATTCAAGAAGTTTGTTCCGCTAGTTGCAGAATTTCATTCTTGATTCACTTGTCATATTATTGGAATAAGACATACCTACGAATTACAAAGAAGGATTGATGGACCCAAGTACAAGAAATGACTTAGAGTCATGAAATTAGCAAAGGACTAATCAAAAATATAAAGTCTTCAAAAGTTTGAAGAAAAGGATGTAGCTAGTACAACAAGGAAGTTTAGACCAATATGGAATTGGTGAAGTCTTGTAGCAGAAAATTCTCGATTTGATGTAAGATCAAAGAATTTTGGCTTTGCCAGGATTATCGAGAAAAGTTTTCCAAACAGAATATGTGGACGACATATTTGAATGGGAGATGAGTGACATCCTCGAATTTCAAATATTGATGAAATATTTGAGTGGGAGCGTGACAATGTTCTTGAATATGTAATCGACACATTAAGTGAAAAATGTGTTTGGTATTAGAAATGATTAGATCATTAGATGATGAAATTTAACACATATTAAATATAGTGGATCTATGTGATCAGATCAGGATGCTTAATGAACATTAAAATTTCAAAATGCTTGGAGAATTCTAAAAGGGTTCAGAAGGACCTAGTTGAGATTCTGAAAATAGTTCAGAATGGATTCAAGCAAAGAATTGGCTCTTACTTAAACGATTAGGAGAAGTATTGAGTAACCGTAGATCAAATACACTTATTCCGGGGATTCACGTGTATCAAATTGCAATACATTACTTATGCATGATTGCATCTTGCTTCTTTAAACATTTGTCCTTACCGGACCAATGCTGTTGTTTACAAAATTTGGATCTTCTAGTGTTTTGAAGACCGTGAGTGCAGAATCTTGCAATCACAAATGGCAAGCTCACACTTTCTCATGTCCTTTGCTTATGTTCTATCAAATGCTTGTAACCCGAATGTTATCATCACCTGCATTTCAAAAACGTCAGAAAATACTATTTTCATAATAATATGATTATGGATTATTTACCAAATGGTAATAATCTATTGATATAGTTCCAGTGGTAAAGGAACATAATATCTAGGACTTAATCAACCAATGTTGCCAGTGATTCTAGCGTCGTATATTAAGCGTTAACCATGAGATTTGGAATGGGACAAAGAAGTCAGCTGGATCTTCTTCCTTTCGCATGGACGGATGACCTGATCATGAGGCTGAGGATTTCTCGTGGAGAAACCTATCACATGGGTGGAACCCCTTAGTTTCCCATGATTTTGGTGTCTAGATTATCTTGAGAGGCTGTTAGTGGTTTAGCTGGTCCTTTAAGGGAGCTTGCCAGGGCATAACCGTCTCATAGAGTCTTCAACTGCCTACCAGAGTTATAGTCGGTCCTATAAGGGGCTTGACAGAGGTGGGGCATGTCCTAGAGGATCGTGTCTTCGTGCGGGGTCGCGGAGAGGGGCAGTGATTGGCTTGGATATTAGACTGGGCCCCATACCAAGGAAGTGTGGACAAGCTCATGACTTGGATGTGCAACAAGGCTAAGGTCTCTCATGGGTAAAGCAACGCACCTCTGCAGAGTGTAAGACCCATGACATGTTACTCCCTGTTTCAGGAAGGAGCTACGAACGCAGTTGGAAAGGAACTCCATGAAAGTTCTAGTCAACCTGTGTAGGCTGTCGGACATAGTTTTCAGAATAAAAGAAACCTTTGAAGAAATGTTTACGAAAACCTGCATTGCCTACGACCTTTGGTCTATGGCTGTAGAGATAGTGCATCATACACTCCTTTTTAGGGAACTTGCTAAGTACGTACTCAACTGTACCTTCTTAACCCTTGTTAGGTTCTAAGCCGTTGAAGACGACGTCAACATCAATTTCTGCTCAAGAAACCATCATCGAAAGCTCAAGTTCTTCAATAAAGTCAATGAAGTCAACATATACATCAACCGAAGCAAAGGCAAAGATTTTGATTAGATATGAGTAGATACTCTAGCCATAAAACCTACTTATTTAGAGCATTCCAATAGTAGCAATGGCAAGCCAAATAGCTAGATACTAGTCTTAGTTTTAAATAGTTCTGAGTTATTATTTCTGGTTCTTCTTGTAAGAAGTTCTTTCTCTCTCTTTAACCTAGAGTGTTCTCTGAATCTTTTGTAAAGAGTCGAGTTGTAATCTATAGTCATGTCTTGGACCTGTTGTATTTCTGTTGTACCACTATGAGGGATGTAATACTAGTGAATGGTGTTTCATTGGTGTTATGTCAACGACTATAGTGTACTACATCATGTAGTGGTATGCTGGGTCACCGCATGTTTATTCCCATCCACAAAGCTTCCATGGGATGAACTTTCTTTAAATTATATTTGTTGTTACAAGTACTGCAATAACCTTGGTTGATGCAGGAAACCTAGTCATCACCATAGCATCCTGCGTTTTCCTCGACGGTCGCGTCTTTGACCTTGGTCATCCTCATCATCCAAGCATGCACGACCGTTGTTAAGGGCGTATTCGCCATCCACCTAGCGATTGGCGATGTCCATTATGAGGTCAGTGGTCTTTGGCTTGGTGCATCCCATCTCCTCCTTGAGCTCTCGTCGGTGTATGTCGCTGTTGAACGCGTCAATTTCTCGCTCCTCGGAGATATCTTTTGTGGAGTTCCTGATGATAAACCAACGTTGGATGTATGAGCAGAGGGATTCGCCAGATCGTTGGGTGCATGCCCAAAAATCCTCGATGGTCGCAGGGCGCTTGTACATGCCCTTGAATTTTTGAACGAAACTGTACACAGTTCCTCCTAGCTACGAATTGAACTTGAGGGTTGATACGTCCATAACGTATCTATAATTTTTGATGGTTTTATGCTAATAATATGCTTTTGACACTCCTTTTTTTATAAAGTTTATGATTTATTTGGACTAACCTACTAATAGTTGCAAAAGTTCATAATATTCTTGTTTTACACTTTGATGTGTAGGAATTACCAAGAATACAAGTGGAAACCTTGTTGGAGTCAAATTGGGATTTTTCTAAAAATCTGTCTCAAAGCTATTTTTGAAGATGGTCACGTTTCGGGTCGAAGACGGCGTCAAACGGAAAACTCCTTAACTACAAACTTGTTGGAAATTTTGTGACAAATGTTCTAGACATAAAATTTAGTTGATTCCGAATCCGGACCGGCATTTTAGGCCCGATTTACTACACCCCAAGATGGGGTGACGGGAATCCGAGAAGCTATATAAAGGGAGGGAACCTAATTCACCCAGGGCATCTCCACCCACGAATTTGCAGCCACCAAAGCGACGTTTTTGCCTCCCCCATGGATCCCATCTTCATGGGGAGGGATCCCAAGAAGCCATGAAGTAAGGGGGCTAAGGGGCGGTGCTCCCCCATGATACCGGCGGCAAGGAAGGAGTCCCCCGCGCCACCGCCGGCGCCGCCGCCGCCCTCTTCACCATCTTCACTGCCATCTCCATCACCTAATCCTCCTAGTATGCAGTGGTTAATCCTCCCACACACTCTCTGTACGTCCTATGTAAACATGGTGTTTCATGCTATAAGTTATAATCCTATGATCTATGTCATTTTTGTGTAGTTTCTTTGTTCCTAGATTGAATGGTTGAATGTCTTTGGTTCATTAGAGTTGTATTTTGATATGGTATAGTCCTTTGGTGTCTATTATATTTGTGCACGCATGGATTAAACAGCATAGGGTTTGTAGTATGTGTAAGAGGAAAGGGAGAAGTTCTGTCGGAGTGACAGAAACCTGAGGACGCGGACCGGAATGTTGCACGTATGGGAGTAAGAGAACCATTAAACTTAAGGCTATGGTTGGGGAAACCTTAATGTATTTATTAGTACTTATGGATGTTTGCTAACAATCCAATCATATAGTACATGTAATTCCAAGTAGTGAAGCGCATGTATATTTAGCCTCTCCCACATAGAAAACTGCATCGAAGACAATGAACTCGATCTATTCGCTATTTATCTTGGACAAAACCACCACAATTACCACCACTATTCCACACTCATGGTTCTGTTAGTTTAGTGTATTTTATTGCTGCAGCAACTAGCTTTACTTTCTTGTTATTTATTATCATGCAAAGCTATCTCTATTACTTGTATTGTTGCTCTAGTTTTATTTCCTAGATAATGCAAACGTTTAGTGTGCATAGAGTTGTATCAGTGGTTGATAGAACTTGAGAGAATATTTATCCTACCTTTAGCTCCTCGTTGGGTTCGACACTCTTACTTATCAAAAAGGCTACACACGATCCCCTATACTTGTGGGTTATCAAGGGTAGGCTGTTGAGATAAGCATGTGCAGAACCTTTCATCTACAGTTGTAAGCATTGCATAGTTGTGCTTTTTGTGCCGGCGTGGCACATGACGGACTGCAGGTGGTCATCCAACTAGGTCCTTGGCTCTTGGAGGCCTTTGAATTTTAGGTTATCCGAAGGTAGCTTGAAGCCCTTTGGCATCCGAGTTTGCCGTATGGCATGGCTAACACACCTGGCTCTATAGAGCTCGATGTCTTCATCATCTGCTTTAGTGGAGTAGGCGCGTTTTTCTCGAGATTTGTTGATTTTTTACTGCATCATCTCATCACGAGTGTCGTACTCGCGGTGCGTTCGCCACAGGCTATGGCGTCGTCATGGCGGGTCGTCCTCCCCTGGCTGTGAGAGGTTGCTCTTATGCTTCACAGATGCCTTCTGGGGCTCCTTGGCAGGTTCTCCCGCAAGTGCCGCTTCGACCAGGCTGAGCCCGGTGATGGTAGATCTGTGGACGGCGGATCATGGATCCCCCGCTTGAGGTGGGTTGGATAGCCGGTAGGTGGTAGCCGCAATGACTGCAGCTTGCGGAGTTTTAGGCATCATGTTGCCCCGTGAGTCCACCGACATGAACGAGAAGTCGAGGCTTAGACTGGACTCATGCCTTGCTTCCTCGTCCATCAGATGCGTTCAGGTGCCCTTTAGGGCTAGCTTGACCCTCTCCCAGGATCTCTTGAGAGGTGGATCTGTGGGAGCTCGTTGGGGTCATTGCGGTTGGCGTCGTTCCTGTCTATGGGTTTGGTGCCTGTGCCGTTGTCAGCGTTGATGGTGATGACGACGCAATAGTAGTGGTTGATGTAGACGTTGCTCCCGCAACTTTCTAGGTTAGATCTGATGTTGTGATCTCCTTCGAGCAAATTGCTCAGATCGGAGTCGCAATTGTTGTCGTTATCCGAGTTGTAGGTCGAGGAATAGGCGTTGAGCTCGCCGAGGGTGCCAAGTGGTGGTGGGATCCACGAGGCAGGTGCAATCGACAGAGGCGTCGGCCGTTTCGGGACTGAACAGATCTAGTTCGGGAGGCGCAGAGTGTCAGTCCTAATGGACTTGGGTTCTGGGGAAGATCAGCATGCTAGAGACTTCGTCGGCTAACAAACAAGCACGCACGGACACGAGGTTTACCCAGGTTCAGGCTCCCGGAGGGAAAACCCTACTCCTGCTTGTATGTTCTTGATTGATTGATGAATTGAAGATTACAAGGGTGCCTAGATGGCAATGGTGCTAGATTAGATCTGGTAGGTGTATGTGCAAGAAGTATTTATTACCCTCCTCGTCGTTCCCTCCTGGCCCTTATATGGGGACGCTAGGTCCCAGGAGACATTCGAGTCGGTTACAAATAGAGGGTGAAACCCTAAAGTGTCCTATCTAGTCCTGCCGTATCCGCCAAGGAGTCAAGTCCTTCATGGGCTTGGCTTCACCCGAATTGTCATGGGCTCCTCCATCAACAACAAATTTTCATGTGGGCCTCTCGCTAGGCTGGACCAGATAGGCCAATAGTAGGTACCCGTAGGACATACCTATGTCAGTCCGGTAATATCTACCGCATTCCCGTTAAGCATATCCACGTACAATGTCATGGCCACGTGTGCATTGTACCTACATAGGATTAAGCTTAAGTACTGCAAGAATCTAATTACGTGCATAGCTTCATGGAGAGGACGGAGGTCATACCTTGTGGAATCATCACCGAGCATATTGCCTGCACCATCCTGTGGGTGGAGCACCACAGAAGGGGACACAACGACGACGGGCACTGGCTGAGCGGTGATGGGAGGAGGCTGAGTGATGGGAGGGAGGCCCGAGCGGTGCAGAACCTACTTGCTCTTCTTGGGCACACACGACTTGGGCATCGAGCGTAGGCTGTCATGGCTAGGCCACCGGGGCGAGGGCGACGCAAGTGTTCCCCAACCGTTTCCTCTTTGACTTTCCGGCGTCCATAATCATGTGCGCGACGGATCCGGCGGTCGGAGACCCGGAGCCAAATCCACCTGTGGGACTTGGCTGTTGAGGCGGCATGACCACACCAGAGGTTGGCGGAAGCTTGGTGAGGTCCATGGGTCTGGATCCAGTGAGCGTTGGTGCCATAGAGTGAGTTGGGCGGGATATCGAAGGCGGCAGTGGCACGGACATGGGAAGGGGGAGCACTGAATTGTCCCTCGTGCATGAATGGCTAGAGAAATCCAGGGCATGCTCAGTTCGGCCTTCCAAACGATGGATGTATGGTTCGGGACGATGGTTTCTCCGTGGACGGTAAGAATAAATACATTTTTTGCGTGTTTACATGTTCCACTAGAGCAACCTATTTCTGCAGAAACCGAAAACTAGTGGTTATTATAAAGTTTTCACGGGTTTATAGGCTCCATTAGAGATGATCTAGGCATGCCACTTTCCACCTAGAGACTGCGCGGACTATCCGAAAATCGCCTACAAGTGCGACAAAAAAATTAACTGCCACATAGTACACATTTGGTAGCCTACTTAGGTCCGAGCAGGCTTGCTAGCGATGAAAATGATCTATTTCATTACCTGCGCCCCCCACGTTTTGTCTAGCGCGCTTCTCAAAGCAGACCAGAGCCAAGCCTAGGTACAATAGCCGAATCGACTGTTTTCGTGGAGCTAGCCTCAAGTGGGCGCAAGATGGGACATCGTTGCCCAACCATTGCACGCATAGGGAAGCGCGGAGGCACCGAAAAACTCCCTCCTACTCTCTCACTCTATTGTCACATCCTACCACTCTTCCACTCTCTCACTACGTCCCATCAGTGAGACCGATGGCCTCCACCACTCCTCCTCTACCACTGCCTCTGGCCAGCCTCCCCGCCGGCAAGGGGGTACCCCGTATGAAGAAAACACCCCACAAGTAGATCAAGAGCGCCATCAATCGTGTTGCTGGCGAGTACGAGGCGAGGGATTGAGGAGCGCGACCGCACAAGTCGACCCCTCCATCGTTCCCTCTCTGAGGCGGGCATCACCAATATCCAGTAGGCCTCGCGAGGCATCCATAAGGGTGGTGGTGGTTGGGGCGATGCGATCCATGGGGATTTCATCGGGGTTTTTCCTTATTCTGACCCACTTCAGCTCTGACCCGACCACCCATGCATTGAGGTCGGCGGGGTCGAGCCGAGAGATGGCGGGGTCGTCGGCCTTCAGGCCTGTGTTGAGTCATGACCTGCCATTCCGCCGGGGTTTGATCCAGTTCCGATAGGGTTTCCTCCCATGTCGTCGCCCTTCCTGGCTGGATTAGTGGCTTCAACAGCGGGTGACATATCATCGGGACAGGTCACAACTAGGAGGACCGCTTTAGCCGCCGCCGCGATGGCCCAATCCGCCTCGTCTTCACCAACTGCTCTGGCGATAAGGCAGTCGACCGCTCTGCCATAGGTGAGGGTTTTCTTTTCCGATTTGTACATGTTTCTAGGGACAAATTGGTAGAATCCATTGTAGATTGTGTTTGTGCTTGTTAGTTGAAATGGTTTCCTTGTAGATTAGCTTCTATATATTGCACATTGTAGATTTTCTCCTATTTGGTCCGATTCAATTGTGTACATTGTATAATTCTTGCTAGTTTTATTGACATGCGTTCATTGTGTATCTTGCCATTATGCTAATGCTTGTGTAGAATGTAGCTTACCACACTATCATTGCTAGTTGTTTTTTCACTCTGCCACACTGCCATTACAATTTGCTTGTGCACATTGCAATTTCCTTGTATTCTGATCAGTTGTGCTTGGCAAGGTACCCAAGCAGGATTGGGATACCTTATGCAGGAACATAGTTCCTGCTGTGCCAGGGTACGAGGACTTCATCCGAGACATCCCTCCCTCAACCGCTAGACCTTTCCTCAACCGCTTACCGGCAGAAGTGAAGGCGAAGAAGAAGGAACAACATGGCCACCCTCCTCACATTGGACACTGATGACTGCAAGTGCACAAATCAATTGTATCTAGTTTCGAAGTAAAGATATCGAAACCATAGAGAGCAATTGGTAAAGGTCTTTATGCCCCTCATTACTATCTACCAAAGGATACTTGTAAGCTACCTTTGATCTCAAGTAAAGAGTGTTTGAAAGATTTTTGATTGTTTGCAGAAAAGTAATTAAAACAAGTAAAAAAGAAACAAGTAACAAGATTGTGTGAAACATGGTTGAACTCAATAGGGCTAAAAGATTCTCGAGGATGTAGGATACACCACTAGCATAGTATTGTTGTTATTTATAATCAAGATAACATACTTCTTGTGTCATTAGATGTGTGGAGAGAGTTCCATAATAAGATGTTCACTAGAAGGCTCGTAGGAAGCCACTTTGTTGAGCCAAGAGTGAGGTCACCTCTAAATAACCACTACGATGTCTGAGAGCAGTCACCCATACAAACCACCACAATTAAGGCTTTCCCCATGGATATCGTAATTAGCTTGGGGAGTCCCCCTTTTATCCTTCTTTGACCGTGTAGGTTACGAGCCGGCGCCAATCTGTCACGGGGCCATTCCAGGTACGACCCCAAGACACGTCCAAAGAATTTACCCTCCCTTTAGTCCCAAGGGCAAATGATACGTGGCTGACTACACATACCATCTAAAGAGAGAGATCAAACACAAATCATAAATCTATCATAGACCGGAAAGTCATATGGACACAAGAATAGATCATCTTTGTTACAAGTTCATAATGGTGCTAGGGTTCCTCCATCTCCCCAAGAACAAAGGAACTACTCACACATGGAAGCAATCAGCAACATCATCATAATCAAATGAATGGATAAAAGTACGGAGATAGATCTAATGCAAACCACAATTGAATATGGAATTACAACAAGATCTAGTAGATGAGATATGGGGGTAATGGTGGTATTGGAGATGCAGCGGTCGATGATGAAGGGGATGATGCGTTATCCTCCAATGATCTGTGAAGCAGCTAGCATTTTCCCTAGTCAAGTTCCTCCTTCAGATCCCTTTCAGATGTGGTTTTTTGTGGTTTCTGGTGGCTATGAATGTTGGATCTCCCTCTCATCTTTGCCAGGAGAAAGTATTTGACGAGGAAATCACGCTGACACCTAGTACAGGCGGATGGTACGGGCGGGCTCCGCCCGTACCACCAGTCGTTATCGGTACTGGTTTCTCCTCCTCGCTTGGTATTCTTCCAGGTGCGATGGTAAATCCATAAAATGACTTTTATCACTTAGAAATATCATATTATAACAGAATATGACAGTTCTGATTGATATGTTCATATAAGACTTAGTGATTTGGGATCCTGTTAAAACAAGAACAAAATGGTGTGTGCAAACGCAGTGAAATACAAAGATCCCTACTCTATTTACGCAAAAACAAAAGGTAAAAATGCTTCAATTTTGGACTCATCAAATCCCCCAAGCTAGGCTCTTGCTCGTCCTCGAGCAAGATGGTGGCTTATGGACAAGATCATCATATTCATGAGACACGAGTCGTTACAATGAGGTAGAAATTGAAACAGGAATACAACATCGAATGTAGAGACACTTCGGGGGTATTACCATATCCTTACACATTACATGACTTGGAGGCTTCCACACTTTTTTCTAGTATTAATGAAATCATAAGAAAATTCTAGTGATTCAACATATCATATAATCACAAAGTTTAGAGTTATCGAGCACTAGGTTTAGTAATGCAGATTCATGATCATTCTTTTTCTGCTACACTTGATTCTTTTGATAGTTGTTCTCTCTCTTATTTTTTTATATGTTTGTATTTTTACTTTATTCCCTTCCTCTTTTCCTTTTAGCACATCTATTTGATCATGCCCAGTACCTCATTGGCTTTCAAAAACTCTTAATCATAATATGCTACCAGCATTCTTTTTCTCATAACTTAATCAATACTTTTATTATTGTGGAAGTCCCTAAAATCATGACAGTTGTACAAGTATCATAACACTCAACCTAGTTCAATCATCTAATATAATAATCATGAATCAAAACACAACTTCAATTATCTTAAAGTCTCGCAACTCAATAGATATAAATCTTCTCTTGAACAAAGGGAGCTCGAAGTTGATGCAACTAATGCAAATTCTAGAATTAAAGTCTAACATGCGTGCAGAAAAGTATATATGCTAAAAACTGTAGGATAGATTACAAGGCTCTCACAGACCCCCCCCCCAAGCTTGGAATCAATCCAGGTTGTTCAAATAACTCCTTGTGATTATTAGATACCGTGGTATGCATTATGGTGAAGTAGTTTTGTTGGAGACTATTGCGTGAAGCTTCTTGTTTGTCTCTTCTAGGGTGGATATGCGTCAAAGACACTTCTGTAGATCCGAACACAAGAGGAACATCCCATCAGTGACCTTTCTCATCATGTCATTGAGTTCTTTCTTGCCTTCAAGATCCAAGAGACGCTTGCGCATGTTCTCCGTGTGGATGAGGTCCTATTTCTGATACTTCTCTATATTGTGGAGATGATGTTCAGTGTCTGGAACATGCGCGCCGACTGGCACGTACAAAAGATTGAACCCCCAATCCTCTTGTGGATTCACGCTCATGCACACGTTCATGGTGATCTTCTTTGTTGTTGAGGTATGTGCCATAGTATCCTGATAAGTTCCTGCATTAGGATGGCTAGCTTTCTTACACTTTGGTGAGGAGTAGTTGATGACGATGAACTTGAGTGACTCCATGCAACCCTTCCCATGAGGTTTCTTGGCCTCTTCCTCATCTTTAGGCTTCACCATATCTAGCTAATTCGGCTGCTTCCATCCCCTCTTCGATTGCTCCATGAATATCTTGAACTCCTCGTCACCAGAATCATCATTGTTGTCATACGTATACCGCTTGTTCTTCGGGCTTAGGCCTTGAGCTTCACGATCACTAGCTTCAATGCAGGAGGTCTGGAAACTATCCCATGAAGGATCCATGAGGTTTAGAGGCTTGCCTTTGCCTTGAACTTGGTAGCGCATCAAGTAGATTAGATCTGTTGATATAAGAGGGAGGAGGAACTCTAGGAAGGCTTATTAAGAGTCAGAGCCAGGGATAAATTCATACTGGAAGGAAAAGGGTCGCCCAAGAAAAGAATCCTAACAAGTATGAAAACAAATAAGTGCAAAAAAGAAAATTGTGATCATAATGACCAGCTGATACGGGAAGACGCCCATACGGCGCGCCCGTACCGAGTCATTTCCAAAAACACAATGTGTCAAAGTCGGTAAATAGTCAACCGACTAAGTGGTATGGGCGGGATCCGCTTATACTACCCGTCCATACTAGCTTTACAACTTCAGTTTTTTATAGAGAAACGAATAAAGAACGGATGAAAAAGGCACATAACTGATAACGACCGGTGGTGCGGGGGGGGGGGGGCTGCGCTCGTACAATGCGGCCATACCAATTATGCAAAACCAAACGAAAGCAATCAGCAGGCTTGACGACCAGCGGTACAGGCGAAGACGGCCATACTGCCCACCCGTACCGGCCTCGTAAGACCGACAATCAACTTAGAAGAACGAAGGGAATACATATATGCAAAAAGAAACAACAACAAATCATCAGAATGAAGATGTGTTCGGGATTTCATACGCTTCGATCATTGACAGAACATGAGTTCATTTGGGTACCTTTTCCTTTCTGAATCAACCTTTTCTTCTTCTCTTCGAACAAAGTTGGCTGCAGAAAATCACCAAAACCATCACAATAGGAAATCGAGAGTTTCCTTTTTGGCAGTGTAGTTCCCACAAGTATATAGACGGATAACACATCTTAGGATGGGCAATTTCTTGAGTTTCCATGGGTGTTTCCTCTGTCTCTTCCTTTCTTTGTAGAATCTGTAAATCAAATTCTTGCAAAAATAAAGTCCAACAAATCATCCTTGGCTTAACGTCAGTCCTTTCTAGGATTTCCTTTATGCCAACACGATCAGTATGTAATCTTACTTTAGAGTCAATGATATAAGATCTAAACTTGTAATAGGAGAAAACCACAGGAAAAAATTATTTTTCTGCCATAGGGTAATTCTTTTGGGCCCCATTTAAGGTGCGACTAGCATGATGAATGATATTAAGATCATCACCATCATACTATCAAAGAATTGCTCCTACAGCTTCATGGCTAGCCTCACAAAATAGCTCAAATGGTTTCTTCAAGTTAGGTGGTTTAATAATGGGAGCTTCAAGGAGAGACTTTTTTAATATGTTGAAAGAAGCGAGACACTTTTCATCAAAATTAAAATGGACATCCTTTTGAAGAAGGTTAGTTAAAGGTCTAGCAGTTTTTGAAAAATTCATACTGAACCTTCTATAAATCTAGCATGGCCTAGGAAACTTCTTATACCTTTTATGTCTCGAGGAGGGGGCAACCTTTCTATTACTTCAATTTTTGCTTTATCAACTTATATACCCTTACCTGAGACTTTGTGGCCAAGAACTATGCCTTCTTGAACCATAAAATGACATTTTCCCAATTCAAGACTAAGTTAGTGTCTTCATGATGACCCACAAGTATAGGGGTGTATCGTAGTACTTTCTACAAATAAGAATGTCGAACCAAATGAGGAGAAGAAGGTGTTGACAAGTGGTTTGGATCAGGAATTCTCTGTAAATACTTAGCAAACGGATTTTTAGTTTTTTTATAATGCAGATAAATAAAATGTGAGTAAATAAAAGACAATAATAATAATTGCAGCAAGTGTCCTAATCCTTTCTTTAGCAAAGTACAAGCTGGTTCAATGGTTCAAGACCAGAGATGAAATAATGATAACTAAACGAACTACTCACGAGACATCATATGGATCAAGACCAGAGATGAAATAATGATAACTAAAAATCAGAACATGAACAATAATTCAATGGTTCCACTCAATAGCATCAACTATAACAAGTAATCAACACTAGGAAAGTTTCCCTAAAGAACTATGCAAGATTCAACCCAATTTTTTACAGTGGTACGAAGTGGTGGTGATGGTGCTGGTGGAGATGATGGTGGAGATGATGATGATGCTGATCCCGATGAAGTCTAGCTTGATGACGGTGTTGATAGCGATGATCTCCCCTCTCCGGGAAGGAATTTCCCTGGCAGATTTCTGCCTGCGGAGAGCTCTTTCTCTCTCTGTAGTTTCCGCCCCATAGAGGCGGCGGAAACTTTCTGTGGTCGCCCACCCGAGTCTTAGGGTTTCGAGGGGATTATATATGCGGAAGGGCGATGCCAGAGGTGGGCTAGGGTGGCCACACCACCTGGTGGCGTGGCCCAGGGGGCCTGCGCCAGGGGGTGGTGTTGGCCCCCTGTGGCCCATCTCCACTTCCCCTTCTGGCATTCTTCATCTTCTGGAAAAATAGGAATTTCCGTATATTTTCTGGGATTTTCTGATCTTCACAAATATTGCATCTGGACAGTGCTTTTTTCCATTAGAATCCTGACTCCGGTGGTTCATCCTCCAAAAGTCATCAATCATGAAAAAATAGATGAAAGAACATAAGTATCATCTCTTAATATGAAATATATCAATGAATAACAGTAAATTATGATATAAAATAGTGATGCGAAATGGACGTATTAACTCCCCCCAAGCTTAGACCTCGCTTGTCCCCAAGCAAAAACTGAGCTCAAGAAACATGACCACAGGTTTATGGAGTGAAGTGTCTATAAAGAGAATACGGACAAGAAGCATCACATTCATCAATACACAAATCATAATAGAAAACAACTCACTATTATATAACTTAACTTGCAATGAGTAAGGGGAACACAATAAAGATACACAAAGTAAATAATAATTGGTAATGGCAAACTTTGTTCTTGGTCAGAGAACGGTTAAAAAATTGCATGAGTCAAACATAATGGATTTTTCAATGATAGCTTTCAAAGTAATATTCACTCAGATAAGAGCAGTGTGCAAAACAAGGAACATAAGAAACATGATTGAATAAATCATCATATGAATGATTGAATCACAACAACTCAAATGCTTACTTGAGATAGAAAGGAATAGGTTTACTGACTCAACTAAAAAGTAAAAGATAGGCCCTTCGCAAAGGGATGCAGGGATTTCAAGTTTCATAAAGAGCTTCCAAAAATTATGGTACTTACTAGCTTTGAGCCCTCATTGCCCCTATCATAGGCATCTTGAAGTGATTAAGGTTAATGTGAGGGAAAATATGAGTTATATGCTTGACAAATTATAAGTTGAAAAGCTCATGCCCCTTGCTTATGAGTACCGAACCTCATGCTACTCAACTTTAGTCACAAGTAAGTTCTTGTCATTGTAAGTACATGTGTATCATGGAGAACCGCTAACGGGGTACCCCTTGCCCCATGACACATGAGCTATCCCATATCAAAATGACAAGGCAACAGACAGTGAGCATCTCAGCGATCTTTTTAATTTGCATAGGTTTTTATTGAGGATGCTTCATAGAATGCCACTATAGTTATGCTGCAAGTTTCCACCATGATTAGGCATGGCTTAGGCTAGCCGCCTAGGCGTTTCTCTAACACATATACAAACTCCATGAGCTTATAAGCTCCCCTTTTATTTCACACCACCGGCATCCATAAACAAAAGAACATGATATCAACTAAATAATAAGTGCAATGTCGAAAGCAGACCCCATGATAACATGGTTTTGCTAACTCCCAACTTATAATTTGCAAGCATACAAGCTTCATAAGATAGTCACAATGGTTCAAATTTATTAAGTACAAGAAATAAAAGTGTGCCATCAAGTTTGTGAGAGCTTTAATCACTATTTTTCACATAACAAGTTTAATTTGGCAGATAGATGACATGAGTATACCCTACAGGTACTCGAGCTTGGTGTATACGGGTTGAATATGGCGGAAGCCCACGGTGTTTCCAAGGCCCAAATGGAGAACTCGAGTAACCTACGGACTCTTGATTGCTTGTGGAACAAGAAGAAACTAAATATAGAAAGTTTAAAGGGAAAATCCTAACTTGTAACTGACTCGACCTGCTACCTAGGACCTAGTCTATCTATATAAAGGCTAGGAGGGGGCAGCGAGGAGGACACACGCAACCCTAGTTTCCACAACCCTTGCTAGATTGCATCTGCGCACCATTGTAATCTTCGATTCCTCTGATAATTCCACGAGCAGACAAGCAGGAGTAGGGACCTCTACGAGGCCTGAACCTGGGTAAATCTTAGAGTCCCCTGTGCTAGCCGATAGATGCTTCCAGCGCTCCCTCCTTCTCCAAAACCCAAGTCCATAACAATGGGCATTGATGAGTTAAACCCTCGTCAATTGGCATCGTCTGTGGGAATTGGGAGTGCTGATGTTGTGGCTTCTTCGGCCCCATCAACTGTGATCTACAACTCCGCAACTGCGGAGATTCGCCAGCTCTTCGGCGCGTTCGACTTCACCGTCCACACGCCGGCCACTCGCCCGGCTTTCGAGTCCATAGGCGATGGAATCAGCCTGGCGATCGGGAGCTTCCGCTTCCAAGTTGGTTAGATGGGCACGCTTCGCATGCCCGACCAACCGACAACACCATCGATTGTCCCAGCATCGTGGTTCCCTCCACCGATTGGCACCCTCAGTGAGCTCAATGCCTCGACAACATCGAGAATACAGCCTGCAACAGCAGTCGCGAATCCGATCTAGGCGATCTGGCAACTGAAGATGGAGCCTAAGGTTCCGGATCAGAAAAGTTGTGGGAGCATCAGCTTCCCCAACCACTTCATGTGCACCGTCATCAACACGGGCGACTCCTCCGCCAATCGCGACAACATAGGCAACGGAGGCAATGGAACAGACCCACCAAACGGTGGCATACCCAATGGCGGACCACCACCCAACGGCGGTCCCACTAATGGTGCCCCATCAACAACGGAGGGGCAGTCGAACCCCCCACCATGGTGAACGAGCAAACCGGCGAACGCGTCGTGATCAGGCTCAATGACCTCAAGTGGGCCCGCTGCCGAGAAGCCCTACAAGGCCACCCTCTGCCTTTTGGCTCCTTGCAAGAACTGTTGATGGGCTACCATTGGCTCCTGAAGGAGGAATACAAGTGCCAACTACAAACAATCGCGCAGCTCGAGGCGCATAAAAAGGCGGTAGACGAGTCGAGCCTCCGGCGAGCTGGGTTCTCCTCCCACGGAGGATCCTCTTCCAAGTGCAACGAGTACATCGCTAGCAAGAGGCAATCTCGACTCGCCCACCTCACTGAACAAGAGCATGTAGAAGCCGCAAAGGTCCTCGACTTTGGCTCCATGACAGTGGATACGCGTGGCAACATGCTTCCGAAAACACCGCAAGCTGCGGTAACGGCGGCCACCATGTACCTCCTCAACAATCAGCCGCCAGCTGGAGATCCTCGAGCTGCCATGCACCGATCTACGATCGCAGGCTTGGGGTTAATCGAGGCTGCTCTCGACAAAGAGCTAGCACCGGAGCCGAAGAAAGGCAAGGCCCTAGCAAAACGCTACTCCTCACCCTCATCCAGCGATGACAGTCACGATCTGTCCCGGCGCCGCCGCTCACGACGACACAATCACGACTACGACGCGTGTGAAGACATCATGCAGCGCAAGATCGACAAGTCAAGGGTGCGACGTGCACGTTCGACTGACACATAAGACGAAGATGTGGAGCTCTGTGGTGCTAGATGCTTCAGCAGTGCCATCAGGCAAAAGCGAATGCCCAAGGGGTTTAAGCTCCCATCAGAAAAATCCGAAGTTCGACGGTCTGCAGGACCCAAAGATCTAGCTAGAGGACCATATCTCCTCCTTCAGGCTCCACGCCGGGAGTCGAAGCACGGCTATGCAATGCCTGCAGCTACAGCTACAGGGCGCCGCGCGAGCATGGCTCAACAACCTCCCACGCGGATCCATTCGCAGTTGGGAAGAGTTGGTCTACAGCTTTGTGCGCAACTTCAAGGGGGCCTACAAAAGGCCCGCATCAATCGAAGAGGTGAGATGCTGCCAGCAAAGGTCGGGCGAGTCACTATGCTCATATATCCAAAGGTGGTCCATCATCAAGAACTCCGCAGAAAATATCTCGGAGGATCGCGCAATCGACGCATTCAACGGCGGCGTTCGCCGCATAGAGATCAGGGAGGAGCTGGGTCACTCGAAGCCCAAAACCATCGACCACCTGATGGAAATCGTGAATCGATGGGCAGATGGAGAAGATTCGGTGAAGAATCGTGTTCATTCCAACGATGAAGCAGAAATCGAACGCAGACGCGACCGCCGAAGCAAACGTCGCATGCGCATCTACGATGACCGCGATGACGTCAACATGGTCGCAGTAGGCTACGCCGACAGACGCGACGACAACCGCAACAGCGGCTACCGCAGCGGTGGACGCCGCGACTCTAGGAAAGCCATGCAAGTATGGCAGCGCCGCACTCGCGATGAGGCACCCGCAACATCCATCGAAGACAAGCTGTTCGGGCCATGCACTGTGCACTTCTACATCGACAAGAACGACGGCAAAAAGAAGTCCAGCCACCTCCTCAAGGACTGCCGCGAGTTCCTCAAGCTTCATGAGGGTCTGGCTCGGATGAATCGCGACGCTATCAACAGGGGCTACGGAGCCGCCCCAGGCGTTGTGGCACATGGAGCTCCGCCACCACCACCTGGACCACCCCCAAATGCAGCTGCGTCGGAGCAGCACCATGGAGGCGAGCCATACCAATGGGCCATGGGCACCATGATGATCCAAAAGGGACACCCCTCGAATCGGGTGCAGAAGGCCATCACTCGCCAAGTCAACTTGGCGACAAACTCACCACCATCTACCACTGAGTACCTCAGTGGAAGCGACTCCTCCATTACCTTTGACAAGCGCGACCACCCGCGCCAGGTACCTCGTCCAAGCCATTATCCCCTCGTCCTCGAGGCACAAACTAGAGGTTTCGACATGAGCCACGTCTTTATGAACGGCGGAAGTGGCATCAACCTTATGTTCACGAGTACCTTGTGAGCAATGAGGATCCCTTTGACCTGCCTAGAGGTCTCGGACACAACATTCCACAGCATCGTCCCAGGCAAGGGCATATACCCCCTTGGCAAAATCAACCTCGACATCATCTTCGGCACACCGAATAACTTTCGATGCGAACACATCGACTTCGAAGTCGTCGACTGGCCCTCACAGTACCACTGCATCCTCGGACATGTCGCGTTCGCTAGGTTCATGGCAGTGCTGCACTACGCTTATCTGTAGAAGAAGATGCCAGGCCCTAACGGCGTGATCACAATCAATGGGAGCTTCGAGAGGTTTGATAGTTGTGACAGGGAGTTCAATAGAATTTCCCAATCCTTCGGCATGTAGGAGGAACTCGCAAGATTGAAGGAGTCGATAGACAACAGTCTACCTCCCCTGAGCCGGCCAAGTTCACCCGACCTATCCTTTGACTCATCGGTGCATACGAAAAAGGTTCAGGTCTACCCATCAGATCCCGCGAAGACGGACCTCATCGCCAACAATCTGAGTCCCACATAGGAACTCGCGCTCGTCGAATTCCTCCGTGAGCACTGGGAAATCTTTGCCTGGTGTCTAGCGGACATGCCAGGAGTTCCCAGGGAATTCACCAAGCACGCACTCAATGTCAACCCAGACGCAAGGCCAAACAAACAATTCGGCGACTGTCCGAACCAAGAGCAAAGGCAGTCGGAATGGAAATCAATAAACTCTTCGATGACAAATTCATACGTGAGATCAAAGAAAGCACTTGGCTCACTAACACGATGCTAGTACCAAAAAAGGACACGGATATCCTACGGATGTGCGTGGACTTCACCTCTCTGAATAAGCACTGCCTGAAGGACCACTTTCCGCTACCGCGAATCGACCAGATCATCGACTCCACCGCGGGATGTGAGCGTCTCTGCTTCCTTGACGCCTACTCAGGCTACAACCAGATTCGAATGAAGGAGGAGGACCAAGAGAAAACGGCGTTTACAATGCCCTTCGGTGTGTTCTGCTATAACACAATGCCCTTCGAGCTAAAAAATGCAGGAGCCACCTACCAGCGGTGCATGCAGGCTTGCCTCAAGAACCAACTTGGTCGCAACATCCAAGTCTATGTTGACGACATCGTGATCAAGACCAAAGAGGAAGCTTCACTAATTAACGATCTACGCGAAACCTTCGCCAACCTCAACCGCTACCGGATCAAGCTCAATTCGGACAAATGCGCCTTCGGCGTACCATCTGGGCAACTACTCGGATACCTCATCTCCGCGAGAGGGATCGAGGTGAACCCGAATAAAATAAAAGCCATACTGGACATGGAGAAGCCGAAGAACATAAGAGGCGTCCAACAGCTGGCTGGGCGAATCGCGGTGCTCAATCGATTCATCGGTCGAATGGGCAAAAACGCACTGCCCTTCTACCAACTCCTCCGCAAAGCTGACAAGTTCGAGTGGACCAACGAGGCACAAGAAGCATTCGAAGACCTCAAGCGCCTACTGTCCACCTCGCCAGTACTAGTGACCCCACACGAAAGGGAACCACTGTTGCTATACATCTCAGCCACCAATCAGGTGGTCAGCACGGTGCTCGTGGTAGAACGAGCCAAGGAAAACAAGGTCCACGGGGTACAGCGCCCAGTCTACTACCTCAGCGAGGTACTCACACCAACAAAGCAGCGGTACCCGCACTACCAGAAGCTGGCGTACGGCGTCTTCATGACAGCCCAGCGACTGTGCCACTACTTCCAAGAGCACTAATCGTGGTAGTCAATGACGCCCCGCTGGGACATATCCTCAACAACCCCGACGCCACCGGACGAGTCGTGCTTTGGGGAATCGAACTGTCTCCACGAGACATTACATATGAAAAACGTGATGCAATCAAGTCGCAAGTCCTCCCTGACTTCCTGGTCCACTGGATGGAAAACCAGCTCCCTGAAAAACCAGATATGTCCTACCTCTGAACAATGCACTTCGACAGATCCAAGCGAAAGGACGGAGCTGGCGCAGGTGTCATACTGACATCGCCCTAGGGAGACAAGCTGAAATATATTCTGCGAATGTAGTTCACCACCTCCAATAATGAAGCTGACTATGAGGCCTTGTTACATGGGATGCAGATGGCAAAAGCATGTGGCGCCAAAAGGCTAATCATCTACGGCGACTCCAAGCTGGTCGTCAACCAGACGATGCACGAGTGCGACGCACTGAACGACAATATGATCGCCTACCGTGACATATATGACACACTCGAAGGGGACTTCGAGGGCTACAAGTTGCGGCACATAGGCCGCGAGAGCAATGAAGAGGCAGACGCACTCGCCAACATTGGATCTACGTGTGCCCCCATACCACCTAGGGTATTTCTCGAGCGCATCTGCGAACGCTCCATCAAGCCAAAGGCCACAGAGAAGAAAACAAGCGAACCAACGGACTCGGGGGTTGCGCCACCCAACGAGCCAATGGCACTCGACGATTTGGAGCTTGACACAGGACTCGAAGGACCAATGAGCGTCATGATAATCGAGCCATCTTGGACTCAACCATACATCACATACCTTCTCAGCAAGAGGCTACCGGACGACCCGACTGACGCACGGCACATTGCACGATGATCTAAGGCATTCGCTGTTATCAACGGCGAATTGTACAAGCGCAGCATCACAGGAGTACTCCAACGATGCGTCTCAAATGCTGATGGAAGAGCCGTTCTCCTCGACATCCATGAGGGGACTTGCGGGCACCACGCCGGCAGTCGCGCCCTCGTCACCAAAGCTCTACGAGCTGGATTCTACTGGCCTACGGCCATGCGTGACGCCAAGGACATCGTCCAAAAATGCAACGCTTGTCAGCGATTCGCAGACAAGCCACACGCACCTGGCGTGGAGCTCCGGCCAATTCCACTAGCTTGGCCATTCGCGCAATAGGGACTCGACATGGTCGGCAAGCTCCCCAAATCCTCACGAGGAGGCTACGTCTACCTTTTGGTCGCAGTCGACAAATTCACCAAGTGGATAGAGGCCATGCTAGTAACTAACCAGTCGGGATACAGTGCAGTCAAGTTCTTCGAGTCCATCGTCTATCACTTCGGAGTGCCACACAGCATCATCACGGACAATGGCACAAACTTCACCTCTAAGGAGTTCCAGGTCTTCTGCGAGGACCTGGGGATCAATGTAAGCTATGCCTCCGTAGCTCATCCACAGACCAATGGTCAGGTTGAAAAGGCCAACGGGCTCGTTTGCGGCGGAATCAAGAAGCAACTCTTCAGGCCACTCGAACAAGCCGCGGGTTGCTGGCTAGACAAGCTGCAATCCGTACTATGGAGCCTACGCACAACCCCAAATAGTGCAACGGGATACACTATGTTCTTCATGGTGCATGGTGCTGAAGTGGTGCTACCCGCAGAGGTATGGTACAAAGCACCGCGAGTTGTCGCTTACAGCGAGCAAGAGTCAACAATTGCACTCGAAGACTCTATCGACCTCCTTGACGAGGCACGGGAAATCGCCACGGAAAGATCAATGATCTACCAGCAGAACCTGCGCAACTACCATAGCAGAAGGCTACGCCCCAGGTCCTTCGTCGAAGGAGACCTGGTCCTGCGACTGAAACAGCAAGGGCACCTCAAGCTCGAGTCCCCCTGGGAGAGACCATACGTGATTACAGAAGTAATCCCAGGTGGCGCCTATCACCTTAAAGACTTTGAGACAGGAGTCGCGTACTCCAATCCCTGGAACGTCGCGCAGCTACGGCGCTTCTACCTTAGTCGTTTTTACTTTTACATTGCAAACAAGGCTACTCGGCCAAGGCTACTTAGCCACACATTGTACCCCGTACTATCATGCGAATAAATAAAGCTAAGTGCCCCAAAACCCTTTGTTCCTTTTATTTTTGCAAATTATCCACTCGGGGGCTGTGCCACCCTATACATCTGTTCTACAAACTAGCGTGATATCCTGAGTAGCTGACATACCAATCGAAACCCTTGACAAACACCAACCCAGTTGCAACGCATCTGACAGGTTGGCAAGGTGCTGAGATAAACACAAGTCAGGCTAACGAAAAGGAATCGCATAGTGCAACGCACTCGCAAAACATACACGCTAACAAGCTCTTTACATACATCAATGTCAATCAATTATACACAGCATATATATATATATAAACTTTACAACACTGGTGCAACTATGTGTAGGATACAAACTAAAATTACTGTTGCAACAAAGGAACATTGGTCTGCTCCTCGAAGAAGTCGACGATCTCCTCCATCGGACGATCCACCGCCTGATAGTGCGGAACCATGTTCCAAGTCGAACCTGTTGGCGGCACCGGCGGTCCGACCGCAATTGCTGCAACATCCACATCAGGCCAGTGCAGTCGCACCAGCGACGGAGCAGCCTTGGCACCAGCCACTAACTGTTGTCGTACACACTCGCGGACTGCACTCAAGTCCTGGAATTTGGCAAGAAGGGCCAGCAGGCTCGATGGAACGACGTCCAGCGGGAACATCGTCCGATAAATATTCTTCAAGCATGATTGTGACTTCTTCAGGAAGTGAAGCACTCGCGAAGCACGATCCTGCAGGGTCACCAGTGCGATTGCATGATCATGGTCCACCTAGAAATATCCACTCGCCTGAAGCTGCTCTTGGGTCAGATCATTCATGCGAATGGAAATCCTGTCCTTCTCATCCTACGGATGGCGCGCACTGACAACTATACCAAACAAAGGCAAAAGTATGAAGACAATGAACCATTGTGGGTGAGTACATGAAAAGATAAGGAAGAAGAAAGCTAACACTTAAATTCGTCGCCCAGCTGCGCCACCTCCTCTAGGACATATTGCTCTCGGGCGATGGCCTTCTCAGCCCTCGACTTCCATAGGTCTGCATTACCACGGAGTACGGGCAGTTCACGCTCCAACTGCTTCACGCGGTCACGGAGTCACGAGAGCAGAGACAGCTCATCCACCCTCGAGCGCGACTGCGCCAAAGTATCATCAGGGGGTGGCGTATTCTGAGGTTCACTCAAAGGATCACTCGATGTGCCCTATCAGAAGTCAAGCAAGAGATAATAAGAAGACTAAGGCGATATATAGACAAAAAATTCGAGTGCATTCAAGCATAATGAAAGTATCAGCAGATACACTAACCAAAAGGCATGTTCCAGACAAAATAAATAAGCTATCTAACTATTACAGACACAACTACTGAGGAGCAACTGGTTTCTTTGACTTGGACTTTTGTTTTGGGGGCCTCATCGAATCCGTGGCGGTATCAGACGCCACAGACTTTTCGCCGGCCCCTGACGTCGCAGCCTTCGCCGCCTTCTTGGCTTGCTGCAGCTCCTCAGAGTACTTCGCAACTGTGTTGATTAGTTGCGGCCCGTACTTGCCACAAGCAGTTGCGAAAGGAGCAAAGACTACCTGTTGGCCATCCGCGCTGACAGGCATCGCCTTGGAAACTGCTGCAGGATCAACCTCGACTCCGTGGGCTTGAACCATCGCGAGTGACATTGAAGCACCAGCCGCACGGAGTGAGTTCTTGAAGCTCGCAGGAACGCCTCTGGCAAGGGACTCCACCAGCTCGTCCATATTCTCGATCAACTCAGTGATGTCTACGCACTTCTATTCTTATAGACAGTTGTTGGGCCTCCAAGTGCATAGGTTTGTAGAACAGCAGCAAGTTTTCCCTTAAGTGAATCACCCAAGGTTTATCGAACTCAGGGAGGAAGTGGTCAAAGGTATCTCCTCTCAAGCAACCCTGCAATCAAGATACAAGAAGTCTCTTGTGTCCCCAACACACCCAATACACTTGTCAGGTGTATAGGTGCACTAGTTTGGCAAAGAGATAGTGAAATACAAGTGGTATGGATAATTATAAGTGGTAACGGTGATAGAAAATAGCTTGATGGCATGGAAAAGACTAAAGTAAAACTGAAATAAAGATGGAAGCAAGCAAACATGTAACAGATCTAGTTGCAAACGGTGTTTCAGTGCTTAGAAACAAGGCCTAGGGATCATACTTTCACTAGTGAAGACTCTCATATAAATATATCCTTCTTTATGATACTACTCTTAACTACTCTCCGGTTGAACACTCTAATAGATGGTAGGGCTATAACAGCACACCTCAAAGTAAGCCTTTCCCATCTAGATAACCCCACACTGTCACCTTGAGCTCTAGACGGACAGCAGCAAGTTTTCCCTTAAGTGAATCACCCAAGGTTTATCGAACTCAGGGAGGAAGTGGTCAAAGGTATCCCCTCTCAAGCAACCCTGCAATCAAGATACAAGAAGTCTCTTGTGTCCCCAACACACCCAATACACTTGTCAGGTGTATAGGTGCACTAGTTTGGCAAAGAGATAGTGAAATACAAGTGGTATGGATAATTATAAGTGGTAACGGTGATAGAAAATAGCTTGACGGCGTGGAAAAGACTAAAGTAAAACTGAAATAAAGATGGAAGCAAGCAAACATGTAACAGATCTAGTTGCAAACGGTGTTTCAGTGCTTAGAAACAAGGCCTAGGGATCATACTTTCACTAGTGAAGACTCTCATATAAATATATCCTTCTTTATGATACTACTCTTAACTACTCTCCGGTTGAACACTCTAATCGATGGTAGGGCTATAACAGCACACCTCAAAGTAAGCCTTTCCCATCTAGATAACCCCACACTGTCACCTTGAGCTCTAGACGGTTCCAACAAACACCACAATTTCATAAAGACATCCAACTCCAAATATAACTCATAACAAGTATTTGTAATCTCTAGCCTAAGTGCCACCATGGTGTGCACGTTGTCACTTTCACACACATGGGGAGAGCAGAGATCTATTAAAGCACTTGAGTAGCAAGATAGATCTACTTGATTACAAAGCTCATGATCATAATATGATCATGCATAGAGATAGAGATGAACACATAGCTACCGGTAGAACCCTTAGCCTCGAGAGAGAACTACTCCCTCCTCATCATGGGAATCAGCGACGGTGATGGAGATGGTGGTGGAGATCGATATAGATGGCTCCAGGGGAACTTCCCCATCCTGGCAGGGTGCCGGAGCAGAGACTTTCTGTCCCCCGAATCTCCCCTCCGGTGGCGGTGGTGCTGCGGAACTTTTCGTGGCTAGAGGCTGGACGATTTAGGGTTTTTGCATCGGGAGGCTCTTATAGGCGAGAGGGGAGACCGAGGGGGTGCCGGAGGGGCCCACACCACCCCCTGGCGCGGCCTGGCATCAAAATAACCTACTGGGTTGAAGCTACTGGTATAAGACCCGGCCTGGCACTCCGTCTCGTCTTCTGGCTCCATGAGTCTTCCTGTAAAATATCGACTTTGGCTTTTGTCCGGTCCAATTCCGAGAATATTGATTTTCTGACTTTCCTGGAACCAAAAACAGCAGAAAATAGGCAACTGGCACTGTGGCATCTTGTTAATTGATTAGTTCCAGAAAATGTGTAAACGTACTCCAAACTGTGGACAAAACACAAGAAAGTAGATAAAAACAAAGCATGGAACATCAAAAATTATAGATACATTTGCAATGTATCACTCAGCCTTGGGCGCCAGCTCCTCCCGGAGGCGACTAAGCACGCCCTTGGCCTTGGTGAGCGTCCCCTGAATGGCAGTGTTGCGGTCTTCGACTGCTGCGATGGCACCTGCCAAGGCATCATCGCGACGGAGTGCCTGGGCGTCGAAGCTCAGACCGCTGGCATCTACATAAGACCCAAGCATGGGCACAAAAATCAGCACCAACAACAAATTCGAAAAAAGAGAGATGGCGAAAATCTGGACAAGGGAATACCTGAGAGAGCCTTGACAATCGAGAAAGGCTGTTCTTAGAACACCTTCTCTCTAGCTATGATGGAGGCGTGTAGATCCTCCTCGCGTTTCCGCGATTCGTCACGAGCTGCGACTGCCTCATCGCGACTCTTCACTGCCGCGGCAAGTGCCTTTTCAAGGGAAGCGGCATCACGAAGGAGTGCATTATGCTCAGCTATGAAAAAACAAAGAAAGACTATCAGTCGCATATATCACAAGGAGGAAGAAGGAGAAGCAAAACACTTACTTTCAACTACGCGAGGGCGATTGTCCAGCATTGCATGCTGGCGACCCATCGCAAGCACTTGCTCCGCCAAGCGAGCGGCTTCCTTCACAATAAGCTGCGACAAAAGAAACAGCAAAGGATCAGCAGATGATAGGAGATGATACATTCGGCTGCAAAAAATAAGAAGAAACAATGCTACACATACATGATCCTCCAATGACTCCGAAGTCGATTGACATGCAGTCGTCCGAATAACCATCTGGTGCTCCACATCATGCGGAGAACTTGATGAATTATGGCCAGAGTGGGCCGCCAATGGAGGAGAAGGAGTGCGCTCAGCCACTTTCTTGGCCTTGGAGGTTGCGACTCCCGATTCTTTCAAAATTTGGACATCGCCAGAAGAGGACGACGCCGGCTGACTGCAGAACAAAACCAACATCAAGAGAACGCAACTTCAAAAGAAGAACCAAAAGAAGACTCGTATACTTACCAATCAAACTTGTCAAAATCGAAGGTTTGATCCCCCGACTCTGACGATGACTCCTTCGGTAGCCGCATCTTCTTGCGAGAAGATGGCGCCATAGCGCTCACGGGAACGGCAGGTATCGGCGACTCTACACCAATAGCCACGCCTTCCGGAGTCGAAGGAGAAGATGCATCCGAGTCCTCGCTGCGCGAACGCTTGCGAGTATCCGGACTACTCGACTCGGGGGCTTCCTCCTCGACATCAGATGGGACGGTCGACTCCGACTCATCCTCTTCCAAGGCTTCACGAGGGATAACCCCCTCAGGAAGAGGGGGCATACAGGATGACACCCCCCAATCCTACATATAGAAGACAGTTTAGCACAAGTCAAGAAAAATAGAAAAGAGGCATTCGACAAACAAAGCTACTTCGTAGCACAAATGTACCTCAGGAGGAGGGTTAGCAGCATCGAATGGAGGTACGACTGGATCATTGGTAAGCACATCCTTGGCGGTGTACTTAGTGACCAGTTGCACCCTTTTATCTACCTCACTCGCGGAAATGCCATCGGCAGATACGAGAGTGGCATCGTCCGCGCCAGCCCACTGGAACATAGGGTGGACTCTGGCCTGCAGGGGCTGGACGCGACGGCGCAGCCATGTGTGAATAAGGGCGCAACCTTGTAACACCCTCAAATCGGCCCTATGCAAGTTTTATCCCTTTCCGCCAAACCCGCATAGAAACGATTCAAGGACGCCCACCAGGCACTTTCGTGCGGGTGGAAAACAAAGTAATACCATTACACAACAGTCCTCGACGGGAACCCACAGAACAGATATATATACAACAGCGACTCAGCGAGTCAAGAATACAGATGTACAATACAAAGATTCAAATCACCTTGAAAACGATAGAGCGTCCGACTACGGACAAGATGCAAATGGGGCTAAGAGCCCTGAAGAATAACCAATGGCGTCCATAACCCTGCCTAGGCCAAGCCGGAAGGGTAACCCTGCTAACGACGGTGATCTCAAACCTGCTAAAACAAAAGGGGTGCCGACAAAGGGCGAAGGCAAAAAAGGAGCGTTAGTACTGAGGCCAGTACACTGCGAGGCTAGAATTCGGTGGCTCTCGCCTACATAGGTATGGTGGGCTGAAGCGGCAGCGCAGCGGCACTAAACAACCTATAGAGACTCAATACAACTGGCGGTCATCAGAGAGGAATAAGAAAGACCTATTCGGATCCAACCTGAAGCTAACACCAAACAAACCCATCCTGGTATTTTCCCCCTCGAGACCAAACGAGGAAGTCGGACCAAGGAACTCACACAGTTGGCAATTTTACTCATTCCATTATAGTTGCAGCAATTACTAATCAGATATAGATATCATGGGTCATCCTGATAGCATAAGTATTGGGCAGCTTTAGTTAACATCCCGTTATAGTTGGAACATTTACTAGTCAGATATAATTGTCCTGAGGAATCCCAAACCCAATAGTTGTTGACACTTTTATCATATTCCATTGGAGTTGCAATACTTACTAGGCATATAGCATGTCACAAAACAATCCAGATCCACCAGCTTTTGGAATTTTTAATATCCATTCCGTTATACTTGAGCTGATTACTAGTCACATATTAAGTCAAATTTATCGCACTACTTTAGGTATGCTTGTCTATGATCGAGATACTGTGCTCCAAGTCGTCCATAACCGCGGACACGGCTTTCAGAAAGTCTTACCCTGCAGGGGTGCACAAATAGCAACACACACTCGATCAACCTTGGAAAAACCAACTCAAAACCCAACGAGGCTTTCACGACAACGCAATCACAGGATTCATAAAATATTTCAGGGGGGCACCCTACTAAGCTACCCGCAACAAAATTGGCCGGCTCCGGAACGGACCCAGGGTTTGCGACGACGGTTGTAAACAACTGGGAACCCGAAAGTGTGACTAGGCTTGTTGATACCGCGAAAACGTGGCGCGATCCAAAACTATACAGGTGCTCCACGCACAATCTTAAATAAAGCAGTAACATGGCATAAGTACAGGATAGTAATAAAGCCCCAAACTACTTTGTGGCCCCAAGAAATAGAAATGAATCAAGCTCTGGCTCAGGGGGGTCCATAAGGCCTCCCGGATGTGGATAGTGCGAAAAATCAAGGAACAGGTATCAAGTACTTGGGGTCCTACGGGACACAAGTGAGCGTGGAAGAACCAAATAACATCTATTGCCCACCGATGCCTCTGCATTAGTTATATCTAGAATTTTAATAGTTGTATTTAAAGTCATGATCATCTCCACCAATAAACATCTCCACCATAAACATCTGCCATCATTCCAACAACTGTGGTATTCGACAAAATGAGATCGCACTTGAGCAAGCGACTACGACTCGCAAGGCCAGCTATCTACCAAACACATGTAATAGGAGGTGTCCAAGGCAATATAGAGGCTGCACGGGATATAACTGGTGCACGGAAACTAAAGCATCGCGACACGGATAGCAATAGATCAACAGGAGGAAGTAAATACTATAAATGCAAAATAGGTAGAAAGGGGGAGAATGCTCGCCTGGGAAACACTGCCGGAGGATCATATCCGGAGAACTTGTCGATACTCGCATCAACTCATCGGCCTAATCCGGGAAGAAGCAAAGCACTAAAAGAAACATCGGATGCAATATTTAATACTACGGCAGAAGATCTGGCATGATTATGATATGCATGCGAGATGCACAATTTAATATGCGACAGTCGATAATGTCATATTATAAAAATAATGGGGGTCTCGGATAGGGAATCACATTAGGGTTCGGCGAACTTGGGTTCCGGGGTTCGGGGTTCGACAGGGTTTGACGGGGGAACGGTTCGACGGAATCGGTCTCGGGCAACGGAAGTAGATCTTGTCGCATCCGGGAAGAAGGACTTGGTTTGGCGTCGGGGGCGCATCGGACTCGCCCTGGTCGGTGTCGATCTTGTCGTCGCGAAGATCTTGTCGGGTCCGTGTACCGGGTCGGTCTTGGCGTTCAGGGTGAAGAACTTGGCGTCCTTGAGGACGTACTTGGCGTATCCGTGTCGACGACCTTGGCGTCCGGGTTCTCGGGCATCGCGGCCGGGAAGGAGGACTTGTCGCATCCAAAGGATCGGTCCTTGGGGACGAAGAACTTGGCGCGCCAGGGTTCGGTCTTCGGATCGTGTCGACGGTCTTGTCGTTCGCGGCGGAGATCTTGGCATCCCGGGTCTAGGCGTCTTCGATCGATGGCAAACTTTTTGAGCGGTTGGGATCGGAGATCTTGTCGGGGTCTTTCGGGTGGCGTCGAGCGATCTCACACGTGCGACCATCTTCTGAACACGGTCACATGGACACGAACAAAACAGCGTTGCAAAAAGAAACAAGTGGAATCTACCCCACTCGACACCGTTCGTCAGTAGCAGCGGGCCTGCAAATACGCACCATATCACATGTTACAACAACAGAGAGACCAAGCTGGGCATAGGGAGCAGAGGGCTCACGGCCGTCGGGACAGCACTTGCCCGCAAGGACGAGAACGCGAGGCGATTGCGATGCTCTGCTGGGAGCACGGGGTGTCACAGGGAGGGGCGGCGACGGTCGCTGTCGGTCAGCCTCGGCGACAACACGCGGGACGAGGTGGGGCTCGACGACGCGCCGGGGAAGCGGGGCCGGAGGTAGGCGGGGAGGAGGCCGAGCAGAAGCGGCTCGAGGGCGGCGGGCGCGCCGGGCGCGGTCGACGAGAAGGAGGCGGCTTGGGCTGCAGCGGGGTGAGGCCGAGGTGCTGGGGAAGGGGCTCGGCCCGGACCGGAGGAAGGCGGCGCTCGGCGAGGCAGGTAGGGGGCCCGCGGCGACGGATGTCTTTGCGAGCGGGGGCGGAGTGGTCGCGGTCGGCGGCGTCGTCGGCTCTAGAGGAGAAGGGGCGGAGGCTCGGGGACAGGCGTAGACGGGACGACGGCGAGGTGGGGTGGAGGCGGCCAAGCGCCAGGAACGCGAGCCGGCGACGAGGAGGTCGACCGAGGGCGCAGAGAGGAGAGCAGGCGCGGGGACGGCGAGCTGAGCGGCGGCGAGGGTCGACGACGAGGAGGCGTGAGCCGGCGACGCGCTAGAAGACGGCCAGGGCGGGTTGACGGCGCATCTGGTGGCAGGGCCCGACGAGGACGGCGGCGAGGTCGGGCCGGAGCGAGGGGGACGGCGACGAGGCGGGGAAGACCGCGGCGGGGAGGCAGAGGGGAGATGGGGCTGCCGGGGGGAAGAGAGAGAGCGCGGCGCGCAGGGGAGAGATGGGGTTGGTGGCGTGGTAGAGAGAGAGGGGGATGGGACAGGCGCGTGGGGACGCGAGGCCAGGGGAGTGCGACGCGGGGAGGGCGGGTGCAGCGAGGCGTGGTCGTGTACCACGGCCGTGGTGGGGCCAGGACAAGGTGAGGGAGCGACGTGGTTGGGTGGTTGTTGACTGCGCGGGAGCGTGTCGGTGTGGGATGTTTCTCAGGCGGTCGCGTGGGAGTGGGTCGGCTGGGTGCGACGCGGGTGGGGCCAGGCTTGTCCGCGGTTTGCAGTTGGCGGAGGGAGTGTGTGGCGGCAGCTGGTGGGGAGTTGGGGTGAGGTGGCAACAGGTTAGTGGGTGGAAAAATAGGGCCAGGGTGATGTGGCGCGATGGGATAGGTTGGGGTGAGGTGGAGGGGGCTGGGTAGATTAGGTTTAGGTAGAAAAAGGGTTTGGGGTTAGACAGGTTAGGGTTTTAATTTGGAGGTGGCCGGCTAGGCTTTCGGGCCTGGCTGGCTGCCTCCTATAAAAATAATATAAATTTTGTTTATTTAAAACGGGGCTTTTGAAAACCGTTGGTAGACAAAACAAAATAATTTGGAGGCCCGGGTATTGATTTGAAATAATAACGGGGCATTTAGAAAACAAAAACAGACTTTTCCAAAATAGTTTTATGTAAACAAATGCAAGATGACATGACGATGCTCAAATGCAAGGTGGCATGATGACATGAGCATGCGGTCATGATGATGCAATGCACAAAAACAACGTGATTTTCTAGTAGTCGTTTTTGCGGGATGCCACAACCTCCCTCTTCTTTACCCATGCGACTCTCGAGGTCACAGACGTGCTCGTATAGCACATCTGTCTCCGCAGACTCACCAGGCATCACTATGTTCTTCCAGGAGCGACTCCTCTTGCACGGCGTCCCGGGATCGAAGGGCGCGAGTCCGGAGTGGTCTCCGTCGGCCTTCTGGTCGTGGATGTAAAACCACTTGTCCCTCCACCCTTGGACAGACACCATGAGTTTGATGTTGAAGTACGTAGCGGAGGAATCGACGTGGATACCGCAGCCGCCTACATGAGCCAGACGCCAACTGGCGCTTCAGCTTGAAGAGACGTTTGAAGAGACCGAAGTGCGGTTCGATTCTGAGCCAACACTCGCAAAGAGTAATGTAGCAAGCTACATGGATGATGGAGTTGGGGGACAGCTGGTGCAGCTGGAGCCCATAGAAACAAAGAAGGCCCCTGAAGAAAGGATGCAGGGGCAACAAAAGACCACGGATGATGAACGCTAGGAACATCACCCGAAAACCAGCAGGAGGAGAAGGAATTACCTCACTGCCGGGGACACGCGCGTCAGCAACTGCGAAAGATAGAACTCCGTCTTGGCGTAGGAGACGGAGCTCAGAAGACTTGATCACGGATGCGCGCCACGCGCCATTGGTGACGCGAGTGCCCGTGCCCTTCTTTTTCCCGGCGGCGGTGGTGCTGGTGCCCACAGCGGTGGAGCCGCCCTTCTTCTTGGCAGCAACAGTGGCGGCGGCAGAATCAGTCGTGGCACCTCCTTTCTTCTTTCCCATCTTACGGTGGTGGTGTGACCAGAGAAAGTAACTGGGGAATACGTGGAGCTGGTCCAGCGCCGCGAGAAAGATGAACACAAAGGAGCAGAGGAGCAGTAGCAATGGCGACGGAGGCAAAGGCAGAGAAAAGAAGCAGATGTGGAAAATTACCGTCGCAGCATTGCTACTTAACCTCCTGGAAGATGCAATCTAATGGCCAGAGAAAACCCTATCAGACACGTGGCGTTCATCGTGATCGACACGTGGGGGACCCGAAGCGTGAACCATCCCCCACTACCCCCATTACGCGCGGAAATCGAGGAGGCACAGTTAAAACAAAGATTACGCACGCCCGGTCAAGTCAGAGTCAGAAAATGGGACCCACCGCTCGTCACATCCCGTCAAACCCGCTCACGCGGGCAACTGAGGTCATCACATCGTCAGCACTGATGTCATCCAAAATTGAGCAGCAGAAGACTTCAACTACTTTACTCCTTTCTCGAGTCTTCGACTCCACCAAGCACTCAGGGGCTACTCCCATAGGGAGCACTGGTCGCGCACCCAAAGATTTTTTCTTTTTTTTCTTTTCTACAGGAACATGGACAATCAAAGCAAACCCAACAACTCAAATCCACGATTCGGCTATGGACATGGATTACTCCCATAGGGAGCGCTGGAAATAAATTCGACTGAAACAAGCACACAAAATATGACAGCAGTCGCAAAAGTTCTTTAGTCCCTGCCTGAGTCTTCGACTCAACCAGGCACTCGGGGGTTACTCCCATAGGGAGCGCTGGTCATGCACCCTATGATTATTTGTACCTCGTACTATGTATTGACAAACATCCACACTCGAGGCTTACGGCGACACCGCCTCATGATTTTTCCCTGCAAAGAGATTACGTCTCCTGGGTTACCCAAATCGTCTTCGCGATGACAAAATTTGGATGCCACACTTGCAGCGTGAAGGTAAGACCTGGATAAGGCCTGGCAACGCATTTGCTGCGTAATACTAGAAATATACCCGTACCTACAGGTACGATGAACATGCCTTGACGGACGCGTCGAGTGCTCACATGCATATACTGGAATTCGACTCCTATAAGACCTCCGCGGCTTGAGTCGAATTACACCAGCACTTTTCCGGATTCGAGTCCGGGGACTCGAGTTCGAGTAGATTGCGTTGTTTTACCCTAAGGTAGTTAACTGATACTGATACATCGGTCAAATCAGGCACGCACATCAACAATCCCTATGACATAAACAGAGCAGTCGAAAATACTCTGTCAGGCACTCGAAAGGCTTCAATAAAGTATCTAATCGAATCTATGATTCCACTGGACACTCGGGGGCTACTGACATGAGTATACCCTACAGGTACTCGAGCTTGGTGTATACGGGCTGAATATGGTGGAAGCCCATGGTGTTGCCAAGGCCCAAATGGAGAACTCGAGTAACCTACGGACTCTTGATTGCTTGTGGAACAAGAAGAAACTAAAGATAGAAAGTTTAAAGGAAAAACCTTAACTTGTAACCGACTCGACCTGCTACCTGGGACCTAGTCAATCTATATAAAGGCTAGGAGGGGGCGGCGAGGAGGACACACGCAACCCTAGTTTCCACAACCCTCGCCAGATTGCATCTACGCACCATTGTAATCTTCGATTCCTCTGATAATTCCACGAGCAGACAAGCAGGAGTAGGGACCTCTACGAGGCCTGAACCTGGGTAAATCTTCGAGTCCCCTGTGTGCTTGTTTGCTAGCCGATAGATGCTTCCAGCGCTCCCTCCTTCTCCAAAACCCAAGTCCATAACAATGGGCATTGATGAGTTAAACCCTCGTCAATAGATAAAACTCGAGAATTTACGTGAAATAGCAATAATGCTAATAGGTAGATATGGTGGACATAAATAGCATAGGTTTTAGTTTAAGGATTGGATGCACGAGAAGCATTCCCTCTTAGTACAGGTTTTTGGCTAGCAAGGCTAGGTAGCAAGCAGAAGAGTTGAAGGAAACAAACAAACATACAAGTGATAGAAACAATCATGCAATCTTTCTTGGAAACACAAAAGATCTTAACTAGAGAATACTAAGCTTATGAGCCAATCAAGAAACAAAGATAATGAAATTATATTTCTAAAAGTACTTTTATCTTTTCCATTCAATCCTCAAATAGTGCTGCTACTGACTAGAGCTAGGTTTGCCAAGACCAACTAAATTTACTTAATGATCCCAAAGTGATACCAATACTAACAACAAGATCAATCATATAACAGAAATTGCAAACTAAAATAAGATATGCAAAAAAAGTAAATGATAGAACTTCTCATTAATATTCCATAACGGCAACTCACACCAAGGGATACATAGATAACTAACTAGAGGAGAGATACTTCCATAGTGCAAACCATCCTATATGATAACTTCTCTATTCATGATATGACTCTACTAAAAAGGTAAATAAATGAAAGATAATGATGTGATACCGCGGCACTCCCCCAAGCTTGGAACAAACCAAGGGGATGCCAAAACCTGATGACAAATTACTCCTTCGGAGGTGGTGGTGTTCTCTCGATAAGCTTTTCAATCAATTTCTTCAAATCCTCAATCTCGAAGGTGAGAGTACGAATCAACTCCGAATTATGCTCAATGCAGTTCATGATCATGTCGGACTATGAATCCTAGCCCTTGTGATTCTTTCCCCACTCTTCCTCCATAGAGTGTTCTTTTCCTTCATGGTTAGAACAAGGCATATCCCAATTTGAGGGTAATTTTTCCTTAGGCATCTTTTGGAATTGTTGCTCATGTATAAGGGTATGGAAGGGATTCTTGATGCGTGGAGGAAGTGACCGTGAAGCCAAGCAAAGGCACGGAACCTTCCCTCAAGTGGACATCCATGCAGTCCTTTTGAGCTTGACATGATTTGCCACCACTCCAATGCTTGAAATGGTGGTGCTGGTGCGCGGATGCTGGTCTTCCTTCACTTCCTCTTCAACTTCACCCTTGATCTCCTCCTCCTGCTTGGGGTCTTGGAGATCATCTTCCACAAGCTTCTTGCCCTTATCGTTGGTGGACACCATCGTGCTTCTAAACTTGAGAATAGTTCCTGATAGAAACAGATCGAAACACGACAAGAACATGATATACGGACATCGGGGATCCGGGGGATTATATATTACAAAGTTTAACAACAAAAGGAAGGTACTGGGAGAAAACGGGTCGGAGACGGGCTGAAAGGATCGTATGGGCACCTAGAGGGGGGTGAATAGGTGCTACTCCAAATTTTACTCTTTTTCAATTTAGGGTTTGACACAAAAAGGTAAATTCTCTAGATTATGCAACTGTGGTGAATTTACCTATGTCAACCTAGCACAAGAACTAAGCAAGAACTATATAAGCAAAGTGCAGTAAAGGATAGAAGTAACCAAAGTGGAGCGCTCGGAGACACAAGGATTTGTTTCCCGTAGTTCCTTCCTTTTGAGGGGAAGTACGTCTACATTTGGAGAGGGGGTGGTATTAAACCACCAACGCCATGATAGGCCTCCCTTGTTCTCCGATGAACCTCACCCCAAGGGGTTCGATTCACCTCTTCCACTATGCGACAACCTTCGAGGTTGAAGCCGGCACCTTTACAACAAGTTCGGGGCACACATCCACAACTTAATTGGAGGCTCCCAAATACAAGCAAGCTGTCAAACAATCAAAGACAAGCTTGTAAGAACCAAATCAAAACCTAGGGTTTCCAACGAAACACTAGAGCATGGGGGCCCTCAAGTGAATGAGGGGGAAATGAAGATCTCTCTTGGTGAAGCTATAGATCAAGGCCTCCTCCTTCGATTCTCCAATGATCAAAGACTTTGGATGGTTGGATGAAGAGATCTTGTTGATTTGGTGGCTCAAATGGACATGGTGTTCTTGAGGTGGACGAGCAACTGGAGGAAGGGGATAAGGTCCTCTATTTATAGCCCTTCACACCAGTGAACCATTTTCTGACCGTTGGAGAAGAGTCAGACCGGAGACTCTGGTCTGCACACCGGAGACTCTGGTCAATCTCTGGACCAGCCTCCGAACCGTCAAACAGAATGACCCAGCCCACTTGTGAGCCAAGTGGACCAGAGACTCCGGTACCTCTGCACTGGAGACTTCGGACCTTCCTCCGGACCACCTCTCTGGCTGACCCAAGCAGGAAAATAGAAGCCCCCTCCAGAGACTCCTGGGAAACTCCGGACCACACCGGAGACTCCGGTCTTGGCAGACCGGAGACTCCGGTCTGGAATTCCCAAGAGACATGCAGGGAATGTTCCGCAGGCCTATGGTCCTTTTCACTTTGTAAAATATCAACCTGTAGACAATAGAAAACTGTAAAATAGGGTCTACTAGTTGTTACCGAACACCAAAAGTGATTATGATAGTATATGTCCTTTCAATCTCCCCATTTTTGGTGTTCGATGACAACTAGTGATTTAGCATGAGAAAAAGTTTGCAATGACTTATGACAGAGTATGGACATGCTCCCCCTGGCTATGTGCACAAAGATAAACATGGAAAGCAAGCATAGTAGGATGAACATGGATAAAGCACATAGATCTCACACGAGTTACAGTAATGCAGGAGCACCCACAGAGTCACACACAAATAGCAAATAGTGTCTCGCACAAACGTAAGGCAAATAGATACAAAAGTCGAGATAGCAAATAAGAATCAAAGCCCAATCCCATGCAAATCCCGATGATAATGTCTTCTCCCCCTTTGGCATCGAGACACCGAAAAAGGGGAAAGACCTAAGCTAGCGCCCCAACGGATCAGTAGTCCTCGTCATCATCCTCCTCGTCCTCCTGATCCATATCCTGATCCTCATAATCATCATCATCATCATCATCATCATCATAGTCCTCATCACCATCTGGAGCTGCAGGTCCTTTGCCGTGAGGGCGAGAAGAGGATGTACCTTGGTACCCAAACCCAGAAGTGACATCAGAAAAGGTCTTCCAATCCACCAAGCTGTCCCGTTGGGCATTCCATGCCCCAAACGAAAGAGTGTGATCTGACTCGGTGGATGGCTGAGCGCCATGCCCATCGGTGTACTCATCCCCACCGTCCTCATCATACGCTTCACCCTGAGCCTTGATCTCCTTGAGTAGTTTCTCGATGCGATGGTTGCTCTTGTAGAAGCATGTTGTTGCTTACGGATGTCCACATTCATGCAACATAGGGTCCTCTCCCAGAATGAGGCCTTTTTGACCTTCTCATGTACATAGTCACGTGTCATGGAGGGAAGAGGTGCATTGGAAGCATTCTTCCTCTGAGTCCTAGGAGGAGAGGGCCCCCTCTCGGTCTCTGAGATCTCCTCCTCCATATGTGCATGGGAGCGTCTAGGAGTAGCCCTCATTTCCCCTTTCTGCTGCAGATATACGAGGGTGTGCTCGGTAAGGTTGGGAGGCAGAGCAAGCGGAGAACCATGTTCCTGAGTGTTGATGAGTCTCATGACCAGTGGTGCATATGGTGGGGCCTTCTTGTATAAGATGGCATGGTACATCTCCTCAAATATATAATCCATCACATCAATAGGATCAGCATCTACATCGGGGCCAGCCATGTAAATCTTGTGGGTGTGATACAGCAAGTTGACGAAACCACATCTGATGGCATCATCATTCCTAGCACTAGGGGAAATGGTCTGGCGGAAGATCCTCAACATCAGATTGTATAGAGGCTTGAGTCCCTTGGACCCTCCCACAACACCCTCACTACCATATAAAGGGGCAAGCTTGTTCTTGTTCACCCCAAGAGCTGTTGACTGCATGCGAACTCCAACATGAATAGATACCCCTGGAATGTCTCGAAGATAGCCTCAGCAAAGTCATAGAAAGTTGCAGAACAGCGGTGTTTACCAGTCATCCAAGTCATAGTCCTGGCTTGGTTAGTCCCAAACACAACTGTGGCATAGAACTGTTGCACAAGGGTGATGTTGTAGTCTTCACGGAGCTCCATCAAGTTGAACAGCCCCAACTTCTCACTAATCCATAGTGCATCAGAGAAGTAGGGGCTCTTCCTCATCTGCTCAACACTCAAGTACTTCTGGGGGTTAACGGGGGATCTCTTGAGCACGCTGTAAATGTCTTTCATGAAGACAGCTTGCTCCTTCCTCCAATAGCATGGGTCATCACTTGTAACTACCTCGGTGAATTACGCTCTTAGTTAATGCCTGGATGAACGAAAGTGGTTAAAATAGTACGGTGGGGCCCAGGGCCACTCACGGTAGACCTTTCGGCCGTCCTAACCACTTTCAAACAACGGGACAAGAACGAGCGGCGTAATCGGCAGGCGAAGGGATCAACTACATACACAAATGAGTATGTATGCAAGCCACATACAACAGTCCTCAGAGCCATTCCATCTAAAAGAAATAGAAATATTGCAACGCCATACGGCAAGATCGAAATGTCCTAGATAGATAAAATAATTTAGGATAGCTCCTCATACATCACACATCAGAGTATCAGGCGGAAGCGGAAAACAAGATCCGAGTACGGATAAGAAGCAAATTGGCATAAGATGCCCCATAAATAAACACATCCCGCCCACAGATCACACGGATCCCCGTTCTCGGAATCTCTACACCGAATGATCGTTGCCAACATCATCTGTCTCTTCCACCCAGTATCCATCTTGCGGGTACACCTGTTCAGCTGAATCAAAAAAATTATCGTGTGAGACCCTAGGGGTACTCAGCAAGTCTTTATGCCACTAAAGGGGACACAACCTGGGGTGACGCAATTGCAGCAAAAGATAATACCTAACAATTCTACAGATACTCGCTAACCTTCCGCCTAACCACTTATAGACGGAAGTCCGTGAATTAAGAACAACAGTTATAACAGTATAATTAACAGATCCATCCTCCTCCTCGCTTACCAACGAGGAAGCGGACGAACATCCCCCATCATCCGTTGGCAGTTTTATTAACCATTCCATGAGTATTGCACTATTTACTAGTCAGGTACTTAGTCAATTTATAAGCGGTACTTTAGTTATACTTGTCTATGATCGAGAAACTGTGCTCCAAGTCGTCCATAACCGCGGACACGGCTTTCAGAAAGTTTTACCATGCAGGGGTGCACGAATAGCAACACACACTCGATCAACCTCGGAAAAACCAAATCAAAACCCAACGAGGCATTCACGACAAAGCAATCACAGGATTCAGAAATATTTCAGGGGGCCACCCCATTAAGCTACCCGCAACTAAGTTGGCCGGCTCCGAGACGGACCCAAGGTTTGTGTGGACGGCGGTAAACGACTGGGAACCCGAAAATGTGACTGGGCTTGTCGATACAGCGAAAACGTGTCACGATCCAAAATGGTACAGGTGCTCCTCGCATAATCTTAAATAAAGCAGTAACATGGCATAAGTACAGAATAGTAATAAAGCCCCAAACTAATTGTGGCCCCAAGAAATAAGAATGAATCAAGCTCTGGCTCAGGGGGGTCCATAAGGCCTCCCGGATGTGGATAGTGCGAATAAACAAGGAACAGGAATCAAGTACTCGGGGTCCTACGGGACACAAGTGAGCATGAAAAACCAATAGCAGATATTGCTCACCGGTGCCTCTTTCATTAGTTATCCCATTACTACTCAGGTTATGTTGTTTAGGTACCTCGTTATTCATCAGACTCTCACATACCCTACTCATGCTTTTCTACGACTCGCATGGCTCAAACAACTCCTGTAGTAATGGCTCATGGGACCGGAACAATCTTGGTGTGGTTTAAAAGTAAAGGCCATGCAGTACTTGGGATTCAATTTAATGCAATCGCGACTCAATGATGCAAGAATAAGATAGAGGCAATAGGTACTGTATGTATGCAAGCATGTGGTAGTGCTTGCCTGGCAGCTCAGTTGAAGCGAGAGATGGATCTGGGTAGTACTCCTGTGATTCCTGGTAATTCTCCTGCTGGGAGTCTATTCGAAGAAGAACCAAACAAACAAGGGCCAACATAAATAAAGTGCACAAGCATATGAATTGAAATGCAACAAGCAACCAAGCATGCCATGATGAATGATGCACAATTACATGGCATTAAAGTAGCATGGCAAAGGTGAGGGGTGGATACAAGAAATAAAGCACTTTATTATTTATTTGCCCCAGTTTTATTGTCATAAACAGTTCAGATTTTTAATGTTGCCATGATGCATGCTTCAATTCAGAACAAAGATTTCATAAATAGAACGGGCTCGTCACGCTAATCGATTTAGACATATTATTTGTCAAATTTGGAGTTATAAAACAAAAGTTATTAATTAAATAAGGAAAAGGGCATTTTCTTGTAATTTTAATCATCTCGAAATTTAAAGTGTTCAAAACATATTTTGAAGGGCATATTTGAATACCTCACATTTTTCTGATTCCAAAACATATATTATATGTATTATTTGGATTTGTATTTTAAAAATTATTTGAATCTGAGAAGAATTTGAATTTAATCAATTTGAAAAAGATTTAGTTAAAACAGACAAAGGGAAATACTTTTTACACCGTAGGTAATTCTAGCGTAGACGCTGACGGGTGGGGACACAACGGACTAGGGCCACGCGCGCGCGAGAAAACGTTTTGCACCGGGCGGAGGCTAGCCCAGGCACTGACAAGCGGGCCCGACAGCGAAGCTGGCCCCACGAGTCAGCGAGGGACGTGGGAGTAGCCCGTCGTGCAGCGGGGACGGAGCGCGGGTTGATAACCGGGTTTGCTGGGGGGTTTCTGCAAATTGCCAGGCGGCTGACAGGTGGGGACACTAGGGCTACTAGGGACCTGGGCGTGATCGCCAAATAGCGCGGGGGTCCTTTTTGCAAAATGGTCGCGCGAGCGCTGTCTGAACTGACGCTGTCTTCTCTGAATCTCGACGACGCCTGACGACGGCGCGGGCTTCCGGCGAAGGTGGCGTCGCGTGCGCGGCGAGAGAGCTCTGGCCGCCAAAACAGAACTTGCAGAGGAAGGTCTCGGCTACGGATTTCATTTAGGGAGGGTCGGCGGAGGCGGGCTGTGTTGGCCGGGGCACGCCGGGAAACAGAGGGGAATCCAGGCGGGGACTGCGCGTCGGCGGGGCGGCTCGCCGGCGAGGGTCAATTAGGGGCGGCGCTAGGCACGAGAAGAGGGGGAAAGCAGGAGGGAACGAGGGGAAGCTCACCTCGATCGATCCCCACAGGACTCGAGGCAGGAGGTGGTCGGAGCGGAGGGGACGGCGAGGACGCGGCGGTGCTGCAGGCGGCGCTCGGTCGTGGGCGGATGCGGGCGATCTTGGGGTCTCCCAGCGGGCGGGATCGTCGACACGGACTGCGGCGGTGCTTCCCGGCGTGTTCCCGGTCACCGGCGAGGACGGTAACAGCGGCGCGGCCCTCAGACTGATGGCAGCCGAGAGGAGAGAAAAGGAGGGACGGGCAGGTAGCTAGGGTTTGGGGGAAGCGACGCGGCGCGAAGATAAGGCGGGGGCTGGCGTGCGGGAGGCGTAGCTGACGCGGCAGACGGTGGGGGGGACGGCCACCTGCTCCCCGCCGCTGCTTCCGTTTGCTGCTGAGAGAGGGGGGGCGACGGCGTTAGGCGGGGGAGAAGAGGAACAGGACGGCGAATCGGTACGGGCTGGGGAGGTGGGCCGAGAGATGGGCCGCGATGGGCGAGGCCACTGGTGGGCTGCTGGCTGCGCTGCAGGTAAGGTTCTCTCCCTTTTTTTATTTCTTTATTTTTGTTTTATCATCTGATTTGATTTATATTTTTGATTTGTTTCAGATTTAAACCAGCCCAAGAATCCATCTTTTTGGGAGTTTTTGCATATTGGAAAATGGAACAGGGCTAGCTAGGGGGTGAGAGAAAAGGCTTGGATTAGGCTAAGATGAGGTGGAGGAAAAATAATCATGAAAAAAGAAAGAAAGGAGTATGGGAGGAATCCTTCATATAAACATGAATGTAGATGATTAAAATGATAAATGTTGATGAGAAAAAAAAGATGGTGGTGATACACAAGACAAGAATCCCTAAAACCAAAAGAAAGCCAAATGGCTAAAGGTGGTGGTACTTTTGCATGGCCCATGCAAAATAATAATGCCATGATTTATTTTGTGAAAACAATATTAATATTATGGCATTATTCTTATGCATATCCAAGAAGTGGAGATAAATCCAAGCACAAGAATTTGGAGGATTTAATCCACCCCAAACTACATGAGCTAGAATTAAAATATCAAAAGAAAAAGAAATACAAGCTCATGGTTAATGGGATGGTGGAATTATAAGGTGGGTGGAAGAGAAAGGTGGTGGAATTGAAATAAAAGATATGCCCCCAACTCAACTTGGGCATTGAATAATATATCAATAACCAAATACAATATCAAGAGGCAAATATAATTAATAATGCATATGAGAGAAAAACCAAAAGACAGAGGGTTTTATATGATGCTCAAATGCAAGGTGGCATGATGACATGAGCATGATATAATCATGATGCAACAATAATATATATGAAGTAGCCAATATCTTACTAGGACAAGTAGCATTACAATTGTTAGACAATTGGGGTGCTACATCACTGGTGCGAGGCAAGGCATAGAAATTAGTCTTCCACAGCTCATAGTACTCCTGCTTAGACATGCGGGCCAAAGACTGAATATTTTCGTATTTTGCCCTCTTGGCACGGTTCTCTTCCTCAACCCTTTCCTGCTCCTTCCGCATATAGGCTGCATCACGGGCTTGCTGTCTACGGTTGTATAGGGGCACAACGTACTGGCCCGCCGACTCATCATAGCGAGGATCCCCTCTCTTCATCTTGGCCTTGGTGCGAGGAGGACGACGGGAGCCAGAACCTGAGAGAAGCAGCGAGGGAGATAGCATGGAGGTAAGTATATATGTCCAATGGAGGCAACACAGGACCCTTGAGACCTTGCAAGATGTGTCAGATTCAAACCACACCGGAGTCTCCGTGGTCCAGACCGGAGTCTCCGGCTCAGACCGGAGTCTTCGGCCTGGACCAGAGTCTCCGGCCTGTGGGCCGGAGTCTCCGGTCAGGAGACTCGGGAGAAGATCAGGAAGGCTCTAATGGTGTTGAATCCAACAGATCGGGCAGGGTAACAAGGGTAAAGTACTCAAGTGCATGCAAACAAGGGATTCCTGTCGCCAAAACTAGTACCAATCCTTAAAAACCAAGCAAGGGAAGGACCCTAGGTGAGAAAAATGAGGAGAGGTACCAGATCTGTCCATGGGATTGATTCCACCAGTGGGAATCACCCAATGGTGGAAAGGAGATGATTGGTCGGTGGCACGGTGGATCCCGGGGGCTTCTTGACCTCCGGGGAGAAGATTTGGAAGAGGAGGCGACGGGGTAGAGAGGGGAGGACGGGGGTGGATGAATGAAACTAATGTTTCAGTTCACCCCGTCCTCCCTTTAAGTGGATAGAAACCGTCTGGACCGGAGACTCCGGTCTACACCAGAGACTCCGGCCCACACCGGAGACTCCAGTGTGAACACACCGGAGACTCCGGTCCTCCTCGACCAAAAACTCCAAGATATGTGTATAGGGACATATATTAGATAGAGATAGTTTTCAGGATAGAGACTAGGCTTGGGTTAAGATGTCATACTGTGAAAAGTCAAGAAAACCACAGAAATCTATTCAAATGTTCATTAATGCGCCAAATAAACCCGAACTAAGAACCAACATATCAAATGAGAAGAGGGTGGTGGCCGAAGCCACCATGTAGGAGTTTGTGGTATGACACCGCGAAGAATTATCCTTGGGTCCATAGCCACTACTCATCAATGATGCTCACATATCGCTAAATGATACTAAGAGGATTGAATTTCCTAATGTTGGCATTATTGGGGGAGGGATAGTCCAATGAATTAGAACCGCACTCCCCCTATCTCCATGCCTGCACCTACACCGAATATGGGTCAAGACATAGGTGAGTATGCAAGGTAATCAAGTCAAGCTCCTAGAATCCACGATATTTAGTTCATTCCTCAAATAACAAAACCTTGTTTCATCAAGTGGCTTCGTGAAAATGTCGGCAAGTTGGTCTTTGGTTGACACATATGATAGCTCAATATCACCTCGGGCAACATGATCTCTAATAAAGTGATGACGAATCTCAATATGCTTTGTTCTTGTATGGTCCACTGGGTTATACGCAATCTTGATAGCACTTTCATTGTCACATAGAAGAGGCACTTTGTCACAATGGACACTATATTCCTTTAAAGTTTGCCTCATCCATAGCAATTGTGTACAAGCACTAGCAGCTGCCACATACTCGGCTTCGACGGTGGAAAGAGATATACAATTTTGCTTCTTATAAGACCAACACACCAAGGACCTTCCAAGGAATTGGCAAGCCCCAGAGGTTGATTTTCTATCATCCTTGTCACCAGCCCAATCTGAATCCGTGTACCCACAAAGAGAGAAAGTTGAGCCCCTAGGATACCAAATACCATAGTTTGGGGTATGAACCAAATATCGAAAGATTCTCTTGACTGCCATCAAATGGCTTTCTTTAGGAGCCGCTTGATATCTTGCACACACTCCTACACTCAACACAATATCGGGTCTAGATGCACAAAGGTAAAGCAACGATCCAATCATGGACCAGTATACCTTTTGATCCACAACTTTACCATTTGGGTTTAGTTCAAGATGAGTCTTTGTTGCCATGGGAGTGGGAGCTCCATTTAGGTCTTTCATGTTGAATCTTTTGAGCATATCTTGAGTATACTTGGCTTCGTTGAAGAATGTACCTCCTCTCACTTCCTTGATCTCAAAACCAAGAAATACTCTCAATTCTCCCATCATAGACATCATGAACCTGTCAGTCATAAGCTTTGAGAATTCATCATTAAAAGCTTTGTTAGATGAGCCAAAGATAATATCATCTACATAAATTTGGCATACAAAAAGTTCCCCATTGACCCTCTTGGTAAAGAGAGTGGGATCGATTTTCCCAACCTCAAACCCACGATCTAACAACTCTCTAAGGTGCTCATACCACCTGTATGGGGCTTGCTTGAGCCCATAGAGTGCCTTATCGAGTTTATAGACGTGGTTTGGAAAGTTGGGATCCTCAAATCCTGGGGGTTGCTTCACATATACCAACTCATGCAATGGACCATTAAGAAATGCACTTTCTACATCCATTTGTTGTAGTTTAAATTTATGATGTGTCGCATAAGTAAGAAGGATACAGATGGACTCAAGGCGAGCCACGGGTGCATAAGTCTCTCCATAATCAATGCCTTCAATTTGAGAGAACCCTTGTGCAACCAATCTTGCCTTGTTCCTTATCACAATTCCATGCTCATCTTGCTTGTTCTTGAAAATCCACTTGGTGCCTATAACATTTCGGTAATCTTTTGGCTTTTCCACTAACTTCCATACTTTGTTTCTCTCAAAGTTGTTGAGCTCTTTGTGCATTGCATCCAACCAATCCGAATCTTCAAGAGCTTCCCATACTTTCTTTGGTTCCACCATGGAAATGTGTGCTTGGTGCTCACCAAAGTTCTTTAATTGAGCTCGAGTAGATATCCCTCTTTCTAAATCTCCTACCACATTCTCAAGAGTGTGGTCTCTTAATTCCAATAATATATCCATTCTAGCTTGGCGACGAGTTTTGATCTCCTTGTTGTTTCTTGGGGGGATCACTTCATCATTTTGGTCCTTGTCTTGACCATTAACTTGACCTTCATCATCATTGGAAATATCCTATTCTATAGGAGGCAAAGATTTACCTTGGTCTTGATCAAGCCCACAACTGGCCAGGTATTCAGCTGTACTTATGGCAGTTTGTATAGATCTTGCTTGTGTAATGGCCTTAGCACCACTGGAAATCCTGGCAAACGGAGGCTCAATCACCTCTTGGCTGGAGGCATCTTCTTGATCAGTAGGTTGAGGGTCCACGGCTTGTTCTTGGCTATGGGTCATTGATGGCTCAATGCACGGCGCCTAGAAAAGTGCTCGGTGCGCGGTGTTGATGTAGAGCTCGTTGGGAACCCCAAGAGGAAGGTATGATGACCACATCAGCAAGTTTCCCTCAGTTATGAAACCAAGGTTTAATCGAACCAGTAGGAGCAAGGAAACACCTCAAAGGTGTTACTAGCTGAGCTTTGGCAGGGCGCACTACCGGTGCTAGTAGCAACGTGGAGACATGCACAACACAACCACAGAACTTTGTCCCCAACTTGCGATGAGGTTGTCAATCTCACCGTGTTTTGCGGAAAACAAAGGATTAAACGTATCGAATGGAAAGAAGTAAAAGTTTGCAGAAAGTAAACACAAAGCAGAAACAGTTTATAGATTGTATGTAAAGTAAAGGACCGGGATCCATAGTTCACTAGAGGTGGCTCTCCTTAAGATAGATAACATGCTGGGTGAACAAATTACAGCGGGGCAATTGACAAACACCGAGAAAGCAATACATGCATATACTAATCATCTTGACTCCTTTGAGACTTGATTGGGCATTACAACATAATACATAGACCGCCATCCAACTACATCTATGACTAATAATCCACCTTCAGGTTATCATCCGAACCCCCTCCAGTATTAAGTTGCAAGCAACAGATTATTGCTTTACGAACTGCGTGTAAAGTAAACAATACAATTGTTCTATGAACAAAGGATCGCAACAGCACATCTAGTACCTTAGAGATTTCTGTCACTTCCCCAGATTACCAGAGGCATGAACCCACTATCGAGCATAAGTACTAACTCTTGGAGTTGCTAGCATCTACTTGGCCAAGATAGCTACTAACAACGGAAAGCATGCAAGATCTCAAATAACAAAGACATGATAGAATCAATAATCAATCTGAAATAGCATCTCAATATCCATTGGATCCCCGCAAACACAACATGTAAGAATTACAAATAGATGATCTTGATCATGAACGGAGCTCACAAGATCTAAACATGAAAGCACAAAGGAGGAGAAACCAGCCATCTAGCTACTACATGGATCCGTAGTCCAAGGATGAACTACTCACGCATCACACCAGAGGCTTGCATGGTGATGAAGAAGGCCTCTAGGGTGAAACCCCCTCTCCGGCAGGGTGTCGGGAAGAGCTTCAGATCCCTCCCGATCTAGGGACAGAGACGACAGCGGCTACAGACTCTTTCGTGGATTTTTGATCGGTACTTAGGGTTTTCGTCCCGAGGGCAACTTATAGGCGGAAGGAGAGGCCGAGGGGGTGCTGGGGGCGGCCAGACCACCTCCTGGCGCGGGCCAGGCCTGGCCACGCGGCCAGGTGGTGTGGCCGGCCCCCAGCCCTTCTCCGTCTCGTATTCTGGCACTTGATCCCTTCCGGAAAAATAGACACTTTGGCTTTTGTCCCGTCCAATTCCGAGAATATTCATTTTCTGACTTTTCTGGAACCAAAAACAACAGAAAACAGGCAGCTGGCACTGTGGCTCTTGTTAATAGGTTAGTCCAAGAAATCATAATAAAAGTACTCCAAAGTTGGAACAAAACACAAGAAAGTGGATAAAACCAAGCATGGAACATCAAAAATTATAGATACATTTGCAATGTATCAACATCCCCAAGCTTAACTCCTGCTCGTCCTCGAGTAGGTAAGTGATAAAAAGAAATAATTTTTGAGGTGACATGCACCATCAAAACTTGATCAAAGTATTTGCAAAACTCAAAGCTGGGATCATAGTACTTCAATCAAAACATGAAAGACAAAGTTCTAGCAATAAGCAAAGAAACTATGATACAACATGAAAATGCACAAACAAAAGATTCATGAATAACATGCTTTGCAAGACGTTTGTTTGTTTCACATAAAGAAAACATGGCACAATAGTATTCAGATTGTCCCTCAATAGAGTAGAAAATATAAATGCATAGGACACCTTCAAAGTTCATAAGAGTGACTAGATACAATAGTTTCAAACAAGCAATAACAAGTTATGCATCAATCAACTAGTCTTGGGACAATGCACATAGAACTAAGAATGGCCACTATGCTCTCAAAGTAGTGCATAAAGATAGAAGGTGGAGACTCAATATAATGGTGGAAGAAAAGCCTTTGTAAAAGGAAGTAGGGATTCAAGTCTCATAAAGAGATTCCAAGAATTATGGTACTTATAGCTTTCAGCTCTTATTGCCCTTATCATAAGCATCTTGAAGGTAATTAAGGTTAAAGTGACACAACTAAGAGGATATGCTTGACAAGTTATAAACCGAAATCTCATGCCCCTTACTTACGAAGACCGATCCTCATGCTACTCAACTTCAGTCACGAGTAAGTTCTTGTCATTGTAAGTATATGTGTATCATTAAGAACCGCCAACGGGGTACCCCTTGCACATGATACGGGAGCTTTCCCATAATCAAAATGACAAGGCAAGCAGACAATGAGCATCTCAGCGATCTTTCTATTTGCTATTTGCATAGGTTTTTATTGAGGATGCTTCATAGAGTGCTCACTATGGTGATGCTGCAAGTTTCCACCATGATTAGGCATGGCTTAGGCTAGCGGCCCAGGCGTTTCTCTAACACACATACAGACTCCATGATCTTACAAGTTCCACTTTTATTTCACACCGCCGGGATCCGTAAGCAAAAGAACATAATATGAACGAGGTACAAAGTACAAGTGCAATGTTGAAAGCGTTCCCCATGGTACATGGTTCTGCTAATTTCAACTTATAAAGTGCAAGCATATACGCAACAAAGAAGGACCCAATGGTTCAAGTTTATTAGAGGCAATAAAGTAAAGTGTGCCATCAAGTTCGTGAGAGCTTTAATCACTAGTTTTCTCATAACAAGTGAAAGGTAAACAAAAGCATGAATATACTTGGAATAGCATAAGCTAGTAGGTAGGTATGGTGGACTCTTTGGAATAACTTGGTTTAGGGAGTTGGATGCATGAGTGGAACTCATACTTTGTTGTGGAGGCTAGCAAAAGACTGGGAGCGACAAACTAAGAGAGCAATAATGGCCATAATCATGCAGAGCGACAAAACATCATTGATCAAAGCATAAAGTGATACTACAAGTTGAAAACTAAAGGATCATAAAGGCTATGGTGACTTGAGATAGTCATAAAATGGTGTGAGCATGTGCCAAGTCAACCCAAATAAAACATCAAAGGAGAATACCACCATACTATGCTTTAATATGCTAAAACAACACATGATTCATCCAAGGCACATTAAGCAATCTCAATTGTTTATAACAAGTCATGCTACAACAAAGAATACTAAGCATAGAGCCAAAACAATATCAAGCATGGCATGACAAAGCATAGGCCATAGTCAAAAACAAGCTCTCTTTACCACTTAAGCATGAGCTTTCCTACTCTTTTCCAAACCAAACCAAACCAAACTATTTGAACACCAATGCATGAAAGAGGAGGTCCAACCAATTTATTCAGCAAACTAAGCAAACCAAGCAAACTAAAAACCAAAACGAATACGAAAAAGAAGACGCTCTAAGAACAACACAATTGTGCATGAAACAATAAAAATGAAGCGTTTGGAAGAAACCTGGGATTTTTATTGATGAAGAGGGGATGCCTTGGGATTCCCCAAGCTTTGACGCTTGTACTTCTTGGATATTTCTTGGGGTGACACGCGTGGCATCCCCAAGCTTGAGCTTTAGTCCATCCTTCATCTCATTACTCATTCCTTCCATACACCTGAAATTTTTCCTTCATACAAAACTTCACACAATCTTTATTAGCAACATTAGTGCACTCAAGATAATAAGTCTTTAGGTTTAGTTCTAACACCAATAAACTTCCATTATAACACTAGCTACTGTAGCACTTCCGTCAAAAAGTTCAATTCCCCAAAAGAACTCAAAAAGGAACCAACAGAAGCAAATGCAGAGAATGTCAGAAATCTGTCAAAACAGACCAGCATGTAAAGACGAATTTTTTCGAAGACCTTCTGTTTCTCAAATCAAAACGTGTTGAACTAAGAAAGTTAGATTACAACCTGGGGAAAAAGCACAAAAATTCACGCCTCAAAAAGACGTTTAGAGATTTTACACGAATTTTTACGGTGAAGCACAGAAATCTGTTTCGGTACAGCAACTCTCCCAATCATTACTTCTCTCTCATTAGAGGTTACTCTTGGCACAAAAAGCAAATAAAAAGGATAAGGAGCGGTTATTACAGAGGTAATAACTTCCAAGACTCATCTAAAACTTTTGGGTTATCTCCCAATAAGTACTTTTCTTTAACGCCTTTAAGTTAGGCATAAGCAAAAACTAAAATGGATAGAATAGAAGTAAGCGGAGATAATCATGGTGAAAATATTGTTTTGTTCAATGAAATCCTTTTGTTAACAAGGTTGATTAGGTCTTGCTACCAAAACAATTTCATATGAGACAAAACTTTGTATTCCACTAATGATTATGTTACCTCAACCTTGATAGCAATGGTCCCAATCATAATAGTTTCAAATTTTTCTCTTGGTATGGGACAATATATTTATCCAACTTGAATGACCTCAACATGTTCAATTGAATTCAAAACCATTAGTCCTATCAATCTTCTTGGAGAAATAGATAGTATGTTCCTTGTCATTGACATTGAAGGTCGCCTTCCCTTGATTACAATTAATAACAACTCCTGTAGTATTTAAGAAAAGGTCTCCCAAGAATAATAGACATATTATCATCTTCAGGCATAAAAGTTTGAGAGGATGCTCTCATAAGAAATATGAGTTGAAGTAAAAGAGAGCATCAAGAAGCAAATTGAAAACACATTTAAGTCTAACCCACTTCCTATGCATAGGAATCGTGTATGCAAATAAATTCACAAAGAACTAAGTGACAAGCATAGGAAGATAAAACAAGAGTAACTTCAAAACTTTCAGCACATAGAGAGGTGTTTCAATACCATGAAAACTTCTACAACCATATTTTCCTCTCTCATAATAATTTTCAGTAGCCTCATGAATAAACTCAACAATATAACTATCACATAAAGCATGCTTTTCATGATCTACAAGCACTAGAGCTCTTTCATAAACATTTTCAAAAGAATCCTCAGGAACATAACATTCATCCTCCTTTGGTAAGCATGGAGGACAATAAAATAATGTAAGGGATAAAGAGTTACTCTCATTAGAAGGTAGGCATGGGTAGCTAATCCATTCTTCCTCCTTTTGTTCATCACTCTCCTCCTCTTTTTCATCTAATGAGATTTCAGGTTCATCAATTTCTTCTTCCATAGGATCCTGCAAGGCATTAGTCTCTTCCATTTGTGGAGAGCATCTATTAAAATATTCAAGAATATAGCCATTTTCATCCTTGTAATCATCAAAGAAAAATTGAAGTATACCATAAACCTCATACTTATAAGGTGAATCATCAATATTTTCAAGCAAACTAGCAAGTTCAAATGCACCCTTCCAAGCAATAAATTCTTCAATTTGTTCCGCATCATAAAAGTCATAAATTCCTTTAGCATAGGAAGATATGGTATCATTATCATTATACTCACATTGAAAAGGGAGGTGTTTATACCTCTTTCTGCAACAAGATTCATCAAGGCAATAAGTAACATTATAAGTAGAGCACACGTTTCTAGCAATGGTATACAATCTATCAATTTGTCCCCATAAGTGTTTCCCTTTTTGTGACAAGCGGTGTTCCTTATAATAATATTTTTGATCTTCCGTGAACCCACCTTGCCAATAAACTTCAGTTTCAAAGAAACCAACCATTGACAACAAGCATGATAAAGCAAGACAATAACAGACCAACGAAAATAACAACTAGAGTAGGAACTATTTTTTTTTGTATTTTTGATAAAGAAACAAGCAAACAAGGAGAAAGATAAACTTAGCTTGAACAATAGTGAATCCAAGTGAACTTGATAAATAAAGCTATGCTCCCCGGCAACGGCGCCAGAAAATAGTCTTGATGACCCACAAGTATAGGGGGTGTATCGCAGTATTTTCGAGGGAAGTGAAACCCAATTTATTGATTCGACACAAGGGGAGCCAAAGAATATTTATAAGCCTTAACAACTGAGTTATCAATTCAGCTGCACCTGGAAACAATCTTGCTCACAACAGTTTATCAGTAGCAACAGTTTTGTAGTAGGAATAGTAAAGTAACAATAGTAGTAAAGCAAAGACAGTAGTAACAAAAGCAGTAAACAGTGTGATTCGAGTGCTGTAGGCATAGGGATGGATGGACGGGCGTTGCATGGACAACAGAATTCAAATAGCAATCAGAACATAGGGCAATTGCAGATAAATAAGATAAAGCATCCAAGTACTAGACAATCCTAGGCATGTGTTCCATATATAGTCATATGTGCTCGTAATGAGAACTTGCACAACATCTTTTGTCCGTTTGCAGCGGGGCCTCTAGGGAACTACTGGCAATTAAGGTGCTCCTTTTAATAGAGCACCGGAGCAAAGCATTAACACTCCGTGAACACATGTGATCCTCACATCAAAGCTTTTCCATTTTGGTTATCCAGATTTCTATCACTTCGGGGCCATAGGTTCCGGACAACAACGTGTGTATACAACTTGTAGATATGACCAGAAACAATACTATCATAATGAATCAATAACATGTTCAGATCTGAAATCATGGCACTCAGGCCCTAGTGACAAGCATTAAGCACAACAAGTCGCAACAAAGTCATAAAGCACTAATAAAAGATACTAGGCACCATGCCCTAACAATCTGATGCCATTACATGAACGATCTCATCCAATCCCTACCATCCCCATAGCCTACAACAGGGGATTACTCACTCATAGATGGGGGAAACATGGATGGTCGATGGAGATGATGGTGAAGATCGATGGAGATGGCTCCAAGGGCACTTCCTCGTCCCAACAGGGTGCCGGAACAGAGACTTTCTGTCCCCCGAATCTCCCCTTAGGTGGCGGTGGCGCAGCGGAACTTTTCGTGGAAAAACGTCGAACCCCCCAAAGTTTTTAGGTCAGAAGGCTTCTTATAGGCGAAGAGGGGGACCGAGGGGGTGCCTGGGGCCACCACACCATGCCCTGGCACGGCCAAGCCCAGCCCGTGCCTAGGGGTGGTGTGGCCAGGCCCTGGCCCTCCTCCGTCTCGTATTCTGGCTCCGTGAGTCTTCTAGAAAAATATGCACTTTGGCTTTTGTCCCATCCAATTCCGAGAATATTCATTTTCTGACTTTCCTGGAACCAAAAACAGCAGAAAACAGGCAGCTGGCACTGTGGCTCTTGTTAATGGGTTAGTCCAAGAAATCATATGAAAAGTACTCCAAAGTGTGGACAAAACACAAGAAAGTGGATAAAACCAAGCATGGGGCATCAAAAATTATAGATACATTTGCAATGTATCAATCATCAATAGACTTGTTTCCTTTTTGAAAGGAGGTCTTAGCTAGCTCCCCCTTCAACCTAGCATGTTCTTCAAGTGTATTTGTACAACTCGTAGGAATGAATGTACTAGGTGAGGGAGTATTGATCAATTGAGTTTGAAGCTTTTCATGAGACTCTGTGAGAGACAAGAGTTCACCTTCCAAGTCCTTGTGAGCCTTGTCAAGTGCCCTAAAGTCCTCGGCAAGTTGTTCATGAACAACATCAAACTCAATCTTGTCCTTTTTAGCCTTTTAATATTTATCAATAGCATGATCACATTCCTTGATGAGTTTATTAATAATGAGATCATTTGCTTCATCAAGACCCTCCAGTTTAGTTTCAAGAGATAATCTAGTTTCTTGTTCTTCTTCTAGAGCATTGTGTTAGAGCTTCTACCTCAATCATGTGCTCTCTTCCTAATTGACATCTCTCATCTAGAAGTTCTTGTATGTGTGCAAGTTGATTTAAGAGGTTCACAACATGTTTCTTGTGTTCCCCTTGCAAGTTGTTCAAGAATACATCAAAAGCAACTAATTCCTTTTTGACCTCAAGGGACAACTCATCATCAAACTCATCATTGATTAAGGAGGTGGAGTGCGTTGATGAAAGTACCTCCGTTCCTCTTGCCATAAGGCAAGTGACGTTCTTGTTGAAGACATTCTCATTTGGAGAATCGAAGAGAGAGAATGACAGGGTCGAGGTAGTGGCAAGGGCTGCCACACCACTTGATGTATCCTCTTCTTCATCTTCATCATCCTCATCGGAGGAGTACTCTTCATGTGTGATCAAGACAATTTCTCCCGGCTTCTTGTTGGGTGAGTTCCTTTTGATGAAGGGTTTCTTGTAGGGAGCTTTGGAGGTCTTCTTCAACACAAGTTTACCCCCATGGTCTTCTCTTTTCTCATAGGGACAAGCTGCAACGAAGTGGTAGCGGTCACCACAGTTGAAACAAGTTCTCAACTTGGACCCATTATCTCTTCTCCCATTGGGGTTGCTTCTTCGTTGCATTTCCATCTTGGCCTTGGCGGGATCTTTCCAAAAGTTTCTTGCATAGAAGGCCATGTATTCACCATGAGCAATCTTGACATCTTCGGGGTGGCTTGAAAGTCCCTCATCACTTCCTTCATCTTCATCATACTCCACAACTTTGGCCTTCAAGGCAAGATTGACACCACTACTCATTCCAATGGCACGAGGACGGGCGTCTTTGGCATTCTTGGCAGCAACCTTGAAGGCGGCCATCTCTTGCATCACTTCATTGGAGGTCATGAATGGTAGTTGTGTCTTCCTTGGAGACTTTCAAGTCAGTGGGCTCGAACGGCATGAGTGCACTCACATACTTCCTCTTGATCCAAGCATCATCAATGTGAGAGGAACCAACATTCTTGAAGGCGGTGGTTATGGATTTGAGTCTTCGATATATGTCTTCATGATCCTCACCATCCTTCATGAAGAAACCTTTAGCCTCATTGCTTAAGGCATCATATCTATTTCTTCTCATACTTTCATTGCCAACAAACAAGTTAATGAGAGCATCCCAAGCTTCCTTGGCGATGTTGTAGTGCTCAATGTGGGGAAAGTCCTTTGGCCCCACTCCAAGTTGGATCATGTGCAAGGCAGTCACATTGAGTTGGCTATTGACCACTTCTCTTCTAGTCAAGTTGGTTGGATCCTCAATTTTGAGTCCTTCTTCAATAATATTCCAGAAATCAATGCAAGAACTGCGCCCATGAGATTTCATTAACACTTTCCATTGAGCAAAAGTATGTGCAGCTAACTTAGGTGGGTCTCCTCTATTATTTATATGTGGATGAGGGATAGGAGGGTCGGGAGAGTACCATCCAGGAACCATATGGAACTCTTCCTTCCCATCACTCTTTTTGGTGGTGGAGTTAGTGGAATTATGTTCATCCCCCACCACTTACTCCAAAGGCCTAGCCGGAGCATTAGCCTTTGGGTTTGGTGGTGTTTCCTCTAGAGAGGGAGGAGGTGAGGTTTGCTTATCCCTAACAAGTTGCTCAACAAGTTGACGCAACTGTTGGATTTCGTTGCCCAAGGTAGAGCTCAAGCTTGTTTCCAACTTCTTGAGATCTACCATGGTCACCGAATGGCTAGCCTCACTTTCTCCCTCCTCTAGGTTGCCCATAATCTCTTAGGCGGTTAAGCCCGAATAAAGAGTCGAGGCTCTGATACCAATAGAAAGGATCGTATGGGCACCTAGAGGGGGGGTGAATAGGTGCTACTCCAAATTTTACTCTTTTTCAATTTAGGGTTTGACACAAAAAGGTAAATTCTCTAGATTATGCAACTATGGTGAATTTACCTATGTCAACCTAGCACAAGAACTAAGCAAGAACTATATAAGAAAAGTGCGGTAAAGGATAGAAGTAACCAAAGTGGAGCGCTCGGAGACATAAGGATTTGTTTCCCGTAGTTCCTTCCTTTTGAGGGGAAGTACGTCTACGTTTGGAGAGGGGGTGGTATCAAACCACCAACGCCACGAGAGGCCTCCCTTGTTCTCCGATGAACCTCACCCCAAGGGGTTCGATTCACCTCTTCCACTATGCGGCAACCTTCAAGGTGGAAGCCGGCACCTTTACAACGAGTTCAGGGCACACATCCACAACTTAATTGGAGGCTCCCAAATACAAGCAAGCTGTCAAACAATCAAAGACAAGCTTGTAAGAACCAAATCAAAACCTAGGGTTTCCAACAAAACACTAGAGCATGGGGGCCCTCAAGTGAATGAGGGGGAAATGAAGATCTCTCTTGGTGAAGTTGTAGATCAAGGCCTCCTCCTTCGATTCTCCAAAGATCAAAGACTTTGGATGGTTGGATGAAGAGATCTTGTTGACTTGGTGGCTCAAATGGACATGGTGTTCTTGAGGTGGACGAGCAACTGGAGGAAGGGGATAATGTCCTCTATTTATAGCCCTTCACACTAGTGAACCATTTTCTGACCGTTGGAGAAGAGTCGGACCGGAGACTCCGGTCTACACAATGGAGACTCCGGTCTGCACCGGAGACTCCGATCAATCTCCAGACCAGCCTTCGGACCGTCAAACAGAATGACCCAGCCCACTTGTGAGCCAAGTGGACCAGAGACTCCGGTCCCTCTGCACCGGAGACTCCGGTCTGAGGCACGGACCGGAGACTCCAGACCAAGCTCCGGACCAACTCTCTCGATGACCTAGGCAGGAAAACAGAAGCCCCCTCTGGAGACTCCTGGGGAAACTCCAGACCACACCGGAGACTCCGGTCTTGGCAGACCGGAGACTCCGGTCTGGAATTCCCAAGAGACATGCAGGGAATGTTCCACATGCCTATGGTCCTTTTCACTTTATAAAATGTCAACCTATAGACAATAGCAAACTATAAAACAGGGTCTACTAGTTGTTACCGAACACCAAAAGTGATTATGACAGTATATGTCCTTTCACGGGCTCCGGGGTGGTCACATCCCCTGGTGGCGTGGCCAGGTGGGCTCATGCCACGGGGTGGTGTGAGCCCCCGGGCTCCGTTTTCATCCCTTTTTTGACTCATTATCTTCCATGTTAGATAAAATTGCAAAAATATAAATTGAACAGTTTTTCGCGGACCTTTTCTTACCAGAACTGTTACCTATTCGAAAACGGACTCTGTAGGTTTCTAAATTTGGTCTTCCGGAGTCACCACTTGAATAATATCAATATCTTTGTTGTAAGAATCTTCAAAAATACAATGTTTGAGTCTCTTGACCATTCTTCATCTCATTACATCATTCTCTCCTAACACTTAAAAATATCTTTCATACAAAACTTCACACAATCTTCATAAGCAACATTAGTGCATGCAAGATAATAAACCTTTGGGTTCTATTTCAACTGAAGTCCATCAAAACATAAGCTACCGTAGAAACTCCTTTCAAAATCCCAAAAGAATTCAAAAAGGAAATCGATTTAAGAGGCAAATGCAAAATGGCAGAAAACTGTCAAAACAGACCAGCAGGTAAAGATCTTTTTTTCGAAAATCTTTTGTTGCTCAAATCAAAAAGTGCAAAATTAACAAAAGTTAAATAATAACATGGGGCATGCACACAAAAAATCTTACTTCTCCAAATCTGTTTTACAGTGAAGCACAAAAATCTGTTTCGGGACAACAACTTCCCCAAATCTTACTTCTCTCTCATTAGAGGCCAATCTTGACACAAAAACCAAACAAAAAGGATAAGGAGAGGTTATTACAAAAGCAATAACTTCCAAGACTCAAATAAACAAAAATAAACTGAAAGCAAAAATATAATGGGATGTCTCCCAAAAAGCTCTTCCTTTATAGCCATTAAGATAGGCATGATAATTTCAATGATGCTCACATAAGAATATGAACTAAAGTAAAAGAGAGCATCAAGAAGCAAATATACACATATTTAAGTTTAAGCCACTTCCTATGCAAGGGAATTTTGTAAGAAAATAAATTATTGAAACAAGAGGCTACAAGCATAGGAAGGCAAAACAAGTGCAACATAAAGACTTTCAGCATAAAGCGAGGAAACTTAATATTATTGAGATGCATAAAAACATTTTTTCCTCTCTCATAATAACTTTCAGCATCATGAATAAATTTAACGATACAACTATCACATGAACCATAATAGCAATTATCACTTATTCTGACACAAAACACACGGACACTAGCTTTCCTAGTTCTACTAGGATGTGAAACGATATTAGAAGTATCCTTACAAAGGATAATGTGTCCATCTTCTACAATTTTAGTGCCAAGGTCTTTCACATTTGCTACTGCAGGTTCAACATCTATTTGTTCATCAGATTCTACAACTTTCTTTGTACTTTTGTTAACCATACTAGCTATCATAGAATGTTCATTTACCTTAATAGCGAAAGGTATTTTCTCGATGCAAGGTTCAGGTAAAATATGATCGGCAGTATAAACTTCAGTATTTCTAGAAGGAACACAATTAACAATATCTTTATATGGCTCATGATACTTATTCCATTTCTTTTTAGGAATTTCAATATAAGAGGCAAAGGCCTTAAAACAATTTGCAATACTTTGAGAATCAAGACCATAAGCAACACTAATATTCTGAAAGACATCAGTTCCCATAAAAGATTTAATGCATTCATAATCATAATTTATACCTGACTTTCTTCCTTTATCATTCTCCCATGCTTCAGCATTGTCTTGAATACGGTCTAGGAGATCCCATTTAGCTTCTTCTTTCATACATGTAAATGATCCGGCACAAGAAGCATCCAATAAATCCTTATCATGAAGAGAAAGCCTTGCATAAAAGTTATTGATAATAATATTATTGGGGAGCTCATGAATAGGACATTTGAGTATTAGTAACTTCAATATCCCCCAAGCTTGGGTGGTACTCTCTCCATCACGAGGCCAAAAGTTATATATTTTATTCCGATCTTTATGAATCTCACTAGGAGGATAAAATTTGGAATAAAAGAGAGGTACAATTTCCTCCCATTCAAGAGATTGGCCATTCTTTAGCAGCTTATACCATTCCTCAGCTCTGCCTTTCAATGATACAGAGAATAACTTTTTCTTAACTTGATCTGTTGTAATACCTACACACTTGAACAATCCGCATAATTTATGTATAAAAAGCAAATGATCACCGGGATGGACAGTTCCATCTCCAAAATAGTAGTTATCCATAACACGATCAACAATTTTTGTAGGTATTTTAAAAGGATCAATTTCAGTAGGTGGTGGTTCATCTACTACCTTAGCAGTGGTAGTAGCATTCCAAAATAAGAAACTAAGTTAATTATCCATATTGAAAATAAAGTAACAAAGAGAAATAAACAATACTCATAGTAGAAGTTTTCTTTACCAGTTCCACTCTTCAATAGCGCTTCACTCCCCGGCAACAGCGCCAGAAAATAATCTTGATGACCCACAAGTATAGGAGGTGTATCGTAGTACTTTCGATAAATAAGAGTGTCGAACCCAACGAGGAGCAGAAGGTGTTGACAAGTGGTTTGGATCAGGAATTCTCTGTAAATACTTAGCAAACGGTTTTTTAGTTTTTTTTTTTGATAATGCAGATAAATAAAGTGTAAGTAAATAAAAGATAATAATAATTGCAGCAAGTGGCCCAATCCTTTCTTTAGGAAAGGACAGGCCGGTTGTATTACTTAAGATGACCAAACGTTCTCGAGGACACATGGAAATATTGTCAAGTGCTTTCGCTTCATATAGTTGATTAATCTTCTCTGGTTGGATAAGTGTTGTGTGGGTGAACCTATGCTAATGTAATGACCTTACTAGGACTAATACATACTTGTGATTATACCCCTTGCAAGCATCCACAACTACAAGAAAGTAATTAAGATAAAAACCTAACCACAGCCTTAAACTCTGAGATCCTACACTCCCTTATGCAAAGGTTTCCTAATGGGGGTTTAGGTTTCTGTCACTCCGGCAACCCCACGATTAGTAGCCAAATACACAATGCATTCCCCTAGGTCCATAAAGGTGAAGTATCATGTCGTCGATGTTCACATGACACCACTAGAAGAACAGCACCACAACTTAAATATCAAACCATTAAATCTTTCTCAACACAATTCCACTACTAACAACATGACTTCTCCCATGTCCTCGAGAACTAAATGAACTACTCACGAGACATCATATGGATCAAGATCAGAGATGAAATAATTATAAGTAACAATCTGAACATGAACAATAATTCAATGGTTCCACTCAATAGCATCAACTATAACAAGTAATCAACACCGGGAAAGTTTCCCTAAAGAACTATGCAAGATTCAACCCAATTGTTATAGCGGTATAGATTGGTGGTGATGGTGCTGGTGGAGATGATGATGATGATGATGGTCCCGATGAAGTCTAGCTTGATGACGGTGTTGATGGCGACGATCTCCCCTCTCTAGGAAGGAATTTCCCCGGCAGATTTCTGCCTGCCGGAGAGCTCTTTCTCTCTCTGTAGTTTCTGCCCCGCAGAGGCGGCAGAAACTTTATGTGGTCGCCCCCCCCCCTCGAGTCTTAGGGTTTTGAGGGGATTATATACATGGAAGGGCGATGCCGGAGGTGGGCTAGGGTGGCCACACCACCTGGTGGCGCGGCCCAGGAGGGCCCGCGCCAGGGGGTGGTGTGGGCCCCCTGTGGCCCATCTCCACTTCCCCTTCTAGCATTCTTCATCTTCTGGAAAAATAGGAATTTCCGTATATTTTCTAGATTTTCTGATCTTCGCAAATATTGCATCTAGATAGTGCTTTTTCCATCAAAATCCTGACTCCCGTGGTTCATCCTCCAAAAGTCATCAATCATACAAAAATAGATGATATAACATAAGTATCATCTCTTAATATGAAATATATCAATGAATAACAGTAAATTATGATATAAAATAGTGATGCAAAATGGGCGTATCACTTCACACCTCTACAAAACTTTATGAAGATTATGGAGACAATGATTAAAGGAAGTTCCATAAATAGAAAAGTCATCCATGAATATAATATTTTCAACATAATCAGAAAATATGGCAGTCATACACCTTTGAAAAGTGGCAAGAGCATTACAAAGACCAAAAGGCATATGACGATAAGCATCAAGGCCATAGAGACAAATAAAATTTGTTTCAAGTTGATCATCACGGTGAACAACGATTTGAGAAAAAACAGAATAACCATCTATGTAACAAAAATGAGAATGCATAGCAAGCCTTTCTAAAGTTTGATTTATAAACGGTAAAGGGTGATGATCCTTCCTAGTTTCCTTGTTAAGTTTTCTATAGTCAATACACATCCTGTGGCCAACAATAGTTATAGTAGGTACCATTTCGTTATGTTCATTTTTGACAACCGTAAATCCACCTTTCTTAGGAACACAATGAATAGGGCTTACCCATTCAGTCTCTTCTACATGAAAGATGACACCTGCATCTAGCAAACATATTATTATTATTATTTCTTTTCTTACCTCTGACGAGGGGTAACCTCTGCAATGTCCATGGTGAAGGACTTAGGGTTTTGCGGAAAAGAGAACGCTGGGGATTTTGTTGGATGTCAGGAAAACAATAGAATCAAATTCGCCTGAATATTGAGTAATCGCACTATTACTAGTTGTCCTCTAGATTTTGGTACCCTCGCTTGGGTTTCTCCCGGTCCTATATATAATAGGCCGGGTCTCAAAACTGTATGCGGATAGGTTTGATACACACGTAATTACAATTCTAATACAATGTCGGTTCATAGTCTCTTTCCTCATACAATCAAAGTCTTTGTCGGTTGCTTCCTTGGGCTATCATCTAAAATCTTCATGGGACATAAGCCTTTTACCCAGTATAGGGTAGTGAATCACAATCATCCGAGTAATCATACTATATCAGTAGCCCCCGAGACTCTACTTGAACCAGAATTTCAGGTTGAGTCTCAAAGTTTCTTTTTCCTTCTTTTCCTTTATGTTTTATTTCTTTATTCTTTATTTTTCTTAGGGATTTGGTACAATGAGTCTGATGCTTTCGACGGATCGGGAATTAGTTAATTGCTCCTAGGCAAAAACAAGGTTGTCCTACATCAAATTCAAGTCCTCAGGCTTGAACTCTAAATTTATTACTGGCATAATTCAGTTCGGGCCGTTGAGGTCTTACCGAATACTGAATTCTAGTCTCTATTTTATCGGATACCCAACGCGTCCGTCGGGATTTTTCATTGTATCGTTGATACGGATATTTTATTGGTAGAGCGCATTCTTGTGCGATTACCAGGCCACACAGGACGAATCCTGGGGTCTTACCTTCATGTTTCTGAACACGACATTCGGATTTTTGTCGCGTTTGAGCGCGATCCGAGATTTTTGGCTTTTTGGACGATTACCCTACTGGGCTGATTTATCAAATAGTTTTAATGCTTTAACTAGCTTCCGATGGGAGTAATCTTTCTTTTGAGGGTATGTTTTTGAGGATACATTGATGTAAAACTCAATGGTATTTTCAATCATGAATATTTTTGTTTTATACACAATTGGATTTCTATCGGTGCACGCCAGTGCTCCCGATGGGAGTAGCCCCCGAGGCTATGTTCAGATGCCTGTATCTGGACATAGGCTCATAGTTGTTGTTAGCTTGATGGAAAACATAGATCTTTTGAACAATAATAAAGAGCTTAAGGCATGCAAAAACTTATCTCTTTATAAGGTGAAAAATCGATGATACATTATTCTTTGGGCGGATGGCATCTAGCCATTGGCCTAGATATTCTAGCTTAAGAAGCCAAAATGTAACTCTTATTATATTGTAAGTAATCTTATGCGTAAAAGCGTCGTAGTTGTGCTATGTTCCATGGATTTTAGTAATTTACTCATGTCTTCTTATCTTGTAGTCGATATGCTCCTCCGAGAATAACTTCTGTGATGATGTATGGTCCTTCCCATGGCAATTCTAACTTCTTGTGGCCATCTTGCTTGATGCGAAGAACTAGGTCCCTACTGCGAAGGACCTAGGCCGCAATCTTCTGCTATGGTAATTGCACAAGTTTTGTTGGTACATAGTTTCTCTTTGTAGGCTTCATCTCGAGCTTCATCAAGTGCATCCACATCATCTTCAAGTGCTTCTCTTGATTCCTCTTCATTATATGCAGCTACTCTTGGGGATTCATGTGACACCTCAACAGGAAGCACGACTTCTGCACTGTGGACCAAAAAGAAAGGTGTCTCTTATGTTGAATTATTTAGAATTATACGTAAACTCCATAAGACATATGGCAATTCATCAACCCATGCTCCATTTGCTCTGTTAAGCGGTGCTAGTAGTCTTTTCTTGAGTCTAGCAGTAACTAGTCCATTGCCTTTTTCTACATGTCCATTTGTTTGCGGGTGAGCTACCGAAGCGTAGCTTACTTTGATACCCATCTCCTGGCAGTACTCTTTGAACTCATTGGAAGTGAAGTTGGTCCCATTGTATGTGATGATGCTGTTCGGTATGCCAAACCGAAATATTATGGATTTAATAAAATTCACACCCAAAGTTCTGTCTTGGGTGGTGACAGGCATTGCTTCAATCCATTTAGTAAATTTGTCAACTGCTACTAGCAGAAAGACATGTCCTCCTGGCGATGATTTGTGAAGTTTTCCCACCATATCGAGTCCCCACTAAGCAAAAGGCCAAGCCAAAGGTATAGGATTCAACTCAGCAGCGGGTGCTCCAGGCTTGGTTGCGAATCATTGACATGCTCCACATGTTCTGACGATATCTTTTGCATCTTGAACTGCAGTGAGCAAGTAAAATCCTGCTCTAAATGCTTTTGCAGCAATTGCTCGGCTACTAGCATGGTGACCACAAACTCCTTCATGTATATCTTTGAGTATGATTTTCCCTTCTTTGGGTGTTACGCTGCAACACACCGGAAATACTTCTCTTATACAACTCCCCTTTGATTATTCTGAAGGCCTTTGATCTTCGGGTGATTCGCCGGGCTTCTATCACATCTTCGGGTAGTTCTCCCTTAGTCATATATGCTATATACGGCTGCATCCAGGTAGGCTCAATTAGCATGACCTCTCCAATTTCCTGCTCTTCTTCTTTGATGGCCTCTTCTATACTCTTGGTTTCTGATGGAGCCCCCGAGTCTTTTTGTGGATGTTTCTGTTTTCCTGTTTTTGGTGCTACAACCTCGGAGACTCTTTTTGCTTTGATCTATCGCTCCGTTATTTCTTCCCAAAAAACTCCAGGTGGTATTGGTAAGCACAAGGATCCGATTTTGCTAGGTTGTCGGCTTCATTGCTTGCTCTCCCTATATGCGATACTTCGCACCCATCAAATTGAGCTTCCATAACACCATATAGATCGTGGTAAGCAACCATATTATCGCTGACGGCGTCGCATTTATTCATTGCTTGTTGTGCCACAAGATTGGAATCTCCAAAGATTTTGAGGCGAGTCGCACCGCAAGCTTTAGCCATTCACATGTCGTGCAACAAGGCCTCGTATTCAGCTTCATTATTGGATGTGTTTGCAAAGCTCATCTGAAGTATATAGCGCATTTTGTCGCCTTGTGGTGATACTAGAACGACTCCTGTCCCTGCTCCTTCTGTTCTTTTTTATCTGTTGAAGTACATTGTCTAGGCGCTAGAAAGGTTAGGTGGACCTGCACATTGCAACTATGTCCATTCTATGATGAAATCTGGCAGAACTTGTGACTTGATCGCCTTGCGCTTTTCATACGTGATGTCTCGAGGGGATAATTCGATGCCCCATAGAGAGACATGCCTAGTTGCTTCTAGATTGTTGAGGATTGATGTCTATGCATGCTTCTATTCTTGTAGACAGTGTTGGGCCTCCAAGTGCAGAGGTTTGTAGAATAGCAGCAAGTTTCCCTTAAGTGGATCACCCAAGGTTTATCGAACTCAGGGAGGAAGTGGTCAAAGGTATCCCTCTCAAGCAACCCTGCAATCAAGATACAAGAAGTCTCTTGTGTCCCCAACACACTCAATACACTTGTCAGGTGTATAGGTGCACTAGTTTGGCGAAGAGATAGTGAAATACAAGTAATATGGATGATTATAGTGGTAATTGCAATCTGAAATAAGAGTGGCAGGAAGCAAACATGTAACATGATTGATTGTAAATGGTGTTTTAGTGCTTAGAAACAAGGCCTAGGGATCATACTTTCACTAGTGGACACTCTCATATAAATATCTTCTCTTCATGATGCTACCCTGAACTACTCTCCGGTTGGACGATGTAGGGCTATAACATCACATCTTAAAGTTCGCATTCCCCATCTAGATAACCCCTCACTATCACCTTGAGCGCTAGATGGTTCCAACAAACACCACAATCTCATAGAGACATCCAACTCAAAATATACTCATGATAAGTATTTATGTAACCTTAGCCAAAGTGCCACACGGTGTGCACACTGTAAACTTCACACACGTGGGGATAAGCAGAGATTAATTAAAGCACTTGAGTAGCAGAATAGATCTATAGATTACAGAGCTCATGATCTCATAAGATCACGCATAGAGAGAGAGATGAACACATAGCTACCGGTAGAGCCCTTAGCCTCGAGAGAGAACTACTCCCTCCTCATCATGGGAGTTAGCAACGGTGATGGAGATGGAAGTGGAGTCAATGGAGATGGCTCCGGGAGCACTTCCCCGTCTCGGCAGGGTGCCGGAATAGAGACTTCTGTCCCTCGAATCTCCTCTTCGGTGGCGGCGGCACTGCGGAACTTTTCGTGGAATTCTGATCTAGGGTTTAGGGTTTTCGTTCCGGGGGGCTTTTATAGGTGAAGAGGCAAGGTCGGTGGGTGCCCGAGGTGGCCACACCACCCCCTGGCGCGGCCTGGCCTAGCCCGTGCCACCAGGTGGTGTGGGCCCGTCGTGGCCCCTCTCCGTCTCGTCTTTTGGCTCCGTGAGTCTTTTGGTAAAATAGGAACTTTGGCTTTTGTCCCGTCCAATTCCAAGAATATTTCTTTACGAGCTTTTCTGAAACCAAAAACAACAGAAAACAGGCAACTGGCACTGCGGCATCTTGTTATTAGGTTAGTTCCAAAAAATGCATAAAAGTATCTCAAAATGTCGACAAAACATAAGATAGTTGATATAAAACAAGCATGTAGCATCAAAAACTATAGATACATTTACAATGTATCAAGGATGCTTGACAAAGGTGCTTCATTGACCACTATGATCGGATGTTCCGAAAAATAATGGCGTAGTTTTCGTGCTATCATAAATACCCCATATGCTAGTTTTTGGTAATGTGAGTACCTTTGTTTAGATGGCGATAAGACCTCACTTAGGAAGTAGACTGGCCTCTACACACCATGGGGTTTCCCTTCTTCGGGTTGCTCCACGACCAAGACTGTGCTAACCACCTGATTTATGGTATCAATATAAAATAGTAAAGGCTCTTTTTCTTTTGGCAACACGACGATAGTAGATGTCGAAAGTGTCATTTTAAGATCTTCAAAGGAGCGTTGAGCTTCTTCCGTCCATTCAAATTCTTCCGATTTCCTCATGAGGGCGTAAAATGGCAGCGCTTTTTCTCCTAACCTTGCAACGAAACGACTAAGTGCCGCTACTCGCCCTGCTAGCTAATGTATGCCATGTAGATTTATTGGCTTCTTCATTATTAAGATTGCTTGTATTTTCTCGGGATTAGCCTTAATTCCTTTGGCTGATACCAAATATCCAAGGAGTTGCCCTGTCGGGACTCCAAAGGAGCATTTCTCTAGGTTCAGCTTGATGCTAAACTTGTCGAGATTTTTGAATGTTTCTTCGAGGTCCTTGATGAGCACAGATCCTTGTCTTGTTGTAACTATAACATCATCGATATATACTTGTATGTTTGTGCCTATTTGGCTTCCCAAACACTTCTGCATCATCCGATGATATGTTGCTCTAGCGTTCTTGAGGCCAAAAGGCATTGTTGTGGAGCAGAATACACCATAAGGTGTGATAAACACTGTTTTCTCCTAATCTTCTTCCTTCATCCTAATCTAGTGGTATCCTGAGTAAGCATCCAAGAAAGAAAGACGTTCGCATCCCGCGGTTGCATCAATTATTTGGTCGACTCGCAGCAATGGGAAGTGATCATTTGGACAATGTTTGTTTAGTGCAGTAAAGTCGATGCACATCCGAAGTTCTGTAGTATTTTTCTTTGGAACACATACTGGGTTTGCGACCCACTCTGCTTTTGTTAGTTCTTTGATAAAGTTGGTGTCAGTAAGGTGATGGAGCTCCTTTCCAATGGTTTTACGCTTTGGTTCTACGAAGCGACGAAGCGGTTTATTTACTGGCTTTTCCTTTGGATCCAAATTTAATGCATGCTCAGCGAATTCCCTGGGAATCCCCGGTATGTCAGAAGGTAGCCATGCAAAGATCTCCCAGTGCTCACGGAGAAACTCGATGAGCACGCTTTCCTATGCGGGATCAAGATTGGAAGCTACAAATGTTGTTTTCGTCGGGTCGACGGGGTGGATCTATAATTCTTTTGTGTCCTTTGTCGTGTCAAAAGCCTGATCGAGATTGACATGCGCTACTTCTAGTGGTTCTGTGTTTGCTAAAGTTTTGAGTTGTTCGAATTCCGTTGCCATCCCAAAAGATTCCGAAATTTTGTTGAACTCCCGATCACAATTGTCGGCACATGTGAAGCTTCCTTTTACCGTGATGATTCCCTTTGGTGCTGGCATTTTCATGACTAGGTATGCATAATGCGACACTGCCATAAACCGTGCGAAAGCTGGTCGTCCCAGGATCTCATGATATTGTGATGGCCAGTCCATGACTTCGAATTCGAGTCTTTCTCGCCTGAAATTTATTTTGGAACCGAAAACAACATCAAGAAATACTTTTCCTAAAGAAATTTCGGCTTTACCTGGTACTATTCCGTGGAAAGATGTTTCTGTTGGCACGAGATTGTCCAGGGGGTAGCCCATTGTTCTTAGTGCTTTTACGTAGATCAGATTTATGTTGCTTCCTGCGTCCATGAAGACCTTGCTCATATCAAACCCACCAATTTGTGCTTCGACTATCAAGGCTGAGTGACCCGATTGTGGGACCTGAAGCAGGTGATCGGCTCTACTGTATGTGATTTCTTACTCTGACTAGTGGAGATATTTGGGTGTGGTTGATGTTGTTGTTTCTGCCATATTGATTTGTCTTGTGATGAGCTTATAAATTATGTTGGATGGACGCCCTTTCTGAATCATGGACATTGCTCCTTTTGACGTAGGGTACTCTTTTTTTTGATCATTTGTGTTTTGTGGCGGTGCTGCTGGTTGTGGTGGTGGTGCGCCGATGGCTAATGTGCTGGGCGTAGATGCGTATCCTCGGTTTGCCACTTTAGTTGCCTTTGCATTACATAGCTCTTGCATCTTCAGGAATGTTCGGTAGTCTTTCATGAGGTGGTTAGATTATCGTCTGCCTGCTGATTCGATGTAAAAATGCATATTACAGGGTCCTTCTAGCATTTGCATCATGGACATGGGTGGGTCTCATGCTCTTGGATGATACCGTTGTGCTGACTAGCTTCCTCCGACGTCGTCCCTGTTCTGGCAGTATCCGTCGTTGTAGTCGTTGCTTCTGTTGTTACCTTCATCTAAAAAACCTGCTGCGATGTAACTTGGTCTCGTGTTTCCATCATTATTCCTTCTTCTTCTATAGTTGCCCCGCTTGTCCCTATCTTCTTCGGGTGATCGCGTACGCTTATTGTGTAACACGTCTTCTCCATCAGCCTAGCGATTTGCTATTTCCATTAGCTATGAGATTGTTTTGGGTTTAACCCGTCCCAGTTCTTCTATGAATTCTCGGTGACGGAGGTCGTCGTTGAAGGCGTCGATGGCCCTTTCGTCGGATATGGACTCAGTTGAGTTTTTGATGATATTCCATTGTTGGATGAATGCTCTTATTGATTCCCCAGATTTTTGTTTGCACGCTTGCAACTGCTCCAAGGATGCTGGTCGTTTAAACATGGATTGGAAGTGCCGGATGAACTTATCATCCATGTCATTCTAGCTACCGATAGAATATTTGGATAACTATTTGAGCCATGACCTTGTGGCGCCGATGGGATGTAGTTGTAGGCTTTGCATTATGGTAGTTGTGGAGCTGCCTTGTAGTTTGACAGTGGCCAAATAATCTACTAACCATGCTTCAGGTTCCTGGAGTCCATCGTACTTGTGGCGGTCATGTGGAAGTTTGAAGTCCTTGGGTACTGAGGTTTTGCAAATCTGCTACGTAAAACAGCTGGCTCCGCATAGCTCGTAATCGTCTTTGTTGTATCCATCGTGATATCATCGGCTGCGGTTTTCATCTCTTGATCCATCACTCCTGTGTTGCGTGTTGTCGTTTCTTGTGTTGCTTCACGGTTCGGGTCCTACGAGATGCGCCTGGTGTGGCTATCGAGATCGTCGGGTGTGTCCCACTTGCCAAGGATTGCTGTGACAACATGGGGATCTATCAGGTTGTCGCATGATTCCTTGCTCTGCTTCCGCGAGAGAGTCTCGCACCATGCGAAGGTTCATCAGGGCGGAGCGGTGGAGGGCCGCACGCGGATCGTCGGGTGCGGGCTGAGTGGTGATTAGATATGTCTGTGCGGGCTGCCTAAGTTGTTTTTGCCTTGATGTTTCCTGCTTGGTCGATCGACATGAATGATAGGTCAAGATCTCAGATGAGTCCACTTCTTTCTGCTTCAGGGATATGTTGCAGTCGAGATGTTGCCCTTCTTGGTGGTGCTCCTCCTGTTACGCTCCCCGATCCTCGAATAGAGCTTAACTATGCCCGTCGTAAGCTAGATTCGCCGGCTAGTCTCTTTCTTTCGTCGAGTTGCCTTTGCATCCTAAGTAGGTCTCTCTTCTTGTGGCGAAGCAGATACTGGTATGCTAATAGATCCTCATATGAAGCATCCACTATCATCGGAACTACTCCCAAAATTGCTTCCCTTGCTTTTTGCCATGCCGATGCTGGTAGCCGAAGTCTTTGCCTCTCTCCTCCGTGCGGTTCTCCACCTCTTGCTTGGACTATGCGATTATCTATTGTTTCTCCTCCGTTTCGGTGGTGTCCTTCATTGCCATGGTTTCCTGCATTGTCATCTGATAAAATATCATCAGGGTTGAGGATAGGATTACCGTTAGAGTCGCGTGGTGTTGAGGTATCCCTGTTGATCATGCACACTTGGTGGCGTGTTATGCGTGGATCAATGGCGTCATCTTCTACTTCAAAGGATGTACTGATAGTATTCTGAGATTGTAGTTCTGGATAGAGCTTCGCCATCCTTTCTTCGAAATCGATGTTTTCGCTACTTTCTTCAGGTTCTGAGTTTGTCGGGTTTACTGCGTGTGATGGAGTTGTCTGAGGACCTGACCCGAGGGAGAGATTACCATGAAGGCCATCAAGGTCCCCTAGATCCATCCCGATTTTCTCGCCTTCTTCGCCTTCTTTGATCTGTGTTGTAACGTTCGTGGAGGATCCGACAGAAGATGCTGGTACCACCGTAGGCGTAGGTTTTTGCACCGATGGTTCTGATGTGATCAGGGCTAAAGGGTGCGATTCTTGTAGGTCCTCTACTTGGAAGTGTAAACTTCCGATGATTAGATCGGATCCGCCTTTGAAATCGGCAGGTACCAATACAAGGGTGGGTGGGCGTGGATCTGCTTTCATCAGGTTGATGCTTGGTGGAGAGCGGTCCGCCGAATCCATGGTTCCAGCGTTCAAATTTCCCACAAATGGTGCCAACTGACGAGGGGTAACCTCGGCAATGTCCATGGTGAAGGACTTAGGGTTTCATGGAAAAGAGAACGCTAGGGATTTCGTCGGATGTCAGGAAAACAATGGAATCAAAGTCGCCTGAATATTGAGTAATCGCACTATTACAAGTTGTCCTCTAGATTTCGGTACCCTCGCTTGGGCTTCTCCCATCCTATATATAATAGGCTAGGTCTCAAAGCTGTATGCAGATAGGTTTCATACACGCGTAATTACAATACCAATACAATGTCGGTTCATAGTATCTTTCCTAATACAATCAAAGTCTTTGTCGGTTGCTTCCTTGAGCTATCATCTGAAATCTTCATGGGACATAAGCCTTTTACCCAGTATAGGGTAGCGAATCACAATCATCCGAGTAATCATACCTATGTCACCTCCTCTTTCATGTGAGGTTTAAGTCGTCGCTGAAAATCTGCGATCGGCTGAGATCCTTCTTCCATGAATATTCTATGGGTGGCTATCAAAGGACTAATCCCCTTCAAGTCACTCATTGAATACCCAAGAGCATTTCTATGCATCCGGAGAACCTTTCTTAAATTTTCCCCTTCTTTCTCTGCAAGGTTAGAACTTATAATAATAGGGAATTTATTCGTCTCATCAAGAAACCTATATTTTAGTTCCTTTGGTAAAGTTTTAACGATTGGAGGGGGAGGAGACTCATCTCCCTTCCTTATGGGTTCTTCATATTTTTGATTAATCTCGGCATCCACCTCGGGTGTGGAGTCAAGATAATCATCCATTTCAGCTTTTTCTATGTCCTGGAGGATATTATTATTGACTAAGCTTCTTGCTAAATCATCATCAGGAGTCTCAATGACTATTGAGGCTAAATTAACGATATTACCTTGTTCCTCACGTTCGTACTCATCATCGTCTAATTCTTCAATAGTTGTCTTATGGTCAAATTTGGAGAAATGAAAATCCATTTTCTCTTCACCAAACTTAAGGGACACAGTTTGTCTCTTGCAATCTATGTTTGCTCCTGCGGTATTTGGAAAAGTTCTTTCAAAAATGATAGGATAATAAACATTAGTAGGCATATCAATAAGCACAAAATCAATGGGGTATTTGTATGGTCCAACACAAATTGGAACATCTCTAATTATTCCCATGGGGACTCTAGTGTTTTATCTGCAAGCATTATAGTCACATCTATATCTTCCAGTTCTGCCGATGTTAGTTCATTTTGAATTTTTAAATAAAAATTAAAAGGGATCACGTTAACAGTTGTCCCTATGTCACAAAGGCTATAATAGGAAGTTCCTTCGAAAGTACGAGGGAGGATGGGCTTACCAACTTCTTTAGCTTTTACCTTTCCTTCGATGAATTGCGAAGCTTCAGTATCTAGCTCAATCTATGTTGCAGTGTGCAAACATGGTTAAAATATCTTCCTTCGTTGATGCTTCTACCTCTTGTACACTTATTTCTTTAGTTTTACTTATTTGTATCTCTTCGCTCCTTGAGAAATAGTTCTTCTTCTTTGCGTTGATCCTCTTGTTGTTGAGCCATCATAAGTTTTCTCGTCGTCCTTGGAAAAGGAAGGGGTTCAACATATGAAGATACCTCCTTCAGTGGCTTGATAGGGGCTGTGATTATTGGATCATCTTCTACAACTCTCTCAGGTGGCGGAGTGTAATTAAGCCAATCCTTCTTAAGAGCTTCAATGTGTTCTGCAAAAGACTGAAGGATTTGCAAAATAATATCATCATCAAGTTTAAATTCATTAGCAGTTTCTTTTACTATACTGGAGTCTTTATAAGCATTGAGACATCGTATTCAATTTCTATACCTCCTTTGTCCCCTAAATCAAATCCCCAAGTTTCTCTATTACGGTGAATTCATTCTAAAAGTTTCCAAGCTTTAATTATAGTCAACTCCATGAAATAGCCTCCAGAGTTCATGTCAAGCTCATGCTTAATTTCTTGATTAAGTCCTCCATATAAAATATGTAAAACGTACCATTCATGTAAATCATGATGGGGATATTTATTAAGTAGGGACTTATACCTTTTGAAGGCCCTTACTAAGCCTTCACCTGGGCAGTTCTTGAAGTTTGTAATTGCCCTTCTTAATTCAGCAGTTTTTACCTTGGGAAAGAATTGAAACACAAATTATCTCATTAGTTTTTCCCAGGTATCAATTTTCTCTGCAGGGAAAATTCTATACCAAGCCAAAGCAGTGCTGGTTAGAGATTGGATAAACAGTTTAAGTTTCAATTCATCATGAGAATAGACTCTCAGTTTAAGAGTCCAACATAGCTTGGTAAAATGCATTAAATGAGTGTAAGGATCCTCATCTGGATCATCTCCTACAAAAGTTTTTCTTTAATAATAGCGATAAAACGAGGGTTAACCTCATATTCTGGTTCACTCCCACTCGGGAACTCCTTGACGAGTCCTCTATTGAACTTTCCGAGGTATTTAGTAGTATCGAGCTGATTAATCCGTCCGAGTGCAGTCATGGTGCTTACCTAAAACTCTAAGCAACTTTAGTAAAACAATTAGTAAAATAAGTAACTAAGAACAAAGACCAAAAGCGCTTAGTTCCCATGCAAGGACGCTAGAAAAAAGCTTGATGACGGCAAATGCACAGATCAATTGTAGCTAGTTTCAAAGTAAAGATATCGAACCCATAGAGAGCTATTGGTAAAGGTCTTTATGCACCTCGTTACTATCTACCAAATGATACTTGTAAGATGCCTTTGATCTCAAGTAAAGGGTGTTTGAAAGGTTTTTGATTGTTTGTAGCAAAGTAATTAAAACAAGTAAAATGAAACAAGTAACAAGATTGTGTGAAAACGTGGTTGAACTCAATAGGGCTAAAACGTTCTCGGGGATGTAGGATACACCACTAGCATAGTAATGTTGTTATTTATAATCAAGATAACATACTTCTTGTGTCATGAGATGTGTGGAGAGAGCTCCATAATAAGATGTTCACTACAAGGCTCGTAGGAAGCCACTTTGTTGAGCTAAGAGTGATGTCACCTCTAAATAACCAATGCGATGTCTAAGAGCAGTCACCCATACAAACCACCGCAATTAAGGGTTTCCCCGTGGATATCATAATTAGCTTAGGGAGTCCCTCTTTTATCCTTCTTTGACTGTGTAGGTTACGAGCCTGCGCCAATCTGTCATGGGGCCATTTTGGGTACGATCCCAAGACATGTCCAAAGGATTTCTCCCTCCCTTTAGTCCCAAGGGCAAATGATATATGGCCAACTACACATACCATCTAAAGAGAGAGATCAAACACAAATCATAAATCTATCATAGACCGGCAAGTCATATGGACACAAGAATAAATCATCTTTATTACAAGTTCACAATGGTGCTAGGGTTTCTCTATCCCCCCAAGAACAAAGGAACTACTCACACATGGAAGCAATCAACAACATCATCATAATCAAATGAATGGATAAAAGTACAGAGATAGATCTAATGCAAACCACAATTAAATCTGGAATTATAACAAGATCTAGTAGATGAGAGATGGGGGTAATGGTGTAATGGAGATGCATCGGTCGATGATGAAAGGGATGATGCGTTGTCCTCCAATAATCCATGAAGCAGCTGGGATTTTTCCCTAGCAATTCCTCCTTCAGATCCCTTTTAGATGTGTTTTTTCGTGGTTTCTGGTGGCTATGAATGTCGGATCTCCTTCTCGTTTTCACCAGGAGAAAGTATTTGACGAGGCGATCACGCTGACACCTAGTACGTGCGGACGATACGGGCCACCTGTACCACCGGTCGTTATCGGTATTGGTTGCTCCTCCTCGCTTGGTATTCTCCCAGGTGCGAAGGTAAATCCATAAAATGACTTTTATCACTTAGAAATATCATATTATAACACAACATGACAGTTTCAATTGATATGTTCATATAAGACTTAGTGATTTGGGATCCTGTTAAAACAAGAACAAAATGACGCGTGCAAACACAGTGAAATACAAAGATCCCTACTCTATTTATGGAAAAACAAAAGGTAAAAATGTTTCAATTTTGGACTCATCAGACACCGCAACAATGATGACCTCTCTCATCCTTCTATGTCCAGATCAAGACCGTGAACATAACTACACTTCAGCTCCCAGAATAAATGAAGGTGGTGGTGCTGAAGCAACTATAGATAAGGAAGCATATTTGCATTGTGCCCCTCAAGACCTTCTCCTTATATGAGTACGGTGTCCAGCTACATATGTTGGAGGGAAAGATGTACTTTCTCAAGGGCTGGCAAGAGTTTGCGCTGAAGATCAATCTGTGGTTTGGTGACATCCTCGTCTTCAAGTATTTGAACCCGCAGGGGGGCTTCAAGGTGACTCTCTTCAAGGCTTTCAACAACACGGAGGAGCCGATCACCTGTGATAAGCTCATCTGATCATCCTTTGCTGTTTAGTGTACACAATAGTACTTTGGGTAGTTTCTGTGCTCTGGCTGTACTTTGAACCAGTCTCTTTTAGTTCAAGTGTGTATACCCCTAACATGAATAACTTACCAGGCGACATGGGATGCACCAGGTTATGAACTACCCCTAGCTAGTATAATATCTATGCTCTGTTCTTATGTGATGTGTTTATTTTTATTGCTGTGTTCATGTGCTGTGGTAGGATCACTTTGAACACGGTTAGTCTATCAACTTTTGTGTGTAAAGGGAGAACTTGGATGAGCATCAAACAACTTTTTTCGTATCTGCTGACAAACCAGACGGACTGCATTATCTGTCCAACACATTCAAACTACCAATCGGGTTGCAGATGTTATCCGGCTGGCTGTGCCACGGCCAGGCTACCAAACGCGCCCATACAACCGCTGTCCGCAACTCCTGTCTGCCCACTGCCTGGTGGGTCCACAGTCTCGTGTCCACCGACTTCGCCGGGGGGTGGGGACGGAGCAGTCCCATCGAACCCTAGGCTCGCCCCAAATCTGCGCAGCCCTTAGCAATTTCGATTTCCGTCAAATCTTGCGCGGATCCGCGACGATGGCCCGTGGAGGAGATCCACCGCGGATCCACGATCGCCGGTCCCGAGCGCGATCGGCATCCCCTCCTCCTGCGGATGGAGGTGATGGTGCGATCTGGCGGGCGGTGAGGAGTTCCGCGGCGGAGGTGGCGGCCTCATCGGCGCGTGGTTGCTCGGTTCCTCCGGGCCGCGTCGATGAAGGGTCGCGGCTGCAACTCGAAAGTTTGCTCGTCCCATCGGAGCAGCCGCAGGGCAAGATGGTGCACCCGCAGCTGGGTCTACTCCTCTCCCGCGCGATGGCGCGGATGAACAAGGAAGCGTTCATTGATGGCAAATCTCTGGATGAGTTCTTACAGCACGTATCTGACGCACTGCTGAAGGCCGAATTCAGCTCGGAGTTGATATCAGAGCTGCGGTCAAAGATTCAATCTACCGTGGATCTCACAACGAGCGGCAGCAAAAGTGCCATCAAACAGGTTGCCAAATTATCCTTTCTATTCAAAGCAGATTATGTTCTTTATAGTAACTCATTTACACCTGAATATTAGTTTAGCCTGAATCCCAGAGTGACCTCCTAATGGATAGTCACAGGTACAAGGTAGAGTTGGGGATCTGTGGTAGGTAGAGTAGTCTTTAGGAGGAAGAACTGGAGGAAGAAAGTTCAGAGTAAGTCTTGTTCGATGACAGCAACAGGCACAACAGCCTCAAGTACTAGCGCCACATATGGCATCAAACTGGCCCACATGCCGTAGACTCATAGTCACAGATACACTAGATTGAAGGTGCACTTCTAGTTAGAATTTAGAAGCCCAGAAGTCCGACTTCTAAATTTTTGATTAAGTTCATAAGAGAGTGACTGGAAACTTTGAATACAGCTCACACTTCTATCATTCGCAATTGTCTGCATATGCATTACTTTTGTAAGCTGCACCATACTGCCAAGATATACCAATGGAGCAGAGTACACTATCTATTTGACTGAACTCTCTTTCCATCTGATGTGTAATCACTATGGTGTCAATGGGGCATTCTTTTTGTAAAATATTTATCTGGATTTTATCTAAACAATTGGTTAGGATTAAGAGAGAATGCAACTAACCCCTGAAAGGATTATATTATTTGTTTCTACTATGCTTTCTTATTAACTGATCTAACTAAGTTGTGCTATCTGATCTTAATTATCTTTATCACAAAATGAAATTAGTTGATTGATTAGCTCAGGGCTGAGTAATTTCTCACCTTTTTCAGCACTAATGTATAATGTATGATCAATTTTTGTGGGCAAGCACATCAGTTTTAGAATTTTTCCTTTGTCTCTACTACAGCGCACTCGGAACTTTCATCGTGGAATAAGTGTGGCGCTAAATATATAATTTATCTTATTTAGTTGTACAGAGATAGCCTTTGACTATACACGTTCCTTTTAGATTTTTTGACCTTTCTACTTGCAGATTTGAAAAATATGAGGTGATTTGTTTCAAAATGAAGTTTTGGGTTACCGTCCATCTTGTTTCAAAATGAAGTTTTGGGTTTCTGCAGTTGTTGCTGATACAAGGGGACGGTGCCCCTTACAAATCTTCAAAATGTTGCAGTTGTTACACGTCCCCTTGTTTCAAAATGAAGTTTTGGGTTTCACTATTAGCCCATTCCCTGCAAATGGTGTTTCTTTTATGTCAAAAACAGTGTAGTGCTGCCTCCCCCAAAAAAGTGACAGGGCCTAATGTTCATATAAATGTTAATACTGATGTCTGGTTTTGTAGGCTGTCATTAAGCAATTGTGCAGATTAATTGATTCTGAGAAGAAGCCAAGCTTCGTCCCCAAGAAGGGGAATCCGTGTGTGGTTTTGGTGATCGGCCTCCAAGGTAAAAGTTGTAGGTGTGAGATACGGAATATTGGCATTTCCTACTATAATTTCTTGCTCTTTTTTCTGTGTTCAGAGTTGTGTTTCTATGAATGATTGCCTTTATTTGAACCTGTCATTTGAAGTGTGAGTAATTATAATTATGTTATTGTTTACCTCTTGTTTACATTGCTTCACCTAATAATTGATAATGCTCTCTGATCATTGGAATAGGATCTGGGAAGACTACTAGTTGTGCTAAGTATGCATATCATCACCAACGTAAGGGGCACCGTCCAGCTTTGGTTTCTGCTGATACAAGGGGACAACAAGCTTTTAAACAACTGCAACATATTGCACATGATGCCAGGATCCCTGTTTATGGAAGGTTGTCTATGTAGTTATTTCTTGGTTAAAAGATAGTCACCCCCGCTTATCTACCAAGGGAAAACTAACTTTTGATTTTGCAGCTACAACAAATCTGATCCTCTGAAGGCAGTTGTCCAGGGTGTTGAAAAGTTCACAAAAGAAAACTCTGACCTTATTATCATCGATGCAAATGGAAGCCACATGTCTGATGATTCCTTTCTCACTGAAATATGCAAGATTTATGAGGCTACGGTAGTTATTGTCTTCATAGCATTTCTTTTATTTATGATTTCATTCATGTTTTTATCTTGGACATGCTGAAACATGTTGACTATTTTCCCAATAGCAATTTATGTTATATCAGACCAGCTTAGTCTATTATATAAAAGCAAGTTAAAATTCCAGAGAAGCATTGACAAGTGAAATGCCTGACTTCAAAAAGATTTAGAAATATTTTCATAAGCTAGACTAATCTATTAGTGTCGTTGCTGTGGGCGTTAGTTTACTCCACTACCTCGTGCTGTTTTGAAATTCAGTCTTCTTTTGATTTTGTGTAGAAACCTGAATTGACAATACTTGTGATGGATGCTGGATGCGGCCGCTTCGCATCCGATCAAGCACAAATGTTTAGAAGAAAGATCTCCGTTGGTTCCGTGATCCTCACTAGAATGGACATTCATTCAAATGGAGCCGGCGCACTTAATGCGTCAGTACTTATTATTACTCATTATTTTATCTGATAATTGTACTAGTGTTATTTACTTTTATATGTTTTTCATTTTCAGACTTGCAGCTGCAAGGTTGCCAGTCATAATGCTTGGAACAGGAAAGCAAATTCAAGAGTTTGAAATCTTTGATGTTAAGTTGTTCACAAAAAATCTTCTAGGTGAATAAATTTAAACTAGCCACCTCCTCATATATTGTAGATAGATCTTGCTGCAGATTCTAGTATGCCTATTAAGATGTGTTAAATTTTCAGATCACAAGAGCAGGAGCATTCCGATCGACACAGAAGCAATGCACAAGATTTTTGACAATCTGAAACTATCCGACACTCAGAGGAAAAGTGCTATTGACGAGGTTGAGGAAGAATGCCGTAATGCATATAATTCTGTGTTGGAGAAACACAAATTATTGGCTCAACAGATATGTTGCTTAGATGTAAATTACAAGGGACTTTGTGATATTCTGGGTGAGAAAAACCTGAAAGATGCAGATATTCAGGTTAGTAACATGCTTCATAAAGTGAAGAAAAGGAATATTCTGTGTTTGAGAAACATAAACTACTGTTAGTAACCATTTACGTGTTTTTTTCAGTCTGCAACTACCCTAGAAGAAAGACATAGTCTAATGTCGATAAGTATCAGAAGCCTGGAAGAAGAGAAAATCTCAAGGACTAGAAAGGTAAGGCAAACAAAAATTCTTATATGCAGCTCCCCCAAGAGCAAAAAGATTCTCTTGAGCAAACCGCCATTAGCAGCAAGTTATGATGCCTATTTGCAGATTATAGTACAATTGACCGCAATGTGATTGAAATGGACAGAAGTAGCAAACCATGTTTTTCCATGGCTGTTGGTCACTGGGCTAACTATAGCCGTAGCTTACTATTCAAATTCAGGTTGTTCTGTCTGTCGGCATCCAAACATCGTAGGATTAAATTGTAACATGTACTCACACCAGAGAAACTACCGCTTCAGAAAATTGATTGTGAGAAGAAAATATAGGAAACCGGATACATACTATTAAGATTAACTACGCCAAAATATGCTACCAAATAACATACTATGAACATCACACTGTCCAAATTCAGCAAAGTTAGCTCATCTTCAGAGGTGTTCTTGTGCTTAACTGAAGCAGGGATGGTTGTATAGTAGCATTGTATCCCCAGTTTGAGATTTACTTATGTTATGTCATGGTCAATAAAGCTAGGTCAGTTATATTCATATGTTGCAATTTTGAACACTGGACAGATACAGTTTTTGTATTCCATATCCTATATATTATTGATATACAAAAGCTGCAAGTAAAACAAGTTGAACATAGTGCATTTTGTGTGCTAATCCAATTAATACAATGCATCCTTTCCTTTATTATCAACAGAATTAGTTATTTGAAAGTGTCACGCCTATGCTTCAAAATTTACAAGGCATATCGAATATTGTTAAGTAGAATTTTACAGTTAAAGTGCATGACCAAATATTTTGCAAAATACAATCTGCTTGTCTTAACGCAATATTATCGTTTTAGCAGTAGTTGCTGTCTAATTCAGTATAACCTCAAGTGATATACTGCGTGTAAAGAGACAAGACCCAGCAGGCTAGCACACTGGTCCTGATAATATTGCCGAGCAACTAGCAGCAGTCTTTCAGTGTCTCGATTCGTGATGTTTTTTAGCCTTCTTTGCCAATATAGAACAACTTTTGTCAAATCAAATCTGATTTATTCCTGCCAGGGGTTAGTGATATAGACTAATATTTGTTGACCTTGTTCATATCATTAATTCAATTGGTTAGGTCATACAAGTGTACTGTTTCAGCTGACTGACTGTAACAGTTTGCTTTCGACCTAGCATATTATATTCATGTAAATATTGAATATGTTTGAGTTCTTTCACTCTCTAACTGCAGTTTCATGTAAAACCTAACAGCTTGGAATCCTCCTACCAAAAGTATTGGCCTTATGTGATTCTCTGGGCGCAACAAGTAACGAGCAAAGAAAGTACAAGCACATGCTCGAGAATTTCAGCGTATCTATTCAAGAAGTCAATAGCCTTTCCACAGAATCTCTGAAGAAGGTAAGAATGGGGCATTCCTCATTACTTTAACAGTGTAGCATTTTCTGAAATAGTTCTTTTTATCCAATGTGTGAATGAGCTAGCACTGACTTAGCAACCCAAGTAGTCACCTGGAAGAGCAGCAGCTGTCGAGACCCTCTCTCCCTCTTCTCTTCTTCTTCCTCTCATTTCTTTGAGCTCTCCACCTCCCTCTGTTTCCCGGTGCTCCCTGTCCTCTGCTGGTTGGGGACGATGGGTCTCTCTCTCTCCAACCTCGGTGGTTGGATCAGCCGGAGCCTAGAGTTCTGTCCAGCAGATATGAGGCCCTGCATTAAGCTTTGGTCGACGCCCCTCTGGAGCTGCAGGCTCAGGCTTCCCTTCACCGTCTCTCACTACCACGGTGGTGGATTGGAAACTGGTGAGGTTTGTTCTGGATTCCTTGTTCTTGTCTCCGTCTAGTTCTCTTTCTCTAAATAATTTCGTGCACTTCTCTTTTGCTATCTGATGTGGTTCTATTTTTTGTTCTTTCCTTGTGAGCTTGTTTGAGGGGTTCTATTCTGCCTCCTTCCTGGTTGGGGTAGAGTGGGCTGGGTGTGATGCATGGTTGCGCCCTTCATTTTATGGTGCTGCTCGCGTCTCTTTCGTGAGTGGATGCTGCGAAGCTGCTGTTCCCTTCCTCTCCTCTGCTCCCAGGTACCACAGAGCTCCACTAAAAGCCACCGACAAGTGCTTTAGCCACCGGATGGGAGGTCCTTACCTGTGCTAGAGGTGTCCTGCCTGCAACAGCATGTGCTTCCCTAGCATCTTCTGTTGTTGCGGCTGCTCTTTGAGCTGCGAAGAGGTGGTTCATTGAACCGTCATTTTCAGCTTGCAGACTCTTTCCTCCTTGATTTCCCTTCGTGGATCCTATGGAGGCCGTTGGTGTAAAGATTGCATTTCCTTGCTTGTGGCGATCATATGTCGTTGGCGGTCCAGCATGGGCAAGGATTCTTCTGGCTGCAATTGCCACCTAAGTGGGGTGGCGTGGCTTATTCAGATGATATGCCGCGCCGCTTGGGCTGTATTTGTATTGAAGGCCTGTTCTTCTAGTTATATTTGGTGCCTTATCTTTTGTCTTTGGTACTCCAAGTTGTAACTCTGTCTGGGGTGTTATCTATTGTTTGCCAAAAAAACTAGTCACAGACTCTTGTTTTTGAATTTCATGCAGTTGGAGACAAGAGTTCAGGAGCTGGAGGTGAAGAAAGCTGAGTGTCCTTACCGATTAAAAGACTACATTCTTAGACAGGGCCAATTGTATATTAAGGGAGAAACTAAAGATAGGGGTGGACTGAAAGGTACTTACTAATAGAAGAAAAAAGTCAAAGCATCATATCTGCAGAGTAGTTGCAGTATTTTTTAATATATGCTTTCTCTCATTTTTGTGTGTCCAATAGACCTTATCAAGATGACTGCTGCATGGGAATCAATGCACAGGGAGGCTATCCTATATGAAAAGGTGCGCTATTGGGCTATTTATTAATCTTACTCCTGTATAGCCTTGACTGTTAATTTGATTTTCTGAAATTTGATTTCAGAAAGGGTTACTGATTAAGCTGAAGAAGATAGAAGAAAATGAAATTCTGTCGCTGATAAATTCTGATTCAAGTAAGCTGTCTATAATACAATACTCAAATAGTACCATACACTCTGTTTATTGTGTCTAATATAATCTAGTTTTTTCAGGCCAGGTAGATTCACACAAGAGTGATACTGAGATGGCGCGTTCAACCTCTTCAAGCAGGTCTGACACGGAGATGGTCCATTCAAGCACCTCTAGTGGAACTAGCAGGTCAGATTCGAACGATCCCGATTACAGCCCTGACAGCACAGAGTCGGACATCTCGATGGGACGCATGGTGGTGTCTGAATCATCTGACTCTATGTGAGTGCAGACCGTGTGATTAGGAGACTGAAAGTGTAGAGTGCAGGCCGTGATTAGGAGACTGAAAGTGTAGAGTGCAGGCCGTGATTAGGAGATGGAAAGTGTATGGGTATTACGGTGTACTAATCATGTTGGTGGGACAACGCGCCCGTCACACTATTTTGATAGCTGTATGTGCAGTTGTTCACTATGTCCCGATAGTGAAACTGCAACATACTCCAATTCCTTGTAACTAAGAAATCGGATCTCCAATTTGGCTCCGGGATCTAGATGCTCCCGCTGCCTAGACCAATGGTTGCTAGCCAGATTAGCGCCAACGGCTGTATTTCTTTAGAGTATTTTGGCCCTTCTAGCTTTATGCACATTACTCGTGGGCCCATCTCTGTGTATAGCAATTAATGAGTAGGCCGTTTGTTAGTTGACGGCACAATTCCTTGTGCCCACTCGCCTCTGACGATGGGAGGATGTGGATCAGACTCAACCTCATCTTCGGCGGTGTAACAGATACAGCAGCCGCTCCTCGCCATCAAGGCGTGACGTTGGAGGTAAATCAAGCCAGGCCAGCGCAGCGCAGCCACACGCTGACTTACGCCTTCCCAGTGCCAGGGCCGGAGAACAAGGCCTCGGCGATGGGATCCCATGTCTCATAGTGCCCAACGGTGTTGAAATGGCTGAGCCAGCGGTACCCGACCTCGATTACCCGTAGAATCTCCTCAATCTCCATCTCTCCACACGCACGTCCAGCTCATGAGCGAAGGCAGCCGAGCTCCGTCGAAGTGTGAACGCCGTCCAGCGCGGAGGCTTGGTCTTGTTCTTCAACATGGGTCCAGCAATTTTTTCTTTGCGAAATTCCACCGATTCCATTAATAATCATCAACAACAGTACAAAGAGGACCAAAAGTAATAAAAATTAAAAATAGGTCATTGGATCCCCTAACAACGACTATAAACACTAGCACGAGCCGAAGACGCGCCGCCGTCTTCGCTTCTCCAACACCGGAGCCGGGCAAAACTTGTCGTAGTAGAGCTTGTTGTAGTCGACAGACGAGAAGTCATCGTGCTAAGGCCACAAAGGACCATCGCACTAGAGCAATAATCATCGCCAATGATGAGAACCGTAGATCGGAAGAAACTGATCTTGAAACACACGAACGAACACGAAAACGGATCGAATCCCAGGAGATCCGCCGGACGACTCCACGCGCCCTCCGTTGACGCTAGAAGCGCCCCCGGAGCAAGGATAGAGCGGGGATGACTTTATTCTGACTCCAAGAGTAGCCGTCGCCTCAACATCTCGAAAAAGACATTGAAAATAGACTAAACAAGAAACGAAAACCTCCGCCGGCGAGAGATCCTGGTCGGCCACACCTTCAAGGCCCTAGGGCCACCGGAGATGGAGCGGACCAGCGACGTCGCCGACGAGAGGGACGGAACCCTAGACGGGTTTTGGGTGCTCTTAGGGAGAGCCTCCGGTACCAGTTCGTAGGTAATGCGTTTCATTGTGTCGAATTTTGACCATTCAGCAAAATTGTTGATGTGGTCTAGCATTATGGATAACAAATTTATTTTGACCATGCACCCTGGCCGTCGGAGAGACACATAATAGAGTCCCATGTCAACCGGTCACATGCCAGATTAGTAAGAACAGAAAAAATTAATGTCAATGCGCAATTCTCCTGCTGAACAAAAAGCTAGGCACAAACTCCCACGGGCATTCCTGTACCACGGTCTAGATGACGGGTGAACAGGAAAAACCCTAGCCGCCCCACCCCCGTCTTCCACCCCCCTCCCCCATCGCCGTCGCCGCCAGCGCACGCTGCCGGGCAAAGTCCGTGCGGTGCTGGCGGCGGCGACAGAGACCCTTGGTTCCCGCTCGCCAGGAGGATGGCGCGGGCGACCCCGACCTGGTGGCGGCGGACTATAGCGATGGATCGAAGCTTCCCTGCGCGGCGGGTTGGCGAACTGCAGCGGTGGGGATCCCTCGTGGTGGAGGCGGCGGAGCTCGGCCACGCTAGGATCTACCTCGTGTGAGCAACAACAACGTCGACACGTGTTTCTTCTCGGGTCGGACCGGCGGGGCTCGGCGGCATGCTGTGGAGGCGGCGGCTCGGGTCGGGTGGCCTAGGGGCGTTGTGGAGGCGCCCGAGAGGCGGGGTGGCGCGGTGGTGATGGCCAGGCCCGGATCTGGGCCCTCAAGTTCCATTTGGGCCTGGCAGGTTGGCCTGTCCAATATGCTGCACCCCCTGGTGGTGGTGGCGATGGTGTGGCGCAGAGCAGGAAAGTAGCGGCGACGGTAGCCTACGTGCTGCAGCGCGGCGGCGGTAGCCTACGTGCTGCAGCGCGGCGGCGGTAGTTGATAGCTCCAAATTTCAAGACTTTTTACCATTATTTTTCGTTTTGTTTATTATCGAATTTCACTGAATTTTACCCTTATCACTAATGTTAATATCGCAATTAGCGAAACCTTGATTTTTTGTGATGGTTTCTAGGCAATGGACATTTTTAGAAGATCTGATGGCATTTATGAGATAATTACACATGAAGAAACAAATCCCCAATTGGAGCCCCTTTCATTAGAGGTGTCCTGAATGCATAACGACCACTGGTACGGTGGGGATGTGCCCGTACCGTCTGCTCCTAGGACCCGCCTCCAGCTATATTATATCAATACAAGCAACTTTCGTGAATGGGAGACGTTGAAAAACAAAACACAGCCACCACAAACACATCCAGAAGAAGGGAGATCAAATCTGGAGAAGGAGAAGAACACCGTCTCATTCTTCGACGAACCCTAACCTCTAAACCATTCATTCCACCATCATCCCCATTTGTACTTAGAGCGAGAGAGAGGAGAGAGAGATTAGCACTTATAAGATTATGGTTTGATAATTTGATCTGCCTTGGTTTGTATTTGATTCGATATTCAAACGATATTGTGGCTTGCTACGGTAACTTTGAGATAGTTTCTATTTGCAATACAATTATGCCTTTGATCTATCTTTCTCTCATGTCTGAGTAAATCCTCATAGGCGCGCGAGATGTAGGGGATTGGTAAGCTGTGTTGCGCCTCCTTCGTTTTTATCCATTTGTGATTGTTGTAGTGATTATTATATTATAAGAATGAATATCTATATTTGCCTAATGCTTGTTATCCAATTTAAGTGTTCAAGTAACATGATTGAGAGATCTTATAGGTATGAACTTGTATACTAACGAATCGACAACCCCCGAGTGACATGGCCGATATCAATGAGGAGCTACTACTACTCGAGAACAACAAGAAACCATCAAGATTAAAGCCTTGATCTGGTCGAAAGAACTTAATTAATGTGCTGACCATTACTGTGGTAACAGGCAGATGGATCATTAGGACCGAGAAGAATTGACCACGAGGACTCCTAAACGGTATATGAGTTGCTTCCCTACTCACTTATAAATAAGAAATATTACAATCACTTATTCCATTTTATTCATTTGACATCTTCACTATTACCATGAACCGTTTCTCTTCGCGCCTGACTTCTCATCTGCATGAACCTCGAACACTTTTCTCACATTTACTTTTATGTTATTTAATTCTCGCTTTTTTCCTTGCGCAAGTTTCCTCTATTATTCACTCACCCCTTCCACCTTTAATAATTGCAGTCAATTCACTCAAGACCCGAGTACGACAGAAACGCCGCATAAAGACACTTACCTAAGCTTCTTATTGGGATCGATATAAAACTAGAATTAATACTTCCGCGAAAACATGTTCTGACGAACCTGTGCACTTGTAGGGTATCAGTAGCCTACGTGCCCAGCATGGACCTGGTCGGGCCTGCTGAGCATGGTGTGGTCCTGTTGCTGCGTCCGGTCGGCACCCACCGACGCTGGTGGAGGACATCCTCCAGGTGGCTATGCTGATGCCAACCTCCGACTCCAATCTCCCTACCCCTCTACCTTGCAGGTCACGCGATGGACCTTGCTACACGCGTGCGAGTTCGCGGATGCCCGGGCGGCGGCCCCGGAAGGTGGACTTCACATGTGGCTCGATGGCGGGCAACGTGGCGGTGGTGATGGTCATATCTTGGGGCCACGAAGGTGGAGAGGAGTGGGCGTCGGGGGCTCCTGGTTTTGACGGTGCCCAAATCGCGTGTTGGAAGCTCGGCTAGGGGACGGTGATCTAAGGTACCAGGTGTGGTGAGGGTTTTTCCGGGCGAAAGCCCAGCGCTCCGGCGCCAATGACGATGATGCCTGCGAGTGTCGTGACCCTCTTGCGGGCGTCGTTGTGGCTACCCTATTAGCACTAGGGCTCCGAGTGAAAACCCTAGACCTCAAATTTCTCGACGACGACGACGCTTTTCATTGTTACCTTCTTGGGGGCGTTGTCGTGGAGCTCAGGTCTCCTTAGCATCTTGCCGTCTTCGGTGGCAAGCTCGAGGCTTTTTAGTTCTTGTTGTTTATCTTTGATCGGCTTGTAAGAGGAACTCCTCATCACTTGTATCAATTTGGCCGTTTTAGCCTAGAAACATGTTTCTCAAATAGATTATCCCTTTATTAAAAATACATTATAGATATAGACTTGAAAAACAAGGCTCGGGAAAGATGGATTCGTTTAACGAGGGCCCGCCTCCCCTCAGATGAGACCCAACGGAGTTTCATTGGAGGACTCAAAACCTAAGGAAATGCATTCTAGATCCATTGGAGGACTCAAAACCCAACGGAGTTCCATTGGAGGACTCAAAACGTAAGGACTCAAAACCCAACGGAGTTCCATTGAACGGAGTTCCAACGGAGTTCCATTAGAACAATGGCATTGGATTTCTCGGTCATCCAGATTTCGATTTCTTGGTCATCTTGATCCCTGATTCGAAGTACCACGGTCTAGATGTGCTGGCATTTCCTATGCCGTTGGTGCACCAAAATAGTCTCCCACCCTTACAAACGGCAGGATTGAACAAGTTTTCCTGGTGGGCCCATCGTAGGTCCGCTCCATGCATGCGCATCGATACGGCAATTTCTGCATGTCACTTTGATAAATTCAGTCAGACACAAATCCCAAGTCATTTCAATACTCCCTCCCCACGCAATGAAGATAGTATCATACATTAGTATCATATGCATGATACTAGTAATATGATACTACCACTACGACCAGCCTAAAAGTGAATGGGGAGAGTAACAGAAGTAGGTGCACACAGGACCAAAACGCTGAACCTAGTCTCTTCTCTCTAAAAAAAAGGCAGTGCTACGCGTCTCCGGGATGGAAAACTTTCCATCCCAGATCCCAGCCGTCCGATCGAATTAGATCGTCAGATCTTGACCCTGTTCCTTTATCCCGCTTTTGCCAGAGATAGTCTCGCTTTTACTACATGTAGCAGAAAACGGTTAGGTCTAAAAAAGAACAGACAGATTAGATCTCACCGGAGACCTCGCCGGCGACCATGTAGCAATGTAGCAAAACCGACTTCGCCGGAGACATCGCCGAAGACTCTCGTCGAAAAAAACGTCGCTAGAGACCTTGTAGCAAAAAATTACGTGATTGTAGCAAAACTATAAGACAGTTGTAGTAAAATATTTTTTCTAATGTAGCAAAGAGGACATCACGGGGCCTCCCCCGCCGAAGATCCCTTAGCAAAACCGGCACAACACGACCTTCAATCTCCGCCGGTCGCCGCCCTCTCGTTTGGCAATGGTTGGTCTTCGTTCCAAGATCCGTGGCGGTGTGTGACGTCGAGCTTTCTCCAGACTGCTGTGTCAGTTACCTATCAACCACCGGCGTGTTCCTCCCTTACTCTACGTCATCTGAAGATCTATGAAGATGAGCAACCCCCATCGATGATCACGGTTCAGGATCTCCTCCACTCCCCATCCCCGGATATCTGAATTGCATGCATCTTATGAATCTGTTGAGCAGTCGTCCCCTATCCATTCCTCGTGGCCCAAAGCGGACGAGGCAAGAAGGTGAGGCCATACCCTCTTTTGAGTTATTTTATTTGCTACAGTTTTCTTATGTATTGCCTATTTGCATGCATATCATTGAAAATGCAGTGACATCCCGTGCAGTTTCTGTCAAATAACTTCACATGCAGTTGGAGGTGGACAACTCCATGACAAAGCAAGCGTCGCTGCCACAAAGAAAATGAACTCACTGAGAGGTAATAAAAAACTGCTGCATTTTCCCTAGCCTGTAATTCCTGCTTAATATGAGGCATGTGGTCTGATTTGTTGGATGTGCTTCTTTTCATGCGTTTTGGCGATTTCGGATCGATGTCGATCCTGGTTATGGTGTGCCTAAAAATATTGTTCTTTTTGCTATGAGGTTACCTAGAAAGTTCATTTTTTAAACATTCTGATAGTGGCATGTAAGTTACATAATTGCGTAAGTCACCCACTGAGAGTGAAGTTTTATTTCAGGTGTTCTTCCGGTTCATGATTTGTACTCATGATTTCCCAGAATTAAGTCTGAACTACTTCATATAATTACTGTAGAATTTGGACTGACGCTTTGTCTGATCAGTTCTGTCCATAGAGACTAGTGAGACCATTAATTACCATTTCTATTCTTTGTGGAGTAGAGGTAAATTAATTGAAAAGTTCAGGCACTAGTTTAGAACCTGTAACTAGTAGTACTCTCACCTCGTTAACAACTTTACGATAGTTTAGGATAGCTCTCATGTGACACTAGCAGCAGTAATTATTTACTGGACCAGTTTGCCGACTAAGTGGCTCCTATGACCATCTCGAGGGTCTTTCTAGACTTTTTTTAAATACGGAAGGCGAAAATTCACCCATTTGGGTTTCAGGCGTCTAGTTTTCGTTGATTCGGCCAATTTTACATTCGGGGTTTCCAGGCCGAACTTGAGGCACCGGGAGTCGCCTGGAAACGTCAGATGAAGCGAAATTGGTCGGAAAAGAAAACGAGTTTTGGCCCCGTCCTGTCAGAGTGTGAACCGAGTCGTCCTCATCCCGTCGCCTCAGCTCCCGCGATGGACCGCCGGGAAACGACGCATGTACACTCGCCCACACGTCGCCGTAATGGCACGCCACCGCCCGCCCACCTTCCCGCCATTTCCACTTTTCCCGCCCACACCGCTACACCCCTCCCGCCCTCGCCGCCCTTTCCTCTTTTGGCTATAAATGCCGGTAGCTCTCGCTGTGTCCAGAGCACACCCTCTCACCCCTGTTCCCCAACCCACAAGCTCCACCTTCGGCGACGAGAAGAAGAGCTCGGTGGCAGCAATGACAAAGCTCTACCCCGATGACCTGGTCGCGGTGAATGGCTTCGGTCGACGCTCTCTGCAGCCCTGGGAGGCACGACTGCTCCACGCCGCTGGCTACCCGGTGCCACCGGACTTCCACTGCCCGCCGACATGGAAACTCAACACGGACGGCGTGCCCATGTGGGAGGCCTTCGAGATCCAGGCCATCATCGCTGGCATTGAGGACCCCGAGCTCGCCGAGAACCCCGGGAATCTCGCCTACAGGGAGTAGTTCTTCGTCGACCAACGGGAGCAGGAGCTAGCCGCCTACGATGGCACATGCTCGCTGTCGGCGAGACACAACTCTGCAGGACGGCGACGGTGGTGGAGCGCACACGGCCGCATGATGACCCACAAGTATAGGGGGTGTATCGCAGTATTTTCGATAAGTAAGAGTGTCGAACCCAACGAGGAGCAGAAGGTGCTGGCTAGTGGTATGGATCAGGAATTCTCTGCAAATACTTAGCAAACGGATTTTTAGGGGTTTTCGATAAAGCAAGTAAACAAAGTACGAGTAAATAAAAGACAGTAAGAATGAATGCAGCAAGTGGCCCAATCCTTTATGCAGCAAAGGACAAGCCGGTTGTATTTCTATAGATGACCAAACGTTCTCGAGGACACATGGGAAGACTGTCAAGTGCTTTCGCTTCATATAGTCGATTAATCTTCTCTAGCTTGCTAAGTGTTGTGTGGGTGAACCTGTGCTAATGTACCGCCCCATCCAAGACTAAATACATACTTGTGATTAAACCCCCTTGCAAACATCCGTAAGTACAAGAAATTAATTAAGGTAGAAACCTAACCACAACTTTAAACTCTAAGACTCTTACGTCCCTTGTGCAATGGTTTCCTAACGGGGGTTCAGGTTTCTGTCACTCCAGCAACCCCTACGATTAGTAGCCAAATACACAATGCATTCCCCTAGGCCCATATAGGTGAAGTGTCATGTAGTCGACGTTCACATGACACCACTAGAAGAAATACACCACAACTTAAATAACAATCTATTGAATCTTTCTCAACGCAACTCCACTACTAACAACAAGACTTCTCCCATGTCCTCAAGAACAAAACGAACTACTCACAAGACATCATATGGATCATGATCAGAGATGGAATAATGATGTATAACAATCTGAACATAAACAATAATTCAATGGTTCACTCAATAGCATCAACTACAAAGAGTAATCAACACCGGGAAAGTTTCCCCTATGAACTATGCAAGATTCAACGCAATTGTTACAGCAATATGGATATGGTGATGAGGGTGCTGATGGTGATGATGGTGGTGGTGATGATGATGATGATCCCGATGAAGTCCAGCTTGATGGTGGTGTTGATAGCGACGATCTCCCCTCTCCGGGAAGGAATTCCCCCGGCAGAAATCTATCTGCCGGAGAGATCTTTCTCTCTCGGTGTTTTCCGCCCCACAGAGGCGGCGGAATCTTTCTGTGGTCGCTCCTCGAGCCTTAGGGTTTCGGGAGGTTGATATACGCCAGAGGGGAGAGGCTGGAGTGGGCCAGGGCGGCCACACCACTCCCTGGCGCGGCCTAGGCTTGCCCGCGCCATGGGGTGGTGTGGGCCCCCTGTGGCCCACCTCCACTCCATCTTTTGGCATCCTGAGTCTTCTGGAAAAATAGAATTTTCCGTATATTTTCCCGGATTTTCTGATCTTCGCGAATTTTGCCTCCAAACAGCACCTTTTCCATCAGAATCCTGACTACAGCGGTCCATGCTCCAAAAGTCATCAACCATGCAAAAATAGATATAACATAAGTATCACCTCTCAATACGAAATATATCAATGAATAATAGTGAATTAAGACATATAATAGTGATGCAAAATGGACGTATCAACGCCCCCCAAGCTTAGACTTCGCTTGTCCCCAAGCAAAACTGAGCTCAATAAACATGACCTCAAGTTTATGGAGTGAAGAGTCGATAAAAGGATACGGACAAGAAGCATCACATTTATCAATACATAGATCATAATAGAAGACAACTCACTATTACACAACTCAACTTGCAATGAGTAAAGGAAACACAATAAAGATACAAAGAGTGAATCAATAATTGGCAATGGCAAACTTAGCTCTTGGTCGAAGAATAGTTGATAATTTGCTGGATTTCACAAATAGCTGGTTTTCAAAGAAAGCTTTCAAAGTAGTAAACTTCAAGATAAGAGCAATGTGCAAAACAAGGAACATAAGAAACATGAATGCATAAATCATCATATGAATGAATGAAACACATCAACTCAAAATACTTGCCGAGATAGAAGGGAATAGGTTTACTGACTCAACTACAAAGTAAAAAGAAAGGCCCTTCAAAGAGGGAAGCAGGGATTGCAAGTCTCATAAAGAGCTCCCAAAAATTATGATACTTACTAGCTTTCAGCTCTCATTGCCCCTATCATAGGCATCTTTAGGTGATTAAGGTTAAAGTGACACAACTAAGAGGATATGCTTGGCAAGTTATAAGTTGAAATCTCATGCCCCTTACTTATGAGTACCGATCCTCATGCTACTCAACTTCAGTCACGAGCAAGCTCTTGTTATTGTAAATACATGCGTATCATTGAGAACCGCCAACGGGGTACCCCTTGCACATGACACAGGAGCTATCCCATAATCAAAATGACAAGGCAAGCAAACAGTGAGCATCTCAGCGATCTTTTTATTTTCTATTTGCATAGGTTTTTTATTGAGGATGCTTCATAGAATGCTCACTATAGTTATGCTGCAAGTTTCCACCATGATTAGGCATGGCTTAGGCTAGCGGCCCAGGCGTTTCTCTAACACACATATAAACTCCATGATATTACAAGTTCCACTTTTATTTCACACCACCGGGATCCATAAGCAAAAGAACATAATATCAACTAGGTACAAAGCACCAAATGAAGTGTTGAAAGCGGTCCCCATGATACATGGTTCTGCTAACTTCAGCTCATAAAGCGCAAGCATATACGCAATAAAGAAGGACCCAATGGTTCAAGTTTATTGAATGGAAGAAAGTAAAGTGTGCCATCAAGTTCGTGAGAGCTTTAATCACTAATTTTCACATAACAAGTTTAATTTGGGAGGTAGACAAAACAAGAATTTACTTGGAATAGCAATAATGCTACTAGGTAGGTATGGTGGACACAAATGGCAAAGGTTTTGGTTTAAAGGAGTGGATGCACGAGAAGAATACCCTCTCAGTACAGGTTTTTGGCTAGCAAGGCTGGGTAGCAAGTATAAGAGTTGAAGGAAACAAACAAACATACAAGTGATAAAGACAAACATGCAATCTTCTTTGGAAGCACAAAAGACCTTAACTAGAGAATACTAGACTTATGAGCAAATCAAGAAATAAAGATGATGAAATTATTTTTCTCTAGAGTACTTCTATATTTTTATTTTCAACTCTCAAAAAGGTGTTGCTACTGACCGAGCCAGGTTTGCCAAAACCAACTAAATTAACTCAATGATCCCAAAGTGATACCAATACTAACAACAAGATCAATCATATAACCACGAATTGAAAACTAATATAAGCTATGCAAAAGAGTGAATGATAGAACTTCTCATTAATATTCCATAACGGAAACTCACACCAAGGGATACATATCTAACGAGAGAGGGGACACTTCCATAATGCAAACCATCCTACATAATAACTCCTCTATTCAAGATATGACTCTAGTAATAAGGTAAAAAGATAGAAGATAGTGATATGATATCGCGACACTCCCCCAAGCTTGGAACAAACCAAGGGGATGCCAAACCTGATGACGAATTACTCCTTCGGTGGTGGTGGTATCCTCTCGATGAGCTCTTTGATAAGTTTCCCAAAGTCCTCAATCTCGAAGGTGATATTACGAATCAGCTGTGAGTTTTGCTCAATGCGGCTCATGATCATGTCGTGTTGAGAATCCCAGCTCTTGCTATTCTTTCCCCATTCTTCCTCCTTGAAGTCTTCTTTTCCTGCATGGTTATGGGTAAAGGTATGGAAGGTACTCTTGGTGTTCGGAGAAGGCGTCCTTGGTGTCAAGCAGTGACGCGACAGCTTCCCTCTAGTTGACATCCGTGCCGTCCTTCTGATCCTGGCAGGGTTCGCCACCACTCTAATGCTTGCAATGGTAGTGCCGGTGTGCTTTGCCTCCTCTTCACCTTCACCCTTGATCTCTTTCTCCTTCCTGAGGTCTTGGAGGTCTTCCTCCATGGGCCCCTTCCCTTTATCCTTGGCAGACACCATCGTGCTTCTAAACCTTCAAAGAGTATGTCCTGGCAGAAACAGATCGAAACAAAAACACGACGAAAATACGATATACGAACCTCGGGAGATCCGGGGGGTTATATATTACGAAGTTTCATATCAAAAGGAAAGTACTGGGAGAAAACGAGTCGGAGGCAGAGTCCTGGGTGGACTCACCACCTGGTGGCGCGGCCAGGGGAGGGCCCACGCCACAGGGTTGTGTGAGCCACCCTGGCTCTATTTTCGTCCCTTTTTCGCTTCGTAGCTTTCCCTATTGACTGAAAACTGCAAAAATATAGTTGGATTGTATTTTCACAGAACTTTTCTTACCAGAACTGTTACCTAGTTGGAAACGGACTCTGCAGGTCTCTGAATTTGGTATTTAGTGGATCCTTCCGGAGTCATCACTTGAATCATCAATATATTCATCTTCATACACTTATTACTTGAGTCGTAAAACCCTTCTCTTCCTTTTTACACCATTATCTCCACTTCCTGGAAATTTCTTTCACACAAAACTTCACACAGTTCTCATTAGCAACATTAGTAAAAGTGAAGTGATAAAACCTTCTGAGTCCAATCTCAACTGAAAACCATCAAAACAAAAGCTACTGTAGCAACTCCTTCCGAAGACCCAAAAAGAATTCAAAAAGGAAGTCGAATAAAGAAGCAAATGCAAGATTGGTAAAATCTGTCAAAACAGACCAGCAGGTAAAGATCAATTTTTTTCGAAAATCTTCTGTTGCTCAAATAAACAAGTGCAAAACTAACGAAAGTTAAATAACAACCTGGGGCAGAAGCACAAAAAAGTACATCTCAATCCGACATACAGAGATCTCTCACGAATTTTTACGGTGAAGCACAAAAATCTGTTTCGGGACAGCAACTTCCCCAAATCTTACTTCTCTCTCATTAGAGGTTGATCTTGACACAAAACCAAAAAAAACGGATAAGGAGCGGTTATTACCGAAGTAATAACTTCCAAGACTCAAGGAAACAAAAACAAACTAAAAGAAAAAACAAATTGGGTTGTCTCCCATAAAGCTCTTTCTTTGTAGCCATTAAGATGGGCATGATAATTTGAAGAAGCTCTCATAGGGATATGAATTGAAGTGAAAGAGAGCATTAAGAAGCAAAAACACACACATTTAAGTCTAACCCATTTCTTATGCAAGGGGATTTTGTAAACAAACAAGTTATTGAAACCAAAGGCAACTTGCATAAGAAGGCAAAAGAAGTGCAACATAAAAACTTTCAGCATAAAGCGGGGAAACTTGATATTATTGAGATGCATAAGAACACTTTTCCCCCTCTCATATTAGCTTTCAGTATCATGCATAAACTTAACAATATAGCTATCACAAGGACTATCATAGCAATGATCACTTATTCTAATAGAAAACACAGGAATACTAGCTCTCATAACACTACTATGTGAAACAATATTAGAGGTATCCTTACAAAGGATAGGGTGTCCCTCTTTTTCATATTTAGCAACAAAGTCTTTCACATTTGCTGCAATAGGTTCATCAACCATTTGTTTATCAGGTTCAACAGCTTTATTCATACTTTCATCTACCATACTAGCCGTCATAGAATGTTCCTTTACCTTAAATGGAAAAGGCATTTTCTCAATATAAGGTTCAGGTAAAACATGATTAGCAGTATAAACTTCAGTATTTCTTGCAGGAACACACTTAGAAATATCTTTATAAGGTTCATGATACTTATTCCACTTCTTTTTAGGCACTTCAATGTAGAAAGCAAAGGCCTTAAAATAAGAAGCAATAGCTTGAGAGTCTAGACCATAAGCATTTTTAATATTTTGAAAGTCATCAGTTCCCATAAAAGATTCAATGCATTCATAATCATAATTTATACCTGACTTTCTACCTTTATCATTCTCCCAGGCTTCAGCATTATCTTGAATACGGTCTAGGAGGTCCCATTTAGCTTCTTCTTCCATGCGAGTGAATGATCCAGCACAAGAAGCATCCAATAAATCTTTGTCATGTAGAGGGAGCCTTGCATAAAAGTTATTGATAATAATATTGTTGGGGAGTGTGGCGCCCCGCAAAAACCACTACTAGAAAATCGCGTTGTTTTGTGCATTGCACCATCATGACCGCATGCTCATGTCATCATGCCACCTTGCATTTGAGCATCGTCATCTCATCTTGCATTTGTTTGCATAAAACTATTTTCGAAAAGTCTATTTTTGTTTTCTAAACGCCCCGTCTTTATTTAAATACAAAACCCGGGTCTGTCCAAAATATTTTGTTTTGTTTGCCAATGGTTTGCAAAAGCCCCGTTTTAAATAAATAAAATATTTAAATTGTTTTTGGGAGGCAGCCAACCCGGCCCGAAAGCCTAGCCGGCCACCTCCAGATAAAAACCCTACCTACCCCAGAAACACCCAAAACCTAGGCTACCAAATAACCTACCCAGCCTATCTACCCAGCCCCAGCCACCTCACCCCGCCCAATCGCTGCACGACACCTCAACAACCCCTCCCTTTTTCCCCTCCACCTCACCCAGTCGACCAACCCCCACCTGCCCTATTTTTCCCTCCATCCCGCCGCCACCTGGCGCGTATCCCTATCCCCCCGCACCAATCCCCACCCCGCGTACACCACCGCCTCGCCCCTGGCCCCACGCCACGACCGGCCGCCTCGAAAGCTGTTGTACTGCACGGTCCGCACCTCTCGATTGCCCTCGCACCCGCCTGCACGCGGTACGCGCCGCGGCAGCGCCCGCACATCCTCGCCCAGCGTGCAGCGTCCACCGCGTGGACCCCACCCTAGCCCCACCTTGTCACGCTCCCGCACGCCAGTGCCCGACCCCGCTCCCTCGATCCTCTCGCCCACCAACTGCTCACCCCCATCCCCGCAATCTCCTCGTTCTCTCTCCCCGACGTCTCCGTTCCACCTCCTCGCCCGCGAGCTCCCCGCCGCCTGCCGTGACGTCTCACCGGGCCGACCTCGCCACCGTCCTCGTCGGGCCCCTCCGCCAGATGCACCGTCAACCCCGCCCTGGCCGTCTTCCAGCGTGTCGCCGGCCCACGCCTCCTCGTCGCCGGCCGCCTCCACCGCTCGCTCGGCTCCCGCACCGACCGCGGCCTCTTCCATCTGCCGGCTCGCCCCGACGCCCCCACCTACCACCGCCGCCTGGATCCGCAGACGCGCGGCGCGCCGCACCCGTCCTCCTCGCCGCCGCCGCCCCCTTCTCCTACGGAGCCGACGACGCCACCGACCGCGACCACTCCGCCCCCGCTCGCCAAGACCTCCGCCGCCCCTGGAAGCCCCGCGTCGCCCCTCCGCTCCACCTAGCGCCGGCCTCCGCCCCAGCCTCTGTGAGCCGCCGTCGACCCCCGTCAACCTCCAGCGCCGCCGCAGGGCCTATTCTTCGCCCGGCGGGCTGCCGTCGACCTCGCTCCTCTGTTGTCCGCGGGACGCGACCCCAAGTCCCTCACGCGCCTCCAACTCGACCGAGCCCTGCAGGGCCGCCGTGCCTCTCGAGCGCGTCCGTGTGTGCGCCGCCGTCGTCGGCCTCGCCCTATCCCGCGACCCCGCCTCTCCTCTCTGTCCCGGTTTTGTGCCTGTGTGTTTTGGTGTAAAATTTGTTGCTGTGGTACTATTGGAGCTGTTGGACAAAGAGGACCATGTCGTCCCTGAGTTCTACTTCTTAGCGTGTCGCCATCCAAGACCGTCCCTAGTGAGCTCCGGTGCAGTGTACCTGTCAAGGTCTCCGAACGAACAAGGTCGACAAAGCACAAGTTGTACCAGAACTATCGACAAGACCTTCAACGCGAACACCGAGCTCTTCTCCCCGAGTCCGAAGACCAAACGCTGGCGCGCAAGTTCTTCGACCCCGAGGACCAAACCACAGAAGCGCCAAGTACTTCTTCTCAGAACCGATGCCCGAGAACCCGGACACCAAGGTCGTCGACACGGATACGCCAAGCACTTCGCCGCGGAACGCCAAGTTCTTCATCTCGAACGCCAAGATCGAACCGATACGCGTACCTGACAAGATCGTCCCCAACCCGCCAAGTTCGCCTACCCGGACACCGTGCGACAAGATCTACTTCCCGGATCCGAAGACCCTGGTACCCGATCTACTCTAGTTCGCCATCGACGACAAGATCAACATCGACCAGGGCGAACCCGATGCGCCTCGACTCCGAACCAAGTCCTTCTTCCCGGATGCGAGATCGAGCCCCGTCGAACCCTGTCAAACCTCGAACCCCCGGAACCCAAGTTCGCCGAACCCTCATGTGATTCCCTATCCGAGACCCCCTTTATTTTTATAATATGACATAATCGACTGTCGCATATTGAATTGTTCATCGCGCATGCATATTATAATCATGTCGGATCTTCTGCCCTATTATTAAATATTGCATTCGGTGCTTCTTCTAGTGTTTGCTTCTTCGCAGACTAGGCCGATGAGTTGATGCGAGTGTCGACAAGTTCTTCGGATATGAATCTCCGGCAGTGTTTCCCAGGTGAGCATCTCTCCCCCTTCTACCTATTTTGCATTTATAGTCTTTACTTCCTCCTATTGATCTATTGCTATCCGTGTCGCGATGCTTTAGTGTTCCGTACCAGATATATTCCTTGCAGCGGTTATACTGCCTTGGACACCTCCTATTACCCGTTGCTTGATAGACAGCTGGCCCTGCGAGTCGTAGTTGCTTGCTCAGGTGTTGCTTCGCGTCGTCGATGTTCCACAGTTGTTGGGAGGTTGGCAAATGTTTAATGGTGGTGTTGATCATGATTCTAATTACAGTTTATTAATTAATGTTGAAAGTGGTTTAATGCAGAGGCACCGGTGGGTAGTAGCAATTATTTGGTTTTTAACCGCTCACTAGTGTCCCCTAGGACCCGAGTTCTTGACACCTGTTCCGAGATCGAGCGTGCTAACCACAAGTGGGGTGTGTGGGCACCCCCATCGGCTTACTACCTGATTTCAAAGTATTGTACCGGGGGCCACAAGTAGTTTGGGGCTTTATTACTATTCTGTACTTATGCCATGCTTTACTGCTTTATTTAAGATTGTGCGTGGAGCACCTGTACTGTTTAGGATGTGGAATGTTTTCGCGGTATCGACAAGCCCAGTCACACTTTTTGGTTTCCCAGTCGTTTATAGCCATTGGCACAAACCCTGGGTCCATTCCGGAGCCGGCCGACTTTGTTGCGGGTAGCTTAGTGGGGTGGCCCCCATATACTTGCTTTGTGTCTGGGAAACGTCATGACTTAGGCCCCGCCGACATACCGATGGGCGTATGTTAATTGATCTGGCAAAAAGGGTCGAAGTGCGTGTGGATACTTTGGTGTACCCCTGCAGGGTTAAATCTTTTCGAAAAGCCGTGTCCGCGGTTATGGACGACTTGGAGCACAGTTTCTCGATCATAGACAACTATAACTAAAGTTTACTGTAATAATTTGACTTGTATGTGAGAAGACTAGTAAGTGGGATAATTGCCATGGAAAGATTAAATAAAACTGCCAATCGTGTGAGTTTCCTCGGCTGGACTTCCTCGTTTGGTCTCGAGGGGGAATACCATGATGGGTATGTTTGGTGTTAGTATCAGGTTGGATCCGAATAGGTCTTTCTTATCCCTCTCTAATAGCCGCCAGTATTGCAGAGTCTCTATAGGTTGTTCCGTGTCACTACGCTGCCGCTTCAGCCCACCATACCTATGTAGGCGAGAGCCGCTGAATTCTAGCCTCGCCATGTGCTGGCCTCAGTACTGACGCTCCTCTTTTTCCTTTGCCCTTTGTCGGCACCCCTTTTGTTCTAGCAGGTTGAGATCGACGTCGTTAGCAGGGTTACCCTTCCGGCTTGGCCTGGGCAGGATTATGGACGCCATTGGTTATTCTTCAGGGCTCTTAGCCCCATTTGCATCTTGTCCGTAGTCGGACGCTCTATCGTTTTGAAGGTGATTTGGATCTTTGTATTATATATTTGTATTCTTGACTCCAGGAGTCGCTGTTGTATATGTATCTGTTTTGTGGGTCCCATCGAGGACTGTTGTGTAATGCTATTACTTCGTTTTCCACCCGCACGAAAGTGCCTGGTGGGCGTCCTTGAATCGTTTCTATGCGGGTTTGGCGGAAAGGGCTAAAACTTGCATAGGGCCGATTCGAGGGTGTGACAGGGAGCTCATGAATGGGACATTTGAGCATTAGTAACTTCAATCTCCCCCAAGCTTGAGCTGTACTCTCTCCATCAAGAGGCCAAAAGTTGTATATTTGATTCCGATCTTTATGAGTCTCACTAGGAGGATAAAACTTTGAATAAAAGAGAGGCACTATTTCCTCCCATTCTAGAGCTTGACCATTCTTCAGCAGCTTATACCATTCCTCAGATCTTCCTTTCAGCGACAATGAGAATAACTTCTTCTTAACTTGATCTGTAGTAATACCTGCACACTTGAACAACCCACATAATTCGTGTATAAAGAGTAAATGATCATCGGGATGGACAGTTCCATCCCCAACATAGTAGTTATCCATAACACGATCAATAATTCTTGTAGGTATTTTGAAAACATCTTTCTCAGCAGGTGGTGGCTTATCTACTACCTTAGCAGTGGTAGTAGCATTACCAAATAAGAAACTCAGCGAATTATCCACAACAAAAATAAAGCAACTAACAGAAGTAAACAATACTCACAGTAGAAGTTTCCTTTACCAGTTCCACTCTCCAATAGCGCTTCACTCCCCGGCAACGGCGCCAGAAAATAGTCTTGATGACCCACAAGTATAGGGGGTGTATCGCAGTATTTTCGATAAGTAAGAGTGTCGAACCCAACGAGGAGCAGAAGGTGCTGGCTAGTGGTATGGATCAGGAATTCTCTTCAAATACTTAGCAAATGGATTATTAGGGGTTATCGATAAAGCAAGTAAACAAAGTACGAGTAAATAAAAGACACTAAGAATGAATGCAGCAAGTGGCCCAATCCTTTATGCAGCAAAGGACAAGCCAGTTGTATTTCTATAGATGACCAAACATTCTCGAGGACACATGGGAAGACTGTCAAGTGCTTTCGCTTCATATAGTCGATTAATCTTCTCTAGCTTGCTAAGTGTTGTGTGGGTGAACCTGTGCTAATGTACCGCCCCATCCAAGACTAAATACATACTTGTGATTAAACCCCCTTGCAAACATCCGTAAGTACAAGAAAGTAATTAAGGTAGAAACCTAACCACAGCTTTAAACTCTAAGACCCTTACGTCCCTTGTGCAATGGTTTCCTAACGGGGGTTCAGGTTTCTGTCACTCCAGCAACCCCTACGATTAGTAGCCAAATACACAATGCATTCCCCTAGGCCCATGTAGGTGAAGTGTCATGTAGTTGACGTTCACATGACACCACTAGAAGAAATACACCACAACTTAAATAACAATCTATTGAATCTTTCTCAACGCAACTCCACTACTAACAACAAGACTTCTCCCATGTCCTCAAGAACAAAACGAACTACTCACAAGACATCATATGGATCATGATCAGAGATGGAATAATGATGTATAACAATCTGAACATAAACAATAATTCAATGGTTCACTCAATAGCATCAACTACAAAGAGTAATCAACACCGGGAAAGTTTCCCCTATGAACTATGCAAGATTCAACGCAATTGTTACAGCAATATGGAGATGGTGATGAGGGTGCCGATGGTGATGATGGTGGTGATGATGATGATGATCCCGATGAAGTCCAACTTGATGGTGGTGTTGATGGCGACGATCTCCCCTCTCCGGGAAGGAATTCCCCCGGCAGAAATCTGTCTCCCGGAGAGATCTTTCTCTCTCGGTGTTTTCCGCCCTGCAGAGGCGGCGGAATCTTTCTGTGGTCACTCCCCGAGTCTTAGGGTTTCGGGAGGTTGATATACGCCAGAGGGGAGAGGCTGGAGTGGGCCAGGGTGGCCACACCACTCCCTGGCGCGGCCTAGGCTTGCCCGCGCCATGGGGTGGTGTGGGCCCCCTGTGGCCCACCTCCACTCCATCTTCTGGCATCCTGAGTCTTCTGGAAAAATAGAATTTTCCGTATATTTTCCCGGATTTTCTGATCTTCGCGAATTTTGCCTCCAAACATCACATTTTCCATCAGAATCCTGACTGCAGCGGTCCATGCTCCAAAAGTCATCAACCATGCAAAAATACAAAATATATCAATGAATAATAGTGAATTAAGACATAGAATAGTGATACAAAATGGACGTATCACCGCACACTCGCCGCTGTCTTGGAGCACATCAATGACGGGAACACACATCGGCTAGGCTACCTGCCGCGGTCACCACCGTCGTTCTCCCGACGCCGTGAGGTGGCCAGCTGGATGCCGAGAAGGATGGTCCGCGGATCGTTTTCATCCTCGGCGTCGGCCTCGTGTTCATCTAGCTCAGCACCGGCGAGCTCGCCGCGCGTCATGGTGCCACCCCGTGTAACACCCTCGAATCAGCCCTATGCAAATTTTAGCGATTCCCGCCAAACCCGCAAAGAAATGATTTAAAGATGCCCACCAGGCACTTGCGTGCGGGTGGAAAACGAAGTAATATAATTACACATTAGTCCACGAAGGAACCTACAGAGCATATATATACAACAACGACTCCATGAGTCAAGAATACAGATATATAATACAAAGATCCAAATCACCTTAAAATGATACAACATCCGAGTACGGATAAGATGCAAATGGGGCTAAGAGCCCTGAAGAATAGCCAATGGCGTCCATAACCCTGCCCACGCAAAGCCGGAAGGGTAACCCTGCTAACGATGGTGAACTTATACCTGTTAAACAAAAAGGGTGCCGACAAAGGGCAAAGGAAAAAAGGGAGCAGTCAGTACTGAGGCCAGTACACAGCGAGTCTAGAATTCGGCGGCTCTCGCCTACATAGGTATGGTAGACTGAAGCGGCAACGAAGCATACACTAACAACCTATAGAGACTCGATACAACTGTCGGCTATTAGAGAGAGATAAGAAAGACCTATTTGGGAGCAACCTGATACTAACACTAATCATACCCATCCTGGTATTTCCCCCTCGAGACCAAACGAGGAAGTCAAACCAAGGAACTCACACAGTTGACAGTTTTATTCATTCCATTATAGTTGAAGCATTTACTAGTCAGATATAGGTAGCATGAGTCATCCTGATATCATAAGCAGTGGGAAGTTTTAGTTAACCATTCCATTGTAGTTGTAATACTTACTAGTCAGATACAATTAGCCAGAGATATCCCAAACTTCCACCAGTTGTTGGCACTTTTATTTAATCATTCCATTGTAATGAAGATGATTACTAGTGATACCAAAGTCAAATTTATAGCACTACTTTAGTTATAGTTGTCTATAATCGAGATACTGTGCTCCAAGTCGTCCATAACTGCGGGCACGGCTTTCAGAAAGATTTACCCTGCAGGGATGCACAAATAGCAACACACACACGATCAACCTCGGGAAGAACCAAATAAAAAGCAACGAGGCCTCACGACACTGCATTCAAAGGATTCATAAATTATTTCAGGGGGCCACCCCACTAAGCTACCCGCAACAAAGTTGGTCGGATCCGAGACGGACCCAGGGTTTGCGACGACGACGGTAAATGACTGGGAACCCGAAAGTGTGACTGGGCTTGCCGATACAGCATAAACGTGGCGCGGGATACTAAACAGTACATGTGCTCCACGCACAATCGTGAATAAAGCAGTAAAGCATGGCATAAGTACATGATAGTAATAAATCCCCAAACTAGTTTGTTTCCCCAAGAAATAAAGTGCGAATCAAGATCGGGCAAAGGGGATCCATAGGGTCGCCCGTATGTGGATAATGCGAATAGTCAAGGAACAAGTATCAAGTACTCGAGGACTATGGGACACAAGTGAGTGTGGAAGAACCAAATAACATCTATTGCCCACCGGTGCCTCTGCATTAGTTATATCTATTCCCAGCATTTTATTTAACAAGTTGTAATTAAATCCATGACCATCTCCACCATTAAGCATATCGACCATTAAGCATGTGTCAACCTTCCAACAACGGTGGAACGACAATGCCGCGAAGCAACACCTGAGCCTAGGGATCTAGTTACAAACAGTGTTTCAATATTTAGAAACAAGGCCTAGGGATCATACTTTCACTAGTGAACACTCTTATATAAATATATTCTTCTTTATGATACTACGCTGAACTACTCTCCGGTTGTACACTCTAATCATTGGTAGGGCTATAAGAGCACTCCTCAAAGTTCATCTTCCCCATCTAGAAAACCCCACACTGTCACCTTGAGCACTAGTTGAGTCCAATAAACACCACAATTTCATAAAGACATCCAACTCCAAATATAACTCATAACAAGTATTTGTAATCTCGAGCCTAAGTGCCACCATGGTGTGCACGCTGTCACTTTCACACACATGGGGACATCAGAGATATATTAAAGCACTTGAGTAGCAAGGTAGATCTAATTGATTACAAAGCTCATGATCACAATATGATCATGCATAGAGAGAGAGAGATGAACACATAGCTACCGATAGAACCCTTAGCCTCGAGAGAGAACTACTCCCTCCTCATCATGGGAATCAGCAACGGTGATGGAGATGGTGGTGGAGATCGATGGAGATGGCTTCGGGGGCACTTCCCCGTCCCGGCAGGGTGCCGGAACAGAGATTTTCTGTCCCCCGAATCTCCCCCTCGGTGGCGGCGGCGGTGTGGAACTTTTCGTGGCTGGAGGCTTGACTATTTAGGGTTTTCGCATCGGGGGCTTCTTATAGGCGAAAGGGGAGACCGAGGGGGTGCCGGAGGGGCCCACACCACCCCCTAGCGCGGCCTGGCCTGGCCCGCGCCACTAGGTGGTGTGGCCACCCTCTGGCCCTTCTCTGTCTCGTATTCTGGCTCCAAGTGTCCCCCGGTAAAATAATAACTTTGGCTTTTGTCCCATCCAATTCCGAGAATATTCATTTTATGACTTCCTGGAACCAAAAACAATAGAAAATAGGCAGCTAGCACTGTGGCTCTTGTTAATAGGTTAGTCCAAGAAATCATATGAAAAGTACTCCAAAGTGTGGACAAAACACAAGAAAGTAGATAAAACCAAGCATGGTACATCAAAAATTATAGATACATTTGCAATGTATCAACATCCCCAAGCTTAACTCCTGCTCGTCCTCGAGTAGGTAAGTGATAAAAAGTAAGAATAATTTTTGAGGTGACATGCACCATCAAAGACTTGATCAAAGTATTTGTAAAATATTCAAAGCTGGGATCATAGTACTTCAATCATAACATGAAAGACAAAGTTCTAGCAATAAGACAAAGAAACTATGATGCAACATGAAAAGACACAAATAAAAGATTCATGAATAACAATGCTTTGCAAGACGTTTGTTTGTTTTCACGTAAAGAAAACATAGCATAGTGGCATTCAGCTTGTCCCTCATAGAGTAGGAAATATAAATGCATAGGACACCTTCAAAGTTCATAAGAGTGACTAGATACAAATAGTTTAAAATAAGCAATATCAAAGCTATGCATCAATCAACAAGTCTTGGGACAATGCACATAGAACTAAGAATGGCCACTATGCTCTCAAAATAGGTGCATAAAGATAGAAGGTGGAGACTCAATATAATGGTGGAAGAAAGGCCTTCATAGAAGGAAGTAGGGATTCAAGTCTCATAAAGAGCTTCTAAAAATCATGGTACTTATAGCTTTCAGCTCTCATTGCCCCTATCATAAGCATCTTGAAGTGATTAAGGTTAAATGGAACAAACTATGGAGTATATGCTTGACAAAGTATAAGTTAGAAATCTCATGTCCCTTGAATACGAGGGTCGCTCCTCATGCTACTCAAGTTTAGTCACCGGTAAGTTCTTGTCATCGTAAGTACATGTGTATCATAGGGAACCGCCAACGGGATACCCCTTGCCCGATGATACGAAAGAATTCCCATATCAAAATGACAAGGCAAGCAGACAACGAGCATCTCAGCAATCTTCTTATTTACCATGAGAATATGGTGCTTTTTTCTCTCTTTCCTCTTTTCATAATCTCTTTTTTCTCAATATCAGACTCCTTTTTTATAAGAAGAATGCTTCATAGACAACTCATTATGATTACGCTGCAGGTTTCCACCATGTCAGCATGGATTAGACCAGCGGCCCATGCGTTTCTCTAACACATATACATAACTCCATGGACTTACAATCTCCCCTTTCATTTCACACCGACGATATCCATAGACAAAAGAGCATGATATCAACTAGGTACAAAGTACCAAGTGCAATGTTGAAAGCGTTCCCCATGACAACATAGTTCTGCTAATCCCCAACAAATAAGTGCAAGCATATACAACATAGACGACACAACGGTTCAAGTTTATTAAGGGCAAGAAAAGTAAAGTGTGCCATCAAGTTCGTGAGAGCTTTATCACTAGTTTTCTCATAACAAGTTTAATTTGGAAGGTAGATAAAAACATGAATATACTTGGAATAGCATAAGCTAATAGGTAGGTATGGTGGACTCTTTGGAACAACTTGGTTTTATTTGGAGTTGGATGAATGAGTGGAACTCATAATTGGTTACGGAGGCTAGTAAAAGACTGGGAGCAACCAACTAAGAGAGTTAATAATGGCCATAATCATGCAGAGCGACAAAACATCATTAATCAAAGCATAAAGTGATACTAAAAGTCAAAATCTAAAGGATCATCAAGGCTATGGTGACTTGGGATAGTCATAACATGGTGTGAGCATGCGCCAAGTCAACGCAAATAAAGCATCAAAGGAGAATACCACAATACTATGCTTTAATATGCTAAAACAACGCATGATTCTTCAAAGGCACATTAAGCAATCTTAATTGTTTATAACAACTCATGCTACAGCAAAGAATACTAAGCATAAATCCAAAACAATATCGAGCATGACATGACAAAGCATAGGCCACAGTAAAAAAGAAGCTCTCTTTACCACATAAGCATGAACTTTCCTACTCTTTTCCAAACCAAACCAAATTATCTGAAACCAATATATAAAAGAGGGGGTCCAACCAATTTATTCAGCAAACTAAGCAAACCAAGCAAACGAAAAACCAAAATAAAAATGAAAAAGAAGACACTCCAAGAACAACACAACTGTGCATGAAACAATAAAAATGAAGCGTTTGGAAGAAACCTGGGATTTAAATATTAATGAAGAAGGGGATGCCTTGGGCATCCCAAGCTTTGACGTTCGTACTTCTTGGATATTTATTTGGGTGACACGCATGGCATCTCCAAGCTTGAGCTTTAGTCCATCCTTCATCTCATTACTCATTCCTTCCATACACCTAAATTTTTTCCTTCATACAAAAGTTCACACAGTCTTTATTAGCAACATTAGTGCACTCAAGATAATAAGTATTTAGGTTCAATTCTAACACCAATAGACTTCCATTAAAACACTAGCTACTGTAGCACTTCCCTCAAAAAGCTCAATTCTCCAAAAGAACTCAAAAAGGAACCAACAAGAAGCAAATGCAAAAATGGCAGAAATCTGTCAAAACAGACCAGCAGGTAAAAACGAATTTTTTGGAAGACCTTCTGTTGCTCAAATCGAAAAGTGTTGAACTAACGAAAGTTAGATAACAACCTGGGGCGGAAGCACAAAACATCACAGCTCAAACCGACATACAGAGATTTTACACGATTTTTTACAGTGAAGCACACAAATCTGTTTCGGGACAACAACTTTCCCAAGCATTACTTCTCTCTCATTTGAGGTTACTCTTGGCACAAAAAGCAAATAAAAAGGATAAGGAGCAGTTATTACTGAAGTAATAACTTCTAAGACTCATCTAAAACTTTTGGGTTATCTCCCAATAAGTAGTTTTCTTTAACGCCTTTAAGTTAGACATGATAGTTTGAGAAGATGCTCACATAAGAAATATGAATTGAGAGTAAAAGAGAGCATCAAGAAGCAAATATAAAACACATTTAAGTCTAACTCACTTCCTATGCATAGGAATCTTGTAAAAAACAAGCCATGAAATCACAAAGCAACAAGGATAGCAAAGCAAAACAAGTGCAACTTCAAGACTTTCAACATAAAGAGGGGAAACTTAATGTTGTTGAGATACATAAAACCATGTTTCCCTCTCTCATAATAACTTTCAGTAGTATCATGAATAAAATTAACAATATAACAATCACATGAAACATTCTTATCATGAGCCACATGCATAAAAAAATTATTACCCTCCCTATAGGAATAGTCATTCTTATTAATCATAGTGGGAGCAAATTCAACAAAATAGCTATCATTATTATTCTCATCACCATAATCATCAAATATAGGAGGCATATTGTAATCATAATTAATTTTCTCTTGAATAGTAGGTGGACTGAAAATATCATATTCATCATTGTAATCATCATATATTGGAGGCATAGTATCATCAAAGTAAATTTTCTCCTCCGTGTTTGGGGGACTAAAAAGATCATTTTCATAAAAATTAGCTTCCCCAAGCTTAGACTTTTCCATAGCATTAGCAATAATGGTGTCCAAAGAATTCATACTAAAAACATTGCTATTAGCATGCAAATAAAGTCCCATAGGTTTTTTAATTTTCTCTTCAAACACTTCATGTCCTAACTCAAGATAAATACTATAAAGCTCTCTACTTTTTTTTGTTATTTTCCATTAAGCCTAACTAGTGAAAACAAGAAACAAAAAGACAAAATTGCAGAATCTAAAGGAAATAACTTCCAGCACTCACACCGGAGGATGTGAGTACCTTTTACCTTACCTCCCCGGCAACGGCGCTAGAAAATAGTTTTATGTCTACGCACTTCTATTCTTGTAGACAGTTGTTGGGCCCTCAAGTGCAGAGGTTTGTAGAACAGCAGCAAGTTTCCCTTAAGTGGATCACCCAAGGTTTATCGAACTCAGGGAGGAAGTGGTCAAAGGTATCCCTCTCAAGCAACCCTACAATCAAGATACAAGAAGTCTCTTGTGTCCCAGACACACCCAATACACTTGTCAGGTATGTAGGTGCACTAGTTCGGCGAAGAGATAGTAAAATACAAGTGGTATGGATATAAGACAACGATGCCAGAAAATACTTTGATGGCATGGAAGAGACTAAAGGAAAACTGAAATAAAGATGGCAGCAAGCAAACATGTAACAGATCTAGTTGCAAACAGTGTTTCAATATTTAGAAACAAGGCCTAGGGATCATACTTTCACTAGTGAACACTCTCATATAAATATATTCTTCTTTATGATACTACGCTGAACTATTCTCCGGTTGGAGGTAGGGCTATAACAACACTCCTCAAAGTTCATCTTTCCGATCTAGAAAACCCCACACTGTCACCTTGAGCACTAGATGAGTGCAACAAACACCACAATTTCATAAAGACATCCAACTCCATATATAACTCATAACAAGTATTTCTAATCTCTAGCCTAAGTGCCACCATGGTGTGCACGTTGTCACTTTCACACACATGGGGAGAGCAGAGATATATTAAAGCACTTGAGTAGCAAGGTAGATCTAATTGATTACAAAGCTCATGATCACAATATGATCATGCATAGAAAGAGAGAGATGAACACATAGCTACCGGTAGAACCCTTAGCCTCGAGAGAGAACTACTCCCTCCTCATCATGAGAATCAGCAACGGTGATGGAGATGGTGGTGGAGATCGATGGGGATGGATCCGGGGGCACTTCCCCGTCCCGGCAAGGTGCCGAATCAGAGACTTTCTATCCCCCGAATCTCCCCTTCGGTGGCGGCGGCGGTGCAGAACTTTTCGTGGCTGGAGGCTTGACTATTTAGGGTTTTCGCATCGGGGGCTTCTTATAGGCGAAAGGGGAGACCGAGGGGGTGCCGGAGGGGCCCACTCCACCCCCTGGCGTGGCCTGGCCTGGCCCGCGCCACCAGGTGGTGTGGCCACCCTCTGGCCCTTCTCCGTCTCGTATTCTGGCTCCAAGTGTCCCCCGGTAAAATAATAACTTTGGCTTTTGTCCCGTCCAATTCCGAGAATATTCATTTTCTGACTTCCTGGAACCAAAAACAGCAGAAAACAGGCAGCTGGCACTGTGGCTCTTATTAATAGGTTAGTCCAAGAAATCAAATGAAAAGTACTCCAAAGTGTGGACAAAACACAAGAAAGTAGATAAAACCAAGCATGGAACATCAAAAATTATAGATACATTTGCAATGTATCAAGGGCCACGAGGGGCCCACACCACCTGGCCACGCGGGCCAGGCCAGGCCGCGCCTGGGGGTGGTGTGGCTGCCTCGGCTGCCCCCTCGGCCTCCCTCTTCGCCTATAAGTCGCCTCTTGACCTAAAAACCAAGGGGAGTTCAACGTTTTTCCTGAAAGAGTTCCGCTATGCCGCCACCACTAGATTCCGCGATTCGGAACCAGAAACTCCGTTCTGGCACCCTGCCGGGGCGGGGAATTGGAAGAGATCATTGCCATCAACATCACCATCGCTTCTCCATCGACCATCCATGTTTCCCCCATCTATGAGTGAGTAATCCGCCGCTATAGGCTATGGGGATGGTAGGGATTGGATGAGATCATTCATGTAATGGCATCAGATTGTTAGGGCTTGGTGCCTAGTATCTATTATTAGTGCTTTTTGACTTTGTTGCAACTTGTTATGCTTAATGCTTGTCACTAGGGCCCGGGTGCCATGATTTCAGATCTGAACATGTTATTGATTTATTATGATAGTATTTTTATGGTCTTACCTGCAAGTTGTATACACATATTGTTGTCCGGAACCAAAGGCCCGAAGTGACAGGAATTGGGATAACCGGAGGGAATGGATTTGATGTGAGGATCACATGTGTTCATGGAGTGTTAATGCTTTGCTCCGGTGCTCTATTAAAAGGAGCACCTTAATTTCCAGTAGTTCCCTTGAGGCCCCGCTGCAAACGGGCTGGCAGGACAAAAGATGTTGTGCAAGTTCTCATTGCGAGCACGTATGACTGTATACGGAACACATGCCTATGATTATTTAGTACTTGAATGCTTTATCTTATTTATCTGCAAATGCCCTATGTCTTGATTGCCATATGAATTGTCTTGTCCATGCAATGCCCGTCCATCCATCCCTATGCCTACCGCGCTTTAATCCTACTGTTTACTGCAATTGTTACTACTGTCTTTACTTTTACTACTGCTATTACTTTACTATTGCTACTACAAAACTGTTGCTACTGATAAATTGTTGTGAGCAAGATTGTTTCCAGGTACAGCTGAATTGACAACTCAGTTGTTAAGGCTTATAAATATTCTTTGGCTTCCCTTGTGTCGAATCAATAAATTGGGTTTCACTTCCCTCGAAAATACTGCGATAACACCCCCTATACTTGTGGGTCATCAAGACTATTTTCTGGCGCCGTTGCCCGGGAGCATAGGTTTATTTATCAAGTTCACTTAGAATCACTATTGTTCGCTGCCATCCATCCATCATGGGTAAGTCTCGTGATGGCAAGGTTCCTATTTTACCATCCACTACAAGAAGAGGTACGGTTCTGAACACCTATGTTGCTCTTGATTCACCATGTGTTATGAGTAAGCTCCTTACACCACCACATACACATGTTACACACACTGCTAGTACTGCTGAATCTGAAACTTCTGATACTTATGATGTTGCTTCTACTGTGCTTGATAAGAGTGGTTCATTAGGTCCTTTCCTAGATGCTACGATTGCTAGAACTATAGTTGGAAATACTGAAACTCCTAATGAAGACACTACTACACCTGTCAGTTCACCTGAGTCTATAGAAAGTTATGATATTGAAGATGGTTATATAGAGATGACCGATGAATTTATTAAAGAATGTCAAAACACCCATGATAGGAGTGTTATTAAGAGTCTCCTTGAGAGGCGTACTATAAAACCCAAATTGTCTCCTAATGCTAAGTTTGCTGCATCTCCCATCAACATTAAAGATAAGGATTACGATTTCTCTCTTGATCTATCTTACATAGCTATTGTTGAGAAAGAACCTTTTTGTAGGACTAAGAATGAAAGTGCGGTAGCACATATGACTGAGCTTTCTACCATGAGTGGCCTGTTTTCTGATGATATTAAGATGCGCACCTACTTTGTTGCTATTTTTTCCCTTTTTTACTGAAAGGAGAAGCTAAAACTTGGTTTAATAATTTACCTCCTGGATCTATTGATAGCCCTAATTTCTTGATTAGTACTTTCCTGCAGAAATATTTTCCTCCTAATGCTAGACATGCTATTTTGCAGGAACTTTTTGATTTTAAACATGGAGAAATAGAGATATTGCCTAAATCATGGGCAAAGTTTTGTGCTTTGATTCATGCACAGGCTGGATGCCCATTACCTAAGAATGAGCTTCTTGACATATTTTATAATGGACTAACTGAAGAATTTAGGACATACCTGGATAGTTGTGCTAATTGTGTTTTCAGGAATAGGACTCCCAAGGAAGTTGTGGAATTAATGGCTAAAATAAGCAAGAATTATGAAGACTGGACTCCTCCTGAACCAGCTATACCTGAAACAACTATTCCTGCGCCTACATGAACATCAAAGAAGAGGGGAGTTATTGAACTAAATGATGAAGTGATGAAGGAAGCTAACAAATGTCTTAAGGAGAAGGGAATTAAACTGCTGACGTCAAGAATTTACCTCCTATAGAAGAATTATGTAAGCCAATTCCCCACTCATCCACTATTGAGGTACACTCTCTCCAACATTTTGATGAAGGTGATATCCCTTACTCTAAACCTCCTGATCAATGCTTAGAAGAATTCGATATTTTTATTGTTAAGCAAGATAATTTTAATAAAAGGGTGCAAAATCATCTAATGGAAAACACTAGAGCTATTGTTGAGTTGAAGGATAATGTGGAAAGAACCTCTAATGATGTTAAAATGCTTGTTAAACATTTTCAAATGGTTCAAACTCAAATTGATCAGCTTATTAAAGTACAAAAAGACTTGCTAGTTAATGCTGCTAAAGAAAAACATGCTTATGAAATTAGAACTAGAAGTGGTGTTGCCATCCAGGATCCTCTATATCTTGAGGGGCATCCTAAAAGAATTGAGCAGGATTCTCAATAAGCTGAAAATAGTGGTACTACTCCTAAGAAAAGAAAAAAAGAAACATAAAACTATTGTAGAACCTTCTAAACCTGCTAAAGATCCTAATAGTATATATGTCTCTGATGCTGAAACTGAAAGTGGGAATGAAGAAAATGATGCCCCTGATAAAGAAAAAGTTGAAGAAGAACCTGAAAGGCATACTAAGAATATTAAATACACTAAAGAAGATTTTGTTGCTAAGAAACATGGTAGTGAAAGAGAGCCTTGGGTCCAAAAACCTATGCCTTTCCCTGACAAGAAGCACAAGTCAAAGGAGGATGAACACTATAATAAGTTTTGTGAGTGGATGAAACCTTTATTCTTGCAAATTCCTTTCACTAATGCTATTAAATTGCCTCCTTATTCAAAGTATATGAAGTATATTGTCTCGAATAAAAGGAAGATCCCTAATAAAGAAATTTTTACTTGGCTTGCTAATTATTCCTTTAATGGTAAGGTTCCAAAGAAACTTGGAGACCCAGGGATTCCAACTATTCCTTGCTCTATTAAAAATAGTTATGTTAGAACTGCTTTGTGTGATTTGGGAGCAGGAGTTAGTGTTATGCCTTTTTCTCTCTATAAGAGACTTCAACTAGAAAAACTAATACCAACTGATATATCTTTGCAAATAGCTGATAAATCTACTACTATTCCTATTGGTATATGTGAGGATGTACCTGTTCAAGTGGATCATAATTGCTTGATATTAACTGATTTTGTTGTGCTTGAAATGCCTAAAGATGATAATATGCCTTTTATTCTTGGGAGACCTTTTCTTAATACTACATGAGCTGTTATTAATTGTAATCAAGGAAAGGTGACTTTTAATGTTAATGACAAGGAGAATACTGTATATTTCCCCAAGAATATTGATAGGACTTATGGCTTAAATTCAATTGAACATGTTGAGGGCATCCAAGTTGGAGAAATATATTGTCCCATACCAAGAGAAAAATATGAAACTATTATGATTAGGACCATTGCTATCAAGGTTGAGGTAACATAATCATTAGTGGAATACAAAGTTTTGTTTCATATAAAAAATTTTTGGTAACAAGACCTGGTCAAAGTTGTTAACAAAAGGATTTTAATGAACAAAACAATATTTTCACCATGATTATCTTTGCTTACTTTTATTTTATCTTTTCTAGTTTTTGCTTTTGTTTAGTTTACTTTTCTGTTGTTAGTTGCTTGCTTATTAGAGTGTCTTAGAACTTCTGAAGTTCTACCTTTGTTTTTTCATTGCATCATTCCAATAACATCTTTCTGTCAGAAAATCATTCGTCTATACCTGAAAATTGCTCAAAAATAAAGTGTCTCGAAAAATTCCAGAAAATTCATATTAATTTTTTATGTGAAAAAGGGGTAGAGAAGTGCCTAGAGAGTACCGGGGGGACCACCAGGCAGGCACACCACCTGGTGACGCGGCCAGCCCAGGGGCGCGCCTGGCCATGGTGTGGGCCACCCCTGGCCCTCCACTCACTCTCTCACTTCCCACTTCTTTCTCTCTCCCGAGAAAACATCAGTTCTTTGCTCGAAATCGCGTTCTTGCTGTTCTTGCCCACGATTTTTCGATCTCCTTGCTCAGCCCATCTTTGCTGCTGAAATTTGGAGCATTTGTTCTCCGGTATGTGAATCCTCCGCTTTTCCAAGTAGATTTGTGTTTAGTGGTTTATATCTTGAGTATTTTGCGATGTAGGTGACAGGTTATGAGAGCTTGTAAGCTTGTTCAATGCTTAGAGATATTTTTTTGATGCATGTTTAGGCCCCTTACAAGTCCCTATGAGTAGTACCCTTTATTATGTATTCACTTTGCAATCACTTGTGTAATGGATGTTTAAATTTCAGAATAAAAGATGAATGAATATCAACTCAACCAACATGAACTGAGGGTGCCTGAGGTTATGAAGGTTCACCGAGAGGAGGAAGTTTTTCCTTCCATCTATCCATGCTCCGAATTCATGAGGGCCACAGGAATTTCCCAGGACATCCATACTTTAGTTGCTAATGCAGGATTGGAGCAATTTGTGAAACTAACTATGTTTGTGGTGTAGGACTTTCGATTTAGTTTCTCTTTGCCTAACCCCATGGTTCACTACAAAATTTACAATATAGCTGTCGACCTTCCTCTTGATGACTTTTGTGTAGCTATTAAGGTACCTCAGTGGGGATCGTGTGGAAGGATTAAAGAGCGACCTGCACCACTCATGGACTTGTATGCGGAGATTTGCCAAGGGAGCAGCTTCTCGAAGGAGAGCGGGAAAATCCGTAACATTCATCTCCCGTATATTCGCTACTTTGCTTACTTTATTGCCAAGTGTGTTATCGCTAGGAAAACTGCTAATAAGTTATCCTCATATGATCTAGCATTCATCTCAGCGGCTTTAAAACGAGATAGGACTTATAACTTGGGTGCCTTGATAGCTTTCCGTCTTGCTGCTAACCGCGAGAAAGGTGGAATTTGTGGAGGCCTCATAACCTCTCGTTTATTAACTTTGCATGGTGTAGTGCCTCATCATCTAGACCTACAGTTTCCCATAGAAAGGCTTGACCTTAATTCCACGATACAACATAAATTTGTTTCTTCTTGGGCTAATTTGAGTGATCTGTCTTATGAAATAACCTTTCTCAAGGCTGGTTGGAGAAGGATTAAGTCCGAGCGATTTGTTCTTTTTCCTGCACCTGTTTTGTTTAACCTTGATATCAGGGTAGGATGGTCACTCACTGAGGAGGAGTTTGATACGTACCTGGGAGATCTCTCCCAACAGGAGCAGGATACTAGAAGGGAGGTTACAGATGATTTGGTCCATCCCTCAAATGTGGGGGAGTCTTCATATTAACAGCCCACCTATGATTGGGGAGCTTCTTCTTCTTCCCAAGGGCCTAACCACGATCATTCTTACAATGACCCGCCTGCTTGGAACCCTTACCCCCGTTGGGGTTGATACCCACTTAGGCCAAAAGCCTAAGCTTGGGGGAAGGTACACCGACATCACACTCATCTCCATATCATGTTTAGTCGGCACTTTGTATATCCATGCTTCGCTCTCTTTTTAGTCTTCGTTCTTTCTTTGCTTTTGATTTCTACAACACAAAAAGACCAAAAATATTTCCGTTGTTTCTCTTTATTTGCTTCTTTTTGCCTTGGTTTGCTTTTTCCTTTTTGCTTTGTTTGAACTTCTCGAAAAACCCAAAAAGATTTTGCTTTGCTTGTTTTTCCTTTTTGTTCTTGCCTTTAAAAATCAAAAACACCAAAAATATCTGTTGTTCTTCTTTGGTTTTGTGAAGTTTGTTGCAGGGTTCAGCAGTCCTTAGTGGAATTGGGTTTCATGTTATTATTCAAGCCACACAAGTGAAGGGAAATAATGAGGATTAATGACAACTTGAGGTGTGGTAAGAGGCTGGTAACAAACTCTATTTGTTTTCATTTTTGTACATATACTCATCATTGTGGGCATGCTTAGTCTGTTCATGTAGGGCGTATGTTATTTATGGATGCTTAGTAGATCTTGCTTTCTTATGATTAGCTCCAGCTTGCGAATAGTTTGTAGCATGTCATATGAATGTTTGCTTGCATTGCTCTATTCATAACTTGGTATGACATTGTGGTATCCTCCTCTGAATGTTTCACTTGAATTGACTTGGCACATGCTCATGCATGCATATGACTAAAATAATAATCAGTTAAGCCTCGATGAATTATTTTGCCTCAGGGGTCTTGAATCACTTTCATGCCATGATTAGTTTTGTTTTGTTGCAAGCATGATTATGACAGTTATTGCTCTCTCTTGTTTGTCGCTCCCTTACTATTGCTAGCCTTCACTTGCACTAACTATGAGCTCTACTCGTGTTTCCAATTCCCCAAAACCATTATTTCCAAAAGAGTCCACCATACCTACCTATTAGCATTATTTGCTTTTCCGTGCATATTCAGTATGCCTAGTTTTCTTCTGAATAAAATGTTTGTTTGTTATGAGAAAGTTAGTTAGTAAAGCTCCCACGAACTTGATGGCACAGTTTATTTCTTGTACTTAATAAACCTGAACCATTGTGACTGTCCATGAAAGTTATATGCTTGCAAATTATAGGCTAGGGATTAGTAAAACCGTGTTGTCACGGGGAACGCTTTCAACACCTGTAAATATATACCCAGTTGATATCATGCTCTTTTGTTTGCGGATGTCGTCGGTGTGAAATAAAAGGGGAGCTTGTAAGTCCATGGAGTTATGTATGTGTGTTAGAGAAACGCCTGGGTCGCCGGTCTAATCCATGCCTAATCATGGTGGAAACCTGCAGCGTAACCATAATGAGTATCTATGAAGCATTCTTCTTATAAAAAAAGAGAGATATAGCTATTGAGAAAAAGAAAAAAAAATAGGATATGAGAAAAGAGGAAAGAGAGAAAAAAGCACCATTTTCCCATGGTAAATAAGAAGATTGCCGAGATGCTTGTTGTCTGCTTGCCTTGTCATTTTGATATGGGGATTCTTCCGTATCATCGGGCAAGGGGTACCCCGTTAGCGGTTCTCTATGATACACATGTATTTACTATGACAAGAACTTACCGGTAACTAAAGTTGGGTAGCATGAGGAGTGGCCCTCGTACTCAAGGGACATGAGATTTCCAGTTTATAGTCTGTCAAGCATATAACTCAGATTGGGCCTCACTTTTATCTTAACCATTTAAAAATTCTTATGATAGGGGCAATGAGAGATCAAAGCTAATGAGTACCATACTTTCAACATTTGGAAGCCTTTCAAACTTTTCAAAACCTTTTCATTCCCTTGTTGAGTCACCACCTATTCTATGAGCACTTTCTTGAGAGCATAATTGTCATCTTAGTGTAATGTGCTTGTCTCAAAACTTGATTAATTGTGTTATGACTTTGATGCTTGTATCTTTGACATCTTTACTTCTAGTCTTCACTTGAACTTCAGAGGTGCCTTGGCACTTATGCTCTACAATCAAAGGCAAGCGAGATACCACTCTATCATACCTAGTTATGAGCATTGTAATGTTGCTTATGTTTATGTTTCATGCTACTTATTATTTTTTAGTTGGAATCTCTTCATAGCTTGCAATGACTATTAAGTAAACTTAGTTGCATACTCTTTATTATGAATTGCCTGAGTAGTTGACCAAATGCTGAGAATATATACATCTTATGAAGCAAATGTGTTCGTGAAAATTTCTTTTATCGCACTCAGTTTTCAACTGAATTGCTTGAGGACAAGCAATAAGCTAAGCTTGGGGGGAGTTGATACGTCCAAAACGTATCCACTTTCCCGAACACTTTTGCTATTGTTTTTCCTCTAAACTTGTCTGATTTGGATGCAACTAACACGGACTAACGCTGTTTTCAGCAGAATTACCTTGGTGTCTAGTTTTTGTGCAGAAAATCAACTATCAGGAAAAATCCCAGAAAATATACCAAAAATCATATTTCACCAGAAGACTCACGGAGCCAGAAGACGAGACGGAGTAGGGCCATGAGGGGCCCACACCATCTGGCCGCACGGGCCAGGCCAGGCCGCGCCTGGGGGTGGTGTGGCCGCCTCGGCTGCCCCCTCGGCCTCCCTCTTCGCCTATAAGTTGCCTCTTGACCTAAAAACCAAGGGGGGTTCGACCTTTTTCTAGAAAGAGTTTCGCTGCGCCGCCACCACCAGATTCCGCGATTTGGAACCAGAAACTCTGTTCTGGCACCCTACCGGGACGGGGAATTGGAGGAGATCATCGCCATCATCATCACCATCGCTTCTCCATCGATCATCCATGTTTCCCCCATCTATGAGTGAGTAATCCCCAGTTGTAGGCTATGGGGATGGTAGGGATTGGATGATATCATTCATGTAATGGCATCAGATTGTTAGGGCTTGGTGCCTACTATCTATTATTAGTGCTTTTTGACTTTGTTGCAACTTGTTATGCTTAATGCTTGTCACTAGGGCCCGAGTGTCATGATTTCAGATCTGAACATATTATTGATTCATTATGATAGTATTGTTTGCGGTCTTACCTGCAAGTTGTATACACATATTGTTGTCTAGAACCAAAGGCCCTGAAGTGACAGCAATCGGGATAACCGGAGGGAATGGCTTTGATGTGAGGATCACATGTGTTCACGGAGTGTTAATGCTTTGCTCCGGTGCTCTATTAAAAGGAGCACCTTAATTTCCAGTAGTTCCCTTGAGGCCCCGCTGCAAACGGGCTGGCAGAACAAAATATGTTGTGCAATTTCTCATTGCGAGCACGTATGACTATATATGGAACACATGCCTATGATTATTTAGTACTTGGATACTTTATCTTATTTATCTGCAAATGCCATATGTCTTGATTTCCATATGAATTATCTTGTCCATGCAACGCCCACCCATCCATCCCTATGCCTACCGCGCTTTAATCCTACTGTTTACTGCAATTGTTACTACTGTCTTTACTTTTACTACTGCTATTACTTTACTATTGCTTTAATCCCCTTGTGTCGAATCAATAAATTGGGTTTCACTTCTCTCGAAAATACTGCGATACACCCCCTATACTTGTGGGTCATCAGCGGCCGAGAGCGGCGTCCGGAGGGGTGAGGTCGACACGGAGCTTGGCCGAGGACACACGGGGCTCGGGGAAGACATGGACGACGCCACAACCGAGGAGAGAGAGGAGGGGCGCCGTGGATGACGGTGGCGGCAGCTCTGAACGGTCGAAAGCAGCCAGGGCAAGCGCCTACGCGAGTAGAGGCGGCAAGGCATACGCGGCCTGCTGGAGGGAGGGCCGAGGCGAGCGCGTCCAGGGCGCTGAAGAAGCGAGCGCATGCGGCGGCGCATCGAGGCGCTCTAGGGGACGGGAACAGGAGGATGTTGGCGACGGGGTTCGCGTGCAGATCGAGCGGGGTGGGGCCAGGGTCACACGAGCGAGGTGGGCGGTTTGCACGTCGCGTAACAGAGTCGGGGTGGGGCCAGGGATTGCATCGAGTGGAGCGGGAGCGGGGGTCGCGAGGTTGTCGGTCAGGGACGGTGGCCTGGCAGCGTTGCGCGTATGTTAGCGTGCGTTGCGCGCGGATGGAATGGGGTGGCGGTGGATGGGTGGCTGCAGCGAGGTGGGGATTAGGGTAGGTGGCAGCGGGTTGTGAGCCGGGTCAGTTAGGGTTTTTGTTTGTGGAGTGGTAGGTGGCTGCCGGTTGGGCCTTTTGGGCCTGGCCGGTGGCTTCCTTCCCCACTAAAACATTTTTAGTTTTAAGTATTATTTTTATCAAAGATTTTGGAGATAGTTTTTAGATAATTAAAAGATCTGAGAAAGACCGGTGTTTAGATTTGAAATAAAGACGAGGGATATTTAGAAAACAAAGATAGGCTTTTAGAAAATAGTTTTAGGCAACATATGCATGCAAACATTAAGATGCTCAAATGCAATGTGGCATGATGACATGAGCATGCTATCATGATGATACACAAGGGCAAAACACAGCGATTTTCTAGTAGTGATTTTACCGGGGTGTTACAATTCGACACCACTAACAATGGATCTCGCCCTCGAGATCCGCCTCATGGTACGGGGAAGAAGGCCGACGGTCTAAATATTTTCGCTTCGTGTAGATCCTCGCGACACCACTAACAAAGATCGTTGTTCCATCTTGAATTCGGCAACACCACCAACAAGGGGTCGTTGCTCATGTTCATTGAGAGAACACTCTGGAAAAACAAAGACGCAGGTAAAGGTCTCAAAAGATAAGGCCATCTTTAACTTTTATGGAAGGAGTAGAATTGCATTTATCCACCATTCAACGTACAAAATCGAATGATAAGAGTAGTGGTATGGTAGCTACTCCATTCCACACTCAAAGCATTACTTTGTACATGAACAAAAGAATCGTGCAACCAACTCTCAAAATTCAGACTGAATATCTTTACAAGCGATGTTTCGGAAATAAAGGATGCCGTCGCTTTGGAAACCATCAGAAGATACAAAAGAAATCATATAAAAAGACACAATGATTAGGTTTCATGATGGTTTCATTGGCATGAACAACACATGCTCAAGGTATACTCCAACTTCACCAATGCTCATCCTTCTCATATGTTTTTCAACGATATGGATATCTGTCAATGGGCACATACGGATAAAGAGTTCAAGGACAAAAGATTGGATGAAGGTACAACAAACGGGATGCAGATTCGATGATTGTAGCACCACCGTTATAAAAGAGAGGAAGCGAAACCCTGAAGGTACGACGGAAACCCAACCACGAGAAATCCTGAAATCGAAGAAAATATAAGCGTAGATTCAAAATACGCAGGGGTAAGAGGAGAATAGCATAGGGGCAAGGAGTAAAACAGACCTACTCAGATCTATCCAACCTTTTTGCAAAATAGTTCTGACACTCTACTTCGTCTGTTAGCTAGGTTATCCTACATGCTAGACCAGTGGGGTATCGCAACTGCTGAGCTCTGATGCCACTTTGTAACACCCTCGAATCGGTCCTATGCAAATTTTAGCGATTCCCGCCAAACCCGCATAGAAACGATTCAAAGATGCCCACTAGGCACTTGCGTGCGGGTGGAAAACGAAGTAATATCATTACACATTAGTCCACGATGGAACCTACAGAATATATATATATAACAATGACTCCATGAGTCAAGAATAGAGATATATAATACAAAGATCCAAATCACCTTGAAGATACAACATCCGAGTACGGATAAGATGAAAATGGATCTAAGAGCCGTGAAGAATAACCAATGGCGTCCATAACCTTGCCCAGGCCAAGCCGGAAGGGTAACCCTGCTAACGACGATGAATGTATAACTATTAAACAAAAAGGGGTGCCGACAAAGAGCAAAGAAAGAAGGGAGCGGTCAGTACTAAGGCCAGTACACGACGAGTCTAGAATTCGGCGGCTCTCGCCTACATAGGTATAGTGAACTGAAGCGGCAACGAAGCATACACTAACAGCCTATAGAGTATCGATACAACTGTCGGCTATTAGAGAGAGATAATAAAGACCTATTCGGAACCAACCTGATACTAACACCAATCATACCCATCCTGGTATTTCTCCCTCGAGACCAAACGAGGAAATCAAACCAAGGAACTCACATAGTTGACAGTTTTATTCATTCCATTATAGTTATAGCACTTACTAGTCAGATATAGATAGCATGAGTCATCCTGATATCATAAGTAGTGGGAAGTTTTAGTTAACCATTCCGTTGTACTTGTAAAACTTACTTGTCAGATACAATTAGCTAGAGATATCCCAAACTTCCACTAGTTGTTGGCACTTCTATTTAATCATTCCATTGTAGTGAAGATGATTACTAGTCATACCAAAGTCAAATTTATAGTACTACTTTAGTTATAGTTGTCTATGATCGAGATATTGTGCTCTAAGTCGTCCATAACCATGGACACAACTTTCAGAAAGATTTACCTTGCAGGGAGTGCACAAATAGCAACACACACATGATCAACCTCAGGAAGAACCAAATAAAAAAAGCAACGAGGCCTCACGACAATGCATTCACAGGATTCATAAATTATTTTAGGGGGACACCCCACTAAGCTACCCGCAACGAAGTTGGCTGGCTCCGAGACGGACCAGGATTTGCGACGACGACGGTAAACGACTGGGAACCCGAAAGTGTGACTAGGCTTGCCGATACAACATAAACGTGGCGCGGGATCCTAAACAGTATATGTGCTCCACGCATAATCATAAATAAAGCAGTAAAGCATGGCATAAGTACATGATAGTAATAAAGCCCCAAACTAGTTCGTGTCCCAAAAAAATAAAGTGCGAATCAAGATCAGGCAAATGGGGATCCATATGGTCTCCCGTATGTGGATAGTGCGAATAGTCAAGGAACAGGTATCAAGTACTCGGGGCCTACGGGACACAAGTGTGCGTGGGAGAACAAAATAACATCTATTGTCCACCGGTGCCTCTACATTAGTTATATCTATTCCCAACATTTTATTTAACAAGTTGTAATTAAAACCATGATCATCTGTACCATTAAGCATGTGTCATCCTTCCAACAATGGTGGAGCGACAACGACGTGGAGCAGCATCTGAGCAAGCAACTATGACTCGCAAGGTCGACTGTCTATCAAACAATAGGCAATAGGATATGTCCAATATAGAGGCTGCAGGGAATATAAATGGTGCACGGAAACTAAAACATCGCAACAAGGATAGCAATAGATCAACAGAAGGAAGTAAAGACTATAAATGCAAAATAGGTAGAAAGAGGGAGACTGCTCGCCTGGGAAACACTGCTGAAGATACATTATCCGAAGAACTTGTCGATGCTCGCATCCACTCAATGGCCTAATCCGTGAAGAAGCAAAGCACTAAAAGAAACACCGGATGCACTATTTAATACTACGCCAAAAGATTCGGCATGATGTATGTATGATGCATGCCATGAAAAAGATGCGGTGCAATTAGGCAATATTAAATGGAACCGGGGTCCCGACAATTAATTTAGAGGTCCATGTTGTTTAGATACCTCACAATTTAAATGTTGTCTTAACAAGGCAAAACCTGGCACCGGTTCGCTACTCAAATTTAAATGAAGCAATTATAAAACTAGAATAGCCCGAATATGATCTCTATATTTAATTATGAGGTGAATCGACTATAATCCCCCAAACGGTAAAACATGTATTCAACATGAACAGTTAAATATGCACATGTTAAATGTCATGTTATAAAATATAGGGGATTAGGGTCACACATAGGGTTCCGGCGATCTTGGGGTACCGAGGGTTTGGTTTGGTCTCCGAAAGATCTTCGGGGTTCGGCGGGATCGGTCTTCGGGTCCACGTCGAGGATCTCCGAATCCAGCATGGGTTTCTTTGGTAAACTCCATCATCGGTGGCATGCGATCCTTGAATACCACCGTCCTCGGGGGCAGTCGTTCTTAGGTTCTGGCTTGTCGAATGGCGTGTCTCGGATAGCCACATCGTCACAACATTGTTCTCCGAGCATCAAAACCAGAGGCTTGCCACACTAGCACCATTCTCACGTCTCCACACCACAAACAGTATCACCACTCCACATCTTCACATCACGAGTTGGGGAGCCTGGACCAAAAGGAACCATAGGAGCACAAAGTCAAATGGTAGGCATAGATGCACCAACACGCAGACAAAGACCATCCAGAACATAGAGCACTATAGGGCATCACCACCTGTGATAGCAGTACACGCTCGTTCAGGTTCTTGGCAGCCTGACTAGATGAATGTGTCGAGCAGAGACACAACCACGCATGGAGGAACCTGCAAGAAGGCGTCGGTGTCAGGGAGAACAGGGGATGTGCGGACTTCGACGGGCAGTCGAGGGCTCCGGGGAGACGCAGTCCTTGACGGGAAGCCATCGGTGCTGCAGGGGATGGCGAGGCCCAGGTCGAGGAGGCATCGGTGGGGTCATGCAGGCAGCCACGGCGGCGGGAGGAACTCGGGTGCTAGGTGAGGAAGGCGGGCGGTGCGGGAACGCGATACCAGATGGTGACACTCGAGGCGTCGGCGTCGAGGATGCATGGATCGAAAGGGAGGACGTGCGAGGCGTCCGGGTACCAGCCGGGTGGAGGTCCTGGGCGGCGCTGCTAGCGGCAGCAGCCGACGAGGTCGGAGGAGTCCGAGAGCGGCGTCTGGAGGGGCGAGGTCGACATGGAGCTTGGTCGGGGACGCGCGGGAGGCGTGGGGCTCGGGAAAGACATGGACGACGCCACAGCCAGAGGAGAGAGAGGAGGGGCATCGTGGATGATGGTGGCGGCAACTCCGCACGATTGACGGCGTCCAGGGGAGGCGTCCGCGCGAGCAAAGGTGGCAGGGCTCACGCGGCCTGCTGGAGGGAGGGTCGAGGCGAGCGCGGCCAGGGCGCTGCAGAAGCGAGCGCAGGCGGCGGCGCATCGAGGCGCTCCAGGGGACAGGAACGGGAGGAGGTTGGGGACGGGGTTCGCGTGCAAATCGAGCAGGGTGGGGCCGAGGTCACGTGAGCAAGGTGGGCGGTTTGCGCGTCGCGTAGCCGAGTCGGGGTGGGGCCAAGGATTGCATCGAGTGGAGCGGGAGCAGGGGTCACGAGGTTGTCGGTCGGGGACGGTGGCCTAGCAGCGTTGCACGTATGCTGGCGTGCGTTGCACGTGGAAGGGTGGCTGCAGCGAGGTGGGGATTAGGGTTAGGGCAGGTGGCAGCGGGTTGTGAGCCGGGTCGATTAGGGTTTTTGTTTGTGGGGTGGTTAGTGGATGGCTGTCGGTTGGACCTTTTGGGCCTGGCCGGTGGCTGCCTCCCCGCTAAAACATTTTTAGTTTTAAGTATTACTAGTATAATGTCCGTGCGTTGCTACGAAAGAGCACTTTATCAACCTTGTAGATTATATGAAAAAATTTGTGCCATGCATCGTGTGAAAAAATGTAAGTCGCAAAAAGTTAGTATTTTTATTTATTTATTTTTACAAAAATGTGAAGGACCTTTGTTTTTTTTAGAGACTAGGAAAAATGCCCGTGCGTTGCACCGGGTTTAAATATATTAAATTAATACGGCGTTCAGAATCTTAAAATATTTATCATCACTCAAACTCTAGATGCAAAGGCCAAGAGGCTTACCTTCATTTTTCAGAAATGCGCATAAATATTATAATTGGTAAAAAAAGATCTAACCCCCAAGATAATAAATAAATCACACCTATTGATATATATACACATCGTTTTTGACTCATATTGAAACATACACATTATTGCGGAGAAGTACCATCAAAATCCTTTGACTACAACGTATCCAATATAGCCCAATGTGAGAGAATACTATAGTATTGACTACACAATTCAATCTTTTTTCACGCAAAACAAAGCTAAACTAAATGGTTACAAAAATAGAGAAGTCTATTAGGCCCAGTGTAAACACTACCAGCAATGTATGTCACCGTGTATCATTTTTTGTCATCAATGATTTGAAGTTTCATATTCACCTATGACTTATTTTATCACCTACACAAACCCATCTTACTGTTGCCACTATTGCAGGTAACCAGGATCAAATCATTATTGTAATATGATCATTGCTTGATATTTGCTATATGTATATACCTGCTATACAGCATAGGTCCAAACTGCTTAAACATAGCCCTTGCCATGTTTTCTTTGAGCACAACACCATCCTGCAGCAAACAAAAAGATATTCAGTTTCCCATCATCTTGTTGCATCGTTAAATAAAGTTTAGTGTTATAATGCACTACCAAGTTTCATCCTTTTCACTTCATACCTCTCGTCTATGTAACTGCCGACATGTAATATCATGTATCATTCGCAAAAAAAAAAGTAATATCATGTACCACTTCACAACCTTTTCGAAGAGAATGAAATGTAGCACTACTTTCTCGATCCACCACATCTTTTAAAAGAATGAAATGTTAACTATCTGTACACTGGACTACTGTGTGTACACTGAAAGTCTGAAACTACTGTTTCTAAGAAATCTAACTATTGCGCTATAGAGCAGTGGACACCGCCGGATGAGTATGTGCAGCAGCGGCAACGATCTAGCAATGGAGCTTGTCAAGTTATGGGTCAGCCAGCAACCACACACTAGAACTCTTCAACCTAGGCATGGCGTTCAGCCGGGTCTAAGGGACCTGCGATTCTGAATGTGGGCGACCCGGCGGTGCGAGGCGTCGGGTGGCTAGACCGGTGAGCGGGTGGACTACCACGACAGGAGGCGGGGAGAGGCTCGCCGAGGCTCGACAACTGCTAGAGGTGTGAGCAGCAGCAGCGAACTGAAACTCTGATGAGAAACTTCCATTAGAATCAAAGACAGATATGCATACCTATGGTGGCTTCGGTACTCGTAATTTTTTTTTTGCAGAGTTACAAATAAAAAGTTCTACGACCACAGAATCAATCTTATGTTCTGGTGTTGCTCAGAATTAAAAACGAGTCAGCTTCGGGGGTTGATTTTGTAAGATTTTTTGACTGAACAGGAGTTTACATTAACGGAATACTATACAACAAAATGTTGGCAATGAATGAGAAAGTGGTAACCTCATAATGCTAGGAAAGTGGACCAATCAATGATTCTCAAACATCGCTTCGTTTTCAAATTTGAGTTGGTACTTCTTTCCAAAGGAAACCTGAACCATTTCGGCATGTGGTAATGATACATGAAGATAGCAAATTATTTTGAGCGTATTTGTATAAGGTTGTCCTCAACTTGAAAGGTAATTGTGTAGTTCTTGAAGCGGATACTATTTGAAACAGTCTTCAGACCCTTATTATGTGAAGCCCCAAATTCTTTTGAAATTTTGTCCTATAAAATTTACCACTCGGAATAGAGTTGTTCAAGCTAAATTTGAATTGGCGAGCATATATTAAATATTAGATAGTAATAAAGTTAACGTTGCAAGCCCAGGTTTGAAAAATTATAATAAGACGTACATAACAGAAAAACCATGAGATGGCCATACCATAGTGTAGATGAATCAGGACTTATGCCAAGGAAATAGCCTCCAGGTTTCAAAATCATAACTATCTATCAACATCGATAAACTTTGAAGATTAGCAAAGCTTTAATCCCTTTTCTTGCAATTGAGCTTCAGAGTCATCTTGTTATATAATGCACCATAACTGTTAGCTTTGAACCTTCAACGTGCAAGTAGAAAGAGGTGGAAGAGAGGAGATTAGAGCAGAAGGCTTCAAGAAAAAACTGAATTTCTTTAGATAAAATTGTCTTCCAAATCTTGGCATTGCACTGTATAAATAACTAATGTATGAGTAGGACTAATCTGGTATTTATTATAGTACAAGGAACTATATGTTTGTGCAAAGAACATTATGATAAAAAATCTTACAGGCTATCAACTGAACCAAACTTGCATCAGCATTAGTAGCATCCTTTGTGAACTCAGAGATCTGAACAGTTACTACTTACTCCCAGCAAATTACATGGCAAAATAAGTTGGACAAAAGTTGCACTCCACAATTTTGTTTTCAAATAATATTGTACTCCATTGATAGACAAGATAAAAAAAATGAGTGGAAACTCCCTGTGCAACATATATCCTCTCATTCCCTCTGAAGTCAACAAATAGAGGGGTCATGGAAGGCTAGCCTAAAGAATAGAAAATCAGGACTATAAATTTCTTGGGGTTGTGATTGTTGGGGATTAGAGTGACCCGTTAGCAGGGTGTGGTGCCTGCAGCTATAAGTCCAAGTCGTCGGCGGCGCTAGATCTGCAAGAGCGCAGGCTCCAACTGCCAGAAGCGGCGACCGCTGCATGCCCAGCCCTGACACAACCCACCGCCACCAACATCAGATGGAGGAGGGAAACTGCATCTACCTAACCGGAGGTGGAGCGAACGTTGAAGGATGGTTGTTGACGGCGTCGATGCGCCGAGACCATAGTCGCCTCCGGAACTCCTCGGCAACGACGAGCCAACATGAAGGAAAAAATGGTGCAGCTCCCACAGTGCCACCATCGAGGCGCCACCATACGCCATATCCGGTCTCCAAGGCTGGATCTCTCGGGTGGATGCGAGACGCCGCCGCCACCTAGTGGATCCGCCTCCAACCCCATTAGTGGACAGTCTCCATCCCCTCCAAGGCCGGATCTCTGGGGTGGATGCGAGACGCCGCCGCCTCCTAGTGCATCCGCCTCCATCCCTGTCGGTGGATGGTCTCCTATGAAGAGCCTGGAGGTGGCGGTGGGGGTGGAATAGCAGGGGATTTGGAGCAGTCCAATCCGGCGACGGTAGAAGGAGCAGCAGGTCGGGGCTCTTTTTCCAAAGGAACGGTTCAGTTAAACTCAGCAGTGGCATGGTGGGTAATATCTCCAAAAAGCCAGGGGCAAAATCATCCAGAAAAAGGCTGGTCGACAGAAGTATTCTTTTCTTTATTATTACTAGGAAAAATAACCATGCGATGCAACGGGAGAACAAAAATATAATTTTAGATAAGAAACTTGTGTGACCCAAATTTTACTTGTTTTGAATTTTGGAGAAGAAAAGTTATACTTAAAATTGATACAAGAATATGTTTTAATGGTGCGACTTTTAGCTAGGAACCCTATGAAAATACAGTGGTTGCTTCAATGTGGAGGTCCAATTTTTGAACTCACAAGTAAAAAATAAAAATTATATGCAATTTTTTAATTAATATCCTACTGGTAGAGCATACTGTGCTTCTTAGAAAATTCAGTGCGAGTACACAGCTAGCCTGCTAGGTCTCTTAGAAAAATAAAATAGCATTCAGTTGTGCTTATAAGATGGAAATAAGTTATACAGAGAGAACTATGTATTCTTCTAATTCCCAACTACTAATTCTTGCCACTACTTCTACTCTTTCTAATTCAACCACTTCTTATGAACCACCATTAGTATAATCCACCTATTCTAGGCAGTACACCAAATATGTCCTACATGCATACATGTACTTGCTATTATATTGGGTGCAAGATGTTGATCAGACACACAAGATAATGTTGGAGATATGCCCAAGAGGCAATAATAAAGTGGTTATTATTATATCTTTATGTTTATAATAAATGTTTACATCCCATGCTATAATTGTATTATTAGAAAACACTAATACATGTGTGTTTTGTAAACATAAAAGAGTCCCTAGTAAGCCACTTGTTAAACTAGCTTGTTGATTAATGGATGATCATGGTTTCCTGATCATGGATATTGGATGTCGTTAATAACAAGGTTATATCATTAGGAGAATGATGTGATGGACACACACCCATAGTAAGCGTAGCATAAGATCAAGTCATTAAGTTCGTATTGCTGTAAGCTTTTAAATGCATAGTAACCTAATCCTTCGACCATGAGGTTGTGTTAATCACCATCACCGGATGGGTACTTTGATGACATAAAACACCGCTTCATAACTGGATGGTCATAAAGGTGTTATTGGGTATTCTGAAAGTATGTGTTGAAGCGCATGGACCAAGATTGGGATTTGTCCATCCATATGACGGATAGATACGCTCTGGGCCCTCTCGGTGGAATGTCATCTAGTTAGCTTGCAAGCATGTGACTGGGTCACAAGGGATGACATATCACGGAACGAGTAAAGAGTACTTATCAGTAACGAGGTAGAACTAGGTATGGAGATGCTGACGATCAAACCTCGGATAAGTATAGTATCGCGTGACAAAAGGAATTAGTTTCGTATGTAAGTGGTTCAATCAATCACGAAGTTATCGTTGAGTATGTGGGAGCCATTATGGATCTCCAGGTCCCGCTGATGGTTATTGATAGGAGATGTGTCTCTATCATGTCTACATATTCACGAACCGTAGGGTGACACACTTAAGGTTCAAAGTTGTTTTAAGTAGATATGGAATGTGCGTTGGAGACCGAATGTTGTTCGGAGTCTCGGATTGGATTCGGGACATCACGAGGAGATCCGGAATGGTCCGGAGAATAAGATTCATATATTGGGGATCATTTTCTGAGTTAGGAAATGTTCCGGAGTATTTGTATGAGGGTTCTAGAAGGTTTCGGAATGTTCCGGAAGGTTCTGGAAGGTTTCTTGGAGTTTGCTTGAAAACTAAGGAAGGGATCAAGGAGTCCTGGTGGGTCAAGACTAGGAGTCGTGGGGGAGGAGGACTCCTCCCCCCACTCCCAATCCGCCGGCCTAGAGGAAGGGGAGTCCTACAAGGACTCCCCCTCCCATGGCGCCTCACCCCCCTTAAATAGAGGGGCAGGGGCGGCCCCTCCACCCCGCTCCCATAACTCCAATCTCTGCCGCCTCTCTCCTCCTCCTTTCTTCTGCACAGGCATAGGCGAAGCCCTGCAGAATTCTCTACTCCACCACCACCACCACGCCGTCGTGCTGCTGTGATTCCGTGGAGAAGATCTACTACCTCCGCTGCTCGCTGGAACGAGGAGAGGAAGGTCTGCTTCGACTCCGCACGTGTGACCGACTGCGGAAGCGCTGCCCGAACGCGGCGCCGGAAGGATCGTCCACTTGACCGACTGCGGAAGCGCTGCCGGAACGCGACGCCAGAAGGATCGTCCACACGATCTTGAGATCGGCAAGTGATCGACTACATCAACCACGAGATCTAATCTCGTTAACGCTTTCGGATCTACGAGGGTTAGTTCCTATCTATCTCGTTGCTCATGTCTAATAGATTAGATCTTGGCCTTTATCTAGATTAGATCTGGGTTTTGTTCGTTCTCGCGGTAGAAATTTTTTGTTTTCCATGCTACGAACCCATCAGTGGTATCAGAGCCGTATCTATGCGTAGATCTATTGCACGAGTAGAACACAATGTTTTTGTGGGCGTTGATGCTTTTGTTGTCGGTGTGTTAGCGTGTACTTTGCATCTTGCGGCATGGTGGGATGAAGCGGCTCGGGCTAACATTACATGTCATCGCACATGAGACTTGCTCCACGCTTGACGTGCAACTTGCTTTGCACAAGTGGCTTTGCGGGTGTCTGTCTCTCCCACCATAGTTAAGATTCAATTTATAATGAGCATCTGACAACACTTGTATCAACATTGTGGTCCTTGTTCGTAGGTAAGATCGGTCTTATGCGAAAGCCCCAAACCACGTAAAACATGCAAAGAAATTTAGAGGCGTCTAACTTGTTTTTGCAGGGGTTTTGTGATGTGATATGGCCATCATGTGATTATGATTGTATTTGATGTATGCAATGATCCTTGTTGTAATATGGCAACCGGCAGGAGCCTAATGGTTGTCTTCAATTCTGTTAAGACCTGCGTGTCTATTCATCTTGTAATAGCTTTGTTCCAAGTAGTTGTAATAGTTGCTAGTGATGATGGACAACCATAAAGCGGCGCCACGGACCTTGACGCCACGCCGGTGATGATGGAGATCATGTCCATGCTTTGGAGATGGAGATCAAAGGCACAAGAAGAAAGGCCATATCACATCACATATTATGAATTGCCTGTGATGTTAATCCTTTATGCATCTTGTATTGCTTTGGAGATCGCGACGGTAGCATTATAAGATGAATTGCCTGTGATGTCCATGCTTTGGAGATCGCGACGGTAGCATTATAAGATGATCCCTCTCACTAAATATCAAGTAATAAAGTGTTCGTCCTTAGTTGGCACCGTTGCTAAGACTTGTCGTTTCGAAGCATCTCGTGATGATCGGGTGGGATAGACTCTACATGTGCATACAACGGGTGCAAGCCAGATTTGTACATGTGGAAACTAAGGTTAACTTTGACGAGCCTAGCATGTACAGACATGGTCTCGGAACATGGAATACCGAAAGGTAAAGCATGAGTCATATGGATGATATGATGAACATGTTGATTGTTCGCCTTTAAAGCTACATCATCTCACGTGATGATCGGACTTGGTGTAGTGGATTTGGTTCGTGTAATCACTAAAACAACTCGAGGGATGTTGTTTTGAGTGGGAGTTCATTTGTAATTTGGATTAGTCGAACTCAATTTATCATAAACACAATCAAAGTGAATTTGCATAGTTTGTTATAGTCATTGGCATCCGTTCACCACCTTACGCTTAGTTATAGTTGAGATAGTAGAACTATAGAAATTATGGATATTTACTTTACGAACTGGTATCGTATTGTTTGAATGTCTAAAGTTTATAAGTCCTATTGCAAACTTTCAGCAAACTCTATTTGCTCCATGAAGTTTAATAAGTAGTATTAAATCAAGAGTAACAATTCCAGTGTTAGTATCTAATGTATCATGTTTGCCTCCATGATTCTTGATACTCAAAAGATTGTTTTTTAATATCAAGTTTATCTAAGAGCTGAAAGCAATGTTTCAGAAACCATCATGTGTGAAAGGTATTGCGATATCTAAAACAATGTGTTGGTTACAAAATGATAGAGTATACGTCCTCATATTTGATGAGAATTTGTGAAGGTTGGAGACGCTAGTCGTCCTAATCCTCCAAAAGGTTTTGAAAAAGAAACATTATACTCGCAATTCACCTTTATAAGCTATAGCAGCTTGATCATGAAAGTTATCATGATAAGGATGAATAGAAGATGTAAGTAAAATGTTTACTACACTAAAAGATTACTAAAGAATGGATTTTTGAAAGAACACCAAACATTTGATGATGGTGATCCACTTCAAAGTGTAAGTCCAAAGGTATTGGTATTTGACTATACACACTTTGTACTATGTGTCATGTGAATGACATCACTATTGATGTTGATAGATTCTTTTAAAAGAAAAGGAATTGTTGAAAGAGAATCTATAAAATATTTGGCAGAAAAGAAAAGATTGGAGATGTCCAACTTAGGTATATGGTTGGTATGAAGTGTCATACAGGACAACACAATTCATGAACTGCAATGGCCTAAGTAACTAGCAAGAGAATATGTGATGATGTTCATCGAAAACAAACAAAGGGTTGTTGTGTTGCTCGTTAACATCAAAGCTTGCCTTCAAGATTTGTTTCAATAATTGTTATTTTGATCAGGTATTATGACGACAAAAGGTTGTTCAAATAATTACCGTATTTCATAATAGATGGATGATATACAAGTCTGGTTGGAGAAATAACGACCATAAAACTAATGCTAAAATGTCGCAAGACAAATGATTGAAAGATCACTTGCAAAGTGTCATCGCCGTTTAAATTATATTGAAAGGGATACATGAAGAAACTCCATGTTGATGGATTTTTGGAGTCTTTGATTTGGATCAAATGACGCTTGTGATACTTTCCTGCAGATAATTAAAAAACTCCGTTCGTAGGCCAAAAGAGGAACGGACGACCAACTGATTGGAATTTGTACATATTGATGTATATAGTCCATTATGTGTAGTCGTGAGCGATCGATTTCAACTTCATATGCTTTCTCCGAAGATTTGAGTGAGTATATGTATATACTTACTCAATAAGGAAGAAGTATGAAACATTTGAAAAATGTTCAAAGACTTTCAAGATGAAGTGGAAAATCATTGTAACAAGAAAATAAAAGAGTTTATGATTGGATCATAAAGAAAGATGTTTGAGTTACAAGTTTAGCAAAACACCTAAGATTTGAGGAATCGTTCCATGGATTTGCATTTCCCAAAACACCATAGGAGTATGGAGTGTTCGTGATATGTAATGAAACCTTGTTTTACATGGTAAGATCAAAGATGTCATTTATAAAACTACCATTATATTTTAAAGATTAAAGCTTTAGTGACTACCGCTTTTACACTGAAAAGAGCTCCATCGTGATCCGTTGAAATGACACCATATGAGTTATGGTTTGGGATAAAACCCGAATTGTCTTTTCTTAAATTTTGGTATGTTATGCATAAGTAAAATGTTTACAACCAAAGTCGGATAAGCACGTCTTTGTAGGTTATCCCAAAGAATTTGTTGGGAATTTCTCCATAACACCGAGGACAAAAGAGTTTGTTACTTGGAACGTCAAGTTTCTTGAGAAGGAATTTTTCGTGAAAAGTTAAGTGGGAGGACAATAGAACTTTGATAAGGTTGTTGAACCTTATCTATATGTGCTAAGTAGCGCAGCGCCAGAAAGTGTCCCGGTGGGGCCACAATGCTCATGGCTCTCGTGATTACAAAATGTGTGATCTCGGAGATTAGAGTTCCTATAGAACCGTGTGGGTCGGTAAGAATCAAATAGTAAGATTTGATAAGCAAGTCATTATTGTTTTGACAATGATGAACTGACTACATACAAAGAAGCGATGATGGGCCCTGACTCCATAAAATGACTATAAGTCATGGAATCCGTGATAGTATCCATACACGAGAAATCAAGTTTCTGAACTTAGAAGACCCTCCGGAAAGGCGTGAAGCCTATCGGTCGTGTTTGGATCTATAAAGAAATAGACATGGATGTTTCAAATCTATGAAATAGTCGACATGTCGGAAAGAGTTTACGACAATGTTCAAGGAATTGACTATGATAAGATTTGATCTTTCATAGCGATATTTAGTCTGGACGGATTAATGTAGCAACCACTACATATATTTTTGGTATATGGTAGTTGAACAAACAAAACAAGTTCTTCTAATAGAATGGTTACCTAGGACGTGTACATGACACGATCCAAAGGGTTTTGTTAATTCAAAGGATGCTAAAAGAGTATGCAAAACTTCAATGGTTGAAGTAAGCATAGCGGAGTTGGAATCTTCACCATGATGAAACTCTTAAAAGAGTTTAAATTCATCGGAGATGATGAAGATGCTTGCATTTGCAAGAAATTAAGTGGGAGCGCTGAGACATATTTCTAATACATTATGTAGAGGACATATTGTTGATTGGAAATGATGTATCTTATATTGACACAGGTTAAGAATTTCATTTTGATGAAAGACTTAGGCATAACCCAAGAATTCGGCATCAATGTCTATATGGATAAATTGAGGCGCTAATATGGTTTTGCCAAATGTACATAGATAAAATGTTGAATGAGTTCAATATGAAAACAACAAGAAAGGTTCTTGATGCACGGAAAGGACTGAATCAAGATTCAAGTGTGTTGACACGAGATTCAAGTGTTTTGACACTTGGTGAAATCACAAGAGTATTTTGATCAATCATTCTTTAAGATGTACACATCCAGATATGTCCTATGCTCTAAATGTTATGAGCATATACCAGAATGATTCATAAGAGGATCATTGGACAATAGTAAAGATATTCTTATGAGCTTTGGAAGAACTAAGAATATATCATGTATAAGTGACAAATAGTTAAAGGTAGTTCATTGTAAAGTGTTACATTGATACTAGTTTTGTCACAGGATACAAATTAAGTTTATCTCAATTTAAACTATGGGTGGCACAATGTAATGAAAGGAAGTTCCATAACGGATTTGGTTGAGTACCAAAGTTAAAACATTGTGACAGATACTACAACAAAAGGCTAAGTATATAAACTGCTATAGTAGCAGCAAAGGAGGGCATTTGTGTTAAGTAGTTTGTTATCAAACTAGGTGTGGTCCATAGCGGGATAATACTATGAAGATACATTGTATGACAATTGTATCAACATGATTTAATCCCAAGGAACTAAAGGTCTCACCAAAGGACCAAATTTATACAATGCCATCTCATTGGAGAATGAGTAATGCGTACAGACGCAAGGACATGCAAATACACACGGACCTGGAAGTGTCAGATCCGAAGATTATGTTTACCACTAGCAATAGTGTCTATACAACACCAGAAAGCCATAGGTGTTGAATGCACAAGTTTTTAACTAGATTATTGACTCTAGTGCAAGTGGGAGACTGTTGGAGATATGCCCAAGAGGCAATAATAAAGTGGTTATTATTATATCTTTATGTTTATGATAAATGTTTACATCCCATGCTATAATTGTATTATTAGGAAACACTAATACATGCGTGTTTTGTAAACATAAAAGAGTCCCTAGTAAGCCTCTTGTTAAACTAGCTTGTTGATTAATGGATGATCATGGTTTCCTGATCATGGATATTAGATGTTGTTAATAACAAGGTTATATCATTAGGAGAATGATGTGATAGACACACACCCATAGTAAGCGTAGCATAAGATCAAGTCATTAAGTTCGTATTGCTGTAAGCTTTTAAATGCATAGTAACCTAATCCTTCGACTATGAGGTTGTGTTAATCACCATCACCGGATGGGTACTTTGATGACATCAAACACCGCTTCGTAACTAGGTGGTCATAAAGGTGTCATTGGGTATTCTGAAAGTATGTGTTGAAGCGCATGGACCAAGATTGTGATTTGTCCATCCATATGACTGATGATATGCTCTGGGCCCTCTCGGTGGAATGTCATCTAGTTAGCTTGCAAGCATGTGACTGGGTCACAAGGGATGACATATCACGGAACGAGTAAAGAGTACTTATCAGTAACGAGGTAGAACTAGGTATGGAGATGCTGACGATAAAACCTCGGATAAGTATAGTATCGTGTGACAAAAGGAATTGGTTTCGTATGTAAATGGTTCAATCGATCACGAAGTTATCGTTGAGTATGTGGGAGCCATTATGGATCTCCAAGTCCCGCTGATGGTTATTGATAGGAGATGTGTCTCTATCATGTCTACATATTCACGAACCGTAGGGTGACACACTTAAGGTTCAAAGTTGTTTTAAGTAGATATGGTATGTGCGTTGGAGACCGAATGTTGTTCGGAGTCTCGGATTGGATTCGAGACATCGCGAGGAGATCCGGAATGGTCCGGAGAATAAGATTCATATATTGGGGATCATTTTCTGAGTTAGGAAATGTTCCGGAGTATTGTATGAGGGTTCTAGAAGGTTTCGGAATGTTCCGGAAGGTTCTGGAAGGTTTCTTGGAGTTTGCTTGAAAACCAAGGAAGGGATCAAGGAGTCCTGGTGGGTCAAGACTAGGAGTCGTGGGGGAGGAGGACTCCTCCCCCCACTCTCAATCCGCCGGCCTAGAGGAAGGGGAGTCCTACAAGGACTCCCCCTCCCATGGCGCCTCACCCCCCTTAAATAGAGGGGCAGGGGCGCCCCCTCCACCCCGCTCCCATAATTCCAATCTCTGCCGCCTCTCTCCTCCTCCTTTCTTCTGCACAGGCATAGACGAAGCCCTGCAGAATTCTCTACTCCACCACCACCACGCCGTCGTGCTGCTGTGATTCCGTGGAGAAGATCTACTACCTCCGCTGCTCGCTGGAACGAGGAGAGGAAGGTCTGCTTCGACTCCGCACGTGTGACCGACTGCGGAAGCGCTGCCCGAACGCGGCGCCGGAAGGATCGTCCACTTGACTGACTGCGGAAGCGCTGCCGGAACGCGACGCCAGAAGGATCGTCCACACGATCTTGAGATCGGCAAGTGATCGACTACATCAACCACGAGATCTAATCTCGTTAACGCTTTCGGATCTACGAGGGTTAGTTCCTATCTATCTCGTTGCTCATGTCTAATAGATTAGATCTTGGCCTTTATCTAGATTAGATCTGGGTTTTGTTCGTTCTCGCGGTAGAATTTTTTTGTTTTCCATACTACGAACCCATCAGATAAATCTCAAAACAATTGAAGTGAACACCAGTAGGAAGGTCAACATGACAAAAGATAGTTAGAAACATACCGTAGGATGGTAGTAATAAGAAGATTTTGATTAATTGGCCATCGTTAAGGTAGTTACATCGTGAAGAAGGAACAATCCACCAGTACTTAGACAGTTTAATAATTTACCATAATTGAAACCTTAGACTAACTATGTTCAACACCACAGAGATAAGTTATTTGCTGACACATATATGTCTCAGCAAAGAAAGGAAAGCAGATCGATATTAGGCATCAATAGGCCTTCACTGACCAGTTTAGAGGCAAGTATAAAGACCATAAAAAAATTGTGAAGAAGAAGGTATAACCACACACCCATAAACACTCCAAAATTTCTCTGAAGAAGGCGAGGAAGTCATCTTAAAGACTAGTTCAGATTAGTAAGAGGTACTGTATGTCATTATTTATCACCTCGTCTTATCAAATACTCAAATAATTTGGCATGTGCCTCTGAATTGCTTCAAACTCAATCATGTAGTATACTACCCAAGTAGTGTGGTTAGCAAGCTAGTCCACTCCCAAAAAAGTCCACACACGATATATTATCTTCCGACGCCCAGTTCTGCAAGATATTGCAGAATGGATTCTTGTGTTGTCACCGGTTCATCTTTTTTTCTAATTCTATTGGCATTGGAGCGCCCATAAAATACATGACATGAATTAACTACTGAAAACCTCCACTGTCCGAAATCAGATTTCACCAAAGCAATAGATATAATGTACACGAACAAATCCCTTGTTTTCACAACACTTGTGTAACCATAATTTTAGGAAATCTTTACTATTAATTTCAAAAGCGTGGTGAATGCCCGGTGTCACACTCTAAGAAATTACATGCCATATGCCACCGCTCACTTTTCCATCTCAATGTTTTAGCGCTAAATCATCTCCGTTCCCCTTCCTTGATTTACTCAACAAACTAACTAATTGTATAGTTGGTGGCACCATGTCACAAGCGCTTCTCTCCGTCCAGGGTGCCCACGCTCGATTGTACTCCAACTAATCAGATATCCATCCACGATTGTAGCAACAACTCGCTCACCCCCTTCTCTTCTTTCCCGAAATCACCTCCTCATCCCAACGCGGGCGATCATAGACAAGACCGACAAACTGAGGGGGGGGGGAGCTTGATCTACTCTTTCGAGAATCCACGCGTATTTCTTAACCATTATGGTTCAATGCACAAACCGTTCGCAGTTGCAAGTTGGGAATCCACCGCCGCCTCCGATCCCGCCGCGAAATCAACCGATGCCCCCGTCGCTGCCGCGCAAGCCTCTTCCTTCGCCGAGACGCAGCCATCGTCACTCCCCACCGGCCCATCGCCACGCGTGGCCGCGCTGCATGCGTGGACGAGAGGCTGCCCTGACGCCGCCCTCCCGCCGCCGTATCAGCCTACACGGGAGGCCAGTCCCCTGTACGATAGGCTGCCCTGCCGCCAGTGCCCCGCCGGCACGCGAGGCCGCCCAGCCACCGATGCGCCAACACCCACGCGGTCCTGCAAGGCCCCTCCATGTGCTTCTTCGGGTTTGATGTCTCCTGCTACTAAGCAGATAATTGTTTGTCTAGAGAATAGGTCAGGTAATTGTTTGCAAAATCAATTTTGTACGAGAGCATCTGTGGTCGCCCATTACCCCGCAGGTACACCATAGGCATTTCATTCTGAGCTCTGTTCTGCAACTTGCTGAATTCATGAAAGAGATCCTTAGAAGAGTTTGTTTATGTACATCTCTGTGTATGAGGACTAATCTTAATCCAACTAGGCCCTCTAGGTAGCGGAGAAGAGCCAGTTGGGATGGTCTGCATCCATCCAGTGGCACAACGAGGTTATCATGGAAGTACTGCCATCTCTGTATATGAGGCTCAATTTATTTTTTTTATGACAAGACCAGTTTAGCCAAGGGATTTATGTTTCCTATCTACATGATTTGGAGGATGCATGTTGTTTCTTCTGAATACACACTAATCTTAGATTACGTGTATCTATGTATTTAGTTTGATCAGATAATCGTCTAAAAAATTAGTTTTGTACACTGTAAGTCGTCTCCAGCGAGAGCATCTGTGGTCAATGACCCGTATGTTTACAAATTTTGGTATGTACAGTAAAGACCTTTGGTTTTCTTTATGGTTCGGAAGATTCTCTTTGGAGTCAAGAACATGTGACAGCAATAATGGCGAAGAATCAGATTGGAGTCAAGGAGTCCACCAAAGTTGTGATTATAAGAGCTTGAACGTCAAGAGCTACGAGTATGACAACAACGACAAGGAGGACTACTAGGAGGATCTTGAGCACCTCCTCAGTGTCCACCACCACGAGCGCCCGATCGGCCAGGGTGAGCGGTGAGGCTAAGGGAGATAGGGAGTGCGACGGGAGGAGAATGGGGATGACGAGGCTTACGCGCCTGCGCTTCACGAAGCCACGGAGCGCGAGGTCACCACGCAGTTTTTGGCTCTCGCTGGGAGCAGCGATTGCGAGTAGTAACGAGTGGATATTTTCAGCTCACATAAAAAAAATCCGGTGCTTGCTGACATGCAGTTTTAGTTTTGCATCATAGGTAGAGCAGTGAAGCATATAGAAGATCACATGTGAACAATCCTCAGGTAGTAATTCATTGTTTGGAATTTTGGTTTGACATAAATTGTCTTTGAATGTTGGAAGCACTCGATTTTTGAAGGAAAGGTACTTGATAAATTGCTTAAAATTATGTGCTTGGTCAGGTTAAAATTATGTACTCCGTCGAATCCATTTTGTACTAAATCGGCGACACTTATTATAAATAAGAGGGAGTACTTGAGTTTTGAAGCAAAGCATCTCATGTGTGCTTGGTCAAGTTCAAATTATGTAAGCTAATTAGGGAAAGCTAATCATCTCATGTGCAGCGATCATGGTCCCACGACCATGTAGGATGGGGCAGAAGACTGGGTCGGCCTCCAACCGGTGGTGGACGGCCGCAACGAGCGCAACATCCCACCAGTCCGATGGCGAGGAGTGCAATTCGTAGGTGCGCCGCGTGGCCGGAGGGCATGAGGTACGATTGGGGGGAGTGGCGGCGATGCAGACTCACGAGCGAAGTGGGTAGCACAAGGGAGCATGGTTTTGTCAACGGCGGTGTTGTGGTCCAACGAGGCACTGTGCAAAGATCATGAGCATTAGTTCCGCTTTGAACCTTTTAGTTCCTTTGGCGAGTCTGTGTTAAGAACCACCTAAGGCCTTGTTCGGTTGCCCAGGGTTCGGTGCGGTTCGGCTGGGATCAGGATGCAATACCGGTGTAATATACTCACGTGGTTTGGTTCCAAGCCCAATAAAATTTGCTATTCGGTTAGGCCCGGTGAGTATTGACTCCCGGTCCAACCCGTCGCAATCCACCTCGTTTTGGCCGAGATAGAATCATCAAGTGTCCAGGCGTGGATTGGGGCGATGAAAACGGCGGACGGCAGGCAAGGAAAACGGAAGCAACGCAAGAAAAACGGAAGCCTGCACATCTTGCGGTGTTGCTGGTGGGATTAATTACAAAGTGGGTTTGAACCCGTGAGGGATTAGAGTACGTCTCGGCTCCACTTAAATACCGTGGTGATCAAATACCGTCAGGGAACTAGACCCTCACAACCGAACAAGGCCTGAAGGTGAGCGAAACAATTTAACTGGTGTCTTCAGTGTCGGGCACCAATAATACTTAGCATAGAAGAGCAAAAACACTCAAGGCATGCTGCCGTTATTCAAAACAAGACTTCAATTGATATTTATGCCCACTAAAGATTGTATATGTAATCATGTTTGAGTCATCAAGACGACTACAATTTAGACGAGATGACATGCTTGGAAGAACATGTCAGAATTGAAGCAGTATATTCCTTGTTCTGTATTTTTTCTTTGCTCAAATATGGCAATGGGTTTGTATAGCTCTCATGTTCTGAAATGTATTATTTGTAGCAGCCGCAATGCACAAAGAAGTGGGTTCTCTTTTTTCCTCATTATTTTAGATTTTTTTAATCTAAACTTGCATGAACTGAATAGTTGGTAATTGTTGGTTCGCTTTTTGTGAAATAGTCTTCTGTCCTCCAGTACAACCCAACAAAGCCTTTCAGATGCACCATCTTATGGTGAACGACACTTGACTAAGATTTATAGTAACTTCTTCAATTTTCTTTCTGGGAAGAAAATAACTAATTTGATTGCCTCAAAGCATAGTATATTCCCGTTTTGTATTGGTGCATGTCAAAGTCACTGCACTAAAAATTTAATTTTACATTCTTTCTTGTCTCTCATCTTTTCCATCACGTAAAATTCTACTATGTTGTTTCTGACATAAGATGTTAACCGAGAAGCTTTATTCCTCCAACAACAAAGCTCTCGGTGGTCATCTCTTCAAATTAAGCAGTAGAAAAAGAATTAATGTTTCATCACTTCCAAACTGAATTTATAATGTCATTTGCATTGATTTTTTTAATGAGTTCCATATTCCTCATTCATGCATGTGTTTATCTACCTGAGGAATTCAAACTATTTCACCGATTCTCAAACATATAATAACATGCAAAAAAACCATATCAAATTCATGTGACAAAGCACAAGTAGGTGCAGGTGAGACAATTTTATTTTTAGGAGACATGTATAGCTAGCTCAAATGGTTAACCTGACGGACCGACAACGGCCCATGAGCAAGTGACACGACCGAGGTGAAGCGTAATAGTGGACTCCGAGGCCCAACAATGTCACACAAGTTTGTACACATAGGAGATGTACACTAAAGCTCTTAACTGAAGTTGTGTCCAGAATACACATTATGTTGATATCCTTTTGCGTACACGTGATTTTTTTAATACATGCTTACAATTATGACAAGACAATATGCATATCTACAGTTAAGAAGCTGGTTGGGTAAGCACTTTCTTCGCATATCTTTTCCTTCTTATTTTCGTGTAGTACATGTCTGGTCGGGTAAGCACACATATCCATCTATCCATGTGTGCAGGTTGTTGATGTTGAAAACCTTGTCATTTTGGCGACCGTTATGGTGTCTATCCTTAAGGTCATAGACGTGTCCCGCTTCTGTTCTGTTTGGATATGGCTTCTATCCAATGGTCTATCCAGCCATGGTTGGAGAAGGTGCTGTGAAGGGGAGGCGCAACCATGTGCGCTTCGTGTGTGTGTGTGGGAAAATTGAGAGAGGGGATAGGAGAAAGATTCAGGGTGGGAAAAGAAGAAAATTTGAGAAAAATACAACAAGAGTACTTTGCTGCAATTTTGCTACTTGAATTTGTACTAATTGTAGCCCAATTGCTTTAGCTTCTCTAGGATAATTATAATGCCTTAGTTCCTAAGAACGTGTAGTATTTTTTGACCTTAAGATCACAAAAGTTAATTTTGAATTTAATCTATTATTGTGCTCTTTTTAGTGTATAATATAAAAATAGTGTATATATTATGGAAAAATAATATTTTAAAATATGTTTTAATTTTATAGACCACAAGTGTAAAAGATAGATTATGTTAACAATTTAAAAAAAAGACCTAGGCAACATAGTCCTTAACATATTCCTTATGTCGAGAGTTCCCATATCGCCATTGCTATAGAGTTGAACAATTCGATATAAAAAACCGTGGCAACGCACGGGCATTCAACTAGTGTAAATAAGAGAAGAGATCAAAATTGACACAACATGAACAACAATCTGTGCAACCAAAATTCAGAATAAAAAGAAGAGTAGGCGACGGATGTAGGCAGGTCAACATGACAATAAGAGATGGTAGTACTACACATGCTTTAATTAATTGGCCATCGTTATGGTAGGTACAGAGACCATAAAAATTCAGTGAAGGAGAATGTACCTTAGAGATTGTAGCAATGCAAAGAGCATGTACAAAATAGATGATGAATTAGAAAATCGAAGTTGATAGACTGGGATCTCTCCATGTACGAACAAAGTAATCGACACAAATATCAACTGAGGTGTCAGATCAATCTCCACTTTTCCCTTTCCATGTTATTTCGGTGAAAAATTCCCCGAAGTACAAACATGACTCTCCCAGATCTCATGGGATTCTCACGCAGGGAGCAATTTATCCAAAGTCCAGTGTATATGGGGACAAGATGAGCCTAATAGAAATTCAACATATCGGCGGGAGGCCGCAAAATCATTCATTCCTGTGAGCACAAGTCGAGCAAAGGCAAATCGGGATGCTACATACCTCACAGTACAACACCTCTCCCAGGACATCACCCAGCAGCCTGCGGCTTCGGGGGCGGAGAGTCGACCAATTAGATGAAGTGATGGCAGAGGAGCATGCCTCTCACGTCTCTTCTCGCTCAGCTCATGCCTGATGGTCAATCATGGGCGGCTACAGCCGAGGATTTGGGTGCCTGGTCTGTTCAGGTCAATCTGCATCAGATGGTTGGGGTCAGGCCGTCAGGAGGAGCAGCTGCATCAGAGGATTGAGGGCTCGATGCGGAGGCGGCGAGGAGGTCGCGGCCGGCACCAGGCAAGTCCCGAGGCCTTCGTCTCTAGGGCCGGGAAGCTACTCCTTCTCTATCCGTCCAAGATGCGGCCCTGGAACTCCAGATGCGGTGGAGAAGGCCGAAACTCCAGGAGGAACTTCCTCTGCTGACCTATGCGTCCTTTTGTCCGGCGCCCCTCCCGGCCGCGAGCACACCTTCTCCATCAGTCCGGCGATGGGGGAGGGAGGCCGCGAGCACACCTTCTCTGTCCATCCGACGATGGGGGAAGGAGGTCGTGGCCTTTTTTCTTTATAGAACTATAAACGTTCGTTTATCTCAGCGGTGGCACGGTGGGTAATATCTTTCAAATGTCAGGGATAAAATTGTTCAAAAAAAGACTGGTTGACAGAAGCGTTGCTTATTTTATTATTAGGTATATAGATATAGATATAGATATAGACTAGGATAGAATGGGACTAGGAATAGGAAAAATGCCCGTGAGTTGCACCGGGAGGAAAAAAGTAATATTGAATATTTACTAAATCTTGAGGTCTTATTAAAATTCACCTAAAATTTCTAGTACAACAGAGTAAAACCGTGTCCATAGCAGCTCTTTATCAGGTTGTGCTATAAAATGTTGGAAACCCAGATGATTAATATTTTTATGTCATACAAAACAAAAATTAAAGCTACTGTCCGGCAAAAACTTCTAATCAGCCAAGATTGCTGCACAAAATTCAAGTTTTTTGTTGTTGTGACATTGTCATACTTCAAGATTACTGTGTTATTGGGACACCACTATATTTTTCAACTTCATGTAATCCTCCATCGGACAAACCATACCACCACCCCCGGATCCAGTCACTGATACAGACTGGGATCTGTCTACCTATACGTATGACTGTATGAGCCTGAATCTTATGTTTTTTCCTGTCAAGAAAGCCCAAGCCCGTTACAAAGAATCATGAAATGTGATCAATTTCTCTATGCACATCTCAGAAAACGAAGACACATAGTAGGAATTCTGCCAACAAAACGGAGACAGCGACAGGGTACTCTGACGACAAACTCCTCCAAGCGCAGATCGGCATGTAGAACCACGTTTTCGCGTACAACAGGACCATGGCCTTCATGTAAGTTATCGAGATCGGCTAGAAAGGAATTAGAGGGAGGCGCTAGGGGCCACCGGATTTCCAATCCACAAGTTGGGGGTAGGGCAGAGGCCGTAGAGGCCGAAGATCGAGGAGTGCATCCGGTTCATGTTGGATAGACTGCATATTACATAAGCATTTAGAAAAAAATAAAAGGGTACCACTAAATGTGTGAGACCTTAAAATATAATTTGTGCATATTAGTAGAACGTACTACCTGGAGGCCCTAACTACAATAGTTACCACTACGTAATTAGAAGTAAGCCGGCCATCAGAAGCAATTACGCATGAGTTGCCTGCACCGTGATCAAGCATAATTTTATAAGAGTGAGGTGCTAGATCACGATGTAAACTTGCATAAAGGTAGCTAAACGCACGGTAAGTTTTGCTAAACTGGCGAAAGAGGGAAGTCACGTGGCTTTGTTGATGCCATGATATGCCTAAACAATAAAATAAATGCAAAAACTAAGCATAATTGAGAATCCTAGAGACCCTTGTAGTGGTAGCTTCTACGGGTAAACAACAATAAGTACCAAACTTGCAGTAATCTAAAAGCAAATAACAAAGCGGAATGAATGAATATGAAAGGTTAGGAAACAGCTCACACTTGATCGTAGGAGAAGCGGACCATAGCACCTGCTTGGCTGAGAACGATGTCCTCATGGCTATTACACATGTAACGTTTTGAGTCATAGAAACGGCACACAGTGAGCATAACGCAGTGGTAGAAGCATTCTATCGAACAGGTACCGTGCACCCTGGATAACTGGAAAATCGAACGCGTGAGCGTGAGGAGCAGGGGCACAGCCCAAGCCAGAGAAAACTGATCTGCTAGGGCTCCGTGGAGGGGCCTGCTGCGCGGCCTCGCCGCCGGCTCCTCCACACCAGCCTGCCGACGGATCAAGAGCACCAGCCACCTCTAGATTCTTCTTCATATGCAAGCTGTTACAATGGTAGACGCATAGTTGATCTATCGAGGATCAAACAATCACACAGTTCGGCAAATTGCCTACTCTGCGGGGCATGACTACGGGCGCTCCTCCCCATTGATACCACTGCACGAGCCGCCGGCTCCCCTTGCGCACCTACTGCTATCAAGTCGTCATAGGTTACATTGTGGCACCCCCTCATATTATATGGGAGGCCTAGGCTATAAGAGTCCGACTCTAGTACTACTCGTATCCTATCCACAATACAACACAAGTCCACACGTAACCTAACTCGTATACTAATATTCGACACAAACTCAACAAACTCCACCTTGGCGAATATTCTCCGCCACCTTGAATTCGTCCAAGCGTCGAATTTCCATGTACTCCGGACTTGGTTGCCTCCATGAGCGCCGCTGCTACTCCCTGACTCCACGTGCCCACCTGCAACTATAGTTCCTTCTTTCCATTTAACACCATCACACACCGATCACAGGTCTGCGTGGAAGTGCTTCCATCTTGAAGGAATTTCCCCGTCGCCCTTGAATCACCTTGAATCAAATTCACAGTCGTCTCATCCTTTTCCGAATAGTCTTCTACATGTCTCACAGCTATATCACCCCGCCTCCTTCTGCATCATGTCACCTGCACCTTGCCATGTGCACTAAACATCACAGAATATACAGCCATGTGCTCTCTAAGCCTTCGACATTCCAGACTTTCTAAAACACTTTCTCCGATTCCCCATGACCGACTCCTGTCCATCACTTGACGTCAATCCCGATAGACCCTGTCACCAACTTGAACCCGGTACTCGCCAACACTGCTTCAGCACCCTCTGCACACTTGTCAGACCACGTGTCCAACCTCCAGCGCCCTGGTCCGTAGCTGTGTCCTGTGCTTACCGCACACCTCGTCGCTATTACTGCGCCGAGCATCCGCAATCTTGGCCAAGATCTACCGGGTAGCTAAACCACACCACCTCAGGCCCACTGCAGATCCATCAGTCATACCCGACCGATACCGAGTTCCACGCCTCCTCCGGACCATGCGCTCCAGCTCGGACCTACATGCTTCTCGCCTTCCTCGCTGACCAGGCTTCGAATCTCCGCATGCTTACGCCGTAGCCCCTCCATCAGCCCAGGCTGAATCTTTTGTCAGACTCCAGCTCCACCTTCAACATGACTCCATGGTAGAAGATCAGTCTACCCCGCGCCCCGTCCACTTCGATATCTCATATACGCACCATCTTGAATCAACCCCACGCCATCGCCATGTCGAAGCACACACCCTTCACGTATGCGTCACGTATTTCCACGCAACAAAATTCGGACAACACCAGCCCTCACGCTCCTGCGTCGTTGTCGCCAATCTTCACTGAATTCGGTCCCGTCAGACTGTCTAGCCCGACCCAGCCGAATTTGTTCGACTACAACCATGCTCCACCTTGCGCCCAGCCCACCAACCACGTTACCGTGCACTGTCTGCACCCTACGTATGCATGATCCTCACGACGCACTCCAGACTCCTCCGAGCCTTAGCGTCTTGTCCATCTTGATCAACTTGGAACCATACCAATATCCGTCAATCTTCCGTGAACCCGCGACTCCGCGTCCTTTTTCCGTATCATGCCACCGCTGTCATCTCATACATAATCCATGTACCAAGCAAGAAAACCAAAAATAATATCCACGGTGCCTTCCTGTGTGCCACGTAGTAGAGAATTGCAAGCTTTCGGTCCAAACAAACTAAGCCATGCACCATCCTCACCTTCACGTGCGCTTCAAAGCTTCTGGACAAACCAAATTTTATTTTCTTTGCTCCCGATGAAAAGCTCCACACGGTACCCAACCTGGCGCTTTTTTTTTCTGGTAACAAATCTCAAGATCAGCAGCCCCACGCGTGCAGGCTACCTGCTGCTGCCCTGGCTTGGCCCGTCCACGCGCCTCAGGCTGCTCCGCGGTCGTTGTTACGCCTGATTCCACCTAGGCCCGCTAGCCCTGCACGAGCCTGCTGCTGCTCTCAAGTCCACACGGATACGACTCGCCGATGACGACACCGAGATTTGTTAACGCAGTTCGGTAAATTGCCTACTCTGCGGGACATGACTACGGGCGCTCCTCCCCATTGATACCACTGCACCGGCCGCCTTGGTCGTCGGCACAAGCCGCCGGCTCCCCTTGCGCACCTACTGCTATCAAGTCATCATAGGTTACATTGTGGCACCCCCTCATATTATATGGGAGGCCTAGGCTATAAGAGTCCGACTCTAGTACTACTCGTATCCTATCCACAATACAACACAAGTCCACACATAACCTAACTCGTACACTAATATTCGACACAAACTCAACACAAACCATGCCGCTTCTCGCCCGCAACCTGCTGCGTAGCCTCACCGGTGGTCGCCGCTTTCTCCTCCACATGATCCCGCCCGTCCCAGCACAGGTTCATGTAGGGCCTCCTCCTCTAGCGCCCAACAGTCCCTCGGCCTTGCAGCAGCACCGCGCGCCTCCACAAGTTCCCCAGCCCAAGCCGCTGCCGCCATCGAGCTCTGCCCCTGCGCAGGCCGCCGCCCATGTGATCGTGTCTGCACGTCGCTGACCTCCAGCCTCTCGTCTCCATCCCGGGCTCACCGCTGGTCTAGAGCCCGAGCTCCTCCTTTGCTCGCTCGCGTCCCCGCCATCAGCGGCCTCACCCAGTTCATCGCCTTCCTCACCTCTGCCCCGCCGCTGCCCTCATCCTCCCTCGTCCGTGACCTCGCCTTCCGAGCTGACGGTCATCCTCTGTGACCTCCAGGACCCCGCGCCTCGCTCTGCTTCTATCCGTGTGAGGAGAGCCTCCGTCAGCCAGCGTTCGTCCAGGCGCCCGCGTGCTCTGCTCCATGAAGTGCTCCCCTTCAGGTAGAGGAAGGCGTGGGTGGAGAGTGCGAGCGGCGAAGAATTGGGGCGGTCGATCACTGCGAGTTGGAAAAAGAAAAATAACGTTTCAATGGCACTGTACATAATATGAGATTTGGTGGGAGGGTAAACGGTTAAAAAAAGCTGGTTGACAGAAAGGTTCATTCCTTTATTATTAGGTATAGATTATAGGAAACATGTCCGTGCGTTGCAACGGGAGAGAAAAGTCCATGTACATTGGAAAACAAATTATCATCTCTTTAAAAAAATATGTTGATGCCATGGAGACTTTAAGGGTCAGTTCGGTGCACGGGAATTCTGAAGGAATTTTTTGGGAGCAGTTTCCTTTGGAATTTTTTTCCCGTGAGGGCGTTCGGTTCTAGGGAACACACTACAACTATTTCACATGAAAGGCTTTCTCTCCCGTACTTTTTGGAGGAAAAAATACATCCACTCAAACCAAAGGAAACGGTAGCGACGGAGCTTCCTGCGGACCGAACGTCCCTCTTTTTTCTATTCCTGCTATTTAGATATCCTGCAGTTTTGCCTTGTACAGCTGATTACATGTTTAGATTTCTTTGTTTTTCAAACATGTAAACCTAACGGGGCCTAAAGGTTTTCCTCTTAGATAACAAATATTTTCATGCATTGTTACGGGTCGATTTTCAAGTCATGGAGAATTTCACATGCCGAAGTTTGTCACCATTTTGATCCAGTGGTTGGTGGTTGGGAACATTGTATACTTGGCAAACACTATATTTTTTTGGTTCAGTCGAGAGCAAACAAGCAATAATTTGAAAATAACAGCTCCCCAGATGTCCTATTCACATTGACACCTAATTTATTGGTTGTCACTTTCTGATTCCCGCGAGGTTGGCTTCAGGTTGTAGTCAATGGTGAGTTGTAGACCAGCTCGTTTTGCGTAGGCTTTTGCTTCTTCGACGTCGCAGCACGATTGAATGACAAGGCTTGCCGCTAGCACGGCTTTTCCCAGGTTATCACACGCCAGCACTCCCACGGCCGCATCTCTTGATGAAGGACAGAAGGTTGCATGCCTGCATACATGTTGATCTTCAGGCTTCCTTCGTCAGGGTGATGCTACCCAATTCTGGGAGGGTTCTGTTTTTCTAATGGACACAGACACTACACAATCAGTATAAGCAGGAAACAAAAGTCAGTGCACGGGGAGTACCTTTCTTCGTCAGGTTGTACTCAGTTTGCCTCTTGCAGGTAGTTTTCATAGACGAGCAGCACGAAGGTAACAGATCAGGCAATTGTTTCATCACCCTTGCCATGAGTAACGTCGCATCGGAGTTGTCAGGACTGCCACAGGAGCATCAGGATCGAGCTCCCCGGCTGCGTTCCCTTTCGGCACTGTCGTTGTATTGAGAACGACAGTACCTGAGGAGGTTAGATAGAGGTGTGAGGACTAGCAGGGAAGCTATCGACGGCGTCCGCAGGCGGGATTGGATACAAACGAGCGTAGCGGGACGCAAGAAGTATCCAGGTTCGGGGCCCTCGTGGTGAGGTAAAGCCCCCACTCCTGCCGGATCTGACTATGTGGGATACACGAACTACAAGTGCTCCTCGAGCTGTATACGCTAGCTATTGCCTTAAATGCTGTAAGACCAACCCTTTCTACTGAGGCCTTGCCTCTCCTTATATAGGCAGAGAGACAAAGGTCTCACTGGCTAGTCCGACTGACGGGTCCCAGCCGGCTAGTCATCTACAGTGTCCAATATGGGTTGTCTTATCGGAGTACGGGTGGTATGTCTGTCGTAGGCATAGTGGACGCCGTGCGAGCCTGTCGTCAGCACCGGCCACTGTTCCTGTACACACGTCGCCCTGTCCCATTGATTGAGTCCGGCTACGTTGCCGTATCCGGCTGCCTCTTGCTGATCTGGCTACCGGGGGGTAGCCGGCCTGTCTTTCCCTGTCCGGCTGCATCTGGTCAGCCGGACGCGATCCGACTGTCTTGTTTCTTATTCGGTTAGGGTACTTGGGGATCACCCTCCTGACACTAGCCCCCGAGCGCGTGTGGATTCTGCCCTTAGGCGAAATGTGCGCGCGCTTCCTCTTGCTTTTAAATTTGTGTCCGGCTGAGCTTGGCGGTTGCGCTACCCGTGACGTCAGTGCTGACGCCGGCCACGCGCGCACGCGCCATCATTACTCTGCGGCGGGCAGCGTAACGTCCCGTCGCACGTCGCCTCGGGAAACTGTTGTCCGGCGCTTCGGTTCTCGCTCCAGGATCTTCTGCGCATCCTACCCTGGCACACGGGATCTAGGCGGCGGTTGGGGTGTGGGTTGCCCGGATGCGCGCCACGTGCCCCGTTGAAGGTTGCCCTTCTGGTCCTTTAAAGGGACGCCGCGGGGGAGGCAATTTCTTTCCTTCGCTCCCCCGCTGCAGTCTCCTTCTCTCTCGCCGCTTCTGCTCCTGCGCCCTTGCCCTTTGCGCTGCCCGCTCGCCGTCGTCGACGCTACGGGCCACCGTCAATCTTCCGTCGCCGCTCCCCCTCGTCAACCGGTAATGGCCGCCGACCGCGGGGCCTGGTGCGGCTCCGCCGTCACCGAGGACCAAATCGCGAAGTACCGCGCCACCCGCGTCCTCCCGCCGGCGGAGGAGGTGGCGGTGCGGCTGGCGCCGGCCGGGGAGGTGTCGCCGCATCCGGCGGAGGGAGAGCGCGTCATTTTCCTTTCCCACCTGGCACGCGGGTTCGCCCTTCCGGTGAACCCGTTCCTCTTGACCTTCCTTGCTTTCTTCGATCTTCGCCTCCACCACCTCGGCGCCAACGCAATCGGAACGTTGGCGCACTTCGTAGCTTTCTGCGAGAGCTACCTCGGGATCCAGCCGGATCTCGGGCTCTTCTGCCGGCTCTTCCGAGTCCGGCCGCAGGTGCAATTTACCTAGGGGCCACTAGTCGTCTACGGCGGCGCCTCCATCTACTCCCGCTCGCAGACCGGCTACCCCAAATTCCTTCTTCACGATACGGTACGGTTGTGGCAGCAGTCGTAGTTCTATGTGAAGAACCTCACCAACGTCGACCAGATCAATCTGCCGGCCTTCTAGGACATCGAGTCCAGCCGGCAGAACTGGGACTTGAAGTTCCACGGCGACAAGGCAGAGACGGATGAGCTGCTAAAGCGCATGCGCTCGCTCGTCCACTGCCGGCTGACCGGCTTGGACGTCACTCTCAGCTGGATGTCCCGGCTGATGATGCCGTTGCAGCAGCGAGCACACAAGATGTGCTACTACTCCGGCCAGTTGGACCCGACCCGGCTGTCGCGCCGCGATCCCCGCTACCACAACCTGAAGGAGTGGGTGTGGATGATCACCAAGGAACGGCTGCCGGAGAACTGGAAGTTCAGCCTGGCGCCTTATACTCGGGAGAACCGCGCGCCCAGGGTAAGCTCTTCTAACCGGATGCTCTTTTGGTGTTTCTTGTACTTGTTCTTTGTTTTCGTCTGGCTGATCTCTTGTATTCGGCAGATGTTCCCTTGCATCATCCGCGAGGAGGGCGCGGCGGCCCTCGAGGAATTCACGCCCGACCTGCCCAAGCCGCGCGCTCGGCGGTCCGGCGAGGAATCGGATGGGGACGGCGACGCCTTCCCTAGCCGGAATGACGAGCCGGCCGCCGACCCGCACGCGGAGGTGCACGAGGAGGAGGCCACGCCGACCACGGAGCCAGCGACGCGCTCCGCGACGGACGGGGAAGCGGGTGGGAGCGGCTCCAGCCGTTCCGGCTCCCGCTGCCCTGCGACGGAGGAGCCGGCACACAAGAGGAGCCGGTCCGGCGCCCTGCCGCCAAGCCGTATCGGCCGGAAGAAAGTGTTGGAGATATGCCCAAGAGGCAATAATAAAAGTGGTTATTATTATATCTTTATGTTTATGATAAATGTTTACATCCCATGCTATAATTGTATTAACCGGAAACATTAATACTTGTGTGTTTTGTAAACATAAAAGAGTCCCTAGTAAGCCTCTTGTTAAACTAGCTTGTTGATTAATTGATGATCATGGTTTCCTGATCATGGAAATTGGATGTGATTAATAACAAGGTTATATCATTAGGAGAATGATGTGATAGACACACACCCATAGTAAGCGTAGCATAAGATCAAGTCATTAAGTTCGTATTGCTATAGGCTTTCAAATGCATAGTAACCTAATCCTTCGACCATGAGGTTATGTTAATCACCATCACCGGATGGATGCTTAGATGACATCAAACACCGCTTCGTAACTGGGTGGTTATAAAGGTGTCATTGGGTATTCTGAAAGTATGTGTTGAAGCGCATGAATCAAGATTGGGATTTGTCCATCCATATGACGGATAGATATGCTCTGGGCCCTCTCGGTGGAATGTCATCTAGTTAGCTTGCAAGCATGTGACTAGGTCACAAGGGATGACATATCACGGAACGAGTAAAGAGTACTTATCAGTAACGAGGTAAAACTAGGTATAGAGATACCGACGATCAAACCTCGGATAAGTAAAATATCGTGTGACAAAGGGAATTGGTCTCGTATGTAAATGGTTCAACCGATCACGAAGTCATCGTTGAGTATGTGGGAGCCATTATGGATCTCCAGGTCCCGCTGATGGTTATTGATAGGAGATGTGTCTCTGTCATGTCTACATATTCACGAACCGTAGGGTGACACACTTAAGATTCAAAGTTGTTTTAAGTAGATATGGAATGTGCGTTGGAGACCGAATGTTGTTCGGAGTCTCGGATTGGATCCGGGACATCACGAGGAGATCCGGAATTGCCCGGAGAGTAAGATTCATATATTGGGGATCATTTTCTGAGTTAGGAAATGTTCCGGAGTATTTGTATGAGGTTTCTAGAAGGTTTCGGAATGTTCCGGAAGGTTCTAGAAGATTTCTTGGAGTTTGCTTGAAAACCAAGAAAGGATCAAGGAGTCCTTGTGGGGTAAGACAAGGATTCGTGGGGGGGGGGAGGGGGGGGGGGAGGACTCCTTCCCCCACCTCTCAATCCGGCGGCCATAGGAGGGAGGGGAGTCCTACAAGGACTCCCCTCCCATGGCGCCTCCCCCCTTTAAATAGAGGGGTGGGGGCACCACCTCCAGGCCCTCCTCTACTACTCCAAATCTCCGCCGCCTCTCTCCTCCTCCTTTCTTCTGCAGAGGCATAGGCGAAGCCCTGCAGAATTCTCTACTCCACCACCACCACCACGCCGTCGTGCTGCTGGGATTCCGTGGAGAAGATCTACTACCTCCGCTGCTCGCTGGAACGAGGAGATGAAGGTCTGCTTCGACTCCGCACGTGTGACCGACTGCGGAAGCGCTGCTGGAACGCGGCGCCGGAAGGATCGTCCACTCGATCTTGAGATCGGCAAGTGATCGACTACATCAACCACGAGATCTAATCTCGTAACGCTTTCGGATCTACAAGGGTTAGTACAGATCTATCTCGTTGCGCATGTCTAATAGATTAGATCTTGGCTTTTATCTAGATTAGATCTGGGTTTTGTTCGTTCTTGCGGTAGAAATTTTTTGTTTTCCATGCTACGAACCCATCAGTGGTATCAGAGCCGTGTCTATGCGTAGATATGTTGCACGAGTAGAACACAATGGTTTTATGGGCGTTGGTGCTCGTGCCGTCTTTTTCTTTGTGTACTTTGCATCTTGCGGTATGGTGGGATGAAGCGGCTTGGGCTAACCTTACATGTCATCGCACATGAGACTTGCTCCACGCTTGACGTGTAACTTGCTTTGCACAAGTGGCTTTGCGAGTGTCTATCTCTCCCACCATAGTATAGATCCAATCTACACTTTGCACTTGATAGCACTTGTATCAACGTTGTGGTTCATGTTCGTAGGTAAGATCCGTTCTTATTCGAAAGCCCCAAGCCACGTAAAACATGCAAAGAAGATTAGAGGCGTCTAACTCGTTTTTGCAGGGGTTTTGTGATGTGATATGGCCATTATGTGATTGTGATTATATTTGATGTATGCAATGATCCTTATTGTAATATGGCAACCGGTAGGAGCCTAATGGTTGTCTTTAAATTTTGTTTAAGACCTGCGTGTCTTCATCATGTAATAGCTTTATTTCAAGTAGTTGTAATAGTTACTGTTGGTGATGGACAACCATGAAGCGGCGCCACGGACCTTGACGCAATGCTGGTGATGATGGAGATCATGTCCGTGCTTTGGAGATGGAGATCAAAGGCGCAAGAAGAAAGGGCCATATCATATCACACTAATTATGAATTGCCTGTGATGTTAATCCTTTATGCATCTTGTATTGCTTAGATCGCGACGGTAGTATTATAAGATGATCCCTCTCACTAAATATCAAGTAATAAAGTGTTCGTCCTTAGGTGGCACCGTTGCTAAGACTCGTCGTTTTGAAGCATCTCGTGATGATCGGGTGTGATAGACTCTACGTGTGCATACAACGGGTGCAAGCCAGATTTGCACATGCGGAAACTAAGGTTAACCTTGACGAGCCTAGCATGTACAGACATGGTCTCGGAACACGGAATACCGAAAGGTAAAGCATGAGTCATATGGATGATATGATGAACATGTTGATTGTTCGCCTTTAAAGCTACATCATCTCACGTGATGATCGGACTTGGTGTAGTGGATTTGGTTCATGTAATCACTAAAACAACTCGAGGGATGTTGTTTTGAGTGGGAGTTCATTTGTAATTTGGATTAGTCGAACTCAATTTATCATAACACAATCAAAGTGAATTTGCATAGTTTGTTGTAGTCATTGGCATCCGTTCACCACCTTACGCTTAGTTATAGTTGAGATAGTGGAACTATAGAAATTCTGGATATTTACTTTACGAACTAGTATCGTATTGTTTTGAATGTCAATTTAAAGTTTATAAGTCATATTGCAAACTTTCAGCAAACTCTATTTACTCCATGAAGTTTAATAAATAGTATTAAATCAAGAGTAACAATTCCAGTGTTAGTATCTAATGTATCATGTTTGCCTCCATGATTCTTGATACTCAAAAGATTGTTTTTAATATAAAGTTTATCTAAGAGCTGAAAGCAATGTTTCAGAAACCATCATATGTGAAAGGTATTGCGATATCTAAAATAATGTGTTGGTTACAACATGATAGAGTATACGTCCTCATATTTGATGAGAATTTGTGAAGGTTGGAGACGCTAGTCATCCTAATCCTCCAAAAGGTTTTGAAAAAGAAACATTATACTCGCAATTCACCTTTATAAGCTATAGCAACTTGATCATGAAAGTTGTCATGATAAGGATGAATAGAAGATGTAAGTAAAATGTTTACTACACTAAAAGATTACTAAAGAATGGATTTTTGAAAGAACACCAAACATTTGATGATGGTGATCCACCTCAAAGTGCAAGTCCAAAGGTATTAGTAGTTGACTATATACGCTTTGTACCATGTGTCATGTTGATGACACCACTATTGATGTTGATAGATTCTTTAAAAAAAGGGAATTGCTGAAAGAAAGTCTATAAAATATTTGGCAGAAAATAAAAGGTTGGAGATGTCCAACTTAGGCATATAGAAGATATACATGTTATGGTTGTATTCCTTGCTTGTTAAACAATGTGGTTCTCCGGTATTGGATACCGAATTGGTTGGTATGAAGTGTCATACAGGACAACGCAATTCATGAACTACAGTGGCCTAAGTAACTAGCAAGAGAATGAGTGATGATGTTCATCGAAAACAAATAAAATGTTATTGTGTTTTTCGTTGTCATCAAACCTAGCCTTCAAGATTTGTTTTAATAATTGTTATTTTGTTCTGGTATTACAAGAACAATGGTTGTTCAAATAATAACCGTATTCCATAAAGGATGGATGAACTTTTACAAATCTAGTGGGAGAAATCACATCCATAAACACTATTGCTAAAATGTCGCAAGACAAATGATTGAAAGATCACTTATGAAGTGACATCGCTGTTTAAATTATATTTGAAAGAAAAACATGAAGAAACTCCATGTTGATGGAATTTTGGAGTCTTTGATTTTTGATCAATTGACGCATGTGAGACTTTCCTCGAGATAATTGAAACTCCGTCCATAGGCCAGAGAGGAACGGATGACTAGCTTATTGGAAATTGTGCATGCTGATGTGCATAGTCCATTATGTGTAGCCATATGCGATGGATCTTTTTTGCTTTGTATGATTTCTCCAAAAATTTGAGTGAATATATCTGTATATTTACTTAATAAGGAGGAAGTATGAAACATTTGAAAGTTGTTCAAAGACTTTCAAGATGAAGTTGAAAATCATTGTAACAAGAAAATACAGAGTTTATGATTCGATCATAAAGGAAGATATTTGAGTTACATGCTTAGCAAAAACACCTAAGACTTGAGGAATTGTTCTATGATTTGTGTTTCCCGATAAACCATAGGAGTATGGCATATTCGAGAGATAAAATCAAACCATGTTTGAGATGGTAAGATCAAGGGTGTCATTTATAAAATTTCCATTATGTTTTTAAAGATTAAAGCTTTAGTGACTGCCGCTTTTACACTGAAAAGAGCACCATCATGATCCATTGAAATGACACCATATGAGTTATGGTTTGGGATAAAACCCGAATTGTCTTTTCTTAAATTTTGGTATGTTATGCATAAGTAAAATGTTTACAACCAAAGTCGGATAAGCACGTCTTTGTAGGTTATCCCAAAGAATTTGTTGGGAATTTCTCCATAACGCCGAGGACAAAAGAGAGTTTGTCGCTTGGAACGTCAAGTTTCTTAAGAAGGAATTTTTCGTGAAAAGTTAAGTGGGAGGACAATAGAACTTTGATAAGGTTGTTGAACCTTAGCTATATGTGCTAAGTAGCGCAGCGCCGGAAAGTGTCCCGGTGACGGCCACAAAGCTCATGGCTCTCGTGATTACAAAAGGTGTGATCTCGGAGATTAGAGTTCCTATAGAACCGTGTGGGTCGGTAAGAATCAAATAGTAAGATTTGATAAGCAAGTCGTTATTGTTTTGACAATGATGAACCAACTACATGCAAAGAGGCGATGATGGGCCCTGACTCCATAAAATGACTAAAAGTCATGGAATCCGTGATAGCTTCCATACACGAGAAATCAAGTTTCTGAACTTTGAAGACCCTCCGGAAAGGCGTGAAGCCTATCGGTCGTGTTTGGATCTATAAAGAAATAGACATGGATGTTTCGAATCTATGAAATAGTCGACATGTTGGAAAGAGTTTACGACAATGTTCAAGGAATTGACTATGATAAGATTTGATCTTTCATAGCGATATTTAGTCTGGACGGATTAATGTAGCAACCACTACATATATTTTGGTATATGGTAGTTGAACAAACAAAACAAGTTCTTCTAATAGAATGGTTACCTAGGACGTGTACATGACACGATCCAAAGGGTTTTGTTAATTCAAAGGATGCTAAAAGAGTATGCAAAACTTCAATGGTTGAAGTAAGCATAGCGGAGTTGGAATCTTCACCATGATGAAACTGTTAAAAGAGTTTAAATTCATCGGAGATGATGAAGATGCTTGCATTTGCAAGAAATTAAATGGGAGCGCTGAGACATATTTCTAATACATTATGTAGAGGACATATTGTTGATTAGAAATGATGTATCCTTTATTGACAACAGGTTAAGAATTTCATTTTGATGAAAGACTTAGGCATAACCCAAGAATTAGGCATCAATGTCTATATGGATAGATTGAGGCGCTAATATGGTTTTGCCAAATGTACATAGATAAGATGTTGAATGAGTTCAATATGGAAACAACAAGAAAGGTTCTTGATGCACGGAAAGGACTGAATCAAGATTCAAGTGTGTTGACACGAGATTCAAGTGTTTTGACACTTGGTGAAATCACAAGAATATTTTGATCAATCATTCTTTGAGATGTACACATCCAGATATGTCCTATGCTCTAAATGTTAAGAGCATATACCAGAATGATTCATAAGATGATTATTGGACAATAGTAAAGATATTCTTATGAGCTTTGGAAGAACTAAGAATATACCATGTATAAGTAACAAATAGTTAAAGGTAGTTCATTGTAAAGTGTTACATTGATACTAGTTTTGTCACAAGATACAAATTAAATTTATCTCAATTTAGACTGTGGGCAGCACCATGTAATGGAAAGGATGTTCCATGATGGATTTGGATGAGTTCCAAAATTGAGACATTGTGACGGATACTACGACAAAAGGCTAAGTATATAAACTGCTATAGTAGCAGCAAAGGAGGGCATTTGTGTTAAGTAGTTTGTTATCAAACTAGGTGTGGTTCAAAGTGGGCTAATACTATGAAGATATATTGTGTGACAATAATATCAACATATTTTGAGCCGAAGGAACTAAAGGTCTCACGAAAGGACCAAATTTATACAATGCCATCTCATTGGAGAATGAGTAATGCGTAGAGACGCAAGGACATGTAAATACACACGGACCTGGAAGTGTCAGATCTGAAGATTATGTTTACCACTAGCAATTGTTTCTATACAACACCAGAAAGCCATAGGTGTTGAATGCACAAGTTTTTAACTAGATTATTGACTCTAGTGCAAGTGAGAGACTATTGCAGATATGCCCAAGAGGCAATAATAAAAGTGGTTATTATTATATCTTTATGTTTATGATAAATGTTTACATCCCATGCTATAATTGTATTAACCGGAAACATTAATACTTGTGTGTTTTGTAAACATAAAAGAGTCCCTAGTAAGCCTCTTGTTAAACTAGCTTGTTGATTAATTGATGATCATGGTTTCCTGATCATGGAAATTGGATGTGATTAATAACAAGGTTATATCATTAGGAGAATGATGTGATGGACACACACCCATAGTAAGCGTAGCATAAGATCAAGTCATTAAGTTCGTATTGCTATAGGATTTCAAATGCATAGTAACCTAATCCTTCGACCATGAGGTTATGTTAATCACCATCACCGGATGGATGCTTAGATGACATCAAACACCGCTTCGTAACTGGGTGGTTATAAAGGTGTCATTGGGTATTCTGAAAGTATGTGTTGAAGCGCATGAATCAAGATTGGGATTTGTCCATCCATATGACGGATAGATATGCTCTGGGCCCTCTCGGTGGAATGTCATCTAGTTAGCTTGCAAGCATGTGACTAGGTCACAAGGGATGACATATCACGGAACGAGTAAAGAGTACTTATCAGTAACAAGGTAGAACTAGGTATAGAGATACCGACGATCAAACCTCGGATAAGTAAAATATCGTGTGACAAAGGGAATTGGTCTCGTATGTAAATGGTTCAACCGATCACGAAGTCATCGTTGAGTATGTGGGAGCCATTATGGATCTCCAGGTCCCGCTGATGGTTATTGATAGGAGATGTGTCTCTGTCATGTCTACATATTCACGAACCGTAGGGTGACACACTTAAGATTCAAAGTTGTTTTAAGTAGATATGGAATGTGCGTTGGAGGCCGAATGTTGTTCGGAGTCTCGGATTGGATCCGGGACATCACGAGGATATCCGGAATTGCTCGGAGAGTAAGATTCATATATTGGGGATCATTTTCTGAGTTAGGAAATGTTCCGGAGTATTTGTATGAGGTTTCTAGAAGGGTTCGGAATGTTCCGGAAGGTTCTAGAAGATTTCTTGGAGTTTGCTTGAAAACCAAGAAAGGATCAAGGAGTCCTTGTGGGGTAAGACAAGGATTCGTGGGGGGGGGGGAGGACTCCTCCCCCCACCTCCCAATCCGCCGGCCATAGGAGGGAGGGGAGTCCTACAAGGACTCCCCCTCCCATGGCGCCTCCCCCTTTAAATAGAGGGGTGGGGGCGCCACCTCCAGGCCCTCCTCTACTACTCCAAATCTCCGCCGCCTCTCTCCTCCTCCTTTCTTCTGCACAGGCATAGGCGAAGCCCTGTAGAATTCTCTACTCCACCACCACCACCACGCCGTCGTGCTGCTGGAACGCGGCGCCGGAAGGATCGTCCACTCGATCTTGAGATCGGCAAGTGATCGACTACATCAACCACGAGATCTAATCTCGTAACGCTTTCGGATCTACAAGGGTTAGTACAGATCTATCTCGTTGCACATGTCTAATAGATTAGATCTTGGCTTTTATCTAGATTAGATCTGGGTTTTGTTCGTTCTTGCGGTAGAATTTTTTTGTTTTCCATGCTACGAACCCATCAGAAAGGGCCGCCTCCTGTTGTGCCGGGGTATGCTGCTTCCCCCCTCCACTTTTTCTTTCGGCGCCCTCTGCCTATTTGCCATTTTTCTTCTTTTTCTGACTTTGTATTGTTTTGCCTTTGCCTTCTCCTTTTTCTCTTTAGCACACTGGTTTCCTTCGGAGCCGTGAGCCCGGCACGCGCGCCAGCCGGGTCGTCGCCCCGTGCCCCGACAGCGCCGACCAGCGCCCCTCCTTCTTTTGAGGCGCAACCTTCGCCTCCCCCTCGGGATGAGCCGACTGCCTCCGCCCAGCCGGAAGTCCCCCAGCCAGAGGCGGGGTCCTCCCAGCCGGAAGGCTCCTCCGCAGGCGCGCGGGGGGCTGCTGCCAAGGAGCTCGTCGTCGTTGGCGATGACAACTCCGACGAGGATCCTGGGAAGGAATGGAAGACGACAGTGGTCGGGGGGAAGGAGTCCTTGGCCGTCAACGCCGTGGACGACGACGCTTCTTCCGCCGCCTCGCTGTCGGACCTTGCCGCTACGCTCGAGCTGGCGGTGAAGGAGATCCGGCTGCTGGAGGCCACAGCCAGCGGGAACCGGACGTTGGAGCAGAAGCTCACTGCCGCCAACGGGACTTCCCAGAGTAAGTTCGCTTCACTCGGCTTGCCTTTTTTTTGTACTGATAGCCGGTTTTGTTGCAACCATCCTCGTGTGCGCTCAGCGCGAGATCGATCGCTTGAAGAAAGTGAACGACCGGCTGAGCAAGTCCAATTCTACTCTGCGGCGGCAGAACAAGGATTGGCATGCGAGGGTGGATGGTCTGGAGGCCACCATCAAGGAGCGCGACGCCTCACTCGCTAGCTGGACCGAAGCCTTCTCCCTTCTCGAGGCCCAGAACAAGGACCAAGAGAAGGAGATCAAACGGCTAGCGACCAAGGAGAAGGCGCTGGTGGAGGAGCTGATGCAGGTCGGCCACACTGCCAAGGGTGAGTCCTTTTCCCGTCTTCCTTTCTTTCCGGATCCGGTAGCCGGATCTGACTTCTCTTTTCTGACAGCCTTTTACCCCGGCATAGACCTGCTGGCCTACAACCGGCTGCAGGAGAACTGGCCGGGAGCGCAGCCGACGGCCCAGGAGCTCGTCGTTCTCCTTTGCGAGGAAGCTGCCAAGCTTCGCCAGGCGGCGCGGGACGTCTTCTCCTTCGTGTGGCCGGAGGCTCCGGTTCCGGAGACGATGGCGCAGCTAGCTGCGAAGGTGGGGGAGGTGCCGGCTGCGGTGGACCGGCTGCGAGACTTGGCGGCGCGGGCCGGAGCGGAGATGGCCTTGGCCCTCATGCTCTCCTGGTACAAGGACGCCCGCGTCGAGAAGATCGACGGTGGCTTCCGTGCCGGAGCCGATCTTGCCGCTATCCGCCAGGCCCATCCGGAGCTCCGCAGATCTGCCATCAAGATCGCCGATTACGTGGATCCCGACGAGGTGCTCACCGACTCGGAGTCCGTCGGTACTCCTGATGTGGAGGTCCCGATGCCGCCGCCTGCCAGCGCCGGAACCGGATCAAGCTCCGCGCCTCCACCGCCGCCCGAAGCTTCTGCCGGCCAAGAACTCCCCCGCGGCAAGGGTCCTGCCGCCTAGTTATCGCCCTGGGATGGCGGGTGTATTTGTCTTATGCTACATACTTATGAACCTTGTCTGTTTGTGCCGGCTATCTTTGATGCCGGGTAACTTATGGGAGCTTCGTCTCTCTTTTGTTTGTTTGTTAATATTGACCTTGCTTGGATTTCCTTCAACTTATGCGCTTCGAATTTTCTTTTCATACTTCGTCGGTTAACTTTATCCGGCTTACTTCGCCCGGCTACACACTTTTAGTCGGGGGAACCGCACCTCTAGTGGGGGCGCGCGAGCGCACCCACTGGGTGTAGCCCCCGAGATTCGCAGTAGCTAGCATAGCCAGGTGCTTCGAATCTTCCTTCTTTCCCAATTCTTCTGTCTTTATCCGACTAGACTCATCTCAGTCGGTTGCTTTTGCTAGCTGAACACCTTCAGCCGGGGGAACTAACATTCCAGTGGGGGCGCGCGAGCGCACCGACTAGGTGTAGCCCCCGAGATTCAGAGTAGCTGGCGTAGCCAGGTGCTTCGAATCTTCCTTGTCTTCTCTTGCTCCAGCCCTTGCCCTCACCTAGGCTCCAATCGACCGACTAAACGCCTTTAGCCGGTCGGGAACCACAAGATTCCACTAGGGGCGCGCGACCGCACCCAGTGGGTGTAGCCCCTGAGATTCGGAGCACTTGATGAAGGCAAGGACTTCGAATCTTCTTTCTGTCTCCTGAATTTTGACTCTAGGCAGTCGGACAAAACGTACATACGCATACAGACATGTCCACATAGGTTAGTAGGTTAGTCTGCCAAATTGCAGCCGGAAACGGCTTGTTTTTTTGAAAACTGACTTGTCCCTTTCTAGACACTTAGTCGCTTTCCCGTGCACTCTGCTGTTTTCACTGCGTCCTTGCCAGGCATCCGGGTTGCGGTCTGCGGCCGGAATCGAAGGGAGCTGACAGTACATTGCACACGGTACTAATGGCTTAGCAGCTGGATTGGTTCGAGCTAGTTGTAGGGCCGGGACACCCGATCTGTCGCGTCTCCTCCCCGTTTTTCGTGTGGGATGCCTCGGGCTTTTGCTCTTGCTAGCCGGACAGCCGGGTTGCAGTCTGTAGCTGAGACGAAGAGTGGGCCTCTGACATCGTCGAACAGTACTCAGCCGGTTTGTTGACTTAGCAGGCCGGGCCAGCCGGCGAGCCCCTGGGTAGGGGTTGCCGGAGCCGGAAAATCATAACCGGAAAACAGATGCATACACATTTCTCGCAAGGAGCCCCCGAGATTCTCGTGGGGGTCCGCATTTTCATTCATAGGGTTTTCGGGATACATACACTGCCTGGCGAGTGGTGTAAAACGGGCGCAGCAGGGCCGCGTTCCAGGGACGCTCGGTTTCCTCGTCCGATTTGTCCATCTTGTTCTTGCGCGGCTGCTGCGCGTCGATGAGGTAGTAGGAGTCGTTGGGCAGCGCCCGGCTGATGATGAAGGGGCCCTCCCAGGGTGGCGATAGCTTGTGCATGCCCTTCGTGTCTTGCACCAGCCGGAGAACTAGGTCGCCCTCGCGGAATGCGACTGGGCGGATCCGGCTTGAATGGTAGCGACGTAGTCGCTGCTGGTACAAGGCTGATCTGGACAAGGCCAGCTCGCGGGCCTCCTCCAGGAGGTCCACTCCGTCCTCCCGCGCCTCCTGGTTGGCTTTTTCATTGTAGAGGAGCTTGCGAGGGGAGTCGAACTCGATGTCGGCGGAGAGGACGGCTTCCGATCCGTAGACCAGGAAGAATGGCGTGTAGCCGGTTGACCTATTTGGCATGGTGCGGATGCTCCACATCACAGCCGGAAGTTCTTCGATCCAACATCCGGGTGACCGCTCTAACGGCTCAATGAGACGTGGCTTGATGCCGGTTAGCACCAAGCCGTTTGCTCTTTCGACTTGCCCGTTGGATTGCGGGTGCGCGACAGAGGCGAGGTCCAGTCGGATGCCCTTGTTGCTGCAGAACTGGGCGAAGGCCCCCTTGGCGAAGTTCGTGCCGTTGTCGGTGATGATGCTGTTGGGGTAGCAGAAACGGTTGATGATGTCGGTGAAGAAGGTGACAACCGTCGCCCCGTCCAGCTTCCGGATAGGCTTAGCCTCGATCCACTTCGTGAACTTGTCCACCGCCACCAGCAGGTGGATCATGCCCGCGCGTTCTCGCTTGAAGGGGCCGACCATGTCAAGGCCCCAAACCGCGAAAGGCCAGGTTATCGGTATGGTCTTGAGTACCGAAGTTGGCATGTGCCTGAGCTGCCCGAAGCGCTAGCACCCATTGCATGCGCGGACCAGCTGCTTAGCGTCCTCGAGGGCGGTGGGCCAATAGAAACCATGGCGGAATGCCTTGGCGACTATCGCCCTTGATGAAGCGTGGTGCCCGCACTCGCCCTGGTGGATATCCTTGAGTAGCCGGTAGCCCGTGTCCACATCAACACATCTTTGGAAGATACTGGATACACTGCGCTTGTATAGCTCGCCGTTTATGATGGTGTACGTGTGCGAGCGGCGCCGGATTTGCCTGGCCTCCACCTCGTCGTCCAGAAGTTCTCCATCGGCGATGTAGCTCATGAAGGGCTGTGCCCAGGATGGCACTTTCCGGATGACGAGGACGCTCTTGTCCTCCGGTTGACGGGTGTCGGGGGGTCGTCCGGGGTGGCGTACCTAGAACGGCAGCCCCCGAGCCGTTAGGCAAGCCGGCATCCCCCGGGTCTTGCGAGCCGGAAGGCACTGCCTGGCCAGAATTGGTGCGGGTCTTCTTCTTTGGCGGTTCTGCCGGCTCCTCTTCCGCCGTTCCGTCAGCCGGAACGGTTCCTGCCCAGACGATGGAGTCCGATTCTAGCGACGGGTTGATGGATGGCTTGCGCAGGTGCTCCAAGGAGACCCCTGGTGGGATGGCCTGCCGTGTGGAGCCGATCTTGGAGAGCCCATCGACCGCCTCGTTGTTGACGCGGGGGATGTGGTGAAATTCGCACCCGTCGAAGCAGGCGTTGAGCTTCTGGATGTGGAACCGGTAGAGAGCCATGTTTGCGTCTCCGGCGTCCCATTCTCCGGATACCTGCTGCACCACCAAGTCCGAATCGCCGAAGCACAGGATCCGATTGACACCGATCTCCTTGGCCAGCCGGAGCCCATGCGCCAGTGCCTCGTATTCGGCTACGTTGTTGGAGGCCTTGAAGTGGATCTGCAGTACGTACTCTAGCCGGTCTCCCTTGGGCAAGGTGAGCATGATGCCGGCTCCCAAGCCCCCGAGCATCTTTGACCCGTCGAAGTGCATCCACCAATGGTCCGAATCCGGAACCGGTGGGAGATACTGGGTCTCGGCCCAGTCGACAAGGAAGTCCGCCAACGCCTGTGACTTGATCGTGAGCCGGGACTCGTACTTGATGGAGTAGGCGGCAAGCTCGATGGCCCACTTGGCGACTCGGCCGGTGGCGTCCTTGTTGCCGATGATTTCCGAAAGGGGTGCCGTGCACACGACCTTAATCGGGTGCTCCTAGAAGTAGTGCTTGCGCTTCTTGCATGCCAGGTACACGCCGTAGCACATCTTCTGGTAGTGGGGGTAGTTCTGCTTGGAGAGGGAGAGAACCTCGCTGAGGTAGTAGACGGGTCTCTGAACCGGCTGAGCCTTGCCTTCCTCGGGGCGCTCCACCACCAGGACGACGCTGACGACCCGGTTGATGGCTGCTATATAGAGCAACATCGGCTCCTTACTAGCCGGCGTGGCTAGAACCGGTGTTGTGGATAGCATGCGCTTGAGGTCGTGAAACGCGGCGTCGGCTTGCGAAGTCCAGGAGAACTTGTTCGTCTTCTTCATCAGCCGGTACAACGGGAGTGCCTTCTCCCCCAGCCGGCTAACGAAGCGACTGAGGGAAGCCAGGCATCCGGTGAACTTCTGGACTCCAAGCAGGTTCCTGGGCGGCTGCATCCTCTCGATGGCCACGATCTTCTCCGGATTTGCCTCGATGCCTCGCTGTGAAACGAGGAAACCGAGTAGCTGGCCGAACGGTACTCCGAAGACGCACTTCTCTGGGTTCAGCTTCATCTGGTACTGGCAGAGGTTACCAAATGTTTCTCCCAGGTCCTCGAGGAGGGTGCGCTTCTCCTTGGTCTTGATGACCACGTCATCCACGTAAGCGTGCATGTTTCGGCCTATCTGCGAGTGCAAGCACTTCTGCATACATCGCTGATAGGTGGCGCCTGCGTTCTTTAGGCCGAAAGGCATAGTTACATAGCAGAAAGCCCCATAGGGGGTGATAAATGATGTCTTAATCTGATCAGCCGGGTTTAGCCGGATCTGATTGTACCCGGAATAACAATCTAAAAAAGACAAAAAATCACAGCCGGCCGTGGAATCGATGACTTGATCGATACGGGGCAAGGCGAAGGGGTCTTTCGGGCACACCTTGTTCAGGCTGGTGTAGTCGATACACATGCGCCAGGTCTTGTTCTTCTTCAGCACCAGGACTGGGTTCGCCAACCAGTCCGGGTGGTACACTTCCATGATGAACCCGGCTGCAAGGAGCCGGGTGATCTCGTCACCGATTATCTTTCTCTTCTCCTCTGCGAACCGGTGCAGAGGTTGCTTGACCGGCTTGGCATCCGGACACACGTGAAGTGAGTGCTCGGCAAACTCCCTCGGCACACCCGGCATGTCCTTGGGGGACCACGCGAAGATGTCCCGATTCTCACGGACGTAGTCGACGAGCGCGCCTTCCTATTTGCTGTCCAAGCCGACGCCAATGGTGACGAACTTGGTCGGATCGGAGGGGTCGAGCAGGATCCTCTTCGTCTCCTTTGCCGGCTGGAAGGCTCCTTCTCCAGTCGGCTTGCTACTAGCCGGAATGTCCTGCTGGGCCATGGCCACGTTGCGCATGATCACGCACTTCTCCTCGGCTATGATGAGGGCCTCTGCCAGCTTGGAACTGGCCGAAGCGCACTCCATCAACCGCCTGAAGCAGCCGGCGACGGTGATCACGCCGTGGGGTCCCGGCATCTTCGTCTTGAGGTAGGCGTAGTGGGGGATGGCCATGAACTTGGCGAGGGCGGGGCGCCCGAGGAGAGCGTGGTAGGAGCTCGTCAGATTTACCACCTCGAACCAGATTGGTTCGCGGCGGAAGTTCTCCTCGGTCCCGAAGATGACGTCCAGCTGGATTTTCCCGAGCGGGGCGCAGGCTGGCCCCGACAGTACGCCGTGGAACGTCGTGGTAGTCGGGCGCAGGTCGCTTTCACGAATGCCCAGCTTCTCCAGCAAGGAGTGGTAGAGGAGGTTGAGGCTGCTGCCTCCGTCGATGAGGACGCGTGAGAATTGGCAAGTGCGCGCGTTGGAGACGATGAGGGGGTCGAGCACCATGGCGTAGCCCCCGGGAGTCGGTAGATGCTCAGGCTGATCCGCCCAGCTCCAGGTGATGGGGGTTTTCGACCAGTTCAGGTACTGGGGGACCGGAGAGGCGATGGTATTGACCTCCTTGGAGCGTCGCCTGCGGCTGTGCTTGTCGTCCTGCTCCGTCTCGAAGATGTGGTAGGCGGTGTGCGGCTGGGGGTAGCCGTTGTTGTTGTTGCCGCCGTTGCCGCCGTTACCATCATTGCCGTCTTCCCTAGCCGGTGGTGCAGGTCCACCCGGTGGGGGAGGCGGGGGACGAGGCTGGTTGCCCTGGTCCTTTAGCTGGCGGGTCCAGCTGCAGTTCCGGGTGGTGTGCGTAGCCGGCTTGAAGGGACCGCTATGCCACTTGCACGGGCCATCGAACATCTGGTCAAAGGTGAGCCGTGGCTTCTGCCTCCTTGTCTCATTAGCCGGCGCGTCGGGCGCGCCCTCCACAGCATTGACCTGCCGCGTGTGGTAGCGAGGCTTTTGCTGTCCGGCCTAGCGGTCCCCATGGAACCGGTTGTCGTTGCCGTGGCGCCTGGAGGATCCGGCTTCTCCAGCCGGATTGCTGAGTCGGTCGCGAGCCGGCTCCGTGGGAGTCGGACGTCCGTCCGCGTTTACTCGGAGGGGCTTCTTCATGGCGGCATCCACCGTGGCGTACTGGTCCGCAACCGTCATGATCTCCGCCATGGTTTTCGGCTCTTCACACAGTAGCCGATGGCGAAGCATGGTGCCCTCTCGGCAACCCTCGATGAAGAAACCGATGGCTTGGCTCTCCAGGATGCCCTCGCAAGTGTTGCGCAGCTCCGTCCACTTGGCGAGGTACTCGCGGTCGGCCTCGTGGTCGCCCTGGACGCACAAGGCCAGGTCGCGCGGGCGCCCTGGGCGCTTGTACGTGCCGTTGAAGTTGCGGACGAACACATTCTCGAAGTTAGGCCAGGCGTTGATGCTGTTGGGCGCGAGGCTATTGAGCCATGTCCTCGCCGACCCGGTTAGCATGAGGGGGATGTAGCGCACGGCTGTGCGCTTGTTCCCGTGGGCGATGCCGACTGCCGTAGCGTAGTCGGTCAGCCAGTCTTCCGGTTTCATGCTACTGTCGTACTTGGGGGTGTCCCTGGGCAGGGAGAATTTATCTGGAAACGACTCGTTCCGGATGCGAGGTCCAAAACAAACCAGACCGGTAGAATCTTCCTCCTCCGTGACGCGCGCTTGAGCGAGGAGCTCGATGCGGTCGCGGGCATCCGGACAATCCGGGTTGGGCGCTCCCACCCGGCCCGAGAGACGGGAACCGGCTGGTCTGGGCGCTCCGGCTGGCGGAGGGGGAGGTGGCGGGTTGTTGTTCACCGTCTGCTCCTGGCGCGGCTGGCCCCTGTTGCAGAGTTGCGACGCCTACTACGGGCCCTGGGCGGTTGAGGGGAGGACGCTTGCTGGGTGTCGCGTGGCGCGCCCCTGCTGTTGGCAGGTAGCCTGCTCCCCCTGGAGTAGCTAAGGTCTTCCTGCATCTGCCGGTTAGCACCGGCCTGCTCGTCCGCGACACGGAGGAGCTCCTGCACGCGAGCGTGCTGGCGGGCTCGCTCCTCGCCCTCCAGGCTGGGTAGTTCCTCTGCCGCGGCTCGCGTCGCGCGCAAGTTCTTGATGGGCGTGCTGTAGGTGGGCCGTGTGAGGGCAGGCACGGGATCCGGTTCCCCGTCCTTTTCCAACCTACCGCATAGCTCGCCGCCCCGACGTCGTACCTGGCCGCGCCGGTTCGGCTCCGCGGTAGCCAGAGTGAGGCCGTGCGCGCGGTCATACTCGCGCCGGGTGATCTCGAGCTGCTTGCGGGCTGCTGCTAGCTCCATGGCCTTATGGAGGAGGATCTGTCTCTCCATGCTGAAGTTGGCGTCCGCCTCCTCCGGGTTATCCCCGAGATTAACCGGCGTCAGGAGCCGATCAATGGCATCCTCCACTGGGTTCCGAGGCCGCGGGGGAGCAGAAGTTCCGACCTCGTCCGCGCCTCGCTCCCGCGGCTGGCGGGGATGGGAGCTGGAACCGGCCATCATGACCTCTACACCGCGAGGCGCGGCGGAGGCGCTGCCGCCTGATCACGGCAGCTCCGCGACGGAGACGATTTCCCTAGGGAAATGCTCCAGGACGGTGGCGACGTAAACGGGGAGGTCGCCGAATAGCAGGACGGTGCCGTTCGCCGGGAAGGAGGTTCCGGCGAAGCAGGAAGCGTTGTCGATGACGTAGTCGAACTTGCCGAGCGTGAGCACCAGGCCGGAGGCCACGCGCTCACCGGCTGAAGTGCGTGGTACCGTGCGGAACGTGACTCCAGTCGAAGCCATCTTGCCCCACGGTAGGCGCCAACTGTCGTTGTATTGGGAACGGCAGTACCTGAGGAGGTTAGATAGAGGTGTGGGGACTAGCAGGGAAGCTATCGACGGCGTCCGCATGCGAGATTGGTTACAAGCGAGCGTAGCGGGACGCAAGAAGTACCCAGGTTCGGGGCCCTCGTGGTGAGGTAAAGCCCCTACTCCTGCCGGATCTGACTATGTGGGATACACGAACTACAAGTGCTCCTCGAGCTGTATACGCTAGCTACTGCCTTAAATGCTGTAAGAGCAACCCTTTCTACTGAGGCCTTGCCTCTCCTTATATAGGCAGAGAGCCAAAGGTCTCACTGGCTAGTCCGACTGGCGGGCCCCACAGGCGGGTCCCAGCCGGCTAGTCATCTACAGTGTCCAGTATGGCTTGTCTTGTCGGGGTACGAGCGGTATGGCTGTCGTAGGCATAGTGGACGCCGTGCGAGCCTGTCGTCAGCACCGGCCACTGTTCCTGCGTTACCCACGCAAAGTCTTCGGTATGGCCGGGTGGTTGCCAGTCTTGTTACCGTACAGGGCGTACCGTGCACTGATACACACGTCACCCTGTCCCATTGATTGGGTCCGGCTACGTTGCCGTATCTGGCTGCCTCTTGCTGATCTGGCTACCGGGGGATAGTCGGCCTGTCTTGTCCTGTCCGGTTACATCTGGTCAGCCGGACACGATCCGACTGTCTTGTTTCTTATTCGGTTGGGGTACCTGAGGATCACCCCCGACAGACACCATGCTACGTCGGCCGCCCTAACTTTTTTCTGGGACGGAGCACGCCGGCAAGCAGGGCCCACGGTGGGGCCATCATGCCGGTGACCGGGGCCATAGCGCGGGCGTACACACCAGAATCCAGCTTAGGAGGAGGTTTCACGCCCGATCTCCGGCTAGGGTGCGGAGGGAGCTCGAGCAGATAGGATTGGGAAGTGGTGGTCTAGAGGAGCAGACGTGGGGGATCACGGAGCAGCCCCATGACGGTGTCGACGTCGCCCGCCCTGCCTACGCGCTCACACGGCGTACCATCTCATCCTTGACCTTGAGCCACCCTGCTGCGACCACGTGTTGAAGGTGACCGCCATGTAGGGATCCACGCCCGCCGGCAGTGATCCATGTCGTCCTGCCTTGTCTCGATCGGAGGCGGCCACAGCGGGAGGGCTACCATCGTGGCAGTGCACCACCAGCTATATCAGATCGAGAGTACACACACATGAGATCTTGGACTACTCCCATAGCCTCTAACGCCTCCGTTCATGTTGATTTGGTTTAGGCCTGTGTTCGTGTGGATTTTATGAAACAATCGAGGGCAGGCATGATTGATGCGGTATGTATACGTATGTGAATCGTTAAAAGACAGATCGGTTTGAGCGGATGGAGGACATACGATGCATGCTATACGTGCACGTTTAGAATTACTCCCTCCGTCCCAAAATAAGTGACATGAGTTTGTCTAGATTTGGATGTATTTAGACACGTTTTAATATATAGGTATATGCGAATCTAGACAAACTCAAGTCACTTATTTTAGGACGGAGGTAGTAGAATTTAGGATAGATCTTTGTGTAGGACTCTCTAGGCCGTTTGCTTTTTTGCTTACCGGTGGTATGGGTGGTAATACGCGTTTTGGTGGGAGGGTAAAAGGGTCTAAAAAAATGTTGGACCGAGATTAGGTATAGATTATTATTATTATTATTATTATTATTATTTTTCTTCTTTTTGAAAAACACAGTACAAACGCAGACGCTCACAATGCATACATACACTCACCCCTATGAACACACGCACGCACACCCTACCCTATGAGCACCTCCGAGAGACTGAGCTGCCAGGTCCTGAGATTGACGAAGTCACCTTTTATGAGACACCAAAGTGTCAAACCCGGGGTTTGAACTCTGGTGGGCTAGGGTTACCACTGCCCTCCTAACCATCCAACCACGGATTGGTTCTCATTATTATTATTATTATTATTATTACTACTACTACTACTAGGACTAGGACTAGGATAGAAAAATGCCCACGCGTTGCAGCGGCTTCTAGATATAGCCATAATAAAAAAATGGAACATGAATATTTATTCATCTCTAACATCTGTTAAGATTTGGTCCCTTTTTAAAGATGAGTCTTCTCTAATGTTGTATGTTGCCTTGATAGTAATGTGATACAAATATACCACTTGCCTCTATCGATACTACCCTAATTCTGATGGTTGTCACGGGCGCTTCCCATGCGCGGAGGCGCAAAAGAAAGCAAGGGTACGTGTATCATTAGGGGACAAAGATATCATCTTGTTGTCACCCTTCTACGATGGCGATGACCATAGAGTTGACTATGTGTCTGCCGAGTTACGAGCACGGGCATCGGTAGCAACACACGCAGAAAATTAAATCCATTTTATATCAGGAGGTACTTCAAATTTTGTGGCAAACACTTTATATTTCAAACCAGCATTTCTCATCTTGGAGAACGTTTAATACTTTTAAAATTGCACACTCTAACAAAAAGGTGATGAAATAGTTTGAATCACGTCATAAATCAAAACGCCCGGAAAATGAAATGGAAAATGAACTGAGTTTAAGAATTATTAGGCGATTGACAAACAATATGAGTGAAGAAGTATTGGATGATTATAATGCAGACAAATTTCTATTTCTTTATCTAACCTAACATTTCTTTGTGTAACATAACCTGGCAGAACAATATGGGTATACAAGGAGTATATGTAACACCTCAGAGCGAGTACAACATGTGTAGAGTCTAGTCATATGGCAGAGAAACTAGGGTCAAGAGGAATGAAGTTACTCCTCCAATCCATATTACTTGTTATTAAAATAAATGTATCTAGTACTAAAATATGTCTAGATACATTTATTTTTACGACAAGTAATATGGATCGGAGAGAGTAAAATAATTTACGGGCATGCTGAGCTGGAGATTCTGAGCTTGATTCAGTCCAGAGGTAAGATTCACAAAATCTCCGTCCTCAGAGTAGTCCCTAAGATTGATATTTGCTGCCTCAAGTGACGGGAGATCATCAATCTCCAACCCAATCTCATTCACTGAAAGGATGAAAAGGCGCTGGAGATTGGGTGCACGAATAACCCATTGCTCAGACTCACCAGGAACCCTCAAATACTGAAGCAGCAGCGTTTGAAGCGACGACGGTGGAGATATCAGGGCATCTAGCCCCCTCACGCCTTGGGGAAATGCAACGTGGAAAAGACTTAGGGAGTTAGGGTGTTAAGATTTGGAAAGCACGCGGAAGGTAGTGGATCCGGGATATCACAGCCTTCAAGGTCGAGAACGGCGAGCTCGCAGCAGGACAAGATGCAAATATGGAGCATGTAGAACTGTGGAACCCGGGAATACCCATTTGCCTCGAACCATTCGAACTTGAGGTAGAGGGACTGAACTCCCACGCTCGCGAGGCGGATGAGCCAGAGATCGGAGATGCGGAACTCCGACTCCGAGACGTACGGGTGGCGGAACTCGCGGACGGGGCAGGTGAGGTGCGCGAGGACGGTTTCGATGGGAGCCGAGGGCATCCCGCGGGGCCAGTGGAGGACGAGGTAAGGGACAGACTCCCACCGACGGCGCTAGGCGCGCGAGAGCACGGAGGTGCAGGCCGGCGGCGCCCACGCCCCTCGCCTGCAGCTCCCCGGCAGCGCCCCTGCTCCTCCCCTGCAGCTCGCATGGCGGCGCCCCCACCCCTCCCCTGTAGCTCGCCCGGCGGAGCCCACGCCCCTCCCCTGTATCTCGCCCGGAGGCGCCCACGCCCCTCGCATGCAGTTTCCCGGCAGCGCGCCCGCTCCTCCCTGCAGCTCGCATGGCGACGCCCCCACCCCTCCCCTGTAGCTCGCCCGACAGAGCCCACGTCTCTCCCCTGCAGATCGCCCGACGGTGCCACCCACACCCTCGACCATTGGGCTACCCTGCTATGTCTCCTCCTCAACTGACGGGAGCTGGGAAAAGTCAAAAATAAGATTAGAACGGTTTTTTCGCTTAACGGATGGCAGTGGTGGGTAATATGGATATTATGGGAGGGCAAAATCTTTCAAAAGAAGGTTGGTTAACAGAAGTGTTCCGTCCTTTATTTTTTTTCACAATCAATACCACGTTATATTCAAAGTAGCAAATAGTACATGGTAGAGATACATAAGCTGACTCCATCGATTACAAGTCTAAAAGAAACTAGCAAATCTTCGAGGTCTTCAATCTCTTTCTTCTTCTAAGACATAATCTTGCACTTTTCTGAAGGCAGCCAAACACTGACAAATATCAAACCATAACCTGTAAATACCATGAAGGTTCTCCCATAATTTTTTGAGCCGCAGTGCCAAGGCTACGTGCACGCGCGCAACCATTAGGGTAATCAATCAACATCGGCAAGAGATCCAACACAAGTATTTCAGGGAAAATTAACCGAACAGCCTGATCGACGTTGTTGGCGAACCGAGAGTACGAATCACCATTGTCGAGGATGTAGTAGCCGGGACAAATATTGCAAGGATAATCCTCCTCGCGACAACCATGAGAAAAAGTCCAAAATCGATCCGGTGAAGGAAGATCTAAAAGACTGTACCTATAGAAACTTAATCTTTCAACACCACCATTGACGCCGGGAAAGAGATCTAGTCGTCGAACGATATGCCAAAGATCACTTATTGTAGACGATGCCATCTCCATTAAAAAGATGACAACCAAAACACTAATCTAATCTTGAAAATACTACTTTTACTAAAAACTCCACCCATAGATCGGGTTTTCCACCCCTCCGATGCCGGCGAGACCGGCCGGAGGAGGGGGAACCGATCTATGGAGGAGGCGGAGATGCTGTGGCTAGATCAGGAGAGGAGGCGGTGGCTGAGAGCTTCTGTCCTTTATTATTAGGTATAGATATAGATAGGTATAGGTACTAGTAAAAATGCCCGTGCATTGCACCGGAATAAAAAGAAGCCCAAACGTTCTAGGAAACCGTTTGTGATTACTGTTGTCCTCTTTTACCGCCATCATCAATGTCACGTTATTTCTTATTCATTCATGAGGAACATAACCAATCCTAATAAGATCAGCTTGCTAGTGTTAGAGTAATAGATCGTTGTATTATCAGAGGGCCAAAGACTAGAATATATAGTACAAGTACAGATGCAAATATACAGAAAGCCCCCTAACATATGGAGAAACTACAATATACAAATATATACTCTAACACCCCCTCTTAAACTCATGGTGGATCCACAACACTGAGTTTGGAGAGTAAGAAATCATGCTGTGCGCGGGTTTGTGCCTTTGTAAAGAAATCTGCCAACTGTAAGTCTGAAGGCACATAATGAAGCGCAACAACCTGATCCTGCACCTGAGCACATGTATAAAAAGCATCAACACCAATATGCTTGGTCAGCTCATGCTTGACCAGATCACGTGCAATACTGATAGCACATGTACTGTCTGACAAAAGTGGAGTGGGTGTCGTAACAGAGACCCCAAAATCTGCAAGCAACCACCGTAACCAGGTCACCTCAGCGGTCACCGAAGCCATAGCCCGCAGCTCAGCCTCAACACTCGAACGGGAAACCGCTACCTGTTTCTTCGTCCTCCAAGCAACAAGCGAACCACCAAGAAACACACAGTAAGTAGAAAGTGAACGACGATCCGTAGGATCATTCGCCCACGTAGCATCCGAGTAGCACTGGAGCTGGAGAGAGCTAGAACGAGGGAAGAAAAGGCGACGAGTAATCGTGCCACGAAGATAATGTATGACATGGAGGAGATGACTGTAGTGAACAGTGGTAGGAGCTGAGACAAACTGACTCAGAATATGAACAGGGTAAGAGATATCAGGACGAGTGACAGCAAGATAAACAAGACTCCCAACAAGATGGCGATAACGAGTGGGATCGGGAAGAGGATCACCATCAGTAGGACGAAGCTTAACATTGAGCTCCATAGGAGTCTCAACGGTGCGCTCATCCGCAAGAGCAGCCCGAGCAAGAAGATCATGAATATACTTTTCCTGAGAGATAGAAAACCCATCGGAAGTGGAGGAAACCTCAATCCCAAGAAAGTAGCGAAGAGGACCAAGATCAGTCATAAGAAACTGATCACGGAGACGAGCCTTGACAAAGGCAATATACTCAAGATCATCACCAGTAATGATCATATCATCAACATAGAGAAGGAGAAGAGTGCGTCCACGAGGATAAGTGTGAATAAAAAGCGCTGGATCATGAGAACTAGGAGAGAAACCAGCAGCAGTCACCATAGAGGCAAAGCGCTCAAACCAGGCACGAGGGGCATGTTTCAGGCCATAAAGGGAACGTCGAAGACGACAAAGGAGGAGGCTGCATATAAACCTCCTCACTCAACTCGCCATTAAGAAAAGCATTCTGAACATCAAGCTGGGACACAGACCAGCGTCGAACGGAAGCAACAGCAAGAAGAGTACGCACAGTGGTCATATGGGCCACAGGGGCAAAAGTCTCATCATAGTCACAGCCGTGTTCCTGCTGAAAACCACGAGCCACAAGACGCGCTTTATAACGCTTAAGAGATCCATCAGAGCGTGTCTTAATCTTATAGACCCACTTACACGTGATAGGACGAACACCAGAAGGGGGAGAAACAAGATCCCAGGTGCCAGTGCGCTCAAGCGCAGCGATCTCCTCAGCCATGGCAAGCTGCCATTCAGGATGACATGCGGCATCCCGATAAGAAGTTGGCTCGGAGACGACAGAGAGACCATACTGACTAGGGGAGTAACGGTCTGGAGCACGACGCTGACGAACAGGCCGTGAAGAAGGAAGCTCATCCGTAGAAGATGACTCATCAGAAGAGGAGGAAGAAGGAACAGCGGAGGAAGGGTCCAAAGCCGGAGAACTAGGGGAACTAGACGGAGGAGAGGATGGTGCCGAAGACAAAGGAGGCGCATCAGAAGGAGGAGGTGGAGGAGAAGGGACAGCGGAAGGTGTATCAGGAGAAAGAAGAAAAGAGAGGTCATCCATTGGGTAAGTACCAGAGGTGGGGCGAGGATAGAAAGGACGCGTCTCATCGAACGTGACATCACGAGAGATGCGCATACGACGACCAACGGGGTCCCAACAGCGATAGCCCTTATGCTCATCACTGTAGCCGAGAAAGACACACTCAACATACTGAGCGGTCAGTTTGGTGCGTTCGCGAGGAGGGAGAAGGACATAGCAAACGCAACCAAATAAATGAAGAGTCGAGTAGTCTGGACAGGTACCAGAGAGACGCTCGAGAGGAATGCCACCCTGAAGAGCAGCTGAAGGCTGGATGTTAATGAGGTAAGTCGACGTAGCGACAGCCTCAACCCAGAAATGCGGCGGAAGAGAGGAAGCAATCATCATAGCACGGGTAGTCTCAAGAATATGACGGTGCTTACGCTCGGCGACACCATTTTGAGCATGGGCGCCGGGACACGAGAACTGAGCAAGGGTGCCCTGCTCAGCAAGGATGCCACGCAGGTGCTGGGAGATATACTCTCCTGCAGAATCAGCACGAAACACATGAATAGGAGTGGAATACTGAGTACGAACCATGGTCACAAAGCGCTGACAAATAGCAAGCACCTCACTGCGAGATCGCATAAAAAACAACCAGGTGTACCGTGAAAAATCATCAATGAACAAAATATAGTATCGATGGCCCCCTTTTGAAGCAAAGGGAGCTGGACCCCAAACATCTGAATGAACTAAATCAAAAGGTCGCTGAGATACAGACACACTAGTAGGATAGGGAAGCTGAATCTGTTTGCCTAACCGACAAGCCTGACACGAATGTAAAGACACATCTCCTGAGACAGGCCTCAGAAGACCATGACGAACTAATGACGATAAACGGGAGCCACAAAGACGACCCAGCCGATGATGCCACTGCTGAAACGAGCAAGTGACAGAAGCAGCAACCGCAGGAGAACTGGCAGAGGAAGTGTCAGCGGAAGGAACGCGAAGCCAGTCTAACTCCCATAGCCCCGGAGACTCAATGCTGCGAGGGCCAGCTCCAACCAGAGCCTGTGTACGACGGTCCTGAACAGCACAAGAATCAGCATCAAGAATGACACGACAACCAAAATCAGTAAGCTGATTAGCAGAGAAAAGGTTCATCTTAAGACCGGGAACATGAGAAACATTAGGAACAGAGAAAGAGGAAGTAGAGAGGGTGCCTCGACTGGAAATAGGAAGAGAGGTACCATCAGCCGTAATAACACGGACAGGAGAAATAAGAGAGCGAAGAGCAGAAAGAATAGAAGACACAGAAGTCATATGAAAAGAAGCTCCAGAATCCAGATACCACAGGGATGACGTACCTGACTGTGTAGAAGCTGATGGTCGCGCGGTGCCAGAAGAGCTAGGCACAGAACCAGCAGTACCCGACGAGGAAGAGCTTGTAGCAGCGAGCAGACTACGAAGACCACGGATAATATCCTGATCAGACAGTGCACCAGCAGGAGGTCCAGAAGCAACGACAGAAGATCCTAAAGAACCAGACTGTCGACGAGCAAGGTACTACTGACGTAAGCAGGGATCCCTCGTCCAGCAGCCAGAGATATCGTGGCCAGGCTTGCCACAGTGGGCGCAGGGAGGAAAAGAACCACGAGGCTGCTGAGGCTGACTCTGACCCTGGGCCGGTGGAGCAGAGAGTAGCGGCGGTGCTAGAGACCGCGGCGGCGGCACGGGGGGACCACGAGCAGCAAGAACAGATGAAACCTCAAGAAGACTAGCACCACGAAGACGAGTCTCCTCAGAATGAAGCTCAACCAGTACCTCAGAGAGCGGAACACGACCACGGGCAAGCAGCTGGGCACGACGCGGCTCAAACTCCTTGCGGAGCCGCGACAAGAACTCAATGACGCGCTGAAACTCCAGATCCACTCGCACAATCAGACAGCAGGAACAAGTGTTACACACAGCTGTACGAAGAGAGTCAAGTTGACACCAAATAGCAGCACTCTGAGTATAGAACTCATCAATAGTGGAATCACCCTGCTTAAGATCGTGCTCCTGACGAACCACGGACAGATAAAGAGCATCTCCAGACGACTGATAGCGCTGACAAAGAAAATCCCACTGAGCAGCAGCAGTGGGAAGACCCATGAACTCAGCAGCATACTGAGGCAGACCACTGGAAGTGAGAACATCAGCAGCACGAGCATCCTCATCTATCCACTAAGTGTAGTCAGCCAGATCCAGCCGGTAGGTCGCAACAGCAGTAGAATGCTCCTGGACCTTGCGATCATAATCATCCCGAGCAGTATCATCAGCACTCTAGGCTGCATCTTTAACCTCCTGAGTAGCATCGGGGGCAAGGGCAACAGGCGTCGGTGCAATAGGAACCGTAGGCGCAACGGGGCACGGTGGACAGGAGACCTCACCAGAAAGCACAACCCAAAGGCGAAGACCGCGCATATGGACGCGCATGAAGGCAGCGAAATCAGGATAATTCGCGCCATCAAAAATCACCGGGCAGCGAGGAATCGCAACATAGCCCGATGAGGAAGACATAGCTCTATTTTTTTTCTTCAGATCCGATCGAGATCGGACGAAAACCGAGTGGCCGGGCGCAGCAGCGGAGAGCTGGGGCGAGCGGCAGCCGGGGACGGGCCTGGGAAGGGCGGCCGAGGCGGAGTCAGCGGTGGACGGGCGGCCGGAGGAGACGGCAGCGGAGGCGGAGTCGGCGGCGGCGGCCGAGGCGGCCGGAGAGGAGGCGGCGGCGGCGAGCGGGCACGGCGGCGGGCGGCCGGGGCGAGCGGCGGCGACGGCTGGAGACGGAGGCGGCGGTGGCGGCCGGGCGCGGCGACGGGATGCTGGGGCGAGCGGCGGCGGCGGCTGCGAGGGAGAAAAAAAGCCTTACGGCTCTGATACCATGTTAGGGTAATAGATCGTTGTATTACCAGAGGGCCAAAGGCAAAATATATAGTAGAAGTACAGGTGCAAATATACAGAAAGCCCTCTAACATATGGGAAAACTACAATATACAAATATATACTCTAACAGCTAGCTCGTTTTAATATGTTGCACTTTCTAATGTTACTTTCTTATTAGACATTTAAATATATCTTCTGTAATTTCTAGTTTTTTTTACTTTCCAATATACATTCCTGTATTTCTGTTTTATAATTTTAACTTTAGCGGCACTAACCGCAAACCAATTTTTTTATCTAATAAAAACACTAGTAGCAGATTGCAACGCAACACTAAACAAATAAATTATGCTAGTGCGTTGCACTGAAATAAATATTTTTTTATCATGGAAAAATCATCAGTGTAACATAGAAACAATGGCCATTGGTGAGACGATGTGCAAATGGTAACAGTTAAATTAAGATTATGGATTAGCACCGGAAATTCTCAAACTCACTGTACACAACATTTTTACATGATAACTACAAAAATGAATTGTTGACTATCCAGTTATCAGGACGATCTTCGTAGCTCATGGTTCAGAGCCGATTGTAGATTGGAGGCACCGTGAGCTAGCTCTTTCCTAGATCAGAAAAGGATCATATGGCTTCCAACTTCATTGAAGATTGCTCAATGTCCTTGGCATCATAGGATGTATGGCATCTTTGTACATTTCAGACTGAGAAGATCTCTTCTCAGATCTCATCCAGCAGAGTTCCAGTTCCTTAAACATACCGCTTTAATGCAGAACACGCCCAAGGCCAGCATGAAGGCCAGTGCATGCACTGCCTTGCGCCCTTGCCATACCTTAGCCTCCCCTCCACATACACGAACTGGTCGGAGCAGGCGTCGGACCGGAAGACTTTCAGTGCCTCATCTTGCTCGAGGTCATGACAGACCTCGTCCCCTTCCGTCCACGCCTACGAGGCTTCAAGGGCCAAATATCCAGTGCTTGCTCGACGGCGGCGACCTCACCTGGCCCGTCACCAACCTGTTGCCTCCCCCTCGCCACCTCTCATCCCAACCACGTGTTGCCACCTCTCATGCCAACCACGTGCTGCGCCAACTGAGAAGCCTCGGGCGGGGCAGTGGCTCCTCACCCTGTTTCGGAAGAATTGAGGCCCACGAGCTGTGAACCGACTTTCCTTCCTAATACATGGTATGATGCATCGGCTTCGTGTCCTTGGTGATATGCCTAGTTTACTTGTCTCTAGCTAAAAAAAGAGGATACTGTTTGTCGCTGACAAAATTAGCCACAGAAACAAACGTAGTACTTAAGTTACACTCGTTGAAATGAAGTTTGAAAATGGCAAAAACAACTCTTCTTAACAGAAACGAAACCAAATTATAGAAAAATATAAGAAAAAGTAGCTAAAAGCTTAAGCTATTGTATGTATTTACGTAAGATACCTTTTTATACGCAAGTAGAACATGACAAAATAAACTAATCTCTATGTTCCATTCCCACATTGGTGATATATAGGTCTAGTCAAACAGTCAATGGCAGACTCAGCCTACTCCAAAATTGCTAAATCTATTGGAAGTTAGAAATTAAAGGATTATCAGCAGCTGTTTGGAAAAAATACATCTTGACATCAGAATTACTATGGTGAAAATATTCTCACACAAATCACAATGTCCGCATTCCACCGCAGTACAAATAAATAGTACAGACTAAAACTCTAGATGGCTCTACAATTATTTATTTCATCCATAGTTAGAATTGGAGAAAAATGTCATGTGAATGCATTGGTTTATATTTAGACATTCTTACAAGTCCTTCTGCCATACATCATATGAAACATGTAAAGCTCAAGTATGTCACACTTGTTGGGTATCCTCCTCGTGTGGGTTGTGAGGAGATGGTCTTATGAAGCCTTTCAGGCGGCCCAAATAGGTGCAAGAGCCCACCAACCTTTAGGGTTATGACCAAAGGTCATTTTTGACATTGCACATGAGGGAAGGGGGATGATAAGTCTCCCATCCAGCCACCACAAAGGTGGACAGACGAAAATCCAGGATAGCCTCCATTGGAGAAGAAAACCAAGAGAGAAGGGAAAGAGGAGAAGTTGAAGGAAGAAGCCGAATCAAGCACCAGGCCCTGCCCACAAGGTCGTGACGTCCAGATCCACTACCTTGTCTCCTTCAAGTTGTGGTTCCACTATCTTTGGTGAGATTGCTCCGATCCCTAGCTCTTGTGTCCCAAATCTTGATGTATGAGATCCTCTAGTGCTCTCAAGAGAAGAACAAGTTGTATCCCCATTTGATAATAGTGGAAGAAGATTTGGGTGGCTTCGGCCCGTGGTTTTTCCTCTCAAGTTGAGAGGTTTTCCATGTAAAAAAAGGATTGGTGTCCATGTGTGTTGATTTGCTTGTTGCTGCTCCTATGTGCTGAGAGCACATAGGACTTGTCCTACCTACCTGCAGATTTCACCAACTGTGTGTGAGAGCACACATGACTTGTCCTCAGTTGGGACATGCTCTGTTTTCTCCATATATGTTTGATGCATATGTTTCCTTCCGTAACTGAGCAACGATCCATGGAGTTAGCATACGAGTGGTGCTAAAATTTACATCTTATTCCGCTGCGTATTTTCAGATCACGTTTGAGTGTGCTAATTCCCCAAGAGAGTGGTATCAGAGCTCCAGGTTTGCTCTAAGGTTGCTGCTAGCTCGCAATGGCTTTGGAAGAAGGCGCCACCACAAGTGGCATGATAAAACTTGATTCTTCCAATTTCTCATTATGGAAGTCCATTGTGGAAGACATCCTTTATTGCAAGGATTTGTATGAGCCAATTGTGAAAGACAAAATATCGACATCCAATGTCACGGAAGAAGAATGGAGAGTGCTAAATAGAAAAGCAGTAGATATGATTCGTTTGTACATCAACCACAACATATTCCACCATGTTGCAAACGACACAAATGCGTATGAGATGTGGTAGAACTTGGAGTCAATGTACGAGAGGAAGACAACTATGAACAAGGCCTCGGTAATCAAAAGACTAGCCAAGCTTGAGTATCGGGATGGTAGCAGTGTTATTGAACACTTGAATGTCTTCTAGTGCCATATAAATCAACTCTCCGCTATGAAGATCAACTTTGAGGATGAGGTGCAAGCATTGTTGCTGCTGAGTTCCATGCCCGACAGTTGGAACACACTTGTTGTGTCAGTTAGCAATTCAACTCCGGATGGGAAGCTGACGTTGGAAATGGTGAACAACAACATGCTGAATGAAGAAGCTAGAAAGAGGTAAAAAAGGCGATGTCTCCTCTTCTGATGCCTATGTGGCTGAATCCCACAGCAAGAATGACAATCGTGGACGTGGCCAAGGCAAATCTCAACATGGAAAAGACCAGAAGTCTAGGGGGAGATCAAAGTCAAGACAGAGATCAGGTGCTACTTGCTATTATTGTGGCAAACCGGGACACAAGAAGAGCGATTGCAGAAAATACAAAAGAGATCTGCTAGAGGGAAAAGTCAAGAAGAAGGTCGAGCAAAAGGGCGAGAATGGTGCCGCCATGACTGCAAAATGTGAGCAAGGTGAAGATTACCTAGTCATTTGTAACTACCTCGGTGAATTACGCTCTTAGTTACATGCCTGGATGAACGAAAGTGGTTAAAATAGTACGGTGGGGCCCAGGGCCACTCACGGTAGACCTTTCGGCCGTCCTAACCACTTTCAGAACATCGGGACAAGAACGAGCGGCGTAATCGGCAGGCGAAGGGATCAACTACATACACAAGTGAGTATGTATGCACGCCACATACAATAGTCCTCAGAGCCATTCCATCTAAAAGAAATAGAAATATTGCAACGCCATACGACAAGATCCAAATATCCTAGATAGACATAATAGATTCGGATAGCTCCTCATACATCAAACATCAGAGTATCAGGCGGAAGCAGAAAACAAGATCCGAGTATGGATAAGAAGCAAATCGGCATAAGATGCCACATAAATAAACACATCCCGCCCACAGATCTCACGGATCCCCATTCCCGGAATCTCTAAACCGAGTGATCGTTGCCAACATCATCCGTCTCCTCCACCCAGTATCCATCTTGCGAGTACACCTGTTCATCTAAATCAAACAATTTATCGTGTGAGACCCTAGGGGTACTCAGCAAGTCTTTATGCCTCTAAAGGGGACACAACATGGGGTGACGCAATTGCAGCAAAAGATAATAACTAACAAGTCTATAGATACTCGCTAACAATCCGCCTAACCAATGATAGACGGATGTCCGTGAATTAAGAACAACAGTTATAACAGTATAATTAACAGATCCATCCTCCTCCTCGCTTACCAACGAGGAAGCGGACGAACAACCCCCATCCGTTGGCAGTATTAATAACCATTCCATGAGTATTGCACTATTTACTAATCAGGTACTCAGTCAATTTTAAAGCGCTACTTTAGTGAGACTTGTCTATGATCGAGAAACTGTGCTCCAAGTCGTCCATAACCGCGGGCACGACTTTCAGAAAGATTTACCCTGCAGGGGTGCACAAATAGCAACACACACTCGATCAACCTCGGAAAAACCAAATCAAAACCCAACGAGGCATTCACGACAAAGCGATCACAGGATTCAGAAATATTTCAGGGGGCCACCCCACTAAGCTACCCGCAACGAAGTTGGCCAGCTCCGGAACGGACCCAGGGTTTGTGTGGACGGCGGTAAACTACTGGGAACCCGAAAGTGTGACTGGGCTTGTCGATACAGCGAAAACGTGTCACGATCCAAAATAGTATAGGTGCTCCATGCACAATCGTAAATAAGCAGTAAACATGGCATAAGTACAGGATAGGAATAAAACCCCAAACTAATTGTGGCCCCAAGAAATAGAAATGAATCAAGCTCTGGCTTAGGGGGGGTCCATAAGGCCTCCCGGATGTGGATAGTGCGAATAGTCAAGGAACAGGAATCAAGTACTCGGGGTCCTACGGGACACAAGTGAGCATGAAGAACGAAATAGCAGATATTGCTCACCGGTGCCTCTTTCATTAGTTATCCCATTACTACTCAAGTTAAGTTATTTAGGTACCTCGTTATTCATCAGACACTCACATACCCTACACATGCTTTTCTACGACTCGCATGGCTCAAACAACTCCTGTAGTAATGGCTCATGGGATGGAGGAACAAGCTTCGGTGGGGTTTAAAAGTAAAGGCTATGCAGTACTTGGGATCCAATTTAATGCAATCGCGACTCAATGATGCAAGAATAAGATAGAGACAATAGGTACTATATATATGCAAGCATGTGGTAGTGCTTGCCTGGCAGCTCGGTTGAAGCGAGAGATGGATCTGGGTAGAACTCTTGTGATTCCTGATAATTCTCCTGCGAGGCGTCTATTCGAAGAAGAACCAAACAAACAAGGGCCAACATAAATAAAGTGCACAAGCATATGAATTAAAATGCGACAAGCAAACAAGCATGCCATGATGAATGATGCACAATTTACATGGCATTAAAGTAGCATGGCAAGGGTGAGGTGTGGGTACAAGAATAAAGCATTTTTATTATTTAATCGGTCAAATTTTATTGCCATAAACAGTTCTGATTTCTAATAATGACATGATGAATGCTTCAATTCAGAACAAGGTACGCATAGATAGAACGGGCTCGTCGCACTGATCGATTTAGACATATTATTTGTTAAATTTGGAGTTATAGAATTGAAGTTATTAATTTATTAAGAAAGGGCATTTTATTGTAATTTTAATCATCTCGAAATTTTAAAGTGGTCAAACATTATTTTAAATAGCATATTTGAATTCCTCACATTTTTCTGATTCAAAAACATATATCATTTGTATTATTTGCATTTATAATTTTGAAGTTATTTGAAACAGATTTAAAATCTTATTTAAACATTTCTGAATTTGTTTTATTAGAACAGTTAAACGGAAAAACTTTTTATACTCGATCTCTCCTAGCCACAGTCACAGACAGGTGGGGTCACTGCTGACTGGGCGGATTCGACGCACAGGACCTTTTCTTACCGCACACTCAGCCAGCTGTATTGACTGACGGGCGGGACCGGCCAATCCACGGGGCCACACACGGGCGCGCCAGCGAGGGCCTGCCACGTGTGGGATCCGGGGGAGCGCGGGTTGAGAAACTCAAAACCACGGGGGCCTTCTTGCAAAACCACACAGGGGCTGACTCGTGGGGACGCTGGGGCTGCGAAGGACTTGGGCGTGATCGACAGAAGTTGCGGGGATGGGGGGGGGGGGGGGTTCAGGAAAACGACGCCCGAGCTTCGACTGAACCTGTCGCCTGTTCTCTGAACCGCGGCGACAACCCGACAACGTCGGCAAGTTCCGGCGAGGCTAGCGTCGGCGTTACGGCGAAACTCGCGACGCCTCTAAAACAAAACGTGGAGAGGGGTCTACCAGCTATAGATCGCGTGCAGGATGGAACACCGGAGAGGGACTGTACCGGGCGGAGGGCCTCGAGGAACAGGGGGGACGCACGGCCTTGAATTGTCCGTCGGCGAAGCACATCACCGGCGGGAGCCAAGTTCGGGCGGCACTTGGCTCACGGAGGGGAGGAAAAGGAAGAGAACGAGGGTGGCGCTCACCTTGACTGATTCCCCAGGGAATCATAGGATGGGACGGCCGGAGCAGAGGGGGACGACGAGGTCACGGCGGTGGTGCACGGTTCACTGGCGAGGGGGCAGCTCCGAGCGGGTCCGGCTCCTCCTAGCAGGCTGGAACGACGCCAAGATTCGCGGCGGTGCTTCCCGGTGAGTCCTCGGTCGCCAACTAGGACGGAATCGGCGTCGTGGGGCTCTGACTGGCGGCGGCCATGGCACGCAGGAGAGGAGGGAGAGGGGAAAACGAAGACGGGCAGCTAGGGTTCGACAGCGCGGCGCGAGAGGATAAGGGCGGGTAGGTCACGCATTCGGCGTGCTTGCTGACGCGGATGACGGCGGGGACGGCCACTTTCTGCTGCCGTCTGTCGCTGAGCAGAGAGGGGAGGCGACGGAGAAGAGGAACGGAGGGAGACGGCGGTAACGGCGAAGGGCTACGAGCCAGGGAAAGAAAAGGGGCGGCCCAGGAGGAAAAGAAGGGGCGGGCCGGGGCTGTTGCTGGGCTGCGACCAGGTAGGGTGGGCTGCTGCTGGGGCTCTCTCTTGTTTATTTTCTTTTTATTTATTTAATTGTTTTGTTTTTGTTTTGTTGCAGATTCAAGCAAGCCCATAAAATAACCCTTTTTGGAAGTTTTTGCAAATTTGATTAAAGGGAAAAGAAGATGGATATGGAGTGAGGTGTGGGTCTTGATGCACATGGCAAGAAAAAAGATCAAACAAAGAGGTGAAAAGGGATGGGGTGGTTTTGTTGATGCATGATCAAGATGATGAGGGCTTAGCAAGAGCAATAAAGAAAGAGCCAACAAGAGTGGTTTCACAAAGACCCATGCTCCATTTCCAAAAGTACAAACATAACCAAAGAATAGAATGGTGGTGATTTGCATGGCCCATGCATGGGCATTAATGCTAGGTTTTATCTTGTGAAAACAAAATAAATAACCATGGCAGTTATACATATGCATTCCAAAATATGGTGTAGAGCCAAGCTAAAGGAAATAGAATTGGATCCATCCCAACCCACATGAGCTAGATTAAATTCTAAAAGAAAAGTAAAGCTCATGGATAATTAGGATGGTGGAATTATAAAGTGGTGACAAGGAAAAATGGTGGAGTGGAATAAAAGATATGCCCCCAACTCAACTTGGGCATCAAGCATTTATCAAGATTCATTACAATATATCAAGAGCCAAATAGAATTAATAATGCATATGAGAGAAGAACCAAATGAAAAGGGTTTTATATGATGCTCAAATGCAAGGTGGCATGATGACATGAGCATGATATAATTATGGTGCAACAAATATATGTAGGAAGTAGCCATTATATTACAAAACCATGTAGTATTACATATGTTAGACAGATGGGATGCTACAACTCTCCCCCACTAAACAGGAATCTCGCCCCGAGATTCTAGGAAGAAGAAGAAGACACGAAGAGTGTAGGATACTTGGCACGGAGCTCATCCTCACGTTCCCAAGTGGCTTCATCAACGGAATGGTGCGACCACTGCACCTTGCAGAATTTGATGGACTTGTTGCGAGTCCTTCTTTCTGCGACTTCAAGGATTTTTGTGGGGTGTTCTTGATAAGACAGATCTTCTTGGAGATTGATGAGTTCATGGTCCACGGTCCTGCCGGGATCCTTGAAGCACTTCTTGAGTTGAGAGATATGGAAAACATCATGGACCTTGAGTTTTTCAGGGAGCTCAAGAGCATAAGCAACTTCTCCTCTTCTTCCACAAATTTTGAAAGGACCGATGTATCTAGGAGCCAACTTTCCTTTGACACCAAAGCGGTGCGTGCCTCTCATGGGAGTGACACGAAGGTAAACGAGATCACCAGGGACATACTCCATGTCCGTGTGCTTTCTGTCATAATTGCTCTTCTGGCGACTTTGAGTAATCTTCAGATTTTCAAGAATGATGTGAACCTTCTCCTCCGCTTTAGTTACAATGTCGGGACCAAACAATATCCTTTCACCTGCGCCCGACCAACCAATCGGAGTTCTGCATTTGCGATCATAGAGAGCCTCAAATGGTGCCATCTTTAGACTTTTCTAGAAGCTATTGTTGTAAGAGAATTCAACATAAGGAAGACATTCTTCCCACTTCATCCCGAAAGAGATAACGCAAGCACGGAGCATATCTTCCAGAATCTGATTGATCCTTTCAACTTGTCCTTGCGACTGAGGGTGGTAAGCTGTGCTGAAGTTCAATTTTGTTCCCAAAGCATTTTGGAAACTTCCCCAGAACTTGGAAGTGAAGATACTTCCACGGTTTGAGCTGATCTCAAGAGGAACTCCATACAGAGAGACAATTCTGTTGATATAGAGCTCAGCCAACTGAATTGCAGAAATTGTTTCCTTGGCGGGAAAGAAGTGAGCCACTTTAGACAGCCTGTCGATGACAACAAAGATTGCATTGTTGCCCTTCTGCGACCTTGGAAAACCAGTGATGAAGTCCATCTCTACTTTCTCCCATTTCCATTTCGGAGGCTTCAATGGCTGTAGAAGACCGAAAGGTTTCTGATGGACAGCTTTAACTCTACGGCAGACATCACACTCCGAGACATACTTGGCACAATATCGTTTCAACCCAGGCCACCAATATTGTGTTTTCAAGTCCATGTACATCTTAGTGCTGCCAGGGTGGATAGAAAGAACAGAATCAGGCGCCTCCTTGAGAACTTGCTCTCTTAAACTCGGGTAGTTCGGAACAAACATCCGGTGTTCAAAGAAAAGAGTGCCTTGGTCGTCGACGTGGAAGGACTCATACTTCGGAAGCTGAATGTTGGAGATGATCTTTTTAGTGTAAGGATCCCCAAGTTGAATGGAGCGAACTTTTTCTTCCAAAAGAGGTGTTGCTAGAAGGTTCAGAAGATACCCTTGATCCACAATTTCAAGGTTGAGCTTGTGGAATTCCTCACATAAGAGAGGCTGTTGTTCTTCCACCATGAGGTTGTTGACATAAGCTTTTCGGCTGAGAGCATCGGCCATGACATTAGCTTTGCCCGGAGTGTAGTTGATGGTTAAATCGAAATCATTTATTGCTTCAATCCACCTCCTCTGACGAAGGTTGAGATCAGGCTGTGTGAAGATATACTTCAGACTCTTATGATCAGAAAAGATCTCACAACGGTTGCCAAGCAAGTAGTGCCTCCATACTTTCAAAGCAAAGACAACTGCTGCGAGTTCGAGGTCATGTGTAGGATAGTTGATCTCATGCATCTTCAACTGTCGAGAGGCATAAGCAACAACTTGTTTTTCTTGCATAAGGACCGCACCCAATCCTTGCAAGGAGGTGTCACAGAATATCTGGAAAGGCTTTGATGTATCTGGAGGAACCAAGACTGGTGTGGAAGTGAGCTTCTCTTTGAGTGTTTCAAAGCTTGCTTGACATGCAGGAGTCCAAAGGTATTTCTTGCCTTTCCTGAGGAGATCGGTAAGAGGCTTCGCAATCTTCGAGAAGTTTTGAACAAAGCGACGGCAGTAACTAGCCAAACCAAGGAAACTCCAGACTTCTTTGACATTTATGGGTGGAAGCCAGTCAACAATTGTCTTAATAGTTTCTGGGTTGACGGCAATGCCCTTGGCAGAGATGACGTGACCAAGGTAGGTGACTTGAGGCAGCCAGAACTCACACTTGGAGAACTTTGCATACAGGCGGTTCTCACGAAGCTTGTTTAGGACACACCGAAGGTGTTCTTCATGTTCTTCCTTTGACTTAGAATAGACTAGAATGTCCTCCAGATAGACCACAACGAACTTAACAAAATACTCCATGAAAATCGAGTTCATAAGCCTCGAGAAGGTGGCAGGTGCATTGGTGAGACCGAAAGACATGACCGTGTACTCGTACAGGCCATAGCGGGTGGTGAAAGCTGTTTTAGGAACATCTTCCTTGCGGATCTTGATTTGATGATATCCACTTCTCAAATCAAGCTTAGAGAATACCACAGCTCCAGCTAGCTGATCAGAGAGATCATTAATCCGCGGAAGGGGATATTTATTCTTGATGGTTTTAGCATTGAGTGCCCGATAGTCAACACAAAGTCTATCAGTCTTGTCTCACTTCTTCACAAAGATGGTTGGGCTACCCCAAGAAGAAGTACTGTGCTGAATGAAACCCAACTTTTCTTGTTCATCAAGCTGACGTTTGAATTCAGCCAAGTCAGCAGGACCCATTTTATAAGGCCGCTTGGAGATAGGAGCGGTACCAGGTTCAAGTTCAATCACAAACTTGACCTCACGATCCGGAGGCAAACCTGGCAACTCTTCAGGAAAGACATCTAGAAACTCACAGACCACTAAAACACTCTGAATACCTTCCATAGCGTCATCATTCAGAGCCGCCAAAGAGAAAAGCTGAATTGCAGGAGTCAGACTTGGAGAATAGACTATATGGCCTTCTGGAATTTTCAGAGAAACCGAACGTTCAGCACAATCAATCACAGCTGCATTTGCTGTTAACCAATCCATTCCCAAGATAACATCAATGTCAGAGTTGCCCAGAATAATTAAGGAAGCCGGAAACGAAGAGCCACCAATCTCAATTTGATTGCCATGGCTGATATGAGCAGCCCTCATGTTTGATTCGCAGCGAAAGCGTGGTGGGCCCATAACCCACAGGTCCCAGGATCAAAACTTGGCTCTGATACCAATTGTAACTACCTCGGTGAATTACGCTCTTAGTTACATGCCTGGATGAGCGAAAGTGGTTAAAATAGTACGGTGGGGCCCAGGGCCACTCACGGTAGACCTTTCGGCCGTCCTAACCACTTTCAGAACATCGGGACAAGAACGAGCGGCGTAATCGACAGGCGAAGGGATCAACTGCATACACAAGTGAGTATGTATGCAAGCCACATACAACAGTCCTCAAAGCCATTCCATCTAAAAGAAATAGAAATATTGCAACGCCATATGGCAAGATCCAAATATCCTAGATAGACATAATAGTTTCAGATAGCTCCTCATACATCAAACATCAGAGTATCAGGCGGAAGCGGAAAATAAGATCCGAGTACGGATAAGAAGCAAATCGGCATAAGATGCCACATAAATAAACACATCCCGCCCACAGATCTCACGGATCCCCGTTCCCGGAATCTCTACACCGAGTGATCGTTGCCAACATCATCCGTCTCCTCCACCCAGTATCCATCTTGCGAGTACACCTGTTCATCTGAATCAAACAATTTATCTTGTGAGACCCTAGGGGTACTCAGCAAGTCTTTATGCCTCTAAAGGGGACACAACCTGGGGTGACGCAATTGCAGCAAAAGATAATAACTAACAAGTCTATAGATAGTCGCTAACCATCCGCCTAACCAATGAGAGACGGATACCCGTGAATTAAGAACAACAGTTATAACAGTATAATTAAAAGATCCATCCTCCTCCTCGCTTACCAACGAGGAAGCGGACGAACAAACCCCATCCGTTGGCAGTTTTAATAACCATTCCATGAGTATTGCACTATTTACTAATCAGGTACTCAGTCAATTTTAAAGCGCTACTTTAGTGAGACTTGTCTAGGATCGAGAAACTGTGCTCCAAGTCGTCCATAACCGCGGACACGGCTTTCAGAAAGATTTACCCTGCAGGGGTGCACAAATAGCAACACACACTCGATCAACCTCGGAAAAACCAAATCAAAACCCAACGAGGCATTCACGACAAAGCGATCACAGGATTCAGAAATATTTCAGGGGGCCACCCCACTAAGCTACCCGCAGCGAAGTTGGCCGGCTCCGGAACGGACCCAGGGTTTGTGTGGACGGCGGTAAACGACTGGGAACCCGAAAGTGTGACTGGGCTTGTCGATACAGCGAAAACGTGTCACGATCCAAAACAGTACAGGTGCTCCACGCACAATCGTAAATAAGCAGTAAACATGGCATAAGTACATGATAGGAATAAAACCCCAAACTAATTGTGGCCCCAAGAAATAGAAATGAATCAAGCTCTGGCTCATGGGGGTCCATAAGGCCTCCCGGATGTGGATAGTGCGAATAGTCAAGGAACAGGAATCAAGTACTCGGGGTCCTACGGGACACAAGTGAGCATGAAGAACCAAATAGCAGATATTGCTCACCGGTGCCTCTTTCATTAGTTATCCCATTACTACTCAAGTTAAGTTGTTTAGGTACCTCGTTATTCATCAGACACTCACATACCCTACACATGCTTTTCTAAGACTCGCATGGCTCAAACAACTCCTGTAGTAATGGCTCATGGGATGGAGGAACAAGCTTCGGTGGGGTTTAAAAGTAAAGTCTATGCAGTACTTGGGATCCAATTTAATGCAATCGCGACTCAATGATGCAAGAATAAGATAGAGGCAATAGGTACTATATGTATGCAAGCATGTGGTAGTGCTTGCCTGGCAGCTCGGTTGAAGCGAGAGATGGATCTGGGTAGAACTCCTGTGATTTCTGATAATTCTCCTGCGGGGCGTCTATTCAAAGAAGAACCAAACAAACAAGGGACAACATAAATAAAGTGCACAAGCATATGAATTAAAATGCGACAAGCAAACAAGCATGCCACTATGAATGATGCACAATTTACATGGCATTAAAGTAGCATGGCAAGGGTGAGGTGTGGGTACAAGAATAAAGCATTTTTATTATTTAATCGGTCAAGTTTTATTGGCATAAACAGTTCTGATTTCTAATAATGACATGATGCATGCTTCAATTCAGAACAAGGAATGCATAGATAGAACGGGCTCGTCACGCTGATCGATTTAGACATATTATTTGTTAAATTTGGAGTTATAGAATTGAAGTTATTAATTTATTAAGAAAAGGGCATTTTATTGTAATTTTAATCATCTCGAAATTTTAAAGTGGACAAACATTATTTTAAATAGCATATGTGAATTCCTCACATTTTTCTTATTCAAAAACATATATCATTTGTATTATTTGGATTTATAATTTTAAAGTTATTTGAAACAGATTTAAAATCTTATTTAAACATTTCTGAATTTGTTTTATTAAAACAGTTAAACGGAAAAACTTTTTATGCTCGATCTCTCCTAGCCACAGTCACACAGGTGCGGTCAGTGCTGACTGGGCGGATTCGACGCGCAGGACCTTTTCTTACCGCACACTCAGCCAGCTGTACAGACTGACGGGCGGGACCGGCCAATCCACGGGGCCACACACGGGCGCGCCAGCAGGGGCCTGCCACGTGTGGGATCCGGGGGAGCACGGGTTGATAAACTCAAAACCACGGGGGCCTTCTAGCAAAACCACACAAGGGCTGACTCGTGGGGACGCTGGGGCTGCGAAGGACTTGGGCGTGATCGATAGAAGTTGCGGGGGGGGGGGGGGGGGAGGGGGGTTTCGGGAAAACGACGCTAGTGCTCCGACTGAACCTGTCGCCTATTCTCTGAACCGCGGCGACAACCCGACAACGTCGGCGAGTTCCGGCGAGGCTAGCGTCGGCGTTACGACGAAACTCGCGACGCCTCTAAAACAAAACGCGGAGAGGGGTCTACCAGCTACAGATCGCGTGCAGGATGGAACGCCGGAGAGGGACTGTACCGGGCGGAGGGCCTCGAGGAATAGGAGGGAACGCACGGCCTTGAATTGCCCGTCGGCAGAGCACATCACCGGCAGGAGCCAAATTCAGGCGGTGCTCGGCTCACGGAGGGGAGGAAAAGGAAGAGAACGAGGGTGGCGCTCACCTTGACTGATTCCCCAGGGAATCAGAAGATGGGACGGCCGGAGCGGAGGGGGACGATGAGGTCGCGGCGGTGGTGCACGGTTCACTGCCGAGGGGGCAGCTCCGAGCGGGTCCGGCTCCTCCTAGCAGGCTGTAACGACGCCAAGATTCGCAGCGGTGCTTCCCGGCGAGTCCTCGGTCGCCAACTAGGACGGAATTGGCGTCGTGGGGCTATGACCGGCGGTGGCCATGGCACGCAGGAGAGGAGGGAGAGGGGAAAATGAAGACGGGCAGCTAGGGTTTGGCAGCGCGGCGCGAGAGGATAAGGGCGGGTAGGTCACGCGTTCGGCGTGCTTGCTGACGCGGATGACGACGGGGATGGCCACCTGCCGCTGCCGTCTGTCATTGAGCAGAGAGGGGAGGCGACGGAGAAGAGGAATAGAGGGAGACGGCGGTAACGGCGAAGGGGTACGGGCCAGGGAAAGAAAAGGGGCGGCCCAGGAGGAAAAGAAGGGGCGGGCCGGGGCTGTTGCTGGGCTGCGACCAGGTAGGGTGGGCTGCTGCTGGGGCTCTCTCTTGTTTATTTTCTTTTTATTTATTTAATTGTTTTGTTTTTGTTTTGTTGCAGATTCAAGCAAGCCCATAAAATAACCCTTTTTGGAAGTTTTTGCAAATTTTGATTATAGGGAAAAGAAGATGGATATGGAGTGAGGTGAGGGTCTTGGTGCACATGGCAAGAAACAAGATCAAACAAAGAGGTGAAAAGGGATGGGGTGGTTTTGTTGATGCATGATCAAGATGATGAGGGCTTAGCAAGAGCAATAAAGAAAGATCCAACAAGAGTGGTTTCACAATGACCCATGCTCCATTTCAAAAAGTACAAACATAACCAAAGAATAGAATGGTGGTGATTTGCATGGCCCATGCATGGGCATTAATGCTAGGTTTTATCTTGTGAAAACAGAATAAATAACCATGGCATTTATACATATGCATTCCAAAATATGGTGTAGAGCCAAGCTAAAGGAAATATAATTGGATCCATCCCAACCCACATGAGCTAGATTAAATGCTAAAAGAAAAGTAAAGCTCATGGATAATTAGGATGGTGGAATTATAAAGTGGTGACAAGGAAAAATGGTGGAGTGGAATAAAAGATATTCCCCCAACTCAACTTGGGCATCAAGCATTTATCAAGATTCATTACAATATATCAAGAGCCAAATAGAAATAATAATGCATATGAGAGAAGAACCAAATGAAAAGGGTTTTATATGATGCTCAAATGCAAGGTGGCATGATGACATGAGCATGATATAATTATGGTGCAACAAATGTATGTAGGAAGTAGCCATTATATTACTAAACCATGTAGTATTACATATGTTAGACAGATGGGATGCTACATCATTGAAGATGAAGAATTCTATATAGTGTTGTTCGTGATGATGCCATGAGTTGGGTTGTGGATTCAGGTGCATCCTTCCACATTACATCACACAAGGAGTATTTCACGTCCTATACCAGCGGCATTACTGGCCAGGTAAGGATGGGAAATAGTGGTTCGTCAACTATTGTTGGCAAGGGCACTATATGCATTGAGACAAACACAGGCTGCAGGTTGGTGCTCGTTGACGTGAGACATGTTCCTGACATACGGCTGAATCTGTTGTCAGTTGGAAAGCTTGATGACATTCGCGATGGAAGTTATTTTTGTGATGCAAAATGGAAACTCACCAAAGGATCTTTGATTGTGGCTCGAGGAAGCAAGCAAGGATGTCTCTATGTGACTAAAACCAAGCTATGCAATGATGTGTTGAATGTCGCCGAAAATGATACTTCGGTTGATTTGTAGCACAAGAGGCTTGGGCATATGAGTGAGAAGGGCATGCAGGCTCTTGCTCGCAAGGATTAACTTCCTGAGTTAAAAGGTATAACCTTGAAACCCTGTGAACATTGTTTTGCTGGCAAACAACATAGGGTTTCTTTTCATACAGGCCCGCCGCATCGAGCGGATAATGTTCTTGACATTGTGCACACCGATGTTTGCTCCATGACCGAAAAATCCCTCGGTGGAGCATTATACTTTGTGACATTCATTCATGACCATTTGAGGAAGATATTTCTCTATGTGTTGAGAAACAAGTGGCAGGTGCTCGACATCTTCAAGCAATTCCATGCCAAGGTTTAGAGAGAAACTGGCAGGAAATTGAAGTGCGTGAGATCAGACAATGCTGGTGAAAATACCGCAGTCCCTTTGAGAGGTATTGTAGAAAGTTTGGCATCAGGCTTGAGAAGTCTCCACCAAAGACACCACAGCTGAATGGACTTGCAGAGAGAATGAATAGGACTCTTACCGAGAGGGTCACAACTCTTCTCTCTCATGCAAAGTTACCTAATTCCTTTTGGGCTGAAGCTTTGCATCATGCTATGTATGTACTAAACCTGTCCCCCTCAGTTCCTCTTGCAGGTGATATTCCTCAGAGAGTTTGGTCAGGGAAGGAAGTTTCATACAAGCAATTGAAGGTCTTTGGGTGCAAGGCATTTGTGCATGTCCCGAGGGACGAGAGATCCAAGCTTGATAGCAAGACAAAATAGTGCATCTATCTCAGCAGTCCAAGTGATGAATTTGGATACAGATTGTGGGATCCAATCAAGAAGAAGACATGTAGAAGCCGAGATGTGGTTTTCATTGAAGATGAAACAATACAAGATATTGGGAAACCGGAGAAGCCGAAGGCCACCACACCTTAGGTTGACTTGGATCCAGTTAACCCTCCTCTCGTGCATCATAATCACGGGGGAGATGATGATGCTGAAGACGAAGATGATGCAACTGAACAAGGCAGTACAAGTGAGGGACATGAACAACAATCAAATGAAGATGATGATGATGATGATCAAGGTGATGTTAATCCACCTGATTCCCCACCACTAGTGCAGCAGTTGAGGAGAAGTGGGAGAGATCCTACACCTTCCACAAGGTATCCACCACATCAATATGTGTTGATGACTGATGCAGGTGAGCCCTCATGCTATGAGGAGGCAGTGTCTGACGAGCACAATAATGAATGGTCAGAAGCCATGCAGGATGAGATGAAATCCCTATATGAGAATGATACCTTTGAGTTGGTGTCTTTGCCAAAGGGCAAGAAAGCGCTCAAGAACAAGTGGGTGTACAGAGTAAAGACTGAAGAGCATAGCTCACATCCAACGTACAAAGCTAGATTGGTTGTGAAAGGTTTTAGTCATAAAAAGAGTATTGACTTCGATGAGATATTCTCTCTAGTGGTCAAGATGTCTTCGATCCGAGTTGTGCTAGGCATGGCTGCCACCATAGACTTGGAAATTGAGCAACTCGACGTGAAGACAACATTCTTACATGGTGACCTAGAGGAGGAGATATACATGGAGCAGTGTAACACCCTCAAACCGGCCCTATGCAAATTTCAGCCCTTTCCGCCAAAACCCGCATAGAAACGATTCAAGGACGCTCACCAGGCACTTTCATGCGGGTGGACAATGAAGTAATACCATTACACAACAGTCCTCGATGGGACCCACAGAACAGATATATATATACAACAACGACTCAGCGAGTCAAGAATACAGATATACAGTACAAAGATCCAAATCACCTTGAAATCGATACAGCGTCCGAGTACGGACAAGATGCAAATGGGGCTAAGAGCCCTGAAGAATAACCAATGGCGTCCATAACCTTGCCCAGGCCAAGCCGGAAGGGTAACCCTGCTAACGACATCGATCTCAAACCTGCTAAAACAAAAGGGGTGCCGACAAAGGGCTAAGGAAAAAGAGGAGCATCAGTACTGAGGCCAGTACACGGCGAGGCTAGATTCGGCGGCTCTCGCCTACATAGGTATGGTGGACTGAAGCGGCATCGCAACATGCACTAAACAACCTATAGAGACTCAATGCAACTGTCGGCTATTAGAGAGGGATAAGAGAGACCTATTCGGATCCAACCTGATACTAACACCAATCATACCCATCCTGGTATTCCCCCTCGAGACCAAACGAGGAAGTCAAACTGAGGAACTCACATAGTTGGCAGTTTTATTCATTCCATTATAGTTGCAACACTTACTAGTCAGATATAGATAGCATGAGTCATCCTGATAGCATAAGTAGTGGGCAGTTTTAGTTAACCATTCAGTGGTAGTTGCAGTACTTACTAGTCAGATACAATTAGCATGAGACATCCCAAACCCAGCAGTTCTTGGCACTTTTATTTCATTCCATTGGAGTTGCGATACTTACTAGGCAGATATAACAGGACACGATACACCCCAGTTCCACCAGTTGTTGGCACTTTTATTATCCATTCCATTGTAGTGAAGCTGATTACTAGTCACATATTAAGTCAAATTTGTAGCACTACTTTAGTTACGCTTGTCTATGATCGAGATATTGTGCTCCAAGTCATCCATAACCGCGGACATGGCTTTCAGAAAGATTTACCCTGCAGGGGTGCACAAATAGCAACACACACACGATCAACCTCGGAAAAACCAAATCAAAACCCAACGAGGCTTTCACGATAAAGCAATCACACGATTCATAAAAGATTTCAGGGGGCCACCCCAGTAAGCTACCCGCAATGAAGTTGGCCGGCTCCAGAAGGGACCCAGGGTTTGTGACAATGGCTGTAAACGACTGGGAACCCGAAAGTGTGACTGGGCTTGTCGATACCGCGAAAACATTCCACGTTCCAAAACAATACAGGTGCTCCACGCACAATCGTAAATAAACCAGTAAGCATGGCATAAGTACATGATAGTAATAAAACCCCAAACTACTTGTGGCCCCAAGAAATAAGAAATGAATCAAGCTCTGGCTAAGGGGGATTCATAGACTCTCCCGGATGTGGATAGTGCGAATAGTCAAGGAATATGTATCAAGTACTCGGGGTCCTACGGGACACAAGTGAGCGTGGAAGAACCAAATAACATCTATTGCCCACCGATGCCTCTGCATTAGTTATATCTATTCCCAGCATTTTAACACTTGCATTTAAAGTCATGATCATCTCCACCATTAAGCATCTCCACCATTTATCATGTGCCAACTCGCCGTCAACGGTGGAACGACAACAACGCGAAGCAACACATAAGCAATCAACTACGACTCGCAAGGCCGGCTATCTATCAAACAACAGGCAATAGGATGTGTCCATGGCAATATAGAGGCTGCACAGGATATAACGGGTGCAAGGAAACCAAAGCATCGCGACACGGATAGCAATAGATCAACAGGAGGAAATAAAGACTATAAATGCAAAATAGGTAGAAGGGGGAGAGATGCTCGCCTGGGAAACACTGCCGAAGGTTTATATCCGGAGAACTTGTTGATACTCGCATCAACTCATCGGCCTAATCCGCGAAGAAGCAAACACTAGAAGAAACACCGGATGCAATATTTAATACTACGCAGAAGATCCGGCATGCTTATGATATGATGCATGGCATGGCACATATGCGGTGCAATTAGGCAATATTAAGCGGAACCAGGATCCCGACAATTAGTTAATAGGTTCGAGGTATTTATCTACCCCGCAATTTAAATGTTGTATGAACAAGGCAAAATATGGCATCAGTTCTCTACACAAATTTAAATGGAGTCCAGAATAAGACGAAGATATCCCGCAGATGGACTCCATATTTAATTATGAGGTGAATCGACAATATACCCCCAAACAAATGAGTATGTATGCGAGCATGAACCATCTAATATGCAACAATTGATAATGTCATATTATAAAAATAGGGGCTTAGGGTCACACATCTGGGTTCGGAAGATCTTGGTTCCGGGAGTTTAGGTCTAGGTCTCAGGGTTCGACAGGGGGAACAGTTCGACGGGAATGTTCTTGGAAAACGGAAGTAGAGCTTGGCGTTCCGGGAAGAAGGACTTGATTTGGCGTCAGGGGCGCATCGGATTCGCCCCGGTCGGTGTCGATCTTGTCGTCGTGAAGATCTTGTCGAGTCAGCGCCATCGAGTCGATCTTAGCGTGCGGGATGAAGAACTTGGCGTTCTGCGTCGGCGACCTCGGTGTTCCGAGGTGAAGTGCTTGTCGTTCCGGTGGCGATCTTGGCGGTCAATGGGTTCGGGTCTTGGTGTCCGAGGGGGAGAACTTGGCGTCCTTGTCGAAGTGCTTGAGCGCCGGACTCGGGTTCGGCGCCGATGGCCTGGTGTAGTCCTCTGGGTCTCGTCTCGTGTCGGTCTCGGTCTCACGAAGGCCGGAGATCTTGTCGGGACAATCCGTGTGGTGATAAACTTGCATCGGCATAGGGTTGGTTTGTCCGAGGGGGAGATCTTGTCAACATCACCGGGGCAGATCTTGCAGCTCCACGGGCCATCTAGGTACAACGAACCATCCAAAGACGGGCATGTGGCAGCGGGACAACCCAAAGCATGTCCCGTGCGGACACTGGCCCGAACACCTTGCGGGCGTCGTGCTTGTGCTGCAGGAAGGCGGGATACCCGACGTGCTTGCTGGTCGGAGGCGAGGCCTTCGCATGCTGCAGAGTCGCTTGAGGGCACGGCGATGAGGTGGAGGGCCGGCAGCGGCTGAACCTGGGAAGGCGGGGACGGAAACCACGGGGGTCGGAGGAGAGCTTGGGGTGGCGCCTGCCAGGGAGGCGGCGAGCTTGCAGGCCTGGCAGAGGGAAGGTGAGGATGCGGGGTGCGGTTCCCACGAGGCGAGGAACGGCAGGGGAAGGCGGCAATGACGGGAAACAGGGGAGGCCGCGCGCTGGGGAGGGCTGCCAGGGCGGTCGAAGTCGCTGCCGCGACAGCAGCCGGAGCTGTGGGCTCGAGGAAGGAAGCGGGGCCTGGCGGCGCCGACGCGGAGGACGGCCAGAGGAGGTGGCGACGGGGTCGCGCAGGGCCGGGCTCGAGGATTAGCCGGGGGCGGGGCGAAGAGGCGGCGAGCTCGCCGGAGGAGACGGGCGAGCCGGAGAGGTGGCGGTCCGGGGTGGTGACGGGGGAGCTCGGGCGGCGCGCAGGTCTGCCCCGACCAGGGAGGAGGCGGCTGGCGACGAGGCGAAGGGTCGAGGTTCAGGGGTACAGCGCAGGGGTCGGGAGAGGGAGCGGCGACGGGGGAGCTCTCGCCGTTGTCGCAGTGGCGGGGATGATGCGGGGAGGAGCGCCGCCAGCGGAGCTCTGCAAGCGAGGGAGAGGACGAAGGCGAGGGGAGGGGCGATCGGGGCTACCAGGTGGGTGAGGCGACGCGGTCGCACGGGGTGGGCCAAGGGGAGCTGTCGGTGGTGGGGGTGGGGCCAGGCGACGTGGTGCGCGTGTTGGGGTGGAGTGCAGGACGCGTGCGCGTGCGTGTGGGCGAGTTGGGTGTGGCGGCGGGGCAAGGAGTGTGGGGTTTGGGGGTAGGGTAGGTGGGATCTAGGGTTAGGGTTTGAATTTTATTGGAGGTGGCCGGCTGGGCTTTCGGGCCTAGCAGGCTGCCTCCTAAAAATAATATCAAAATTTTATTTATTTCAAACAAGGCTTTTAGAAGCCGTTTGTTGACGAAACGATAATATTCCGGACAAGCCCGGGTTTTAATTTGAAAGTGAAGACGGGGTATTTAGAAAACCGAAAAAGGTTTTTCGTAAATAGTTTCAAAACAAATCATGCATGATGATGACAATGCTCAAATGCAATTTGGCATGATGACATGAGCATACGGTCATGATGATGCAATGCACAAAAACACAACGATTTTCTAGTAGTGGTTTTAGCGGGGCGCCACAATTCGACACCACTAACAAGGGATCTCGCCCTCGAGATCTGCCTCATGGTACCGGGAAGAAGGCCGACGATCAGAATCTTCTCACTTCGGGTAGATCCCCGCGACACCACTAACAAGATTGTTGCTCCATCTTGAAATCGGTGACAGCACGAACAAGGGGTCGTTGTCCATGGTCATCGAGAAAACACTCCGGGAACAAAGGATGAAGGTAAAGGTATCAAGAGATAAGGCCACCTTTAACTTCCGTGGACAAAGCGAAATTGCTTGATCCACCGATTCGATGTACAAAAGTGCACAGTAAGAGGCGGGTAGGGTGATCAGTCCATCCCGTACTCAAAGCATCCTTGTGTAAATGAATCGCAGAATCGTGCAACCAACTCTCGGGATTTAGACTGAAGATCTTCACAAGCGGTGTTCGGAACAAGAGGGGGGAACGGTTCGACGGGAACGTTCTCGGAAAACGGAAGTAGAGCTTGGCGTTCCGGGAAGAAGGACTTGATTTGGCGTCAGGGGCGCATCGGATTCGCCCCGGTCGGTGTCGATCTTGTCGTCGCGAAGATCTTGTCGGGTCAGCGCCATCGAGTCGGTCTTGGCATGCGGGATGAAGAACTTGGCGTTCTGCGTCGGCGACCTCGGTGTTCCGCGGTGAAGTGCTTGTTGTTCCGGTGGCGATCTTTGTGGTCAATGGGTTCGGGTCTTGGTGTCCGAGGGGAAGAACTTGGCGTCCTAGTCGAAGTGCTTGAGCACCGGACTCGGGTTCGGCGCCGATGGCATGGTGTAGTCCTCCGGGTCTCGTCTCGTGTCGGTGTTGGTCTCATGAAGGCCGGATATCTTGTCGGGACAATCCATGTGGTGGTAAACTTGCATCGGCATAGGGTTGGTTTGTCCGAGGGGGGGATCTTGTCAACATCATCGGGGCAGATCTTGCAGCTCCACGGGCCATCTGGGTACAACGAACCATCCAAAGACGGTCATGTGGCAGCGGGACAACCCAAAGCATGTCCCGTGCGGACACTGGCCCGAACACCTTGCGGGCGTCATGCTTGTGCTGCAGGAAGGCGGGATACCCGACATGCTTGCTGGTCGAAGGCGAGGCCTTCGCATGCTGCAGAGTCGCTTGAGGGCACGGCGATGAGGTGGAGGGCCGGCAGTGGATGAACCTGGGAAGGTGGGGACGGAAACCACGGGGGTCGGAGGAGAGCTTGGGGTGGCGCCTGCCGGGGAGGCGGCGAGCTTGCAGGCCTGGCGGAGGGAAGGTGAGGACGCGCAGGGGCGAGCTCGGAGAGGGCGCGGGGTGCGGTTCCGACGAGGCGAGGAACGGCAGGGGAAGGCGGCAATGACGGGAAACGGGGGAGGCCGCGCGCTGGGGAGGGCTGCCAGGGCGGTCGAAGTCGCTGCCACGACAGCAGCCGGAGCTGTGGGCTCGAGGAAGGAAGCGGGGCCTGGCGGCGCCGACGCGGAGGACGGCCAGAGGAGGTGGCGACGGGGTCGCGCAGGGCCGGGCTCGAGGATTAGCCGGGGGCGGGGCGAAGAGGCGGCGAGCTCGCCGAAGGAGACGGGCGAGCCGGAGAGGTGGCGGTCCGGGGTGGTGACGGGGGAGCTCGGGCGGCGCGCAGGTCTGCCCCGACCAGGGAGGAGGCGGCTGGCGACGAGGCGAAGGGCCGGGGTTCAGGGGTACAACGCAGGGGTCGGGAGAGGGAGCGACGACGGGGGAGCTCTCGCCGTTGTCGCAGTGGTGGGGATGATGCGGGGAGGACCGCCGCCAGCGGAGCTCTGCAAGCGAGGGAGAGGACGAAGGCGGGGGGAGGGGCGATCGGGGCTAGCAGGTGGGTGAGGCGACGCGGTCGCACGGGGTTGGCCAAAGGGAGCTGTCGGTGGTGGGGGTGGGGAAAGGCGACGTGGTGCGCGTGCTGGGGTGGAGTGCAGGACGTGTGCGCGTGCGTGTGGGCGAGTTGGGTGTGGCGGCGGGGCAAGGAGTGTGGGGTTTGGGGGTAGGGTAGGTGGGATCTAGGGTTAGGGTTTGAATTTTATTGGAGGTGGCCGGCTAGGCTTTCGGGCCTAGCAGGCTGCCTCCTAAAAATAATATCAAAATTTTATTTATTTCAAACAAGGCTTTTAGAAGCCGTTTGTAGACGAAACGATAATATTCCAGACAAGCCGGGGTTTTAATTTGAAAGTGCAGATGGGGTATTTAGAAAACCGAAAAAGGTTTTTCGAAAATAGTTTCAAAACAAATCATGCATGATGATGACAATGCTCAAATGCAATGTGGCATGATGACATGAGCATGCGGTCAAGATGATGCAATGCACAAAAACACAACGATTTTCTAGTAGTGGTTTTAGCGGGGCGCCCCAATTCGACACCACTAACAAGGGATCTCGCCCTCGAGATCCGCCTCATGGTACCGGGAAGAAGGCCGACGATCAGAATCTTCTCAGTTCGGGTAGATCCCCGCGACACCACAAACAAGATTGTTGCTCCATCTTGAAATCGGCGACACCATGAACAAGGGGTGGTTGTCCATGGTCGTCAAGAAAACACTCCGAGAACAAAGGATGAAGGTAAAGGTATCAAGAGATAAGGCCACCTTTAACTTCCGTGGAGAGAGCGAAATTGCTTGATCCACCGATTCGATGTACAAAAGTGCACAATGAGAGGCGGGTAGGGTGATCAGTCCATCCCGTACTCAAAGCATCCTTCTGTCAATGAATCACAGAATCGTGCAACCAACTCTCAGGATTTAGACTGAAGATCTTCACAAGCGGTGTTCGGAACAAGAGGGGGGAACGGTTCGACGGGAACCTTCTCAGAAAACGGAAGTAGAGCTTGGCGTTCCGGGAAGAAGGACTTGATTTGGCGTCAGGGGCGCATCGGATTCGCCCCGGTCGGTGTCGATCTTGTTGTCGCAAAGATCTTGTCGGGTCAGCGCCATCGGGTCGGTCTTAGCGTGCGGGATGAAGAACTTGGCGTTCTGCGTCGGCAACCTCGGTGTTCCGCAGTGAAGTGGTTGTCGTTCCGGTGGCGATCTTGGCGGTCAATGGGTTCGGGTCTTGGTGTCCGAGGGGGAGAACTTGGCGTCCTTGTCGAAGTGCTTGAGCGCCGGACTCGGGTTCGGCGCCGATGGCATGGTGTAGTCCTCCGAGTCTTGTCTCGTGTCGGTCTCGGTCTCACGAAGGCCGGAGATCTTGTCGGGACAATCCATGTGGTAGTAAACTTGCATCGGCATAGGGTTGGTTTGTCCGAGGGGGAGATCTTGGCAACATCACCGGGGCAGATCTTGCAGCTCCACGGGCCATCTGGGTACAACGAACCATCCAAAGACGGTCATGTGGCAGCGGGACAACCCAAAGCATGTCCCGTGCGGACACTGGCCCGAACACCTTGCGGGGTGACGTGCTTGTGCTGCAGGAAGGCGGGATACCCGACGTGCTTGCTAGTCGGAGGTGAGGCCTTCGCATGCTGCAGAGTCGCTTGAGGGCACGACGATGAGGTGGAGGGCCGGCAGCGGCCGAACCTAGGAAGGCAGGGACGAAAACCACGGGGGTCGGAGGAGAGCTTGGGGTGGCGCCTGCCGGGGAGGCGGCGAGCTTGCAGGCCTGGCAGAGGGAAGGTGAGGACGCGCAGGGGAGAGCTCGGGGAGGGCGCGGGGTGCAGTTCTCGGGAGGCGAGGAACGACAGGGGAAGGCGGCAATGACGGGAAATAGGGGAGGCCGTGCGCTGGGGAGGGCGGTCAGGGCGGTCGAAGTCGCTGCCGCGACAGCAGCCGGAGCTGCGGGCTCGAGGAAGGAAGCGGGGCCTAGCGGTGCCGACGCGGAGGACAGCCAGAGGAGGTGGCGATAGGGCCGCGCAGGGCCGGGCTCGAGGATGAGCCGGGGGCGGGGCGGAGAGGCGGCGAGCTCGCCGGAGGAGACGGGTGAGCCGGAGAGGTGGCGGTCCGGGGTGGTGACGGGGGAGCTCGGGCGGCGCACAGGTCTGCCCCAACCAGGGAGGAGGCGGCTGGCGACGAGGCGGAGGGCCGGGGTTCGGGGCCATAGCGCAAGGGTCGGGAGAGGGAGCGGCGACGGGGGAGCTCTCGCCGTTGTCGCGGCGGCGGGGACGATGCGGGGAGGAGCGCCGCCGGCGGAGCTCTGCAAGCGAGGGAGAGGACGAAGGCAGGGGGATCGGGGCTAGCAGGTGGGTTAGGCGACGCGGTCGCACGGGGTGGGCCAAGGGGAGCTGTCGGTGGTGGGGGTGGGGCCAGGCGACGTGGTGCGCGTGCTGGGGTGGAGTGCAGGACGCGTGCGTGTGCGTGTGGGCGAGTTGGGTGTGGCGGCGGGGCAAGGAGTGTGGGGTTTGGGGGTAGGGTAGGTGGGATCTAGGGTTAGGGTTTGAATTTTATTGGAGGCGGCCTGCTGGGCTTTCGGCCCTGGCAGGCTGCCTCCTAAAAATAATATCAAAATTTTATTTATTTCAAACAAGGCTTTTTGAAGCCGTTTGTAGACGAAACGATAATATTCCGGACAAGCCGAGGTTTTAATTTGAAAGTGAAGACGGGGTATTTAGAAAACCGAAAAAGGTTTTTCGAAAATAGTTTCAAAACAAATCATGCATGATGATGACAATGCTCAAATGCAATGTGGCATGATGACATGAGCATGCGGTCATGATGATGCAATGCACAAAAACACGGTGATTTTCTAGTAGTTGTTTTAGCAGGGCGCCACAAGCAGCCGGAAGGATTCGCGGTTCTAGGCAAGGAGAACCAAGTGTGCAGATTGAAGAAGAGCTTGTATGGCTTGAAACAAGCTCCTTGGCAGTGGTACAAGAAGTTCGAGTCATTCATGACTGAGCTTGGATACCATAAAGCACAACCTGATTATTGTGTCTTATTGAAGAGGTACGCCGAGGGTGACTTCATTATTCTCTTGCTATATGTCGATGACATGTTGATTGTTGGAAATGGCACAAAGAGGATTGCTCTCCTCAAGAAGGCATTGAGTAAATCATTTGCCATGAAGGATTTAGGACCAACTAAACAAATACTTGGTATGAAAATCTCCCGTGATAGATCAAAGAAGCTGCTTTGGCTCTCACAGGAACGATACATTGAGAAGGTACTTGAAAGGTTCAACATGAAAGACGCAAAGTCTGTTACCCCTCCACTTGCAGGCCATCAGAAACTGAGTTCAGAACAATGTCCCAGCAACAAGAAGGAGAAAGAAGAAATGAGTAAAGTACCTTACCAATCTGCCGTTGGTAGTTTGATGTATGCCATGGTGTGCACTAGGCCTGACATTTCCTATGTAGTTGGAGTTGTTAGCCGGTTCATGACAAATCCAGGTGACATGGGTATACCCTACAGGTACTCGAGCTTGGTATATACGGCCTAAATACGTAAAGGCCCACGGTGCCGCCAAAGCCCAAAAGAAGGACTCGAGTAACCTACGGACTCTCGATTGCTTGAAGAACAAGAAGAAGCTAAAGATAGAAAGTTTGAAGGGGAAAACCCTAACTTGTAACCGACTCGACCTGCTACCCGAGACCTAGCCTACCTATATAAACGCTAGGAGGGGGCGGCGAGGAGGACACATGCAACCCTAGTTTCCACAACCCTCGCCAGATTGCATCTGCGCACCATTGTAATCCTCGATTCCTTCGATAATTCCACGAGCAGACAAGCAGGAGTAGGGACCTCTACGAGGCCTGAACCTGGGTAAATCTTTGAGTCCCCTGTGTGCTTGTTTGCTAGCCGATAGATGTCTTCAACGCTCCCTCCTTCTCCAAAACCCAAGTCCATAACAATGGGCATTGATGAGTTAAACCCTCGTCAATTGGCGCCGTCTGTGGGAATTGGGAGTGCTGATGTTGTGGCTTCTTCGGCCCCATCAACCATGATCTACAACTCCGCAACAGCGGAGATCCGCCAGCTCTTCGGCGCGTTCGACTTCACTGTCCACACGCCGGCCACTCGCCCGGTCTTCGAGTCCGTGGGCGACGGAGTCAGCCTGGCGATAGGGAGCTTCCGCTTCCAAGTCGGTCAGATGGGCACGCTTCGCATGCCTGATCAGCCGACGGCACCGTCGATTGCCCCAGCATATGGGCTCCCTCCATCGATCGGCACCCTCAGTCAACTCAACACCCCGACAACAGTCGAGAACACGGTCAGCGACAACAGTCGCGACTCCGATCTGAGCGATCTAGCCACTGAAGATGGAACCTACGGTTCTAGATCTGAGAGTTGTGGGAGCAGCAGCTTCCCCAATAACTTCATGTGCGCCGTCATCAACGCAGGCGATACCTCTACCAACCGTGACAACGGTGGCAATCGCGGCAACAGAGCCGACCCGCCTAACAACGGCAACGGTGGCAATGGCGACAACGGCGGTAACGGTGGAAATCGCACCCCCGTCAACAATGGAGGAGCAGTCAAACCTCCAACCATACTAAATGAGCAAACCGGCGAACGCGTCGTGATCGGGCTCAACAAGCAAGAATGGGCTCGCTGCCGCGAGGCCCTACGAGGCGCTCCTCAACCCTTCGGATCCCCGCAAGAGCTGCTGATGGGCTATCACTGGCTCCTGAAGGAAGAATTCAAGCGCCAAGTACAAACAATCGCGCAACTCGACGCACGCAAAAAGACAGCAGATGAGTCGAGCCTTCGTCGTGCTAGGCTCTCCTTCCACGGAGGATCCTCCTCAAAGGGCAACGAGTGCCTCGCCAAGAAGCGGCAATCTCGGATGGCCCATCTCACCGAGCAAGAACGCATATAAGCCGCAAAGGTCCTCGACTTCAGCTCTATGACAGTGGACACACGGGGCAATGTGGTCCCCAAGACGCCGCAGGCTACGGTGACAGCGGCCACCATGTACCTCCTCAACAACTAGCCACCGGCTAGAGATTGATGGCTCAATGCACAGCGCCCAAAAAAGTGCTTGGTGCGTGGTTGATGTAGAGCTCGTTGGGAACCCCAAGAGGAAGGTATGATGAGCACAGCAGCAAGTTTCCCTCAGTTATGAAACCAACATTTAATCGAACCAGTAGGAGCAAGGAAACACCTCAAAGGTGTTACTAGCTGAGCTTTGGCAGGGCGCACTACTGGTGCTAGTAGCAACGTGGAGACCTGCACAACACAACCACAAAACTTTGTCCCCAACTAGCGATGAGGTTGTCAAACTCACCGTGTTTTGCGGAAAACAAAGGATTAAACGTATCGAATGGAAAGAAGTAAAAGTTTGCAGAAAGTAAACACAAAGCATTAAACAGTTTATAGATTGTATGTAAAGAAAAGGACCGGGATCCATAGTTCACTAGAGGTGGCTCTCCTTAGATAGATAACATGCTGGGTGAACAAATTACAGTGGGTCAATTGACAAACACTAAGAAAGCAATACATGCATATACTAATCATCTTGACTCATTTGAGACTTGATTGGGCATTATAACATAATACATAGACCGCCATCCAACTACATCTATGACTAATAATCCACCTTCAGGTTATCATCCGAACCCCCTCCAGTATTAAGTTGCAAGCAACAAATTATCTCTTTACGAACTGCGTGTAAAGTAAACAATACGATTGTTCTATGAACAAAGGATTGTTGTTTTCTCCCTAGTAGCAATAGCACATCTAGTACCTTAGAGATTTTTGTCACTTGCCCAGATTACCACAGGCATGAACCCACTATCGAGCATAAATACTATCTCTTTGAGTTGCTAGCATCTACTTGGCCAAGATAGCTACTAACAACGGAAAGCATGCAAGATCTCAAATAACAAAGACATGATAGAATCAATAATCAATCTGAAATAGCATCTCAATATCCATCGGATCCCCGCAAACACAACATGTATGAATTACAAATAGATGATCTTGATCATGAACGGAGCTCACACGATCTAAACATGAAAGCACAAAGGAGGAGAAACCAGCCATCTAGCTACTACATGGATCTGTAGTCCAAGGATGAACTACTCATGCATCACACCAGAGGCTTGCATGGTGATGAAGAAGGCCTCCAGGGTGAATTCCCCTCTTCGGCAGGGTGCCGGGAAGAGCTTCAGATCCCTCCCGATCTAGGGATGAAGATGACGGCGGCTACAAACTCTTTCGTGGATTTTTGATCGTGCGCTTAGGGTTTTCGTCCCGAGGGCAATATATAGGCGGAAGGAGAGGCCGAAGGGGTGTCTGGGCTGGCCACACCACCCCCTGACGCGGGCCAGGCCTGGCTACGCGGCCAGGTGGTGTGGCCGCCCTCTGGCCCTTCTCCGTCTCGTATTCTAGGACTTGATCACTTCCGGAAAATAGGCACTTTGGCTTCTGTCCCTACCAATTCCGAGAATATTCATTTTCTGACTTTCCTGGAACCAAAAACGGCAGAAAACAGGCAGCTGGCACTGTCGCTCTTGTTAATAGGTTAGTCCAAGAAATCATATGAAAAGTACTCCAAAGTTGGAACAAAACACAAGAAAGTGGATAAAACCAAGCATGGAACATCAAAAATTATAGATACATTTGGAATGTATCAACACCCCCAAGCTTAACTCCTGCTCGTCCTCGAGTAGGTAAGTGATAAAGAAATAATTTTTGAGGTGACATGCACCATCAAAGACTTGATCAAAGTATTTGCAAAACTCAAAGCTGGGATCATAGTACTTCAATCATAACATGAAAAACAAAGTTCTAGCAATAAGCAAAGAAACTATGATGCAACATGAAAAGGCAGAAACAAAAGATTCATGAATAACAATGCTTTGCAAGACGTTTGTTTGTTTCACATAAAGAAAACATAGCATAAAAGTATTCAGCTTGTCCCTCAATAGAGTAGAATATATAAATGCATAGGACACCTTCAAAGTTCATAAGAGTGACTAGATACAATAGTTTAAAACAAGCAACATCAAAGTATGCATCAATCAACTAGTCTTGGGACAATGCACATAGAACTAAGAATGGCCACTATGCTCTCAAAGTAGGTGCATAAATATAGAAGGTGGAGACTCAATATAATGGTGGAAGAAAAGCCTTTGTAAAAGGAAGTAGGGATTAAAGTCTCATAAAGAGCTTCCAAAAATTATGGTACTTATAGCTTTCAGCTCTCATTGCCCCTATCATAAGCATCTTGAAGTAATTAAGGTTAAAGTGAACAAACTATGGTGTACATGCTTAACGAAGTATAAGTCAGAGATCTCATGTCCCTTGTATACGAGGGCCGCTCCTCATGCTACTCAAGTTTAGTCACCAATAAGTTCTTGTCATTGTAAGTACATGTGTATCATAGAGAACCGCCAACGGGGCACCCCTTGCCCGATGATACGGAAGAATCCCCATATCAAAATGACAAGGCAAGTAGACAACAAGCATCTCAGCATTCTTCTTATTTACCATGGGAATATGGTGCTTTTTTCTCTCTTTCCTCTTTTCATAGTATCTCTTTTTTTTCTCTTTTCTCTTTTTTTCTCAATATAGGACTCTTTTTTTATAAGAAGAATGCTTCATAGACAGCTCATTATGGTTACGCTGCAGGTTTCCACCATGTCAGCATGGATTAGACCAACGGCCCAGGCATTTCTCTAACACATATACATAACTCCATGGACTTACATGCTCCCCTTTCATTTCACACCGACGACATCCATATACAAAAGAGCATGATATCAACTAGGTACAAGTACCAAGTGCAATGTTGAAAGCGTTCCCCATGAAAGCATGGTTCTACTAATTACCAACAAATAAGTGCAAGCATATACAACATAGAAGACACAATGGTTCAAGTTTATTAAGGGCAAGCAAAGTAAAGTGTGCCATCAAGTTCGTGAGAGCTTTAATCACTAGTTTTCTCATAACAAGTGGAAGGTAAACAAAAGCATGAATATACTTGGAATAGCATAAGCTAGTAGGTAGGTATGGTGGAATCTTTGGAAAAACTTGGTTTAGGGAGTAGGATGCATGAGTGGAACTCATACTTTGTTGTGGAGGCTAGCAAAAGACTGGGAGCGACAAACTAAGAGAGCAATAATGGCCATAATCATGCAGAGCGGCAAAACATCATTGATCAAAGCATAAAGTGATACTACAAGTTGAAAACTAAAGGATCATAAAGGCTATGGTGACCTTGGATAGTCATAACATGGTGTGAACATGTGCCAAGTCTACCCAAATAAAGCATCAAAGGAGAATACCACTATACTATGCTTAAATATGCTAAAACAACGCATGATTCATCCAAGACATATTAAGAAATCTCAATTGTTTATAACAAGTCATGATACATCAAAGAATACTAAGCATAAAGCCAAAACAATATCAAGCATGGCATGAAAAAACATAGGCCACAGCCAAAAACAAGCTCTTTTTTCCACATAAGCATGAACTTTCCTACTCTTTTCCAAACCAAACCAAACTATTTGCAAACCAATGTATGAAAGAGGGGTTCCAACCAATTTATTCAGAAAACTAAGTAAACCAAGCAAACGAAAATGAAAAAGAAGACGCTCCAGGAAAAACACAATTGTGCATGAAACAATAAAAATGAAGTGTTTGAAAGAAACCTGGGATTTTTATTGATGAAGAAGGGGATGCCTTGGGCATCCCCAAGCTTTGACGCTTGTACTTCTTGGATATTTCTTGGGGTGAAATGCGTGGCATCCCCAAGCTTGAGCTTTAGTCCATCCTTCATCTCATTACTCGTTCCTTCCATACACTTGAAATTGTTTGCTTCATACAAAACTTCACACAATCTCATTAGCAACATTAGTGCACTTAAGATAAATAAGTCTTAAGGTTCAGTTCTAACACCAAATAAACTTCCATTAGAACACTAGCTACTGTAGCACTTCCCTTAAAAATCTCAATTCCCCAAAAGAACTCAAAAAGGAACCCACAAGAAGCAAATGCAGAAAATGGCAGAAATCTGTGAAAACAGACCGGCAGGTAAATACGAATTTTTTAGAAGACCTTATGTTGCTCAAGTCAAAAAGTGTTGATCTAACGAAAGTTAGATAACAACCTGGGGCAGAATAAAAAAAATTATAGCTCAATCCGACATACAAAGCTCTCTCACTAATTTTTACGGTGAAGCACAGAAATCTGTTTCGGGACAGCAACTTTCCCAATCATTACTTCTCTCTCATTAGAGGTTACTCTTGGCACAAAAAGGAAATAAAAAGGATAAGGAGAGGTTATTACAGAGGTAATAACTTCCAAGACTCATCTAAAACTTCCATAGTGCCAGCTGCCTATTTTCTACTATTTTTGGTTCCAGGAAAGTCAGAAAATGAATATTCTCGGAATTGGATGGGACAAAAGCCAAAGTGCCTATTTTTTTCGGAAGTGATCAAGTGCCAGAATACGAGACAGAGAAGGGCCAGGGGCCGGCCACACCTCCTGGCCACGCGGCCAGGCTGGGCCCGCGCCAGGGGGTGGTGTGGTGGCTCCGGGCACCCCTTCGGCCTCTCCTTCCGCCTATAAGTTGCCCTCAGGACAAAAACCCTAAGTACCCGATCAAAAATCCACGAAAGAGTCTGTAGCCGCCGTCATCTCCATCCCTAGATCGGGATGGATCTGAAGCTCTTCCCGGCACCCTGCCGGAGAGGGGAATTCACCCTGGAGGCCTTCTTCATCACCATGCAAGCCTCCGGTGTGATGCGTGAGTAGTTCATCCTTGGACTACGGATCCATGTAGTAGCTAGATGGCTGGTTTCTCCTCCTTTGTGCTTTCATGTTTGATCGTGTGAGCTCCGTTCATGATCAAGATCATCTATTTGTAATTCATACATGTTGTGTTTGCAAGGATCCGATGGATATTGAGATGCTATTTCAGATTGATTATTGATTCTATCATGTCTTTGTTATTTGAGATCTTGCATGCTTTCCGTTGTTAGTAGCTATCTTGGCCAAGTAGATGCTAGCAACTCCAAGAGATAGTATTTATGCTCGATAGTGGGTTCATGCCTCTGGTAATTTGGGCAAGTGACAAAAATCTCTAAGGTACTAGATGTGCTGTTGCTACTAGGGAGAAAACAACAATCCTTTGTTCATAGAACAATCGTATTGTTTACTTTACACGCAGTTCGTAAAGCAATAATCTGTTGCTTGCAACTTAATACTGGAGGGGGTTCGGATGATAACCTGAAGGTGGATTATTAGTCATAGATGCAGTTGGATGGCGGTCTATGTATTATGTTGTAATGCCTAATCAAGTCTCAGAGGAGTCAAGATGATTAGTATATGCATGTATTGCTTTCTCGGTGTTTGTCAATTGCCCCGCTGTAATTTTTTTACCCAGCATGTTATCTATCTAAGGAGAGCCACCTCTAGTGAACTATGGATCCCGGTCCTTTTCTTTACATACAATCTACAATCGTTTACTTTCTTCAAACTTTTCCTTCTTTCCATTCGATACGTTTAAGCCTTTGTTTTCCGCAAAACACGGTGAGATTGACAACCTCATCGCAAGTTGGGGACAAAGTTCTGTGGTTGTGTTGTGCAGGTCTCCATGTTGCTACTAGCACCGGTAGTGCGCCCTGCCAAAGCTCAGCTAGTAACACCTTTGAGGTGTTCCCTTGCTCCTACTGGTTCGATTAAACCTTGGTTTCATAACTGAGGGAAACTTGCTGCTGTGCTCATCATACCTTCCTCTTGTGGTTCCCAATGAGATCTACATCAACACCGCCATCAAGCATTTTTCTGGGCGCCGTGCATTGAGCCATCAAGCATTTTTCTGGCGCTGTTGCTGGGGAGTCAAGGACATCTTCACAAGGGGAGTCCCTCATAACCAATCTCTTTACTTTGTTGTTTTTGTTTTGCTTAGTTTTCTTTTGCTTTGTTTGCTTGTTTTGTTCTTCAAAAACACAAAAAATTAGTTTTACAAGTTTTCTTTCTTATTTGAAAACCCCAAAAAATGACTACTCCAGGAGCCAGAATACGAGACAGAGGGGAGCCCTGGGGTGGCCACACCACCTGGTGGCGCGGGCCAGGCCAGGCCGCGCCAGGGGGTGGTGTGGGCCCCCCAGGCACCCCCTCGGCCTCTCTCTTCACCTATAAGGAGCCTTCTGACCTAAAAACATTGGGAGGGTTTGACGTTTTTCTAGAAGGAGTTCCGCTCCGCCGCCACCACCATATTCCATGAAACAGCACCAGAAAGTCCGTTCTGGCACCATGCCGGGACGGGGAATTGGAGGAGATCATCGCCATCATCATCACCATCGCTTCTCCATCGACCATCCATGTTTCCCCCATCTATGAGTGAGTAATCCCCCGCTGTAGGCTATGGGGATGAGAGGGATTGGATGAGATCGTTCATGTAATGGCACCAGATTGTTAGGGCATAGTGCCTAGTATCTTTTATTAGTGCTTTATGACTTTGTTGCGACTTGTTGTGCTTAATGCTTGTCACTAGGGCCCGAGTGCCATGATTTCAGATCTGAACTTATTATTGATTCATTATGATAGTATTGTTTCTGGTCTTATCTACAAGTTGTATGCACACGTCGTTGTCCGGAACCTATGGTCCCGAAGTGATAGAAATCGGGGTAGCCAAAAGGGAAAGGCTTTGATGTGACAATCACATGTGTTCACAGAGTGTTAATGCTTTTCTCTGGTGCTCTATTAAAAGGAGCACCTTAATTGCTAGTAGTTCCCTAGAGGCCCCACTGCAAACGGGCTGGCAGGACAAAAGATGTTGTGCAAGTTCTCATTGCGAGCACATATGACTATATATGGAACACATGCCTAGGATTGTCTAGTACTTGGGTGCTTTATCTTATTTATCTGCAATTGCCCTATGTTCTGATTTCTATGTGAATTGTCTTGTCCATGCAACGCCCGTCCATCCATCCCTATGCCTACCGCACTCGAATCCCACTGTTTATTGCTTTCGTTACTACTGTCTTTGCTTCGCTACTTCTGTTACTTTACTATTCCTACTACAAAACTGTTGCTACTTATAAACTGCTGTGAGCAAGATTGTTTCCAGGTGTAGCTGAATTGACAACTCAATTGTTAAGGCTGATAAGTATTCTTTGGCTCCCCTTGTGTCGAATCAATAAATTGGGTTTCACTTCCCTCGAAAATACTGCGATACACCCCCTATACTTGTGGGTCATCAAGACTATTTTCTGGCGCCGTTTCCGGGGAGCATAGCTTTATTTATCAAGTTCACTTGGATTCTCTATTGTTCGCTGCTTTCCATCCATCATGTGTAAGTCTCGTGATGGCAAGGTTCCTATTTTACCATCCACTACAAGAAGAGGTACGGTTCTGAACACCTCTACCGCTCTTGATTCACCGTCTGTTCTGAGTAAGTTCCTTACACCACCACATACACATGCTACACACACTGCTACTACTTCTGAATCTGAAACTTCTGATGCTTATGATGCTGCTTCTACTGTGCTTGATAAGAGTGGTTCATTAGGTCCTTTCCTAGATGATACGATTGCTAGAACTATAGTTGGAAATACCGAAACTCCTAATGAACACACTTCTACACCTGTTAGCTCACCTGAGTCTAGTGAGAGTTATGATGCTGAAGAAGATTATGTTGAGATGACTGATGAGTTTATTGAAGAATGTAGGAACACTCATGATAGGAGCGCTGCTAAGAATCTCCTTGAGAGGCGTACTATTAGACCCAAATTATCTCCTGCTGCTAAGTTTGCTGCTTCTCCGGTAAACATTATAGATGAAGATTATGATTTCTCTCTCGATCTATCCTACATAGCTATTGTCGAGAAAGAACCTTTTGGCGGGACTAAGAATGAAAGTGCGGTAGCACATGTGAATGAACTTTCTACCATGAGTGGCTTGTTTTCTGATCATATTAAAATGCGTACTTACTTTGTTGCTAAGATTTTTCCCTTTTTCACTGAAAGGAGAAGCTACTTGGTTTGGTAATTTACCTCCTGGATCTATTGATAGCCCTGAGTGCTTGTTTAATACTTTCCTGCAGAAATATTTTCCTCCTAGTGCTAGACATGCTGTTTTGCAGGAACTTTTTCATTTTAAACAGGGAGAAAAAGAGGTATTGCCCAAATCTTGGGCAAGGTTTTGTGCTTTGATTCATGCACAGGCTGGAAGTCCATTACCTAAGAATGAACTACTTGATATATTTTATAATGGACTAACCGGAGAATCTAGGACATACCTAGATAGTTGTGCTGATTGTGTTTTCAGGAATAGGACTCCTAAGGAAGCTGAGGAATTAATGGCTAAAATAAGCAAGAATTATGAAGATTGGACTCCTCCTAATCAAGCTATTCCTGAAGTAATTGTACCTGAACCATCTATTCCGGTGCCTATTTCAACATCAAAGAAGAGGGGAGTTATTGAATTAAATGATGAAGTCATGAAGGAAGCTAAGAAATGTCTTAAGGAGAAGGGAATTAAAGCTGCAGATGTCAAGAATTTACCTCCTATAGAAGAATTATGTAAGCCTATTCCCTCTTCGCCCACTATTGAGGTACACTCTCTCCAACACTTTGATGAAGGTGATATCCCTTACTTGAAACCTCCTGATCAATGCTTAGAAGAATTTGATATCTTTATTGTTAAGCAAGATAACTTTAATAAAAGGGTGCAAAATCATCTAATGGAAAACACTAGAGCTATTGTTGAGTTGAAAGATATTGTGGAAAGAACCTCTAATGATCTTAAAATGATTGTTAAACACTTTCGAATGGTTCAAACTCAAATAGATGAACTTGTTAAAGTGCAAAACGACTTGCTAGTTAATGCTACTAAAGAAAAACACGCTTATGAAATTAGAACTAGAAGTGGTGCTGCTACCCGGGATCCTCTATATCCTGAGGGGCATCCCAAAAGAATTGAGCAGGATTCTCAACGAGCTGAAAATAGTGGTTCTAATCGTAAGAAAAGGAAAAACAAACATAAAACTGTTGTAGAACCCTCTGAACCTGCTATGGATCCTAATAGCATATCTATCTCTGATGCTGAAACTGAAAGTGGTAATGAAGAAAATGAAGTTCCTAATGAAGAAAAAGTTGAAGAAGAACCTAAAAACCACACTAAGACTACTAAATACACCAAAGAAGATTTTATTGCTAAGAAACATGGTAGTGAAAGAGAACCTTGGGTCCAAAAACCTATGCCTTTCCCTGATAAGAAACACAAGTCAAAGGAAGATGAACACTATAATAAGTTTTGTGAGTGGATGAAGCCCTTATTCTTGCAAATTCCTTTGACTGATGCTATTAAATTGCCTCCTTACTCAAAGTATATGAAGGACATTGTCTCGAATAAAAGGAAGATCCCTAATGAAGAAATCTCTACTTTGCTTGCTAATTATTCCTTCAATGGTAAGGTTCCTAAGAAACTTGGAGACCCAGCGATTCCAACTATCCCTTGCTCTATTAAGAACAGTTAAGTTAGAACCGCTTTGTGTGATTTGGGAGCTGGAGTTAGTGTTATGCCTTTCTCTCTCTATAAGAGGCTTCAGCTTGAAAAACTGATACCAACTGATATATCTTTGCAAATGGCTAATAAGTCTACCACTATTCCTGTGGGTATATGTGAGGATGTACCTTTCCAGGTGGCTCATAATTGCTTGATATTAACTGATTTTGTTGTGCTTGAAATGCCTGAAGATGATAATATGTCTATTATTCTTGGGAGACCTTTTCTTAATACTGCAGGAGCTGTTATTAATTGTACTCAAGGAAAGGTGACCTTCAATGTTAATGACAAGGAACATACTGTCTATTTCCCCAAGAAAATTGAAAGGACTTATGGTTCAAATTCAATTGAACATGTTGAAGGCATTCAAGTTGGAGAAATATATTGTCCCATACCAAAAGAAAAATTTGAAACTATTATGATCGGGACCATTCCTATCAAGGTTGAGGTAACATAATCATTAGTGGAATACAAAGTTTTGTCTCATATGCAATTGTTTTGGTAGCAAGACTTGATCAACCTTGCTAACAAAAGGATTCCATTGAACAAAACAATGTTTTCATTATGATTATCCCCGTTTATTTCTATCCTTTGCATTTTAGTTTTTGCTTTCGTTTAGTTTTCTTTGTGTTGTTAGTTGCTTGCATGCTAGAACTTCTGTAGTTCTAGCCTTATTTTTGTCCTTGCATCATGTTTCCAAAAATAAAAAAATATGTCTGTCAGAAAAATCATTCTTCTATTTCTGAAAAATGCCCAAAAATAAAGTGTCTCGAAAAATTCCAGAAAATTCATATTAAATTTTTACGTGAAAAAAGGGGCAGAGGAGTACCTGGTAGGTACCAGGGGGCCCACCAGGCAGGCACACCACACGGTGGCGCGGCCAGACCTGGGTGGCGCCATGCCCTGGTGTGGGCCACCCCTGGCCCCCCATTACCTCTCTCTACTGCCACTTTCTTCCCTCTCCCTGGTAAGCTCCAGTTCATAGCTCGAAATCCCGTTCTCTCTGTGCTTGCCCTCGATTTCTTCGATCTCTTTGCTCAGCCCATCTTTCTTGCTGAAATTTGGAGAAATTGTTCCTTGATATGTGACTCCTCCCCTTGTCCAAGTAGATTTGTGTTTAGTGGATTGTATGTTGAGTACTTTGCTGCTGTAGGTGACTGGTTTTGAGGGCTTGTAAGCTTGTTTGATGCTTAGAGATATAGTTTTGATGCATGTTTAGGCCTCTTGCTAGTCCCTGTGAGTAAAATCCTTCATTATATTTGCTTTGTAATCACTTGTTTAATAGGTGTTTAAATTTCAGAATAGAAGATGAGTGAACACCACCTAAACCAACATGAGCTTTGGGTGCCTGATGTCATGAAGGTCCACCGGGAGGAGGAAGTTTTTCCCTCCATTTATCCATGTTCTGAGTTCATGAGAGCTGCAGGAATTCTACAAGATTTCCACACTTTGGATTCTAATGCGGGCTTAGAGCACTTTTTGGAAGACGAACCTTGTCAATTTGTGAAGCTAACCATGTCTGTGGTGCAGGATTTAAAATTTAGTCACTCTTTGCCTAACCCCATGGTCCATTACAAAATTTACAAAATAGTTGTCAACCTTTCTCTTGATTATTTTTGTGCAGCTATTAAGGTACCTCAAAGGGGATCATGTAAGAAGATTAAAGCGAGACTGGAACCACTCATGGATTTATACGCAGAAATTTGTCAAGGGAGTAGCTTCTCGAAGGACAATGGAAAAATCGTAACATTCATCTTCCCTCCATTCGCTACTTTGCCTACTTTATTGCCAAGTGTGTTCTTGCTAGGAAAACTGCCAATAAGTTATCTTCGTTTGATTTAGCATTTATCTCTGCTGCTCTTAGACGAGATAGGTCCTACAACTTGGGTGCTTTGATAGCTTTCCATCTTGCTACTAACCGTGAGAAGGGTGGAATTTGTGGAGGCCTCATTGCTTCTCGTTTGCTAGCATTGCATGGTTTAGTGCGTCATCCTCTAGACCTACAATTTCCCATAGAGAGGCTTGATTTTAATTCCATGGTACGGCATAAATTTATTTCCTCGTGGGCTAGCTTGAGTGAGTTGTCTTATGAAATAACCTTTCTCAAAGCTCGCTGGCGAAAGAGCAAGTCCGAGCGTGTTGTTCTTTTGCCTGCACCTGTTTTGCTTAACCTTGATAACAGGGAAGGATGGTCCCTCACTGAGGAGGAGCTTGACACGTACTTGGGAGAGCTCTCCCAATAGAAGCAGGACACTAGAAGGGAGGTCACGGATGATTCGGTCTAGCCCTCGAATGAGGGAGAGCCTTCATATCAGCAGCCCGCTTATGATTGGGGAGCTTATTCTTCCTCTCATGGGCCCGGTTACGACCATTCTTACCAAGATCCGCCCGCTTGGAACCCCTATTCTTACATGGATTGATACCCACTTAGGCCAAAAGCCTAAGCTTGGGGGGAGGTACGCCGACACCGCACTCGTCTCCATATCGTGTTGCGTCGGTTCTTTGTATATTCATGTTTTCGTTCTCTTTCTAGTTTTCGTTCTTCTTTGCTTTTGCTTTCTAAAAACACAAAAAGACCAAAAATATTTTTGTTGTTTCTCTTTGGTTTGCTTCTTCTTTTTGCTTTGGTTTGCTTTTTCCTTTTTGCTTGGTTTGAACTATTTGAAAAACCCAAAAAGATTTTGCTTTGCTTGTTTTTCTCTTTTGGTTCTTGTTTAAAAATCGAAAACACCAAAAATATTTGACGTTCTTCTTTGGTTTTTGCGAGTTGGCTACATGGTTCGGCAGTTCTCAGTGGATTATTGGTTTCATATTATTATTCAAGCCACACAAGTGAAGAGCAATAATGAGGATCAATGACAACTTGAGGCGTGGTAAGAGGCTGGTAACGAACTCTATTTGTCTTCATTTTTGTACATATACTCATCATTGTGAGCTTGCTTAGTCCGCTCATGTAGAGTGTATGTTTCTTTGGATGCTTAGTAGTTCTTGCTTTCTTGTGATTAGCTCCAGCTCGCTAATAGTTTGTAGCATGTCTCATGAATGTTTGCTTGCATTACTCTATTCATAAATTGGTATGACACTGTGGTATCCTCCTCTGAATATTTCATTTGATCGACTTGGCACATGCTCACGCATGAAGATGACTGTAATAATCAGTTAAGCCTTGACGAATTATTTTGCCTTGAGGATCTTGAATCGTTTTCATGCCATGAGTAGTCTTGTTTTGTTGTAAGCATGATAATGATAGATATTGCTCTCTCGTTTGTTGCTCCCTTACTATTGCTAGCCTTCATTTCCACTGAGTGTTTTACTCATGTTTCCAACTCCCTAAACCAAATATTTCCAAAGTGTCCACCATACCTACCCATTAGCATCACTTGCTACTTCCGTGCATATTCAATATGCCTTGTTTTCTTCCGAATAAAATGTTTGCTTGTTATGAGAAAGTTAGTTAGTAAATCTCTCACGAACTTGATGGCACACTTTGTTTTCTTGCACTTAATAAACCTGAACCATTGCGTCCTTCTTTGTTGCGCATATGCTTGCGCTTTATGAGTTGAAGTTAGCAGAACCATGTATCATGGGGACCACTTTTAGCTCTTCATAGGTACTTTGTACTTAGTTGATATCATGTTCTTTTGCTTATGGATCCCGGCAGTGTGAAATAAAAGTGGAACTTGTAAGATCAGGGAGTTTGTATGTATGTTAGAGAAACGCCTGGGCAGCTAGCCTAAGTCATGCCTAATCATGGTGGAAACTTGCAGCATAACCATAATGAGCATTCTATGAAGCATCCTCAATAAAAATCTATGCAATAGTAAATAAAAAGATCGCTGAGATGCTCATTGTCTGCTTGCCTTGTCATTTTGATCATGGGATAGCTCCCGTGTCATGTGCAAGGGGTACCCCGTTGGCGGTTCTCGATGATACGCATATACTTACAATGACAAGAGCTTACTCATGACTGAAGTTGAGTAGCATGAGGATCGGTCTTCGTAAGTAAGGGGCATGAAACTTTAATTTATAACTTGTCAAGCATATCCTCTTAGTTGTGTCACTTTCACCTTAACCACATTAAAGATGCTTATGATAGGGGCAATGAGAGCTCAAAGCTAACGAGTACCATACTTTCAGTATTTGGAAGCCTTTCAAAATTATTCAAAACCTTTTTCTTCTACTTGTTGAGTCTCCACATATTCTTTGAGCACCTTCTTGAGAGCATTAGTTGTCATTTTTTGTGTTTGTTCCATTACTTGATTATTTGTGTTATGACTTTGATGCTTGTATCTTTGATATCTTTACTTCTAGTCATCACTTAAACTTCAGAGGTGCCTTGACATTCATAATCCAAGGCAAGCGAGATATCACTCTATCATACCTTTCTATGAGCATTGTAATGTTGCTTATGTTTTTGCTTCGTGCTACTTATTATTCTTGAGTTGGAATCTCTTCATAGCTTGCAATGACTATTAAGTAGACTCAGTTGCATACTCTTTGTTATGAATTGTCTAAGTAGTTGATCACATTGCTGAGATTATTTACATCATATGAAGCAAATGTGTTTGTGAAAGTTCTTTTATCGCACTCAGTTTTCAACTGAATTGCTTGAGGACAAGCAATAAGCTAAGCTTGGGGGGATTTGATACGTCCAAAATGTATCTACTTTCTCGGACACTTTTGCTATTGTTTCTCCTCTATACTTGTGTGATTTGGATGCAACTAATGCGAACTAACGCTGTTTTCAGCAGAATTGCCTTGGTGTCTACTTTTTGTGCAAAAAATCAACTATCAGGAAAAATCCCGGAAAATATGCCAAAAATCCTATTTCACCCAAAGACTCTAGGAGCCAGAATACGAGACGGAGAGGAGCCCTGGGGTGGCCACACCACCTGGTGGCGCGGGCCAGGCCAGGCCGCGCCAGGGGGTGGTGTGGGCCCCCCAGGCACCCCCTCGGCCTCTCTCTTCGCCCATAAGGAGCCTTCTGACCTAAAAACTTCGGGGGGGGGGTCGATGTTTTTCTAGAAGGAGTTCCGCTCCGCCGCCACCACCAGATTCCACGAAATAGCACCAGAAACTCTGTTCTGGCACCCTGCCAGGAGGGGGAATTGGAGGAGATCATCGCCATCATCATCACCATCGCTTCTCCATCGACCATCCATGTTTCCCCCATCTATGAGTGAGTAATACCCCGCTGTAGGTTATGGGGATGGTAGGGATTGGATGAGATTGTTCAGGTAATGGCATCAGATTGTTAGGGCATAGTGCCTAGTATCTTTTATTAGTGCTTTATGACTTTGTTGCGACTTGTTGTGCTTAATGCTTATCACTAGGGCTCGAGTGCCATGATTTCAGATCTGAACTTATTATTGATTCATTATGATAGTATTGCTTCTGGTCTTATCTACAAGTTGTATACACACGTCGTTGTCTGGAACCTATGGTCCCGAAGTGACAAAAATCGGGGTAGCCGGAAAGGAAAGGCTTTGATGTGAGGATCACATGTGTTCACGGAGTGTTAATGCTTTGCTCCGGTGCTCTATTAAAAGGAGCACCTTAATTGCCAGTAGTTCCCTAGAGGCCTCGCTGCAAACGGGCTGACAGGACAAAAGATGTTGTGCAAGTTCTCATTGCGAGCACGTATGACTATATATGGAACACATGCCTAGGATTGTCTAGTACTTGGGTGCTTTATCTTATTTATCTGCAATTGCCCTATGTTCTGATTGCTATGTGAATTGTCTTGTCCATGCAACGCCCGTCCATCCATCCCTATGCCTACCGCACTCGAATCCCACTATTTACTGCTTTTGTTAGTACTGTCTTTGCTTTGCTACTGCTGTTACTTTACTATTCCTACGACAAAACTGTTGCTACTGATAAACTGATGAGAGCAAGATTGTTTCCAGGTGCAGCTAAATTGACAACTCAGTTGTTAAGGCTGATAAGTATTCTTTGGCTCCCCTTGTGTCGAATCAATAAATTGGGTTTCACTTCCCTCGAAAATACTGCGATACACCCCCTATACTTGTGGGTCATCAGCATCCAACTCCCTAAACCAAGTTATTCCAAAGAGTCCACCATACCTACCTATTAGCTTATGCTATTCCAAGTACATTCATGCTTTTGTTTACCTTCCACTTGTTATGAGAAAACTAGTGATTAAAGCTCTCACGAACTTGATGGCACACTTTACTTTATTGCCTCTAATAAACTTGAACCATTGGGTCCTTCTTTGTTGTGTATATGCTTGCGCTTTATAAGTTGAAATTAGCAGAACCATGTTTCATGGGGAATGCTTTCAACATTGCACTTGTACTTTGTACCCCGTTGATATCATGTTCTTTTGCTTACGGATCCCGGTGGTGTGAAATAAAAGTGGAACTTCTAAGATCATGGAGTTTGTATGTGTGTTAGAGAAACGCCTGGGCCGCTAGCCTAAGCCATGCCTAATCATGGTGGAAACTTGCAGCATCACCATAATGAGCACTCTATGAATCATCCTCACTAAAAACCTATGCAAATAGCAAATAAAAAGATCACTGAGATGCTCATTGTCTACATGCCTTGTCATTTTGATTATGGGAAAGCTCCCGTATCATGTGCAAGGGGTACCCCGTTGGCGGTTCTTAATGATACACATATACTTATAATGACAAGAGCTTACTCGTGACTGAAGTTGAGTAGCATGAGGATCGGTCTTCGTAAGTAAGGGGCATGAGATTTCGGTTTATAACTTGTCAAGCATATCCTCTTAGTTGTGTCACTTTAACCTTAACCACTTCAAGATGCTTATGATAGGGGCAATGAGAGCTAAAAGCTACAAGTACCATAATTTTTGGAAGCTCTTTATGAGACTTGAATCCCTACTTCCTTTTACAAAAGGCCTTTCTTCCACCAATATATTGAGTCTCCACCTTCTAACTTTATGCACCTACTTTGAGAGCATAGTGGCCATTCTTAGTTCTATGTGCATTGTCCCAAGACTAGTTGTTGATGCATAACTTGTTATTGCTTGTTTGAAACTATTGTATCTAGTCACTCTTATGAACTTTGAAGGTGTCCTATGCATTTATATTTGCTACTCTATTGAGGGACAAGCTGAATACTAGTATGCTATGTTTTCTTTATGTGAAACAAACAAACGTCTTGCAAAGCATTGTTATTCATGAATCTTTTGTTTGTGCCTTTTCATGTTGCATCATAGTTTATTTGCTTATTGCTAGAACTTTGTCTTTCATGTTATGATTGAAGTACTATGATCCCAGCTTTGAGTTTTGCAAATACTTTGATCAAGTCTTTGATGGTGCATGTCACCTCAAAAATTATTTATTTTTATCACTTACCTACTCGAGGACGAGCAGGAGTTAAGCTTGGGGATGTTGATACATTGCAAATGTATCTATAATTTTTGATGTTACATGCTTGGTTTTATCCACTTTCTTGTGTTTTGTTCCAACTTTGGAGTACTTTTCATATGATTTCTTGGACTAACCTATTAACAAGAGCCACAATGCCAACTGCCTGTTTTCTACTGTTTTTGGTTCTAGGAAAGTCAGAAAATGAATATTCTCGGAATTGGACGGGACAAAAGCCAAAGTGCCTATTTTTCCGGAAGTGATCAAGTGCCAGAATACGAGACGGAGAAGGGCCAGGGGCCAGCCACACCACCTGGCCATGCGGCCAGGCTGGGCCCGCGTCAGGGGGTGGTGTGGTTGCTCCCGGCACCCCCTCGGCCTCTCCTTCCGCCTATAAGTTGCCCTCGGGACGAAAACCCTAAGTACCCGATCAAAAATCCACGAAAGAGTCTGTAGCCACCGCCATCTCCATCCCTAGATCGGGAGAGATCTGAAGCTCTTCCCAGCACCCTGCCAGAGAGGGGAATTCACCCTGGAGGCCTTCTTCATCACCATGCAAGCCTCCGGTGTGATGCGTGAGTAGTTCATCATTGGACTACGGATCCATGTAGTAGCTAGATGGCTGGTTTCTCCTCCTTTGTGCTTTCATGTTTAGATCTTGTGAGCTCCGTTCATGATCAAGATCATCTATTTGTAATTCATACATGTTGTGTTTGCGGGGATCTGATGGATATTGAGATGCTATTTTAGATTAATTATTGATTCTATCATGTATTTGTTATTTGAGTTCTTGCATGCTTTCCGTTGTTAGTAGCTATCTTGGCCAAGTAGATGCTAGCAACTCCAAGAGTTAGTATTTATGCTCGATAGTGGGTTCATGCCTCTGGTAATCTGGGGAAGTGACAGAAATCTCTAAGGTACTAGATGTGCTGTTGCTACTAGGGAGAAAACAACAATCCTTTGTTCATAGAACAATCGTATTGTTTACTTTACACGCAGTTCGTAAAGCAATAATATGTTGCTTGCAACTTAATACTGGAGGGGGTTCAGATGATAACCTGAAGGTGGATTATTAGTCATAGATGCAGTTGGATGGCGGTCTATGTATAATGTTGTAATGCCCAATCAAGTCTCAGAGGAGTCAAGATGATTAGTATATGCATGTATTGCTTTCTCGGTGTTTGTCAATTGCCCCGCTGTAATTTGTTCACCCAGCACGTTATCTATCTAAGGAGAGCCACCTCTAGTGAACTATGGATCCCGGTCCTTTTCTTTACATACAATCTACAATCTTTTACTGCTTTGTGTTTACTTTCTGCAAACTTTTACTTCTTTCCATTCGATACGTTTAATCCTTTGTTTTCCGCAAAACACGGTGAGATTGACAACCTCATCGCAAGTTGGGGACAAAGTTCAGTGGTTGTGTTGTGCAGGTCTCCACGTTGCTACTAGCACCGGTAGTGCGCCCTGCCAAAGCTCAGCTAGTAACACCTTTGAGGTGTTACCTTGCTCCTACTGGTTCGATTAAACCTTGGTTTTATAACTGTGGGAAACTTGCTGCTGTGCTCATCATACCTTCCTCTTGGGGTTCCCAACGAGCTCTACATCAACACCTCCATCAAGCATTTTTCTGGGCGCCGTATATTGAGCCATCAATTATCTCCCAATAAGTACTTTTCTTTAACGCCTTTAAGTTAGGCATAAGAAGTTAGAAAAAGAATCAAGTATTCTCAAATGAAGAAGCATTAAGATCAATACCAGAAATATTTTCAACAAGGCAAGGTATATCATCCAAATAAGTTCTAGAGGATCCTCTCTCAATGCTCTTGGGTTCACTATTCTCATCAAAAGGGTTTGCAGGAACAATCCAATCAAGATTCTTTTCCATGGCATCATGTATTGGTACTAGTTTAAAGGGTATTTGTATCTTAGGTTCCTCCCCATTAGGTTCGGTTTTGTTCATATTTTCTCGTGTACCAACAACATCTACACATGAGCCTAGCATATTGAAACGTTCAAAAACTTTTCTAGCTTCCTTGGCAACATCATAGAACTCCTTAAACAAAGTTTCTAGAATAAAATCCCTCTTTTCAGGGTCCTTAATTTCCTTAAGCTTAAGAAACATTACTTGCATTAAGGGGTTGAGATTAACAAACCTAGCTTCTAACATGTGAATTAAAGAAGCTGCAGCAATCTCATAGTTTGGAGCAAGTTCTGCAAGGGATCTATCCTCAGTATCTTCATGCTTACTAACATGATTAAAGAATTCTTCAATATTGTCTTTCCCAATTATAGAACCACTACCAATTGAAAGGTCTTTCAAGGTGAATTTAGGCATCAACATGGTGAGCTAAGGAAGAGGTGACAACTAAAGGAGACTTAATTTTTTTGTGTTTTTGAAAAGAAAGCAAACTAGTAAAACTAATTTTTTTTGTGTTTTTGAAGAACAAAACAAGCATACAAAGCAAAAAGAAACTAAGCAAAACAAAAACAACAAAGTAAAGAGATTGGTTATGAGGGACTCCCCTTCTGAAGATGTCCTTGACTCCCCGGCAACGGCGCCAGAAAATCGCTTGATGGCTCAATGCACAGCGCCCAGAAAAGTGATTGGTGCGTGGTTGATGTAGAGCTCGTTGGGAACCCCAAGAGGAAGGTATGATGAGCACAGCAGCAAGGTTCCCTCAGTTATGAAACCAAGGTTTAATCGAACTAGTAGGAGCAAGGAAACACCTCAAAGGTGTTACTAGCTAAGCTTTGGTAGGGCACACTACCGGTGCTAGTAGCAATGTGGAGACCTGCACAACACAACCACAAAACTGTGTCCCCAACTTGCGATGAGGTTTTCAATCTCATCGTGTTTTGCGGAAAACAAAGGATTAAACGTATCGAATGGAAAGAAGTAAAAGTTTGCAGAAAGTAAACACAAAGCAGTAAACAGTTTATAGATTGTATGTAAAGAAAAGGACAGGGATCCATAGTTCACTAGAGGTGGCTCTCCTTAGATAGATAACATGCTGGGTGAACAAATTACAGTGGGGCAATTTACAATCACCGAGAAAGCAATATATGCATATACTAATCATCTTGACTCCTTTGAGACTTGATTGGGCATTACAACATAATACATAGACCGCCATCCAACTGCATCTATGACTAATAATCCACCTTCAGGTTATCATCCGAACCCCCTCTAGTATTAAGTTGCAAGCAACAGATTATTGCTTTACGAACTGCGTGTAAAGTAAACAATATGACTGTTCTATGAACAAAGGATTGTTGTTTTCTCCCTAGTAGCAACATCACATCTAGTACCTTAGAGATTTCTGTCACTTCCCCAGATTACCAGAGGCATGAACCCACTATCGAGCATAAATACTAACTCTTGGAGTTGCTAGCATCTACTTGGCCAAGATAGCTACTAACAACGGAAAGCATGCAAGATCACAAGTAACAAAGACATGATAGAATCAATAATCAATATGAAATAGCATCTCAATATCCATCGGATCCCCGCAAACACAACATCCAGAATTACAAATAGATGATCTTGATCATGAACGGAGCTCACAAGATCTAAACATGAAAACACAAAGCAGGAGAACCAGCCATCTAGCTACTACATGGATCCGTAGTCCAAGGACGAACTACTCACGCATCACACCGGAGGCTTGCATGGTGATGAAGAAGGCCTCCAGGGTGAATTCCCCTCTCCGGCAGGGTGCCGGGAAGAGCTTCAGATCCCTCCTGATCTAGGGATGGAGATGACGGCGGCTACAGACTCTTTCGTGGATTTTTGATCGGGCGCTTAGGGTTTTTGTCCCGAGGGCAATATATAGGCGGAAGGAGAGGCTGAGGGGGTGCCTAGGCTTGCCACACCACCCCCTGGCGCGATTCAGGCCTGGCCACGCGGCCAGGTGGTGTGGCCACCCTCTGGCCCTTCTCCGTCTCGTATTCTAGCACTTGATCACTTCCGCAAAAATAGGCACTTTGGCTTTTGTCCCGTCCAATTCCAAGAATATTCATTTTCTGAATTTCCTGGAACCAAAAATAGCAGAAACCAGGCAGCTGGCACTGTGGCTCTTGTTAAGAGGTTAGTCCAAGAAATCATATGAAAAGTACTCCAAAGTTGGAACAAAACACAAGAAAGTGGATAAAACCAAGCATGGAACATCAAAAATTATAGATACATTTGCAATGTATTAGAGATCCCCGAGCTGCCATGCACCAATCTACGATCGCGGGCTTGGGATTAATCGAGGCCACCCTCGACAAGGAGCCAACACCGGAACCAAAGAAGGGCAAAGCGCTAGCAAACCGTCACTCCTCGCCCTCATCCAGTGATGACAGTCACGACCTGTCTCGACGTCGCTGCTCACGGCGACACGACCACGACTACGATGCGCGTGATGACATCACGCCGAGTAAGATCGACAAATCAAGGCCACGACGTGCTCGGTCGACTGACTCAGAAGAGGAAGACGTGGAGTGATGACGTGGAGTGAAGACAAATCAATGGGCATTGATGAGTTAAACCCTCGTCACCAAGGGAAGCTCACTGGAATGCAGTGAAGTGGATTCTCAGGTATCTCAAAGGTACTTCTAGACTGTGCTTATGCTTTGGAAGTGGTGATCCTGTATTGCAAGGCTATAGAGATGCAGATTATGCTGGTGATGCAGATTCTAGGAAGTCTACCTCCGGATACTTGATGACTTATGCAGGGGGAGCAGTGTCATGGCAATCAAGGTTGCAGAAATGCATATCACTATCAACCACAGATGCTAAGTACTTAACAACGGTTGAGGCTTGCAAGGAAGTGTTGTGGATGAAGAACTTCTTGCAAACGTTGGGCATGAAGTAAGAGAATTACAATCTATTTTGCGATAGCCAGAGCGCTATCCATCTTGCCAAGAATCCAAGTTTCCACTCTAGAACCAAGCACATTGATGTGAGGTATCATTGGATTCGAGATGTTGTGAGTTCCAAGTTGCTGAAACTTGAGAAGATCCATACCAACAAGAATGGCTCGAATATGATGACCAAGATATTGCCAAGTGAGAAGCTGCTTGTTGATGACCCACAAGTATAGGGGGTGTATCGTAGTATTTTCGAGGGAAGTGAAACCCAATTTATTGATTCGACACAACGGGAGCCAAAGAATATTTATAAGCCTTAACAACTGAGTTGTCAATTCAGCTGCACCTGGAAACAATCTTGCTCACAGCAGTTTATCAGTAGCAACAGTTTTGTAGTAGGAATAGCAAAGTAACAGCAATAGTAAAGCAAAGAGGTAGTAACAAAAGCAGTAAACAGTGGGATTCGAGTGCGGTAGGCATAGGGATGGATGGACGGGCGTTGCATGGACAAGACAATTCACATAGAAATCAGAACATAGGGCAATTGCAGATAAATAAGATAAAGCAGCCAAGTACTAGACAATCCTAGGCATGTGTTCCATATATAGTCATACGTGCTCGCAATGAGAACTTGCACAACATCTTTTGTCCTGCCAGCCCGTTTGCAGCGGGGCCTCAAGGGAACTACTGGCAATTAAGGTGCTCCTTTTAATAGAGCACCGGAGCAAAGCATTAACACTCCGTGAACACATGTGATCCTCACATCAAAGCCTTTTCCTTCCGGCTACCCTGATTTCTGTCACTTCGGGACCATAGGTTCTAGACAACGACGTGTGTATACAACTTGTAGATAAGACCAGAAGCAATACTATCATAATGAATCAATAATAAGTTCAGATCTCAAATCATGGCACTCGGGCCCTAGTGATAAGCATTAAGCACAACAAGTCGCAACAAAGTAATAAAGCACTAATAAAAGATACTAGGCACTATGCCCTAACAATCTGATGCCATTACATGAACGATCTCATCCAATCCCTACCATCCCCATAGCCTACAGCGGGGGATTACTCACTCATAGATGGGGGAAACATGGATGGTCGATGGAGAAGCGATGGTGATGATGATGGCGATGATCTCCTCCAATTCCCCGTCCTGGCAGGGTGCCAGAACGGAGTTTCTGGTGCTGTTTCGTGGAATCTGGTGGTGGCAGCGGAGCGGAACTCCTTCTGGAAAAACGTCGAACCCTCCCAAAGTTTTTAGGTCAGAAGGCTCCTTATAGGCGAAGAGAGAGGCCGAGGGGGTGCCTGGGGGGCCCACACCACCCCCTGGCGTGGCCTGGCCTGGCCCGCACCACCAGGTGGTGTGGCCACCCCCTGGCTCTTCTCCGTCTCGTATTCTAGCTCCTGGAGTCTTCGGGTGAAATAGGATTTTTGGCATATTTTCCGGGATTTTTCCTGATAGTTGGTTTTCTGCACAAAAAGTAGACACCAAGGCAATTCTGCTGAAAACAACGTTAGTCTGCATTAGTTGCATTCAAATCACACAAGTTTAGAGAAGAAACAATAGCAAAAGTGTTCGGGAAAGTAGATACGATTTGGACGTATCAACTCCCCCCAAGCTTAGCTTATTGCTTGTCCTCAAGCAATTTAGTTGAAAACTGAGTGCGATAAAAGAACTTTCACGAACACATTTGCTTCATATGATGTAAATATTCTCAGCAATGTGATCAACTACTTGGACAATTCATAATAAAGAGTACGCAACCAAGTCTACTTAATAGTCTTTGCAAGCTATGAAGAGATTCCAACTCAAGAATAATAAGTAGCATGAAGCACAAACATAAGTAACATTACCATGCTCATAAAAAAGGTATGATAGAGTGGTATCTCGCTTGCCTTTGATTATGAATGCCAAGGCACCTTTGAAGTTCAAGTGATGACTAGAAGTAAATATATCAAGGATACAAGCATCAAAGTCATAACACAAATAATCAAGTAATGGAACAAACACAAAGAATGACAACTATGCTCTCAAGAAGGTGCTCAAAGAATATGTGGAGACTCAACAAGTAGAAGAAAAGGTTTTGAATAATTTGAAAGGCTTCCAAATGCATGAAAGTATGGTACTCGTTAGCTTTGAGCTCTCATTGCCCCTATCATAAGCATCTTTAAATGGTTAAGGTTAAATTGACACAACTAAGAGGATATGCTTGACAAGTTATAAATCAAAGTCTCATGCCCCTTACTTACGAAGACCGATCCTCATGCTACTCAACTTCAGTCACAAGTAAGATCTTGTCATTGTAAGTATATACGTATCATAGAGAACCGCCAATGGGGTACCCCTTGCACATGACACGGGAGCTATCCCATAATCAAAATAAAAAGGCAAGCAGACAATGAGCATCTCGGCGATCTTTTTATTTACTATGTGCATAGATTTTTATTGAGGATGCTTCATAGAATGCTCATTATGGTTATGCTGCAAGTTTCCACCATAATTAGGCATGGCTTAGGCTAGCGGCCTAGGCGTTTCTCTAACATACATACAAACTCCATGATCTTACAAGTTCCAGTTTTATTTCACACCGCCGGGATCCATAAGCAAAAGAACATGATATCAAGTAGGTACAAACTACCTATGAAGTGTTGAAAGCGGTCCCCATGATACATGGTTCTGCTAACTTCAACTCATAAAGCGCAAGCATATGCGCAACAAAGAAGGACGCAATGGTTCAGGTTTATTAAGTGCAAGATAAAGTGTACCATTAAGTTCGTGAGAGCTTTACTAACTAACTTTCTCATAACAAGAAAATATTTTATTCGGAAGAAAACAAGGCATAGTAAATATGCACGGAGGTAGCAAATGATGCTAATGGGTAGGTATGGTGGACACTTTGGAAATATTTGGTTTAGGGAGTTGGGAACCTGAGTAAAACAAACTCAGTCAAAGTGAAGGCTAGCAATAGTAAGGGAGCGACAAACGAGAGAGTAATAGCTATCAATATCATGCTTGCAACAAAATAGGACTACTCATGGCATGAAAGTGATTCAAGATCCTCAAGGCAAAATAATTCATCAAGGCTTAACTGATTATCACAGTCATGTGGATGCGTGAGCATGTGCCAAGTCAATTCAAATGAAACATTCAAAGGAGGATACCGCGGTGTCATACCAATTTATGAATAGAGCAATGCAAGCAAACATTCATAAGACATGCTACAAACTATTAGCGAGCTGGAGCTAATCATAAGAAAGAAAGAACTACTAAGCATCCAAAGATAACATACACCCTACTTGAACGGACTAAGCAAGCCCACAGTGATGAGTATATGTACAAAAATGAAAACAAATAGAGTTCATTACCAGCCTCTTACCATGCCTCAAGTTGTCATTAATCCTCATTATTGCTCTTCACTTGCGTGGCTTGAATAATAATATGAAATAATATCCACTAAGGACTGCCGAACCCTGTAGCAAACTCACAAAAACCAAAGAAGAATGACAAATATTTTTGGTGTTTTCGAATTTTAAACAAGAACCAAAAGGGAAAAACAAAGCAAAGCAAACTCTTTTTGGGTTTTTCTAATAGTTCAATCAAAGCAAAAAGGTAAAAGCAAACCAAGGCAAAAAGAAGAAGCAAACCAAAGAGAAACAATAGAAATATTTTTGGTCTTTTTGTGTTTTTAGAAAGCAAAAGCAAAGAAGAACGAAAACTAAAAAGAGAATGAAAACATGAATATACAAAGTACCGACGCAACATGATATGAAGATGAGTGCGGTGTCGGCGTACCCCCCCCCAAGCTTAGGCTTTTGGCCTAAGTGGGTATCAATCCCAAGCTGGCCAGGGTGAAGTGTCACCCTGGTACGACGAAGAGGTCCCCTCATCCTGGTGCGAACTCAAGTATGTCCCTCCGTAATGCGCGGAGTAATCATAAGAGGGCACATCCTCCTGGTGTTGCTCGTGGAAACCCAGCAAGTGAAGCTGCTCGTCTACCTCCTCCTTGGAGCGCGACCACGGTCTCCTGTGAACACTAAACAAAGCAGGCTGTGGCAAAAGGATCTCCCTTTCATCCCCGTCAGTGAAAAGCATCCTATATACTAGATTGTTCAAATCAGAGGTAGCAGTGACAAAGTGATGAGTTTTCATGGCAACAAGGTCAAGCCTCTGTGGTGCCAGCATAGCATCATAGGGGTCCACTGAAAGACCTAATGCATTGACTATACACGATGCAATGATGCCCCCATAGATAGGCCCCCTAGCAGCTAGGCGGCGAGTAATAAGCGAGCCAAGATTGTACCGAGTATCATTGTTAAGCGTAGCAGCAAGGAATGCTAAATGATAGTTGGATATATTACTTGTGTTCTCCCTACCAAGTACACTAGTAGCAAGATAATATGCAAAGTATCTAAGAGCAGGGAGTTGGATATTTCTTATCTTTTCGCGATGTGCCACGCGGTCATCATCATTGGTCACCCCTCGGTAAAGCTCCAACAAATCAGCGGGTCCCCCTTGAATTTTCTTCACGGTTCCTGTCATGCGCACACCTACAATACTGCAAAATCTCTCTAAAGGCATGGTGAAGGGAAGATCATAGATTTTAAAAGAGACAGTAGACTGATAGGGTGTGTTAGTAAACGTGAAGCTCTCAACAAAAGTTTTGGTGAGCATAGCGTATTGCGCACTCTCATCTTGCATATATGAGGTCAAACCAACCCTCTCAATCAGTAGCAAGAAATCATCAAGAATACCTGCAGCTTGTAAGAAAGTAAAACAAGGAAAAGAGGATGGGTGAGCATCCCCATCATCCCTTTCACTACCAATACGAGTTGCAATGAGATATTCATTGTATGATGGCCTAGCTTGAGAGGCTGTTCTTGAGGGCCTCGACCTCCTAAGTGCATCACTCTCAAATATCTGTCCAAAAGTATGGTTGTTCATGCTTGGTATTCTGAAATTTAAACACCTATCAAACAAGTGATTGCAAAGTAAATATAATGAAGGATTCTACTCATAGGGACTTGCAAGAGGCCTAAACATGCATCAAAACTATATCTCTAAGGATCAAACAAGCTTACAAGCCCTCATAACCAGTCACCTACAGCAGCAAAATACTCAACATATAATCCACTAAACACAAATCTACTTGGACAAGGGGAGGAGTCACATACCAGGGAACAAATACTCCAAATTTCAGCAAGAAAGATGGGCTGAGCAAGGAGATCGAAAAAATCGAGAGCAAGCACAGCAAGAACGCGATTTTGAGCTATGAACTAGAGCTTACTCGGGAGAGTGAAGAAAGTGGCAGGTGACAGAGTTAGTGGGGGGCCAGGGGTGGCCCACACCAGGGCATGGCGCCACCCAAGGCTGGCCACGCCACCATGTAGTGTGCCTGCCTGGTGGGCCCTCTGGTACCTACCAGGTACTCCTCTGCCCCTTTTTTCACGTAAAAATTTAATATGAATTTTCTGGAATTTTTCGAGACACTTTATTTTTGGGCAATTTTCAGAAATAGAAGAATGATTTTTCTGATAGACATATTTTTCTTCTTTTGGAAACATGATGCAAGGACAAAACAAGGCTATAACTACAGAAGTTCTAACATGCAAGCAACTAACAACAAAAAGGAAACTAAACGAAAGCAAAAACTAAAATGCAAAGGATAGAAATAAACGGGGATAATCATAGTGAAAACATTGTTTTGTTCAATGGAATCCTTTTGTTAACAAGGTTGATCAAGTATTGCTACCAAAACAATTGCATATGAGACAAAACTTTGTACTCCACTAATGATTATGTTACCTCAACCTTGATAGCAATGGTCCCAATCATAATAGTTTCAAATTTTTCTCTTGGTATGGGACAATATATTTCTCCAACTTGAATGCCCTCAACATGTTCAATTGAATTCAAACCATAAGTGCTTTCAATCTTCTCGGGGAAATAGACAGTATGTTCCTTGTCATTAACGTTGAAAGTCACCTTTCCTCGATTACAATTAATAACAGCTCCTGCAGTATTAAGAAAAGGTCTCCCAAGAATAATGGACGTATTATCATCTTCGGGCATTTCAAGCACAACAAAATAAGTTAATATCAAGCAATTGTGAGCCACCTAAACATGTACATCCTCACATATACCTACAAGAATAGTGGTAGATTTATCAGGCATTTGCAAAGATATATTAGTTGGTATTAATTTTTCAAGTTGAAACCTCTTATAGAGAGAGAAAGGCATAACACTAACTCCAACTCTCAAATCACACAAAGAAGTTCTAACATGACTGTTCTTAATAGAGCAAGGGATAGTTGGAATCCCTAGGTCTCCAAGTTTCTTAGGAACCTTACCATTGAAGGAATAATTAGCAAGCAAAGTAGAAATTTCTTCATTAGGGATCTTCCTTTTATTCGAGACAATGTCCTTCATATACTTTGAGTAAGGAGGCAATTTAATAGCATCAGTCAAAGGAATTTACAATAATAAATGCTTCATCCACTCACAAAACTTATTATAGTGTTCATCTTCCTTTGACTTGTGTTTCTTATCAGGGAAAGCCATAGGTTTTTGGACCTAAGGTTCTCTTTCACTACCATGTTTCTTAGCAATAAAATCCTCTTTAGTGTATTTAGTATTCTTAGTGTGGTTTTTAGGTTCTTCTTCAACTTTTTCTTCATTAGGAACAACATTTTCTTCATTACCACTTTCGGTTTCAGCATCAGAGATAGATATACTATTAGGATCTATAGCGGGTTCAGAGGGTTCTACAACAGTTTTATTTTTATTTTTCCTTTTCTTACGAGTAGAACCACTATTTTCAGCTTGTTGAGAATCCTGCTCAATTCTTTTGGGATTCCCCTCAGGATATAGAGGATCCTGGGTAGCAGCACCACTTCTAGTTCTAATTTCATAAGCATGTTTTTCTTTAGCAGCATTAACTAGCAAGTCATTTTGCACTTTAACGAGTTGATCTATTTGAGTTTGAACCATTTGAAAGTGTTTAACAATCATTTTAACATCATTAGAGGTTCTTTCCACAATATCTTTCAACTCAACAATAGCTCTAGTGTTTTCCATTAGATGATTTTGCACCCTTTTATTAAAGTTATCTTGCTTAACAATAAAGATATCAAATTCTTCTAAGCATTGATCATGAAGTTTAGAGTAAGGGATATCACCTTCATCAAAGTGTTGGAGAGAGTGTACCTCAATAGTGGATGAATAGGGAATAGGCTTACATAATTCTTCTATAGGAGGTAAATCTTGACATATGCAGCTTTAATTCCCTTCTCCTTAAGACATTTCTTAGCTTCCTTCATCACTTCATCATTTAATTCAATAACTCCCCTCTTCTTTGATGTTGGAATAGGCACAGGAATAGATGGTTCAGGTACAATTACTTCAGGTATAGCTTGTTTAGGAGGAGTCCAATCTTCATAATTCTTGCTTATTTTAGCCATTAATTCCCCAGCTTCCTTAGGAGTCCTATTCCTGAAAACACAATCAGCACAACTATCTAGGTATGTCCTAGATTCTTTGGTTAGTCCATTATAAAATATATCAAGAAGCTCATTCTTAGGTAATGGACTTCCAGCCTGTGCATGAATCAAAGCACAAACCTTGCCCAAGATTCGGGCAATACCTCTTTTTCTCCCTGTTTAAAATCAAAAAGTTCCTGCAAAATAGCATGTCTAGCACTGGGAGGAAAATATTTCTGCAGGAACGTACTAATCAAGCACTCAGGGCTATCAATAGATCCAGGAGGTAAATTACTAAACCAAGTTTTAGCTTCTCCTTTCAGTGAAAAGGGAAAAATCTTAACAACAAAGTAAGTACGCATCTTAATATCATCAGAAAACAAGCCACTCATGGTAGAAAGTTCATTCATATGTGCTACCGCACTTTCATTCTTAGTCCCACAAAAAGGTTCTTTCTCGACAATAGCTATGTAAGATAGATCGAGAGAGAAATCATAATCTTTATCTATAATGTTTATGGGAGAAGCAGCAAACTTAGCATCAGGAGACAATTTGGGTCTAATAGTACGCCTCTCAAGGAGACTCTTAGCAGCGCTCCTATCATGGGTGTTCTTACATTCTTTAATAAACTCATCGGTCATCTCAACATAACCATCTTCAATATCATAACTCTCACTAGACTCAGGTGAGCTAACGGGTGTGGTAGTGTCTTCATTAGGAGTTTCGGTATTTCCAGCTATAGTTCTAGCAATCGTAGCATCTAGGAAAGGACCTAATGAACCACTCTTATCAAGCACGGTAGAAGCAGCATCATAAGCATCAGGAGTTTCAGATTCAGCAGTAGTAGCAGTGTGTGTAGCATGTGTATGTGGTGGTGTAAGGAACTTACTCAAAACAGACGGTGAATCAAGAGCAGCAGAGGTGTTCAGAACCGTACCTCTTCTTGTAGTGGATGGTAAAATAGGAACCTTGCCATCACGAGACTTACCCATGATGGATGGATAGCAGCGAACAATAGAGAATCCAAGTGAACTTGATAAATAAAGCTATGCTCCGCGGCAACGGTGCCAGAAAATAGTCTTGATGACCCACAAGTATAGGGGGTGTATCGCAGTATTTTCGAGGGAAGTGAAACCCAATTTATTGATTCGACACAAGGGGAGCCAAAGAATATTGATAAGCCTTAACAACTGAGTTGTCAATTCAGCTGCACCTGGAAACAATCTTGCTCACAGCAGTTTATCAATAGCAACAGTTTTGTAGTAGGAATAGCAAAGTAACAGCAGTAGTAAAGCAAAGACAGCAGTAACAAAAGCAGTAAACAGTGGGATTCGAGTGCGGTAGGCATATGGATTGATGGACGGGCGTTGCATGGACAAGACAATTCACATAGCAATCAGAACATAGGGCAATTGCAGATAAATAAGATAAAGCATCCAAGTACTAGACAATCCTAGGCATGTGTTCCATATATAGTCATACATGCTCGCAATAAGAACTTGCACAACATCTTTTGTCCTGCCAGCCCGTTTGCAGCGGGGCCTCAAGGGAACTACTGGCAATTAAGGTGCTCCTTTTAATAGAGCACCGGAGCAAAGCATTAACACTCCGTGAGCACATGTGACCCTCACATCAAAGCCTTTCCCTTCCGGTTATCTCGATTTCTGTCACTTCGGGGCCATAGGTTCCGGACAACAATGTGTGTATACAACTTGTAGATAAGACCAAAAACAATACTATCATAATGAATCAATAATAAGTTCAGATCTGAAACCATGGCACTCGGGCCCTAGTGACAAGCATTAAGCACAACAAGTCGCAACAAAGTCATATAGGACTAATAAAAGATATTAGGCACCATGCCCTAACAATCTGATGCCATTACATGAACGATCTCATCCAATCCCTACCATCCCCATAGCCTACAGCGGGGGATTACTCACTCATAGATGGGAGAAACATGGATGGTCGATGGAGAAGCGATGGTGATGATGGTGTCGATTATGTCCTCCAATTCCCCGTCCTGGCAGGGTGCCAGAATGGAGTTTCTGGTGCTGTTTCGTGGAATCCGGTGGTGGCAGCGGAGCGGAACTCCTTCTGGAAAAACGTGGAACCCCCCGAAGTTTTTAGGTCAGAAGGCTCCTTATAGGCGAAGAGAGAGGCCGAGGGGGTGCCTGGGGGGCCCACACCACCCCCTAGCGTGGCCTGGCCTGGCCCGCGCCACCAGGTGGTGTCGCGGCCCCCTGGCTCTTCTCCGTCACGTATTCTGGCTCCTGGAGTCTTCGGGTGAAATAGGATTTTTGGCATATTTTCCGGGATTTTTCCTGATAGTTGGTTTTCTGCACACAAAAAGTAGACACCAAGGCAATTCTACTGAAAACAGCGTCAGTCCGCGTTAGTTGCATTCAAATCACACAAGTTTAGAGGAGAAGCAATAGCAAAAGTGTTCGGGAAAGTAGATACGTTTTGGGCGTATCATGGAGCTCTGCGGCGCCAGATGCTTCAGCAGGTCCATCAGGCAGAAGCGAATGCCAAAGGGGTTCAAACTCCCGTCGGAGAACCCAAAGTTTGACAGCCTACAGGACCCAAAGATCTGGCTGGAGGAGCACATCTCCTCCGTCAGGCTCCACGGCGGCAGTCGAAGCACGTCCATGCAATGCTTACAGCTACAGCTGCAAGGCGCCGCCCGAGCATGGCTCAACAACCTCCCACGCGGATCCATTCGCAGTTGGGATGAGCTGGTTTACAGCTTCGTGCGCAACTTTAAGGGCACATACAAGCGGCCCGCATCAATCGAAGAGCTGAGATGCTGCTAGCAAAGATCTGGCGAATCGCTGCGCTCCTACATCCAAAGATGGTCCATCATCAAGAACTCCGCAGGAAACATCTCGGAGGATCGCGCGATTGACGCATTCAACGGCGGCGTCCGCCGCCTAGAACTCAGGGAGGAGCTAGGCTGCTCAAAGCCCAAGACCATAGACCACCTGATAGAGATCGCGAATCGGTGGGCCGATGGAGAAGATTCGGTGAAGAATCGTGCTCACTTCGACGAGGAGGCGGAACTTGAACGCAAACGCGATCGCCGAGGCAAGCGTCGCATGCGCATCTACGATGACCGTGACGACGTCAACATGGTCGTGGCTGGCTACGCCGACAGACGCGATGCTAACCGCAATAGCGGATACCGTAGCGGTGGATACCGCGATTCCGAGAAAACCACGCAAGTGTGGCAACGCCGCAATCGCGATGAGGCACCCGCGACATCCATTGAGGACAAACTATCTGGGCCATGTACAGTACACTTCTACATCGACAAGCATGATGGAAAGAAGAAGTCCAGCCACCTCCTCAAGGATTGTCGCGCGTTCCTCAAGCTACACGAGGGATTGGTTTGGATGAACCACAACACAATCGAAAGAGGCTACAGAGCCGCTCCAGGCGCCGTGGCACATGGCGCTCCGCCACCACCACCTGGGCCACCACCGAATACAGCTGCGCCGGACCAGCACCACGGAGGCGAACCGTACCCACGAGCCATGGGCACCATGATGATCCACAAGGGACGCCCCTCGAATTGGGTGCAGAAGGCCATCACTCGCCAAGTCAACCTGGCCACACGCTCGCCACCATCTACTACTGAGTACCTCAGTGGAAGCGAGTCCTGCATCACCTTCGACAAACGCGATCATCCGCCGCAGGTACCCCGTCCAGGCCATTGCCCCCTCGTACTCGAGGCGCAAATCGGAGGCTTCGACATGAGCCGCGTCTTCATGGATGGCGGAAGCGCCATCAACCTCATATTCGTGAGTACCTTGCGAGCAATGAGGATCCCTCTAACTTGCCTGGAGGCCTCGGACACAACAGTCCACGTCATCGTCCCTGGAAAAGGCGTATATCCCCTGGCCAAAATCAACCTCGACATCATCTTCGGCATGCCGAAGAACTTCTGGCACGAACGCATCGACTTTGAGGTCGTCGACTGGCCCTCACAATACCATTGCATCCTCGGACGTGTCGCGTTTGCTAGGTTCATGGCAGTGCCACACTACGCCTACCTGCAGATGAAAATGCCAGGTCCCAATGGCGTCATCACGATCAACGGGAACTTCGAGAGATCCGACAGCTGCGACAGGGAATTCAACAGAATTTCCCAGTCCTTTGGCATGCAGGAAGAACTCGCAAGACTGAAAGAGTCGACAGACAACAGTCTGCCCCCCTGAGCCGGCCAAGGTCGCCGATCTATCCTTCGACTCATCGGTGCACACAAAGAAAGTGCAGGTCCACCCATCGGATCCCGCCAAGACCGCCCTCATCGCCAACAACTTGAGTCCGCATAGGAACTCACGCTCATCGAATTCCTCCGTGAGCACTGGGAAAGTTTCGCCAGGTGTCCTGCGGACATGCTAGGAGTTCCCAGGGAATTCGCCGAGCACACACTCAACGTCAACCCCAACGCAAGGCCAGTCAAGCAAACAATCCGGTGATTGTCTGAGCCACGAGCACATGCAGTCGGAATGGAGATCAACAGACTCCTCGACGCTAAGTTCATACGCGAGATCAAGGAAAGCACTTGGCTCGCCAACACGGTGCTGGTACCACAAAAGGACACGAATATCCTGCGGATGTGCGTGGACTTCACCTCTCTGAATAAGCACTGCCCAAAGGATCACTTCCCGCTGCCGCGCATCGACCAGATCATCGACTCCACCGCGGGATGCGAGCGCCTCTGCTTCCTCGACGCCTACTCAGGCTATAATCAGATTCGAATGAAGGAGGAAGATCAAGAGAAAACAGCGTTTACAACGCCCTTTGGTGTGTTCTGATACAACACAATGCCCTTCGGGCAAAAGAAAGCGGGAGCCACCTACCAGCGGTGCATGCAGGCTTGCCTCAAGGAACAACTAGGTCGCAACATTCAAGTCTATGTCGACGACATAGTAATCAAGACCAAGGAGGAAGCCCCCCTAATCGACGACCTGCGCGAAACCTTCGCCAACCTTGACCGCTACCGGATCAAGCTCAACCCGGACAAGTGCGCCTTCGGCGTACCATCTGGGCAACTACTCGGGTACCTCATCTCCGCGAGCGGAATCGAGGGAAACCCGAAGAAAATAACAGCCATACTAGCCATGGAGAAGCCGAAAAACATAAGAGGCGTTCAGCAGCTGGCTGGGCGAATCGCGGCCCTCAGTCGATTCATCAGTCAGATGGGTGAAAAGGCGCTGCCCTTCTACCAACTCCTCCGCAAAGCTGAAAAGTTTGAGTGGACCAACGAAGCGCAGGAAGCATTCAAAGACCTCAAGCGCCTTCTATCCACCTCGCCAGTACTAGTGACCCCACGGGAAAGGGAACCACTGTTGCTATATATCTCCGCCACCAACCAGGTGGTCAGCACAGTGTTTGTCGTCGAGCGGGCCGAGGAAAACAAGGTCCACGGGGTACAACGCCCAGTATACTACCTTAGCAAGGTCCTCACGCCAACAAAACAGCGGTACCCGCACTACTAGAAGCTGGTGTATGGTGTCTTCATGACCGCCCAGCGATTGCGCCATTACTTCCAGGAACACCCAACCGTGGTGGTCAACGATGCCCCATTGGGGCATATCCTCAATAACCCCGACGCCACGGGACGAGTCGCGCTTTGGGGAATAGAATTGTCTCCACGAGACATCACATACGAAAAGCGCGACGCAATCAAGTTGCAAGTCCTCCCTGACTTCCTCGTGCACTGGATGGAGAACCAGCTCCCGGACAAACCAGATATGTCCTACCTCTGGACAATGCACTTCGATGGGTCCAAGCGGAAGGACGGAGCAGGCGCAGGTGTCATACTGACATCACCTCAGGGAGACAAGTTGAAGTATATCCTGCGAATGCAGTTCATAGCCTCCAACAACGAAGCTGAATACGAGGCCCTGTTGCACGGGATGAGGATGGCAAAAGCCTGCGGCGCCAAGAGGCTCATCATATACGGCGACTCCAAGTTGGTCGTCAACCAGACAATGCATGAGTGCGACGCACTGAATGACAATATGATCGCGTACCGCGACCTCTACGACACACTCGAAGGAGACTTCAACGGTTGCGAGCTGCGGCACGTAGGCCGCGAAAGCAATGAAGAGGCGGAGGCACTCGCCAACATAGGCTCTACCTGCGCCCCCATACCACCTGAGGTATTTCTCAAGCGCATCTGCGAACGCTCCATCAAGCCAAAGGCCACAGAGAAGAAAACAAGCGCAACAACAGACTCAGGGGCTACGTCGCCTAATGAGTCAATGGCACTCGGTGACTTAGAGCTGGACACAGGACTCGAGGGACCAATGAGCGTCATGATGATTGAGAAATCCTGGACGCAACCGTACATCACGTACCTCCTCAGCAAAAGGCTGCCGGACGACCTGACTGATGCACGCCACATCGTGCGGCGATCCAAGGCATTCGCTATTATCAACAGCGAACTGTATAAACGTAGCATCATAGGAGTACTCCAACAATGCGTCTCCATGGCCGATGGAAGAGCTGTTCTCCTCTACATCCATGAGGGGACCTGCGGGCACCACGCCGGCAGTCGCGCCCTCGTTGCCAAAGCTCTACGAGCTGGATTCTATTGGCCTACGGCCATGCATGATGCCAAGGACATCGTCTAGAAATGCAACGCTTGCCAACGATTCGCGGACAAGCCGCACGTACCGGGCACAGAGCTCCGGCCAATTCTATTGGTCTGGCCCTTCGCGCAATGGGGACTCGACATGGTTGGCAAACTCCCAAGGTCCTCACGAGGAGGCTATGTCTACCTCTTGGTCGTAGTCGATAAGTTCACCAAGTGGATTGAGGCCATGCCAGCGACCAACCAATCAGGACACAGCGCAGTTAAGTTCTTCGAATCCATCGTCTACCGTTTCAGAGTGCCGCACAGCATCATCACCGACAATGGGACGAACTTCACATCCAAGGAGTTCCAAGAATTCTGCGAGAATCTGGGGATCAACATCAGCTACGCCTCGGTAGCACATCCACAGACCAACGGTCAGGTGGAAAAGGCAAACGGGCTCATCTGCGGCGGCATCAAAAAGCGACTCCTCCGGCCACTCAAACAAGCCGCGGGTTGCTGGCCGGACGAACTGCAATCCGTACTCTGGAGCCTATGCACAACTCAAAACAATGCCACGGGCTACACGCCATTCTTTATGGTGCATGGAGCCGAGGCAGTCCTACCCGCCGAGGTACGGTACAAGGCGCCACGCGTGGTCGCTTACAGCAAACAAGAGTCATCCCTCGCACTCGAAGACTCCATCGACCTCCTTGATGAGGCAAGAGAAATCGCCATGGAAAGATCAACGATCTACCAGCAGAACCTCTGCAACTACCACAGTAGGACGCTACGCCCTAGATCCTTCGTCGAAGGCGACTTGGTCATGCAACTGAAGCAGCAAGGACATCTCAAGCTCGAGTCCCCCTGGGAAGGACCATACGTGATTACAGAAGTAATCCCAGGAGGCGCCTATCGCCTTCAAGATTTAGAGACAGGAGTCGCATACTCCAACCCCTGGAACGCCGCACAACTGCGACGCTTCTACCCTTAGTCATTTTTACTTTTTAGACCACAAATAAGGCACTCAGCCAAGGCTACTTAGCCACACATTGTACTTTGTACTGTCCTTCGAATAAATAAAGCTAAGTGCCCCAAAAACTCTTTGTTCTCCTTTATTTTTCCAATTTATCTACTCGGGGGTTGCGCCACCCTATATACATCTATTCTATGAAACAAACCGCGATATCCTGAGTAGCTGGCACATCAATCGAAACCCTTGACACAACATCAACCCAGCTGCAACGCACCTGACAGGTTGACAAGGGACTGAGATAAGAGCATGGCCAGGCTAATGAAAAGGACTCGCATAGTGCAACACACTTCATGCTAACAAAGCTCTTTATACATATTCGACAATAAATTATATACAACATTTATGCAAACTTTACAACACGGGTACACTTATGTGCAGGATATAAACTAAGCTACTACTGCAGCAAGAGAACGTTGGTTTGTTCCTCAAAGAAGTCGACGATCTCTTCTGCTGGGCGATCCACAGCCTGATAGTGCGGCACCATATTCCAGGCAGAACCTGCTGGTGGCGCAGGCAGCCCAGCCGCAATTGCCGCAACATCTACGTCAGGCCTATGCAGTCGCACCAGCGATAGAGCAGCCTTGGCACCAGCCACCAACTGTTGCCTCACGCACTCGCGAACCGCGGTCAGGTCTTGAAACTTGGCAAGGAGGGTTAGCAAGCTTGATGGAGTATCATCCAAAGGAAACATCGTCCGATAAATGTTCTTCAAGCATGACTGCGACTTCTTCAGAAAGTGCAGCACTCGCGACGCACGATCCTGCAGGGTCGCCAGCGCAATCGCACGATCATGATCTACCCAGAAGTATCCACTCTCTTGAAGTTGCTCCTAGGTAAGATCATGCATGCGAATGGCAATTCTATCCTTCTCATCTTGCGGATGACGCGCGCAGACAACTACACGAAGTAGCAACAGCAGCATAAGTACAACGCACCATCGCGAGTGACTACAAGGAAAAGATAAGAGCAAGCAAACTAACACTTGAATTGGTCACCCAGCTTCGTCACCTCGCCAAGCAGATACTGCTCTCGGGCGGCGGATTTCTCCGCCTTCGACTTCCATACATCCGTGTTACCCCGGAGCACGGGCAACTCACGCTCCAGCTGCTTCACGCGGTCACGCAGTCGCGAAAGCAGTGACAACTCATCTACCCTGGAGCACAGCGGTGCCAAAGTATCATCAAGAGGCGGCGAGTCCTGAGTTTCCCTCAAAGGATCACTTGATGAACCCTACCACAAGTCAAGATAGAAACAAATAAGACGACCAAATCAGCATAAAGACAAAAAGATTCAAGTGCATTCAAGACTAGCTAAAGTATCAGCAGATACGCTGGCCAGCAGGCATGTTCTTAACAAAGGACATAAACTTGTTAACTATTACAAAGCTACTAAGGAGCGATTGGCTTCTTCGACTTCGACGGCTTTGTGGGCTTCATCGAGTCCGTGGTAGTGTCAGATGCCACTGACTTTCCGCCAGCCCCGGATGCCGCAGCTTTCGCCGCCTTCTTGGCGCGTTGCAGCTCCTCAGAATACTTCGCAACAGTGTTTATCAGCTGAGGCCCATATTTGCCACAGGGAGTCGCGAAAGGAGTGAAGACTACCTGCTGGCCATCCGCGCTAATAGGCATCGCCTTCGACATCGCGGCAGGATCAATCCCGACTCCGTGGGTCTGCACCATGGCAAGCGACATGGACGCACCAGCGGCGCGGAGTGAGTTCTTGTAGCTGGAAGGCACACCCCTGGCGAGTGACTCCACCAGCTCGTCTATGTTCTCGATTAGCTCCGCCTTGGGCATCAGCTCCTCCTGAAGGAGACTGAGAGCACCCTTGGCCTTGGAGAGCGTATCCTGGACGGCGGCGCTGCGGTCTTCGACTGCCGACAGTGCACCCGCCAGAGCATCATCGCGACTGCGGGTCAAAGCTCAAATCGCCAGCATCTGTACATAAATCCACACATGGACAAAGCATCAGCGCCAACGGCAAAAAGTCGAGCCGAGAAGGATAACGATATCCAAAGCAAAGTACCTAAGAGGGCCTTGGCAATCGAGAAAAGATGTTATTCGAACAACTTCTCCCTGGTTGCGAAGGAAGCACGCAGATCCTGTTCGCGCCTTTGCGCCTTGTCACGCGCCGCGATTGCCTCATCGTGAACCTTCACAACCGCGGTGAGGGTTTTCTCCATGGTAGCAGCGTTGCGCAGGAGGGCCTTATGTTTAGCTACAAAACAAAAGGGATTGACTATCAGTCGACCATATAAAAAGGAGAAGAAGAAGAAGAAGAAGTGCAGGACACTCACTCTCAACCACACGATGACGCGTCTCCAGCATCGCATGATGGCGGCCTCCTTCACAAGGAGCTATCGCATAACAAAGGATCAGCAGCAGCCATCAATTGCAACATCAAAAAGAAGAAAAGCCTACACTTACGTGATCCTCCAATGGCTCCTAAGTCGTTTGGTGCGTAGTCATCTGGGCAACCATTTGATGCTCCCCTGCATGAGGAGAACTCGAAGAGTTGTGCCCGGAGTGGGCCGCCAATGGAGGGGAAGGAGCACGCTCGACCTCTTTCTTGGCCTTTGAGGTCGCGACTCCTGATTCTTTCAAAAATTGGACGTCGCCAGAAGATGACGACGCCTCTTGACTGCAAGACAAAATCCACATCAAGAAAGGGCAAACCCAGAGATGAGCCAACAAGGGCAAAACAGAGAAGAACAAGTCAACTAGAAAACTTACCAATCAAACTTGTCAAAGTCAAAAGTGGCCTCCCCTGACTCTGACGAGGACTCCTTGGGTAATCGCATCTTCTTGCGAGAGGATGGTGCCACGGCGCACACAGGAATGGCAGGGATCGGCGACTCCGCACCAACACCTGCACCGTCCGGAGTCGAAGGAGACGACGCATCGGAATCCTCGCTGCGCGAACGCTTGCGAGTATCCGGACTACCGGACTCAGGGGCTTCCTCCTCCACATCAGATGGGACGGTCGACTCTGACTCGTCCTCTTCCAAGGCTTCGCGAGGGATAATCCCCTCAGGAAGAGGGGGCATACAAGGTGACACCGCCCAATCCTGCATACAGGCAACAAATTCAGCAAAGAAGCAATCGATGAACTAAGCTACTGCGTAGAACAACTATACCTCGGGAGGAGGGTTAGCAGCATCAAACGGAGGAACAACTGGCTCACTGGGGAGCACATCCTTGACGGTGTACTTGGTGACCAGTCGAAACCTTTTGTCCACCTCACTCGCGGACATGCCATCGGTAGACACGCGAGTGACATCGTCAGCGCCAGTCCACTAAAACATGGGGTGGACTCTGGCCTGCAGGGCCTGGACGCGACAGCGCAGCCACGTGCGAATGAGGGCGTAGCCTCCCTCTTCTTTGCCTATGCGACTCTCGAGGTTGCAGACGTGCTCGTACAGCACATCTGTCTCCGCGGATTCGCCAGGCATGACTACATTCTTCCAGGAGTGCCTCCTCTTGCACGACATCGCGAGGTCGAAGGACGCGAGTCCGAAGTGGTCCCGTCGGCCTTCTAGTCGCGAACGTAGAACCACTTGTCCCTCCACCCTTGGACGGACGCTGTGAGCTTGATATCGAAATAGGTGGTGGATGGGTCGACGTGAATTCCGCAACCACCTACATCATATACTAAGGAGCCAGAAGCAGATTGGCGCTTCAACTTGAAGAGGCGCTTGAAGAGGCCGAAGTGCGGCTCGATTCCGAGCCAGCACTCACAGAGGGTGATGAAGCAAGAGATATGGAGGATAGAGTTCAGGGACAGCTGATGGAGCTGAAGCCCGTAGAAACAAAGCAGGCCCCTAAAAAGGGGTGTAAGGGGCAAGGAGAGACCGCGAATGATGAATGCCAAAAACATCACTCGAAAACCAGCGTGAGGAGAAGGAATTGTCTCACCACCGGGGACGCGCGTCAGCGACTGCATCGGACAGCACTCCATCTTGGCGAAGAAGACGGAGATCCGATGACTTGAGGATGGAGGGACGCCACGCGCCATTCGTGACGCGGGTGCCCGTGCCCTTCTTCTTCCCGCCGGTGGCGGCGCTGGTGCCCGCAGCGGCGGAACCACCTTTCTTCTTCGCCACAGCATCGGTAGCCGTGGAATCGGCCGCATCACCTCCCTTCTTCTTCCCCATTGCGCGGTGGCGATGCGACCGAAGGAAGTAGCTCGGAAATGAGCGGAGCTGGTCCAGCGTCGTGGAAGAAACGAGAGCAGAGAAAGTAGAGGAGTAGCGGCAATGGCGATGGAAGCAAAGGATGAATGAGAGCAGATGAGAAACTACCGTCGCAGCACCACTACTTAACCCCTGGAAGATGCAAACCAACGGCTCAGAAAAACCCTACTGGACGCATGGCAAACATCATGCTAGACACGTGGAGGAGTGGAAACATGAACCGTCCCTCCACTACTCCCATTATGCGCGGAAATCGAGGAGGCGCGGTTAAAATAAAGATTACGCACGCCTAGTCAAATCAAGCTCAGAGAGTGGGACCCACTGCTCGTCACGTCCCGTTAAACTCGCTCACGCGGGCAACTAAGGTCATGAAATCGTCAGCACTGACGTCATCAAAGCTACGCAGCAGAAGACTTCGATTACTTTAGTCCTTGCTCGAGTCTTCAACTCCACCAAGAACTCGGGGGCTACTCCCATAGGGAGCGCTGGTCGCGCACCCTATGATTTTTCTCTTCTTTTTATAGGAACATGGACAATCAAAAGCAAACCCAACCACTCGAAATACGGTTCGACTATGGACATGGGTTACTCCCATAGGGAGCGCTGGAAACAAATTCGACTGAAACAAGCAAACAAAAGACGACAGCAGTCGCAAAAGTTCTTTAGTCCCTACCTGAGTCTTCGGCTCAACCAGGCACTCGGAGGCTACTCCCATAGGGAGCGCTGGTCGCGCACCCTATGATTGTTTGTACAAAAAACTGTGTGTTGATAACATCCACACTCGAAGCTCATGGCGACACCGCCTCATAATTTTTCCCTACAAAGAGACTGCGTCTCCTGGGTCACCCAAATCGTCTCCGTGATGATAAAATTCGGATGTCGCGCTTACAGCGTGAAGGTAAGACCTGAATAAGGCCTGGCAACGCATTAGTTGCGCACTACCAAAAATGTATCCGTGCCTACAGGTACGATAAACATGCCTTGATGGACACGTCGAGTTCTCACACCCATATAACTGGAATTCGACTCCTGTAAGACCTCCGCTGCTTGAGTCGAATTACACCAGCACTTCTCCAGATTCGAGTCCGGGGACTCAAGTTCGAGTAGATTGCGTTGTTTCACCCTAAGGTGGTTAACTGATACCGATACTTCGGTTAAATCAGGCATGCACATCAACAATCCCTATGACACAAACAAAGCAGTCGAAATATACTCATTCATGCACTCGAAAGACTTCAAAAAGTCCCTAGTCGAATCTGCGATTCCACTGGACACTCGGGGGGCTACTGACATGGGTATACCCTACAGGTACTCGAGCTTGGTATATAGGGCCTAAATACGTAAAGGCCCATGGTGCCGCCAAAGCCCAAATGAAGGACTCGAGTAACCTACGGACTCTCGATTGCTTGAAGAACAAGAAGAAGCTAAAGATAGAAATTTTGAAGGGGAAAACCATAACTTGTAACCGACTCGACCTGCTACCCGAGACCTAGCCTACCTATATAAAGGCTAGGAGGGGGCGGCGAGGAGGACACATGCAACCCTAGTTTCCACAACCCTCGCCAGATTGCATCTGTGCACCATTGTAATCCTCGATTCCTTCGATAATTCGATGAGCAGACAAGTAGGATTAGGGACCTCTACGAGGCTTGAACCTGGGTAAATCTTTGAGTCCCCTGTGTGCTTGTTTGCTAGCCGATAGATGTCTCCAGCGCTCCCTCCTTCTCCAAAACCCAAGTCCATAATAATGGGCATTGATGAGTTAAACCCTCGTCACCAAGGGAAGCTCACTGGAATGCAGTGAAGTGGATTCTCAGGTATCTCAAAGGTACTTCTAGACTGTGCTTATGCTTTGGAAGTGGTGATCCTGTATTGCAAGGCTATAGAGATGCAGATTATGCTGGTGATGCAGATTCTAGGAAGTCTACCTCCGGATACTTGATGACTTATGCAGGGGGAGCAGTGTCATGGCAATCAAGGTTGCAGAAATGCATATCACTATCAACCACAGATGCTAAGTACTTAACAGCGGTTGAGGCTTGCAAGGAAGTGTTGTGGATGAAAAACTTCTTGCAAACGTTGGGCATGAAGTAAGATAATTACAATCTGTTTTGCGATAGCCAGAGCGCTATCCATCTTGCTAAGAATCCAAGTTTCCACTCTAGAACCAAGCACATTGATGTGAGGTATCATTGGATTCGAGATGTTGTGAGTTCCAAGTTGCTGAAACTTGAGAAGATCCATACCAACAAGAATGGCTCGGATATGATGACCAAGATATTGCCAAGTGAGAAGCTGCTTGTTGATGACCCACAAGTATAGGGGGTGTATCGCAGTATTTTCGAGGGAAGTGAAACCCAATTTATTGATTCGACACAAGGGGAGCCAGAGAATATTTATAAGCCTTAACAACTGAGTTGTCAATTCAGCTGCACCTGGAAACCATCTTGCTCATAGCAATTTATCAGTAGCAACAGTTTTGTAGTAGGAATAGTAAATTAGCAGCAGTAGTAAAGTAAAGACAGCGGTAACAATAGCAGTAAACAGTAGGATTCGAGTGCGGTAGGCATAGGGATGGATGGACGGGCGTTGCATGGACAAGACAATTCACATAGCAATCAGAACATAGGGCAATTGCAGATAAATAATATAAAGCATCCAAGTACTACATAATCCTAGGCATGTGTTCCATATATAGTCATACGTGCTCATAATGAGAAGTTGCACAACATCTTTTTTCCTGCCAGCCCGTTTGCAGTGGGGCCTCAAGGGAACTACTGGCAATTAAGGTGCTCCTTTTAATAGAGCATCGAAGCAAAGCATTAACACTCCGTGAACACACGTGATCCTCACATCAAAGTCATTCCCTCCGGTTATCCCAATTTCTGTCACTTCGAGGCCATTGGTTCCGGACAACAACGTGTGTATACAACTTGCAGATAAGACCATAAACAATACTATCATAATGAATCAATAACATGTTCAGATCTAAAATCATCGCACTCGAGCCCTAGTGACAAGCATTAAGCACAACAAGTCACAACAAAGTCATAAAGCACTAATAAAAGATACTAGGCACCATGCCCTAACAATCTGATGCCATTACATGAACGATCTCATCCAATCCCTACCATCCCCATAGCCTACAACGGGGGATTACTCACTCATAGATGGGGGAAACATGGATGGTCGATGGAGAAGCGATGGTGATGATGATGGCGATGATATCCTCCAATTCCCCGTCCCGGCAGGGTGCCAGAACGGAGTTTCTGGTGCTGTTTCGTGGAATCTGGTGGTGGCGGCGGAGCAGAAGTCCTTCAGGAAAAACGTCGAACCCCCCGGAGTTTTTAGGTTAGAAAGCTTCTTATAGGCGAAGAGGGAGACCGAGTGGGTGCCTGGGGGGGCCACACCATCCCCTGGCGCAGCCTGGCCTGGCCCGTGCCACCAGGTGGTGTGGCCACCCCCTTGCTCTTCTCCGTCTCGTATTCTGGCTCCTGGAGTCTTCGGGTGAAATAGGATTTTCTACATATATTCCGGGATTTTTCCTGATAGTTGATTTTCTACATAAAAAGTAGACACCAAGGCAATTCTCCTAAAAACAGCGTCAGTCCGCGTTAGTTGTATCCAAATCACACAAGTTTAGAGGAGAAACAATAGCAAAAGTGTTCGGGAAAGTAGATACGTTTTGGACGTATCAACTCCCCCCAAGCTTAGCTTATTGCTTGTCCTCAAGCAATTCAGTTGGAAACTGAGTGCGATAAAAGAACTTTCACGAACACATTTGCTTCATATGATGCATATATTCTCAGCATGTGACCAACTACTTAGGCAATTCATAATAAAGGGTATGCTACCGAGTCTACTTAATAGTCAATGCAAGCTATGAATAGATTCCAACTCAAAAATAATAAGTAGCATGAAGCATAAACATAAGCAACATTACAATGCTCATAATAAGGTATGATAGAGTGGTATCTCGCTTGCCTTTTATTATGAATGCCAAGGCACCTCTAAAGTTCAAGTGATGACTAGAAGTAAAGATATCAAAGATACAAGCATCAAAGTCATAACACAAATAATCAAGTAATGAGACAAGCACAAAGAATGACAACTATGCTCTCAAGAAGGTGCTCGGAGAATGTGTGGAGACTCAACAAGTAAAAGAAAAGGTTTTGAATAATTTGAAAGGCTTCCAAACGCTGAAAGTATGGTACTTGTTAGCTTGAGCTCTCATTGCCCCTATCATAAGCATCTTTAATGTGGTTAAGGTGAAAGTGAGGTCCAATCTGAGTTATATGCTTGACAGACTATAAACTGAAAATCCCATGTCCCTTGAGTACGAGGGCCGCTCCTCATGCTACTCAACTTTAGTTACCGGTAAGTTCTTGTCATCGTAAATATGTGCGTATCATAGAGAACCGCCAACGGGGTACCCCTTGCCTGATGATACGGAAGAATCCCCATATCAAAATGACAAGGCAAGCAGACAATGAGTATCTCAGCAATCTTCTTATTTACCATGGGAAAATGGTGCCTTTTTCTCTCTTTCCTCTTTTCATAAATCTCTTTTTTTCTCAATAGCTATCTCTCTTTTTTTATAAGAAGAATGCTTCATAGATATCATTATGGTTACGCTGCAGGTTTCCACCATGTCAGCATGGATTAGACCAGCGGCCCAGTCGTTTCTCTAACACACATACATAACTCCATGGACTTACAAGCTCCCCTTTTATTTCACACCGACGACATCCGCAAACAAAAGAGCAAGGTATCAACTGGGTATATATTTACAAGTGTTGAAAGCGTTCCCCGTGACAGCACGGTTCTGCTAAACCCCAGCCTATAATTTGCAAGCATATAACTTTCATGGAGAGTCACAATGGTTCAGGTTTATTAAGTGCAGGAAATAAAGTGTGCCATCAAGTTCGTGAGAGCTTTACTAACTAACTTTCTCATAACAAGCAAACATTTTATTCGGAAGAAAACAAGGCATATTGAATATGCACGGAAGTAGCAAATGATGCTAATAGGTAGGTATGGTGGACACTTTGGCAATGTTTGGTTTTAGGGAGTTGGAAACATGAGTAAAATACTCAGTGAAAGTGAAGGCTAGCAATAGTAAGGGAGCGACAAACGAGAGAGCAATAGCTGTCATAATCATGCTTGCAACAAAATAGGACTAATCATGGCATGAAAGTGATTCAAGATCCTCAAGGCAAAATAATTCATCAAGGCTTAACTGATTATTACAGTCATGTGCATGCGTGAGCATGTGCCAAGTCAATTCAAATGAAACATTCAGAGGAGGATACCACGGTGTCATACCAAGTTATGAATAGAATAATGCAAGAAAACATTCATAAGACATGCTACAAACTATTAGCGAGCTGCAGCTAATCATAAGAAAGCAAGAACTATTAAACATCCAAAGATAACATACACCTTACACGAACAGACTAAGCACGCCCATAGTGATGAGTATATGTACAAAAATGAAAACAAATAGAGTTCGTTACCAGCCTCTTACCACGCCTCAAGTTGTCATTAATCCTCATTATTGCTCTTCACTTGTGTGGCTTGAATAATAATATGAAACCAATATCCACTAAGGACTGATGAACCCTGCAACAAACTCACAAAGCCAAAGAAGAACGACAAATACTTTTGTTGTTTTCGATTTTTAAAACAAGAGCCAAAGAGGAAAAACAAGCAAAGCAAAATCTTTTTGGGTTTCTCGAATAGTTCAAACAAAGCAAAAAGGGAAAAACAAACTAAGGCAAAAAGAAGAAGAAGCAAACAAAGAGAAACAATAGAAATATTTTTGGTCTTTTTGTGTTTTAGAAAGCAAAAGCAAAGAAAGAACGAAAACTAAAGAGAGAACGAAACATGAATATACAAAGTACCGATGCAACATGATATGGACATGAGTGCGGTGTCGGCATACCTCCCCCCAAGCTTAGGCTTTTGGCCTAAGTGGGTATCAATCCATGTACGAATAGGGGTTCCAAGAAGGCGGATCTTGATAAGAATGGTCGTAGTTGGGCCCATGGGAAGAAGAAGAAGCTCCCCAATCATAAACAGGCTGCTGATATGAAGACTCTCCCTCATTCAAGGGCTGGACCGAATCATCCGTGACCTCCCTTCTAGTGTCCTGCTCCTGTTGGGAGAGCTCTCCCAAGTATGTGTCAAGCTCCTCCTCAGTGAGGGACCATCCTTCCCTATTATCAAGGTTAAACAAAACAGGTGCAAGCAAAAGAACAACATGCTCGGACTTGCTCTTTCTCCAACCAGCTTTGAGAAAGGTTATTTCATAAGATAACTCACTCATACTAGCCCACGAGGAAACAAATTTATGATGTATCATGGAATTAAGATCAAGCCTCTCTATGGGAAACTATAGGTCTAGATGATGATGCACTAAACCATGCAATGCTAGTAAACCAGAAGCAATGATGCCTCCACAAATTCCACCTTTCTCACGGTTAGCAGCAAGACAGAAAGCTATCAAAGCCCCTAAGTTGTAAGACCTATGTCGTTTAAGAGCAGCAGAGATAGAGGCTAGATCATACGAAGATAACTTATTGGCAGTTTTCCTAGCAAGAACACACTTGGCAACAAAGTAGGCAAAGTAACGAATAAAGGGAAGGTGAATGTTACGGATTTTTCCATTCTCTTTTGAGAAGCTGCTCCCTTGGCAAATTTCTGCGTATAAACCTATGAGTGGTTCAGGTCACTGCTTAATCCTTCTACATGATCCCCATTGAGGTACCTTAATAGCTGCACAAAAATCATCAAGAGAAAGGTCGACAACAATATTGTAAATTTTGTAATGGACCATGGGGTTAGGCAAATAGTGACTAAATTGGAAGTCCTGCACCACAGACATGGTTAGCTTCACAAATTGACAAGGTTCATCTTCCAAAAAGTGCTCTAACCCTGCGTTAGAAACCAAAGTGTGGAAATCTTGGAGAATTCTTGCAGCTCTCATGAACTCAGAACATGGATAAATGGAGGGAAAAACTTCCTCCTCCCGATGGACCTTCATGATCTCAGGCATACATAGTTCATGTTGGTTTAGGTGGTGCTCACTCATCTTCTATTCTGAAATTTAAACACCTATTAAACAAGTGATTGCAAAGTGAATATAATGAAGGATTCTACTTATAGGGACTTGTAAGAGGCCTAAACATGCATCAAAACTATATCTCTAAGCATCAAACAAGCTTACAAGCTCCCAAAACCTGTCACCTACAGCAGCAAAATACTCAATATATAATCCACTAAACACATATCTACTTGGACAAGGAGAGGAGTCACATACCAGGGAACAAATTCTCCAAATTTTAGCAAGAAAGATGGGCTGAGCAAGGAGATCGAAAAAATCAAGAGCAAGCACAGCAAGAACACAATTTTGAGTAATGAACTGGAGCTTACTCGGGAGAGAGAAGAAAGTGGCAGGTGAGAGAGTTAGTGGGGGGGCAGGGGTGGCCCACACCAGGGCATGGCGCCACCCAGGGCAGGCCGCGCCACCAGGTGGTGTGCCTGCCTGGTGGGTCCCCCTGGTACCTCCCAGGCACTCCTCTGCCCCTTTTTTCACGTAAAAATTTAATATGAATTTTCTGGAATTTTTCGAGACACTTTATTTTTGGGCATTTTCAGGCATAGAAGAATGATTTTCTGACAGACAGATTTTTTTTTCAAAAAAAATGATGCAAGGACAAAACAAAGCTAGAACTACAGAAGTTCTAAGACACTCTAACATCCAAGCAACTAACAACAAAAAGAAAACTAAACAAAAGCAAAAACTAAAATGGACAGAATAGAAGTAAACGGAGATAATCATAGTGAAAACATTGTTTTGTTCAATGAAATCCTTTTGTTAACAAGGTTGATCAGGTCTTGCTACCAAAACAATTCCATATGAGACGAAACTTTGTATTCCACTAATGATTATGTTACCTCAACCTTGATAGCAATGGTCCCAATCATAATAGTTTCAAAATTTTCTCTCGGTATGGGACAACATATTTCTCCAACTTGAATGCCCTGAACATGTTCAATTGAATTCAAACCATAAGTTCTTTCAACCTTCTTGGGGAAATAGACAGTATGTTCCTTGTCATTCACATTGAAAGTCACCTTTCCTTGATTACAATTAATAACACCTCCTGCAGTATTAATAAAAGGTCTCGCAAGAATAATAGACATATTATCATCTGTAGGCATTTCAAGCACAACAAAATCAGTTAATATCAAGCAATTATGAGCCACTTGAACAGGTACATCCTCACATATACCCACAGGAATAGTGGTAGATTTATCAGCCATTTGCAAAGATATATCAGTTGGTATTAATTTTTCTAGTTGAAGCCTCTTATAGAGAGAGAAAGGCATAACACTAACTCCAGCTCTCAAATCACACAAAGCAGTTCTAACATAACTGTTCTTAATAGAGCAAGGGATAGTTGGAATCCCTGGGTCTCCAAGTTTCTTAGGAACCTCACCATTGAAGGAATAATTAGCAAGTAAAGTAGAAATTTCTTCATTCGGGATCTTCCTTTTATCCGAGACAATATCCTTCATATACTTTGAGTAAGGAGGCAATTTAATAGCATCAGTCAAAGGAATTTGCAAGAATAAAGGTTTCATCCACTCACAAAACTTAGTATAGTTCATCCTCCTTTGACTTGTGTTTCTTACCAGGGAAAGGCATAGGTTTTTGGACCCAAGGCTCTCTTTCACTACCATGTTTCTTAGCAATAAAATCTTCTTTGGTGTATTTAGTATTCTTAGTGTGGTTTTCAGGTTCTTCTTCAACTTTTTCTTCATTAGGAACTTCATTTTGTTCATTACCACTTTTAGTTTCAGCATTAGAGATAGATATACTATTAGGATCTATAGCAGGTTCAGAGGGTTCTACAACAATTTTATGCTTCTTTTTACTTTTCTTACAAGTGGAACCACGATTTTCAGCTTGTTGAGAATCCTGCTCAATTCTTTTGGGATTCCCCTCAGGATATAGAGGATCCTGGGTAGCAGCACCACTTCTAGTTCTAATTTCATAAGCATGTTTTTCTTTAGCAGCATTAACTAGCAAGTCGTTTTGCACTTTAACGAGTTGATCTATTTGAGTTTGAACCATTTGAAAGTGTTTAACAATCATTTTAACATCATTAGAGGTTCTTTCCACAATATCTTTCAACTCAACAATAGCTCTAGTGTTTTCCATTAGATGATTTTGCACCCTTTTATTAAAGTTATCTTGCTTAACAATAAAGATATCGAATTCTTCTAAGCATTGATCATGAAGTTTAGAGTAAGGGATATCACCTTCATCAAAGTGTTGGAGAGAGTGTACCTCAATAGTGGGTGAATAGGGAATAGGCTTACATAATTCTTCTATAGGAGGTAAATTCTTGACATATGCAGCTTTAATTCCCTTCTCCTTAAGACATTTCTTAGCTTCCTTCATCACTTCATCATTTAATTCAATAACTCCCCTCTTCTTTGATGTTTGAATAGGCACCGGAATAGTAGGCTCAGGTACAATTACTTCAGGTATAGCTTGTTTAGGAGGAGTCCAATCTTCATAGTTCTTACTTATTTTAGCCATTAATTCTTTAGCTTCCTTAGGAGTCCTATTCCTGAATACACAATCAGCACAACTATCTAGGTATGTCCTAGATTCCTCGGTTAGTCCATTATAAAATATATCAAGAAGCTCATTCTTAGGTAATGGACTTCCAGCATGTGCATGAATCAAAGCACAAAACCTTGCCCAAGATTCAGGCAATACCTCCTTTTCTCCCTGTTTAAAATCAATAAGTTCCTGCAAAATAGCATGTCTAGCACTAGGAGGAAAATATTTCTGTAGGAAAGTACTAATCAAGCACTTAGGGCTATCAATAGATCCAGGAGGTAAATTACTAAACCAAGTTTTAGCTTCTCCTTTCAGTGAAAAGGGGAAATCTTAGCAACAAAGTAAGCACGCATCTTAATATCATCAGAAAACAAGCCACTCATGGTAGAAAGTTCATTCATATGTGCTACCGCACTTTCATTCTTAGTCCCACAAAAAGGTTCTTTCTCGACAATAGCTATGTAAGATAAATCGAGAGAGAAATCATAATCTTTATCTATAATGTTTATGGGAGAAGCAGCAAACTTAGCAAACTTGTTCCGGACAACAACGTGTGTATACAACTTGCAGATAAGACCATAAACAATACTATCATAATGAATCAATAACATGTTCAGATCTGAAATCATGGCACTCGGGCCCTAGTGACAAGCATTAAGCACAACAAGTCGCAACAAAGTCATAAAGCACTAATAAAAGATACTAGGCACCATGCCCTAACAATCTGATACCATTACATGAACGATCTCATCCAATCCCTACCATCCCCATAGCCTACAACGGGGGATTACTCACTCATAGATGGGGAAACATGGATGGTCGATGGAGAAGCGATGGTGATGATGATGGCGATGATGTCCTCCAATTCTCCGTCCCGGCAGGGTGCCAGAACGGAGTTTCCAGTGCTGTTTCGTGGAATCTAGTGGTGGCGGCGGAGCAGAACTCCTTCTAGAAAAACGTCGAACCCCCTGAAGTTTTTAGGTCAGAAGGCTTCTTATATGCGAAGAGGGAGACCGAGGGGGTGCCTAGGGGCCCCACACCACCCCCTGGCGCGGCCTGGCCTGGCCCGCGCGACCAGGTGGTGTGGCCACCCCTGGCTCTTCTCCGCCTCGTATTCTGGCTCCTAGAGTCTTCGGGTGAAATAGGATTTTCTGCATATTTTCCAGGATTTTTCCTAATAGTTGATTTTTTGCACAAAAAGTAGACACCAAGGCAATACTGCTGAAAACAGCGTCAGTCCGCGTTAGTGGTATCCAAATCAAACAAGTTTAGAGGAGAAACAATAGCAAAAGTGTTCGGGAAAGTAGATACGTTTTGGACGTATCACTTGTATGTTACAAGGCAGCGGGCATGGCGATGCCCCCCACATGAGTTAGATGGGGGAGAATGTGTGTAACACCCTCGAATCGGCCCTATGCAAGTTTTAGCCCTTCCTGCCAAACCCGCATAGAAACGATTCAAGGACGCCCACCAGGCACTTTCGTGCAGGTGGAAAATGAAGTACTACCATTACACAACAGTCCTCGATGGGACCCACATAACAGATATATATACAACAGCGACTCAGCGAGTCAAGCATACAGATATACAAATACGAAGATCCAAATCACCTTGGAAATGATACAACGTCCGAGTACGGACAAGATGCAAATGGGGCTAAGAGCCCTGAAGAAGAACCAATGGCGTCCATAACCCTGCCTAGGCCAAGCCGGAAGGGTAACCCTGCTAACGACGTCGATCTCAAACCTGCTAAAATGAAAGGGGTGCCGACAAAGGGCAAAGGAAAAAGAGGAGCGTCAGTACTGAGGCTAGTACACGGTGAGGCTAGAATTCGGCGGCTCTCGCCTACATAGGTATGGTGAACTGAAGCGGCAGCGCAGCATGCACTAAACAATCTATAGAGACTCAATACAACTGTCGGCTATGAGAGAGGGATAAGATAGACCTATTCGGGACCAACCTGATACTAACACCAAACATACCCATCCTCGTATTTCCCCCTCGAGACCAAACGAGGAAGTCGGACCAAGGAACCCACACAGTTAGCAATTTTACTCATTTCGTTATAGTTGCAGCACTTACTAATCAGATATAGATAGCATGAGTCATCCTGAAGCATAAGTAGTGGGCAGTTTTAATTAACCATTCCATGATAGTTGGAACATTTACTAGTCAAATATAATTGTCCTGAGGAATCCCAAAACCCAGCAGTTGTTGGCACTTTTATCATATTCCATTGGAGTTGCAATACTTACTCGGCATGTATAGTATGACACAGATCACCACAGATCCGGCAGTTGTTGGCATTTTTATTATCCATTCCATTGTAGTGAAGCTGATTACTAGTCACATATTAAGTCAAATTTATAGCACTACTTTAGTTATGCTTGTCTATGATCGAGATACTGTGCTCCAAGTCATCCATAACCGCGGACACGGCTTTCAGAAAGATTTACCCTGCAGGGGTGCACAAATAGCAACACACACACAATCAACCTCGGAAAAACCAAATCAAAACCCAACGAGGCTTTCATGACAAAGCAATCACAGGATTCATAAAATATTTCAGGGGGCCACCCCACTAAGCTACCCGCAACAAAGTTGGCCGGCTACGGAACGGACCCAGGGTTTGCGAGAATGGCTGTAAACGACTGGGAACCCAAAAGTGTGACTGGGCTTGTCGATACCGTGAAATCGTGCCGCGTTCCAAAACAGTACAGGTGCTCCACGCATAATCGTAAATAAAGCAGTAAAGCATGGCATAAGTACAGGATAGTAAATAAAACCCCAAACTAGTTTGTGGCCCCAAGAAATAGAAATGAATCAAGCTCTGGCTCAGGGGGGTCCATAAGGCCTCCCGGATGTGGATAGTGCAAAAAATCAAGGAACAAGTATCAAGTACTCGGGGTCCTACGGGACACAAGTGAGCGTGGAAGAACCAAATAACATCTATTGCCCACCGATGCCTCTGCATTAGTTATATCTAGCAATTTAATAGTTGTATTTAAAGTCATGATCATCTCCACCATTAAGCATCTCCACCATAAACATCTGCCAGCATTCCATCAACTGTGGTACTTGACAACACGAGATCGCACCTGAGCAAGCAACTACGACTCGCAAGGCTAGCTATCTACCAAGCACAGGTAATAGGAGGTGTCCAATGCAATATAGAGGCTGCACGGGATATAACTTGTACGGAACACTAAAGCATCGCGACACGGATAGAAATAGATCAATAGGAGGAAATAAAGACTATAAATGCAAGATAGGTAGAAGGGGAAGAGATGCTCGCCTGGGAAACACTACTGAAGGTTCATATCCGGAGAACTTGTCGATACTCGCATCAACTCATCGGCCTAATCCGCGAAGAAGCAAACACTAGAAAAAACACCGGATGCAATATTTAATACTACGGCAGAAGATCTGGCATGCTTATGATATGATGCATGACATGGCATAGATGCGGTGCAATTAGGCAATATTAAGTGGAACCGGGGTCCCGACAAATAATTATATGGTTCAAGTTGTTTAGCTACCCCGCATATTAAATGTTGTCTTAACACAACAAAACATATCATCGGTTCGCTACACAAATTTAAATGGAATCCGGAATAAGACTAGAATAGCCCGCATATGGACTCCATATTTAATTTAGGTGAATCGACTAAGTACCCCCCCCCCCCAAACAAATAAACATGTATGCGGGTATGAATGATTTAATATGCAATAGGTATATGTCATATTATAAAAATAGAGGCTTAGGGTCACACATCTGGATTCGGAAGATCTTGGGTTCCAGGGTCCGGAGTCTCGACGAACTTGGCGTCTGTGAAGGCGACCTTGGCGTCCTTGTTGAGGTTCTCAGGTGTCGGTGCCGGACTCGAGTCGCATGTCAACGAGGAGGCCTTGTCACATCAGACTCGCATCGATTATCTTCGGAAGATCATGGCGTTCGCGGAGCAGGGCTCGCCTTTGTCTGTGACAGCAACATCTCCTCAACCACACACTAACAACAGATCTGGGGCCGAGACAATGAATATCCCCAACTGCAAACATACTAGGTGCTCATGATGCGCTCAGGCAGGGAAACACAAACTGGAGGCTCATGCACAGGATCACAAGCACCAGGCAGCAGCGACCGGGTCAACATTGGCCGAGGTAGCGCGTCCATGGTCGCGGCAGGGACGAGGGCATCGGAAGGCGCCAGGAAAAGGCGAGGCCAAGCGACGATGCCGGGACTCATGCTGTCGACGCGGCCGGAGATGGATGGAAGCGAGGCAGACGCGTGGGCGACGAGGCAGACGGACGGATGGGGGCGGATGCCCGCGGGATGGAGGCGGAAGCGGGAGCCGATGGAGACGGACATGCGGGGCGCCGGCCGAGGCGGACGGCGAGCTTGCCGCAGAGCGGAGCCCGACGGCGGCGGCAACAGAGGGGTCACGCGCCGATGATGGGGCAGAGGAGGAGGTCGGGGAACAAGCAGACGAGGCGCTGGCGGCGAGAGGTCGACGACGGCTCGGGCTTGGGGTGCGTGGCGCGGCGGACAAGGGCGGAACGGAGGAGGGTGGTCAGCGGAAGGCCGACGCGAGGTCGAGCTCGGGAGGAGGACGGGGAAAACGGCGGCGGGGATCCGCGTGATGCGGAGAGGAGAGAGGCGAGAGGAGGGCGGGGCGGTAGCCCGCGGTTGCCGAGGCGGTGGAGGCGAGATTCCCGAGAGGAGAGAGGCGCGGGGGAGACGGGCGTGGGTCTCCTGCGGGGTGGGCCTGAGGCAGGTGGTGGGGTCGGCAACGCGTGGGTGGCGGTGGCATCGAGGCCAGTGGCCAGGGGAGAACAGGAGCGGGCGGGAGGATGGGGTTGGGGAGCGCGCCCAGGAGGGGCCTGGTCGGTGGTGGGGCCTGGACCATAGGCGGTTGGTGGGAGGCGGCTGGCGTGCGCGCTGGTTGGGGTGTGCGGGAGTGGAGGCGCAGGGGGGTCTGGACGCTGGGTGTGGTGTTGAGTCTAGGTTTAGGTTTTGTTTAGGTGGGGTTTGGGCTGGGACGACTCGGGTGGTAGGTGGCTGCGGCTGGGCCTTTAGGCCTGGCCAGCGGTTGCCTCCCCGAAAACAAAACATGTTTTTATTTTTATTTTTTAAAGATTTTTTGCAAATAGTTTTTAGGCAAATAAAAGGCCCGGGAGAGAGACAGGGGTTTTGATTTGAAATAAAGACGGGAGAATATTTAGGAATCAAAGTAGTCTTTTAGAAAATAGTTTTAGACAACAAAGTGCATGATGACATGACGATGCTCAAATGCAATGTGGCATGATGACATGAGCATGCGGTCATGATGATGCAATGCACGAAAACACCGCGATTTTCTAGTAGTGGTTTTAGCGGGATGCCACCATTCGACACCACTAACAATGGATCTCGCCCTCGAGATCCGCCTCATGGTACCAGGAAGAAGGTCGGCGATCTGAATCTTCTCGCTTCATGTAGATCCTCGCGACACCACTAACAAAGATTCTATCTCCATCTTGAAATCAGCGACACCACCAACAAGGGTCGTTGCTCACGTTCGTCGAGAGAACTCTCCGGAAAACAAAGGACGAAGGTAAAGGCATTAGAAGAAAAGGCCACCTCTAACTTATGTGGAAGGAGTAAAATTGCTTTGATCCTCCAATTCAATGTACAAAGCGAATGATAAGAGTAGTCGGATGGTGATCAGTCCATCGCGCACCCAAACCATTACTCTGCACACACGAATAGGTGAATTATGCAACCAACTCTCGGAATTAGACTGAAGATCTCAACAAACGAGATTCGGAAACAAGGAGTGAGGCACACTCTGCATCGGATCTAGCGTAGATGATGTCGTCGCGTCGGAAAACACCGGAAGGCACGAGAAGGAATAAAGAGAATTCCAATAGAAGGAGGATTCCTCGGATAGCACGAAGACCGGATGTAGAAACACCGTTACCAAAGGAGGAAGAGAAACCCTGAAGGTACGACGGAAACCCAACCACGAGAATTCCTAGACTCGAAGAAAAGATAAGAGAGCAGATTCAAAACACGTAGAGGTAAGAGGAGAACAGCAGAGGGGTAAGGAGTAAAATCAGACCTAATCAGATCTATCCAACCGATTTTGCAAAATAGTTTTGACATTCTAGATCGTCCGTTAGCTAGGTTATCCTATAGGCTGGACTTGTGGGGTATCGCAACTGCTGGGCTCTGATACCACTCTATAACACCCTCGAATCGGCCCTATGCAAGTTTTAGCCCTTCCCGCCAAACCCGCGTAGAAACGATTCAAGGACGCCCACCAGGCACTTTCGTGCGGGTGGAAAACGAAGTACTACCATTACACAACATTCCTCGATGGGACCCACAGAACAGATATATATATACAACAGCGACTCAGGGAGTCAAGCATATAGATATACAAATACGAAGATCCAAATCACCTTGAAAACGATACAATGTCCGAGTACGGACAAGATGCAAATGAGGCTAAGAGCCCTGAAGAAGAACCAATGGCATCCATAACCCTGCCCAGGCCAAGCCGGAAGGCTAACCTTGCTAACGACGTCGATCTCAAACCTGCTAAAACAAAAGGGGTGCCGACAAAGGGCAAAGGAAAAAGAGGAGCGTCAGTACTGAGGCTAGTACACGGCGAGGCTAGAATTCGGCGGCTCTCGCCTACATAGGTATGGTGAACTGAAGCGGCAGCGCAGCATGCACTAAACAACCTATAGAGACTCAATACAACTGTCGGCTATGAGAGAGGGATAAGATAGACCTATTCGGGACCAACCTGATACTAACACCAAACATACCCATCCTCGTATTTCCCCCTCGAGACCAAACGAGGAAGTCGGACCAAGGAACCCACACAGTTAGCAATTTTACTCATTTCGTTATAGTTGCAGCACTTACTAATCAGATATAGATAGCATGAGTCATCCTGAAGCATAAGTAGTGGGCAGTTTTAATTAACCATTCCATGATAGTTGGAACATTTACTAGTCAAATATAATTGTCCTGAGGAATCCCAAAACCCAGCAGTTGTTGGCACTTTTATCATATTCCATTGGAGTTGCAATACTTACTCGGCATGTATAGTATGACACAGATCACCACAGATCCGGCAGTTGTTGGCATTTTTATTATCCATTCCATTGTAGTGAAGCTGATTACTAGTCACATATTAAGTCAAATTTATAGCACTACTTTAGTTATGCTTGTCTATGATCGAGATACTGTGCTCCAAGTCGTCCATAACCGCGGACACGGCTTTCAGAAAGATTTACCCTGCAGGGGTGCACAAATAGCAACACACACACGATGAACCTCGGAAAAACCAAATCAAAACCCAACGAGGCTTTCACGACAAAGCAATCACAGGATTCATAAAATATTTCAGGGGGCCACCCCACTAAGCTACCCGCAACGAAGTTGGCCGGCTCCAGAACGGACCCAGGGTTTGCGAGAACGGCTGTAAATGACTAGGAACCCAAAAGTGTGACTGGGCTTGTCGATACCGCGAAATCGTGCCGCGATCCAAAACAGTACAAGTGGTCCACGCACAATCGTAAATAAAGCAATAAAGCATGGCATAAGTACAGGATAGTAAATAAAACCCCAAACTAGTTTGTGGCCCCAAGAAATAGAAATGAATCAAGCTCTGGCTCAGGGGGGTCCATAAGGCCTCCCGGATGTGGATAGTGCGAAAAATCAAGGAACAAGTATCAAGTACTCGGGGTCCTATGGGACACAAGTGAGCGTGGAAGAACCAAATAACATCTATTGCCCAACGATGCCTCTGCATTAGTTATATCTAGCAATTTAATAGTTGTATTTAAAGTCATGATCATCTCCACCATTAAGCATCTCCACCATAAACATATGCCAGCATTCCATCAACTGTGGTACTTGACAACACAAGATCGCACCTGAGCAAGCAACTACGACTCGCAAGGCCAGCTATCTACCAAGCACAGGTAATAGGAGGTGTCTAAGGCAATATAGAGGTTGCACGGGATATAACTGGTACAGAACACTAAAGCATCACGACACGGATAGAAATAGATCAACAGGAGGAAATAAAGACTATAAATGCAAGATAGGTAGAAGGGGAAGAGATGCTCTCCTGGGAAACACTGCTGAAGGTTCATATCCGGAGAACTTGTCAATACTCGCATCAACTCATCGGCCTAATCCGCGAAGAAGCAAACACTAGAAAAAACACCGGACGCAATATTTAATACTACGGCAGAAGATCCGGCATGCTTATGATATGATGCATGACTGTAACATCCCAAAAAATTTCTTTAAAAATCTTTATCATTGCATTCAAATCAGCATGGCATGTACTACATTGCATTCGATTCATCCTCCAAAATTTTGGTGAAATTTAGAAGCTTTTGGAGCATTTGCTAAATTCAAAGAAAACCTAGAAAAGAAATTCAAAAAGAAAAAAAAGGAAAAGGGAGGGAAAAGAATTTCAAACAGCAGCAGTAACTTCTGGCCTTTGGCCCAATTTGGCCCAGCAGCCCACCCGGGCCACTCCTCTCCTCCTCTCTGTTTTTCTGCACACCCCCTCGACCTACCCCCTCCCACTTACCACTGGGCCCCGTGCCACGTCACCACCACCCCGTTGTCTTCAACCCCCGGCGACGAACAGCCCCACTCCCTCTCCCGTTTCTAAAACCCGGCCAAATTCAGGCGTTACCGCGATTAAAACGCCATCACGACGCCCCCTTCTTAATCCCCTCCCCCTCCTCGTCAGTGTCCCCTTAGCCACTTCCCCCAGAGAGCCCCCAGGCTCCCCAATTGCGAGCTCGAACCGCCGCTGTCCGACGCCACTCCGGCGACGATTCTGGTGAGCTTCAGCCGCGCCGCACCCTCTTCTCTGCCCTATCTCCTTTGCCATGTCCTGGCGCGTCTTTTAACTCCGGCCGTGTGCTTTCTCTTTCCCCAGGTTGACGACACGGTCTACTCCGGCGAAACTCCCTCTGCCGCCGCCGTCCGTCGAGTTCTTCGGTGAGGTTAAGGTTCCCGCCGCCCCCTTTTGGTCTCTGTTAGGTCGTGCTGATCCAGGCGCACCTCACTGACCCCTCTTCTTACCTGTTCGAGCCCCAGATCATCATCACCGATGCGGGGACACGAGCTCCGCCGTCGACAGAACTCCGGCGAGGAATCGGGATCGAAGCAGAGCACCCCTCCCTCCACCGTGACCTCCATCGAGACCGCCACGACCGCCTCGACCTCTGGTACGTGTCCACGGTCTCCTTGCCCCTGTAGAACCACCGGACCGCCGTCAGCCGACGCTCCGCCGCCGCACGCAGTTGGTCAGCGCCGCCCGTTCCTGGCCAGGCCCTAGGGACCATTAGATCTCGCGTCTGCGGCTAAGATTAGAACGCGGACGAAGCGGTACGGGCTAATCAGATCCGTCTGTAGTCACTTAAGATCTGACAGCCCGCAGTGATCGATCCGACCGAACTGGTACAGACCAATCAGGTTACGCCACGTCGGCTAGGGTATCTGTTTAATTACAAAAATAGACAGATTATATATTAAACTTAAAAAATTCATAACTTTTGTTCAACAATTCAGAAAAATGCAAATTTGGTCTATGGATTCAGAAAAATAAGACCTTTATTATAGAGGCCTTGTTTCACACTTTTGCCTCTGAAAAACTAGAATTATAGGCAGAACCTTTTTAGGGGTATTTTGCTCACAAAAATTGTTCTATAAATTATTTTGGGGTATTTCTTATGAATTTAGATGAGCTATTTTACCCACTGTACTGTAGACTCTGTAAATTATAGAGTTATGATCATATCATTGCATTTTGCATGCATTCATGTTTTTGTAATACTTTATTGATTGAATTATTGTTGTTGTATTGATCTTGTGTAGATTGTGTGGATTGTGAAGTTTGTTGCTGTGAGGATTGTATCTATTCCCCTAGCTACCAAGGCAAGTGATATTTCATCTTATGTCCTATTATTTTCACCATTACACTAGTGTTATTTTGGTAGATCTTAGCATGGTAGGATTATTTATTGTTACTATGCTATGATATCCTATAGATTATATCTTGATAGTATCTCCTAGTTGAAAGACTTTGTATGCTAGAGTGCTTATCCATGCTATTAGAATTCGTGGGTGGAATACACATATAAGATAGTATGGAAAGATATTATTTTGTTTGACTAAGAAAACAACTAATATTAATGAAACACCTGGGTGGAATGGGACTTGCTTGGATTATGTTGAGTGGTTACTCAGGGGCCATGTCTATGGTCAGCTGGTGTATCACACTTGTGGATGGCCACCCAGGAACAAAGAGATTGGAGACATTCTTGTCATGAAGCTTCCAGTGCAGCCACATGGCATATGGGCTCTGCCTTGACCAACTAAGTTACAAGAACTCAGCCAGACGGACAGAAGGTGGTAGATATGATAGGATGGAACGCGTCCGTGGTGGTCTGAGGGATTGTTTCTGAAAAGTCTTGTCTCGATGCATGTCGAGTCTTGTGGGGAAAGTGCACCACCTCTCGAGAGGGTAAAACTAAGTACTTAGCCGTGTCCCCGGTTATGGACAATTTCTGAGCCTCAAGACAGTGAAGTAGTTCAATAATCTCCTGATCCAAATTTCTCTAAGTTAAAAACTTGTGGGTGAACATGGGTAGAGGTTCAGTGATGTCTATCATTGGTACCTTAGAGTTTGAATGAGAAAAACTTACTCTTCAAAAACTATAAGTTAAACTAGCTTTTGCAAAGCCAGCCATAACCCCACTTAGCCATATATTCACGTAGTTGTTGGATTACACTAAGTATCTATGGTATCACTTGCCAATACAATTCCAAATGTATTGACCCTTGTGGCTGTAACTTATTATGTTGCAGGATACTCTGATGATGAGTAGGGTTGCGGGTCTACACTCGACATGCTTGCCTGTGGCACATGAAGACTAAAGACTCTATTATTATTATGCTATGTAATGTGAAGTTGTGTCTTAGCCTTGGGCTAAGTGAGTTGTAAGAACCATTATATTCCTGGATATGCGATGTAATAATGACCTTTGTTTCTGTGTACTTCATCTTAAACTGTGGGTGCTAGCATTTCGATCCAGGGACTAGCACTGCAATCACAGGAATCTTACCTTATTATGGTGAGATCTTACAATGACATGGCATAGATGCGGTGCAATTAGGCAATATTAAGTGGAACCAGGGTCCCGACAAATAATTATATGGTTCAAGTTGTTTAGCTACCCCGCAATTTAAATGTTGTCTTAACACAGCAAAACATAGCATCGGTTCACTACACAAATTTTTAAATGGAATCCAGAATAAGACTAGAGTAACCCGCATATGGACTCCATATTTAATTTAGGTGAATCGACTAAGTACCCCCCCCCCAAACAAATAAACATGTATGCGGGTATGAATGATTTAATATGCAACAGGTATATGTCATATTATAAAAATAGAGGCTTAGGGTACACATCTGGATTCGGAAGATCTTGGGTTCCGGGGTCCGGGGTCTCGGCGAACTTGGCGTCTGTGAAGGCGACCTTGGCGTCCTTGTTGAGGTTCTCGGGTGTCGATGCCGAAATCGAGTCGCATGTCAACGAGGAGGCCTTGTCACATCAGACTCGCGTCGATTATCTTTGGAAGATCATGGCGTTCACGGAGCAGGGATCGCCTTGGTCTGTGACAGCAACATCTCCTCAACCACACACTAACAACAGATCTGGGGCCAAGACAACGAATATCCCCAACTGCAACCATACTAGGTGCTCATGATGCGCTCAGGCAGGGAAACACAAACTGGAGGCTCATGCACAGGATCACAAGCACCAGGCGGCAGCGACCGGGTCAACATAGGCCGAGGTAGCGCGTTCGTGGTCGCGGCAGGGACGAGGGCATCGGAAGGCGCCAGGAAAAGGCGAGACCGAGCGACGATGCCGGGACTCATGCTGTCGACGCGGCCAGAGATGGATGGAAGCGAGGCAGACGCGCGGGCGACGAGGCAGACGGACGGATGGTGGCGGATGCCCGCGGGATGGAGGCGGAAGCGGGAGCCGATGGAGACGGACGTGCGGGGCGTCGGCCGAGGTGGACGGCGAGCTTGCCGCGGAGTGGAGCCCGACTGCGGTGGCAGCAGAGGGGTCGCGCGGCCGATGATGGGGCAGAGGAGGAGGTCGGGGAACAAGTAGACGAGGCGCTGGCGGCGAGAGGTCGACGATGGCTCGGGCTTGGGGTGCGCGCGGCGGTCGAGGGCAGAACGGAGGAGGGTGGTCGGCGGAAGGCCGACGCGAGGTCGAGCTCGGGAGGAGGACGGGGAAAACGGCGGCGGGGATCTGCACGATGCGGAGAGGAGAGAGGCGAGAGGAGGGCGAGGCGGCCCGGCGGCGGCCGGCGGTTGCTGAGGCGGTGGAGGCAAGATTCCCGAGAGGAGAGAGGCGCGGGGGAGACGGGCACGGGTCTCCCGCGGGGTGGGCCCGGGGCAGGTGGCGGGGTCGGCAACGCGTGGGTGGCGGTGGCATCGAGGCCAGGTGGCCAGGGAGAGTGGGAGCGGGCGGGAGGATGGGGTTGGGGAGCGCGCCCAGGAGGGGCCTGGTCGGTGGTGGGGCTAGACCCACAGGCGGTTGGTGGGAGGCGGCTGGCGTGCGCGCTGGTTGGGGTGTGCGGGAGTGGAGGCGCAGGGGGGTCTGGACACTAGGTGTGGTGTTGAGTCTAGGTTTAGGTTTTGTTTAGGTGGGGTTTGGGCTGGGACGACTCGGGTGGTAGGTGGCTACGGCTGGTCCTTTAGGCCTCGGCAGCGGTTGCCTCCCCGAAAACAAAACATGTTTTTATTTTTATTTTTAAAAGAGTTTTTGCAAATAGTTTTTAGGCAAATAAAAGGCCCGGGAGAGAGACAGGAGTTTTGATTTGAAATAAAGACGGGAGAATATTTAGGAATCAAAGTAGTCTTTTAGAAAATAGTTTTAGACAACAAAGTGCATGATGACATGACGATGCTCAAATGCAATGTGGCATGATGACATGAGCATGCGGTCATGATGATGCAATGCACAAAAACACCGCGATTTTCTAGTAGTGGTTTTAGCGGGATGCCACAATGTTGGGTATCCTCCTCATGTGGGTTGTGAGGAGATGGCCTTATGAAGCCTTTCAGGCGGCCTAAATAGGTGGAAGAGCCCACCAACCTATAGGGTTATGACCAAGGGTCATTTTGGACATTGCACATGAGGGAAGGGGGATGATAAGCCTCCCATCCAGCCACCACAAGGTGGACAGATGAAAATCCAGGATAGCCTCCATTGGAGAAGAAAACCAATAGAGAAGGGAAAGAGGAGAAGTTGAAGGAAGAAGCTGAATCAAGCACCGGGCCCCGACCACAAGGTCGTGACGTCCAGATCCACTACCTTGTCTCCTTCAAGCTGTGGTTCCACCATCTTTGGTGAGATTGCTCCGATCCCTAGCTCTTGTGCCACAAATCTTGATGTATGAGATCCTCTAGTGCTCTCTAGAGAAAAACAAGTTGTATCCCCATTTGATAATAGTGGAAGAAGATTTGGGTGGCTTTGTCCTGTGGTTTTTTCTCTCAAGTTGAGAGGTTTTCCACGTAAAAAAAGAATTGGTGTCCCTATGTGTTGATTTGCTTGTTACTGCTCCTATGTGCTGAGAGCACATAGGACTTGTCCTACCTACCTACAGATTTCAACAATTGTGTGTGAGAGCACATAGGACCTGTCCTCAGTTGGGATAGGCTCTGTTTTCTCCATATATGTTTGATGCATATGTTTCCTTCCGTGACTGAGCAACGATCCGTGGAGTTAGCATACGAGTGGTGCTGAAGTTTACATCTTATGTTGCTGCGTATTTTCAGATCACGTTTGAGTGTGCTAATTCCCCAACAACACTCACATGACTCGCCTAAATTTTGCATTGCCAACAGGTTTAAATGACCACCAAATAAATTAAGCACTGATTATATGCCCTACTATAAACTATATTGGGAAATTTAGAAAGTTGGTAGAAGTTAAGTAACAAATGTATAGAAAAGTATTTTAAAGTCTAGGGACCGTATCTTTGCTTAATGCTGAGACATAGCATGAAGATAACCCAAGATTTAGTATAGATTTATGAGAAAGGATTCCTCCTATAAATATGGGGTCATATAAAAATAACTATAACCGAATAAACATGGAAGTAGGTAAGTAGCGAACACTGTATAGGTATTCCCAAATAAATTCCCTCCGGTCCCTAGAGGAAACGGCAGAGAAGATCAGTTGCATCATGGCCATAATCAGTTCGTGCTCTGATAAAATTTTGCACAGTTGTGCAGTTGGTGCAACGTACTGATCTGCACATTCTTGGTATCCCGCCTAGGGCCACGCACAACAACAACGATTTCTTGGCGCCGACAAGCTCGCAAACTGCTATCTAATGACGTTGCAGTGATGTTTGTGTCTCTCGAAGAGCTTGTATCATAGGACGACAAGCCAGTCCTATCGATGCCGTCCTCCTGGAACTCGTCCTCAGCGTCCTCCCAGAACTCGTCATAGACCAGAACCTTTTGCCAAGGCAGTCCAGCGACACTTTCCGAAATTCTTTCAAAAAAATTGGTCCAAAAGCACAAACTAACAAAAATAGAGTACTGAGCATACTCAAGGTTGCAGATCTCTTGCTTCAGCGAAACAATTTTGTTCCACCATAACGCTAGTGTGTGACTGTGTGTAAATGTCCGTCCTTATCATGTACTCCCTCTATTTTAAAATATAAGATGTTTTACCTTTATGAAACAAGTGTATCTAGACCTTTTTTAGTGTAGGTTCACTCTAAAACTTGATGAACCTAGACACTAAAGTGAGTCTAGATGCACTTTATTTACAAAGTTAAAACATCTTATATTTCTAAACGGAGGGAGTATTATTTTCACCGTATCACAGAGAATACGCAAGAAATACTCACCTAAATAAAATATAGAAGGCTGAAAAACTAAAGCAAATGGGGGAGTTGGCATGCTAATCTGACCGCAGGTGCTTCGTGATCAACAGTTGTTTTGTTTCGAATTTACAGAGCTTAGGAATAAAACACACTTCTAGCTGAGAAAAATACAAGCACGAACTTCGCACCTGAGGATCCATTGATGCATTCAGTCGCTACATCTTCCTTGAAAGTTGAAACCCATCTAATGATGTCTGGCCGCTACCTCCGCAGAGCAGGATCCCTTCAAAATATCCAAAGTTGCTGCATCACTTGAACCATGCATCTGAAACCACATAAATTCATCAACTGGGCACTAAAAGATTTCCCTGGTCAACGGCTGAAACCAAACTGATGATCCTTGAAGGCTGTTGATAAGGGAAAGTACCAATCTCTCTTCGTTCTTTCCAGCACGTGTATCCAGATCTGAACCTGTTTTCTCCCATGGTTCTGGTTACGTTATGCCATTTGTGTGCTACTATTTCTTCTAAGTTGTTGAGGCTGCACTACATACATGTTCAGAGTTTCAGGCTGTGCACCACGGTTCAGAGTTGCCTAGCAAAACTCAGGTCCCCATTGCATGCTCCCTGGTTCCGTTCCTCCCTCCCTAGCCAAAATCAGCACATGCCCCCTTGTCCAGTAGAAATCCTGTGCTCGCCGCCGCCGTCACTGACTTCCTGACCTTTCAGACCTCAACAGAGGTAGCTCCACCAAATCCCTCACCGCCCAATGACCCGGCCTTGTCCGCTCGGTCATATAGGCCTAGGAAGAATTAAATTAGCCCACTGCGGCTAGGCGTTGGTTCATCCTGATCTGGGACAGGGCGGGGAGTAATTGGTTGTCATCCTGGTCACGGAGTTGTAGGCCGTTGTCCTCGTCGCAGTTCGAGGGATCGCAGTGTAGAGGCCCCGTCGTCCCCTGCTCTGGCCGAGCGTTGTGTCAAAGAGGAAAATAGAGAGTGGATTGAGAGCGAAAGGGACGAAGGGAAGCTGGGGAGCACAGGGTACTGGGAGGAGAGGCGATCTGCGCATCTGCCGGACTGCGCCAGAGGAGGATTAGGACATGAGGATAGCCGGATGGGGAGAACATGGAGGGCGTTAGGACGTTTCTGGGAGGGAGAACATGGAGGACGTTAGGACGTTTCTGGGAGGTTATGGGGCTGCAAGCTGAGGCCGCGAGCAGGTCTAGAGGGAAAATAAGTCTATGGGACCTGGTTCATAGACCAACTTGTCTGATTGACACGTGACAATTTAGATCTAGAAAACAGTTTTTAATTTTATCTTTTCACTGTTTTGGACACGTGTCATTTGCTGAAATTGGTCCACGCCTCCAAATCCGTGGACCAGGTCCCATAGAATTATTCTCTGGTCTAGAGGAGTTGGGGGCGGGATCTCAACCGTCGAACGGCCCGGATGAGAACGGGGAATTGCTGGAGCAGTTTTTTTGAAAGCTAACTCGGGAGAAGAGACAAAGGAGAAGAAAATAATAAAAAGACCAAACCGGTATGGTATGGTGGCATTTTGATGTATTAAGTGATTTGGTGGGAGGGCAAAATGGTTCAAAAGAAAAAGCAGGTTGACAGACGCGTTCCGTTCTTTATTATTACTAGCACAAATGTCTTGCGTTGCACCGGGTGAAAAATTGGTATTTTTGTAAGATGAACTCCGTCCGCCATTTTTATTCTACGCAATCATATGCTTGGACAAACTACTAACCATTTCAAAGAAAGTCCTCCTAAACAATTAGTTGCAATTCCATTGATTTCATTTTCAACAGACAATTAGTTTGCATTTTTTTGTTATTTTTCGCATCATTATAAACTATGTATACTTTTCCCCTTTTTTTTCTACTAAAACCATATTTTTAGTTTATATTACTTCTCTATTTGTTTCAACTTAAAACCCCCATTTTTCTAGATATTTTGTTTTACTAAAAACTATTTACAAAACTTTTAAATTAAACCAGAAAAATATTTTAAATAAAAAAGGTTTTGTTTTAAAAAAATAGGAAGAGGTAGACACCGGCCAGGCCAAAGGTCCAGCGAGCAGGCCACCTACCACCCCGCTAAGTCTAACCCTAACTACTAAACTTCACCCCACACGCACACACATCGCACGCACCGTTGCCGCCCTAGGCAACACGCCACACACGGACACAACACGCACACACTCACATCTCGCCGCCACCTACCCCGCAACACCGTCCATGCCCGAGCCCTCCTGTCTCACTCGCGATCCCCTCGTCCTCGACCCCGCCGCCAGCAGCACTCACCTTGTGCACGCTTCCCTGCTCCCTCATCTTGTAGAGCGCTAGCGGCCCTTCCTTCTTCAAGCTCTGTTGTCGCCATCCTCTTCCCCTGGTACCTCGCAGTGGCCCTTGACCTCCGGCTCAAGGCCGAGCTGCTTCGCCGGCCTCCATGGAACACCCTCCCCCATCATATGGCGTCGTCGTGCGCGACCCGCGCGCCTTGCTCCACTGTCGTATGTCCCTCCCGACGGCAAACCCAGGGGGCGCCTCCTCCTCCCTGCAGGGCCCCTACCTCGACCCCTCCGTTGAGCATGTCGCCTCGTCTACGACATTCCGCAGTTGGCGTCGTCTCCGCTCGGTCGCTGGCACGAAGTCCGACTAAGCTGAGCTTCGTCCTCGACGCCATGGCGCTCGCCTCCTGCCAATGCCCTCAAGGACCCACGCGTCCCAAGCCGGCTGCCATTCATCGCCTTCCTCCGGATGAGGCCTCGAGCTGAAAAAAATGGGGGAATTGATTATAACCCCTAGCTCATGCGACTTGGATCACATGCCCCATTCTTGGTCTGCCTCCATTCTAGCCCCATGTTCGGTCAACATATGTGCTCTAATAAGGGACCAATGGTGTATTTTTCAGTTGCAATGAATAAGTGCTCTCTGATAAGTATACCAACACAGGTGAGCACATATTTATCGATCAGTGCACATACAACATTATTGCTCTGATCATAGTCACTATCTGATCACATAACCTTCAGCTTTCTTTGCTCACGGTAGTATTGAGAACAACGGAACTAAATGCATCATGATTGGGGGTGTAGCTGTCTTTGGACGTATGGTAGCATCCATCATCTGATTGCAGCGAGCTGACAACATTAGATTGTCATCCATTTTGAATCAGTCTAAAAATCAATGCATTTCGAGTGTTGGCACCACATCCTAGATTTAAGATTTTGATTGCACCGGTACCTCTCGCCGAAACGCCGTAACGCCTCGTACAGATACATTTTGTAGATATCAGCGTGCTGGGATTTGTCATACATCAACCCAACACAAGTCGTTTTTCTGGGTCTAATATTTCTTAGGTTCAGTGGCCACCGATCTTCCCCTCCTCTCCTAGGATTGACATTTGTAGTGAAGAAACTCTCGCTATGCTGCAAAAATACAAACTGCAAAATATAAGCATGAGCACATGTAGAGATCAGTGTCTGGTTAGAGATTAATCTCTGTGTCCACCGAATCAATCGACCTCCGAGGTCTTCATACATACGACATCTCTCCAATCCAGCATCACGGTTGCTCCCCTTCAGCCGCCGGTCAGGATAGCATAGCTGCCGGGCTCCTCTATCCTCTCTAGCTGCTCTATTTCTACCACGGCCGTTATGTGTGACTGGACGGGTCGTGAGGAAATCCCTCCTTCAGATCAGCTCGAGCGGGTAAACCGGCCGCCAGGTCCAGATTGAGCGGATCCTCAGGGTTGGGCCGCTCCAGATCGAAACAGACCTCTACACCACGGTCTCCGCCAGGCCTCAGCTCCGCGTTCGCCACCAATCTCTGGTCCGACTGGCCGCCGCCCGCCTCCTAGTCCCAGTCGCATGGTCCTGCTCGCCACGCCTCAGGGTCGGCCCCGTGTCTCCAGGTCGGGCGCTGCTGCCGAGGGAACCGGGGTGTGCACGCGCGCGCTCCAACTCCAATATTTCCCCTCGTTTGTTTTCCCTGGCACCCCCGGTCCAGTGCGACGGCGGACATGACCGAGCGACCAACAGAGAGGAATAAAAGGAAGGGGGAGGTGTCGGTCGGGATTGATAAAGCAAGGAAAAAAACGAACCGGTACCTGAATTAAGGATGTCATTGGTGAGTAATATTAGGTTTAGTGGGAGGACAAAACGGTTCAAAAAAGGCTGGTTGACAAAAACGTTCCGTACTTTATTATTAGATTAGATATAGATTATATATATACTAGCACAATACCCGTGTGTTGCAACGGAAAAAAATCTACAACTTAGAGGTGTTTAAGGCTCGCTAAAGTTTTTATTACCCTGCGTGTAATAACCACGTAATATCTGAATATTACTCTCCAACCCATAGTATGTTCTAGGATTTTTGCCAACAAATATCTCTTTCAATGCAAACTTGAGCACATTTTTCAATACGGTGATCAACTTTTATATGCTCCTATTGTATTTAGAAAAAATTAAGCACGCATACAATATGGTGCAAATTGAAGCAATAATCTAATTTTATATTTATCTAGAAGGGTCTACGTGTAGCTATAGTCTATAGTATAATTATGGATGTCTAGCAGAGACTATTAGAAGGCCGATTTCGCAAGCAAGAACAAAAAAAAGTTGCTCAGATATGTCGAGAGAAATTACCAAAGAACAGTTTATTTTGTCAACAAGGTAGTACGTCATGAAGTCCATCCTACACGATTTGTGAAACCAGGCCACAGACCTGCCACATCTACAGCATCGTCAAACGCTGCTGCCGCCGACCTGCTCGACCAGGATGATCCTCTCAGACTGCCGCTGCTACAGGTACGTCAGGCCAAGTATTATCCATTGATGCCCGCTCATGCCACACCCTCATCACACGAAGAGAACCGCACATGCACGGACACATGCTCGTCCTTGTCACATTCTGCACAAGCTAGCTGATTTTTGGCCTCCACTCCGTGTGCACACATGGCGCGCCATACTCGAATCGTACTCTTATTAAGTTGCTCCCCTCGGCTCTCCCCCACCTTTAATTATGCAAACCATCCACTCTTGGGACCACTCTTGGGACACGGGTGAATCACTCCGTTGCAGTGTGCTGCAACTTGTCCATAATTCGTCCGTTTCAATTAGTGTGCAGCGACTTGTTGCTTCCTGACTTGCTTGCCGATACTTCAGGTAACTTGTCAAGCAATATAAAGAGGTATGTACGTATGTTTTATGTCAAAGTTGGACTAACATCCAGTAATTTATTGTGTTTGTCTCAACTCTATAAATGTGTTCGAGTCCTCTTCCGGGAAACATTGCTTAGTTGGTTGTCTCACATTTATTAGGGATATTATAACCGAGACAAAAAGATCTCTCTCACAATCTAAGTGACTTTGGCCGTCGGATTACGTGATTAGAGTGTTTTTGGCCGTTCGATTCTTCTGGCCGAATGTCCTCGGCCCGCTACTCTGGAACACAAATAGCACGCCTCTCGTTCGATCACAAACAAACGGTCTTGCTAGAGCCACGTATGCATCAACAAAACCAACAAAACCAAGCGCCTCACCCCGTACCCCATCCTCGCGCACAGCACTCCCACCAGCCACCACACCCCTCCCAATCTCGACCCTGGGCAGAGGCGAGGCGACGCAGCCCTCTCTCTCTCTTCACCAACTCACCGTTGATGTGCCACCGATTCTGGCCGCCGCTACAGACAATCGCCTACCCACCGGCCTGATATCGCCAAGGTATCCTATGCTGATTCCCCGCCGTCGCTGCTATTCTACAGCCCTGCGTGCGCCCTTGTAGCTAACCCTAGCAGCGCTCCGCGTCGCCGGCGTGGCTGTGCCTAGCTGTCGGTATCGACGGGTCAGCTCCTCGCATGGCCTCCATGCCAACCTGCACCTCCTCAAGGACACTCGCGTCGCCTCCATGCCCCTGTCCTGACTGCTCCTTTCCAGCTTCCCCGTGCACACCGTCTGGATCAAGTCTCCGAGGACGCCGAGGCCGGCGTCGGGGACCAGATTGATGGCCTCCTGTGCTTATGGAGGAACACCATGGAAAGTGAGAGGGCTGCAAGAAGACACCCGAGCGCATCCAGATCCGCCATTGGATCCTACCACCACTTTTCCCTCTAGTCGTGACGTCTTCATGCTGCGCTGGCGTCCGTGTCGTCTGTCCTCGCCTCCTCTGCTCTTCTCCATAGGTACGAGCTCCCTGCTCTCCTCCCAATGGTTTGTCTAACTTGAACACCATCATATCAAATTCATTTGGCCCCTCTAGCTCCAGCAATCATTCTCGCTCAGGAAGCAAGCAACGTATCCCTCAGTTTGTTTGTGTACTTGTGAATCCTTACACGGAACCTGACAGAGAAGAAGGAAAGACAAAGTAGAAGGAGAAAAAAATGATGCTGATCGTGTAATGGTGCTTTGCATATCTTGTTTCAGTTAGATTCAATAATTTCTTGCAATTATTCTTCACTGATGGTTTCAACATTTGCTTGCATTAATTCAGAATAAGGTGGAATTATGGTGTAGCAATCCACAACTGGTGTTGCTTCTTCAACAAGTGCCGGTGGCTGAATTTGCAAGTTTCTTAAACTCATACATCTGGCTCTTCTGATGCCCACTAGAAATGCCGCTGCAGTAGCTGATTCTGATGGGTTCGTAGCATGGAAAACAAAAAAATTCTACCGCAAGAACGAACAAAACCTAGATCTAATCTAGATAAAAGCCAAGATCTAATCTATTAGACATGAGCAACGAGATAGATGGGAACTAACCCTCGTAGATCCGAAAGCGTTAACGAGATTAGATCTCGTGGTTGATGTAGTCGATCACTTGCCGATCTCAAGATCGTGTGGACGATCCTTTCGGCGTCGCGTTCCAGCAGCGCTTCCGCCGTCGGTCAAGTAGACGATCCTTCCGGCGCAGCGTTTCGGCAGCGCTACCGCAGTCGGTCACACGTGCGGAGTCGAAGCAGACCTTCCTCTCCCCGTTCCAGCGAGCAGACGAGGTAGTAGATCTTCTCCACGGAATCCCAGCAGCACGACGGCGTGGTGGTGGTGGAGTAGAGAATTCTGCAGGGCTTCGCCTATGCCTGTGCAGAAGATGGTGAAGGAGAGAGGCGGCAGAGATTGGGTGTTATGGGAGTAGGGGAGGAGGGGGCGCTCCTGCCCCTCTATTTAAAGAAGGGAGGCGCCTAGGGAGGGGGAGTCCTTGTCCCCTCCCATGTAGGCCGGCGGATTGGAGGTGGGGGGAGGAGTCCTCCTCCCCCACGACTCCGTATCTTGACCCACCAGGACTCCTTGATCCCTATCTTGATTTTCAAGCAAACTCCAAGATATCTTCTAGAACCTTCCGGAACATTCCGAAACCTTTTAGAATCCTCATACAAACACTCCGGAACATTTCCTAACTTAGAAAATGATCCCCTATATATGAATCTTATTCTCCGGACCATTCCGGATCTCCTCGTGATGTCTAGGATCCATTCCGAGACTCCGAATAACATTCGGTCTCCAACGCACATTCCATATCTACTTAAAACAACTTCGAACCTTAAGTGTGTCACCCTACGGTTCGTGAATATGTAGACATGATAGAGACACATCTCCTATCAATAACCATCAGCGGGACCTGGAGATCCATAATGGCTCCCACATACTCAACGATGACTTTGCGATCGATTGAACCACTTACATACGAAACTAATTCCCTTTGTCTCGCGATACTATACTTATCCGAGGTTTGATCGTCGGTATCTCCATACCTAGTTCTACCTCGTTACTGATAAGTACTCTTTACTCGTTCCGTGATATGTCATCCCTTGTGACCTAGTCACATGCTTGCAAGCTAACTAGATGACATTCCACCGAGAGGGCCCAAAGCATATCTATCCGTCATATGGATGGACAAATCCCAATCTTGGTTCATGCGCTTCAACACATACTTTCAGAATACCCAATGACAACTTTATAACCACCCAGTTACGAAGCGGCGTTTGATGTCATCAAAGTATCCATCCGGTGATGGTGATTAACATAACCTCATGGTCAAAGGATTAGGTTACTATGTATTTGAAAGCTTACAGCAATACGAACTTAATGACTTGATCTTATGCTACGCTTACTATGGGTGTGTGTCCATTACATCATTCTTCTAATGATATAACCTTGTTATTAATCACATCCTAATGTCCATGATCAGGAAACCATGATCATCAATTAATCAACAAGCTAGTTCAACAAGAGGCTTACTAGGGACTCTCTTATGTTTACAAAACACACATGTATTAGTGTTTCCTAATAATACAATTATAGCATGGGATGTAAACATTCATCATAAACACAAAGATATAATAATAACCACTTTTATTATTGCCTCTTGGGCATATCTCCAACAGTCTCCCACTTGCATTAGAGTCAATAATCTAGATTACATGGTAATATACCGAACACCCATGGCGTTCTGGTGTTGGTCATGCTTTGCCCTAGGGAGAGGTTTAGTCAACGGATCTGCCACATTCAGATCAGTGTGTACTTTGCGAATCTTTATGTCACCATCTCGGACATACTCGCGAATAGCGTGGAAACGTAGCTTGATGTGCTTCAGCTTGCTATGTGACCTTGGCTCCTGTGCATTAGCTATGGCACCTGTGTTGTCACAGTAGATGGCCATCGGGTCCAACGCACTCGGAACCACGCCAAGTTCAGTAATGAAGTCCTTCATCCAAACGGCTTCTTGTGCAGCCTCCGAAGCAGCTATGTATTCCGATTCAGTTGAAGATTTCGCCACAACGCTTTGCTTCGCACTCCTCCGGCTCACTGTAGCACCATTCAAAATAAATACGTATCCCGATTATGACTTCGAGTCATCCGGATCGGTGTTCTAACTAGCATCGGTGTAACCGTTTACAACAAGCTGTTCATCACCTCCATAAGAAAGAACCATATCCTTAGTCCTATTTAGGTACTTTAGGATATTTTTAACCGTTGTTAAGTGCTCCATTCCAGGATCACTTTGATATCTGCTAGTCAAACTAACAACATGTGCTATATTCGGTCTTGTACACAGCATGGCATACATGATAGAACCTATGGCCGAGGCATAGGAAATATTATTCATTTTCTCTCTATCTTCTGCCGTAGCTGGACTTTGAGTCTTACTCAAGGTCTTACCTGACAACATGGGCACGAACCCTTTCTTGCTATCTTCTATTCTAAACTTCTTTAGAACTTTGTCCAAGTATGTACATTGTGAAAGCGCTATTAGGCGTCTTGATCTATCTCTATAAATCTTGATCCTAGAATGTATGCCGCTTCGCCAAGATCCTTCATTGAAAAACTATTATTCAAATAGGTTTTGACGCTATTAAGAAGTTCTATATCATTCCCAATCAACAATATGTCATCTACATACAGTACTAGGAATGCTACAGAGCTCCCACTCACTTTCTTGTAAATACAAGCTTCTCCATAAGTTTGTATAAATCCAAAAATTTTGATTACTTTATCAAAACGTTGATTCCAACTCCGGGATGCTTGCTTCAGTCCATAAATGGAGCGCTGAAGTTTGCATACCTTGTCAGCATCTTTAGGATCGACAAAACCCTTAGGTTGTACCATATACAACTCTTCCTCAATGTCACAATTAAGGAACGCCGTTTTGACATCCATCTGCCAAATCTCATAATCGAAATATGCAACAATTGCTAACAAAATCCTCACAGACTTTAGCTTCACTACTGGTGAGAATGTCTCATCATAGTCAACTCCTTGAATTTGTCGGAACCCTTTCGCGACAAGTCGAGCTTTATAGACGGTAACATTACCATCAGCATTTGTTTTTCTCTTGAAAATCCATTTGTTCTCGACAGCCTTACGGCCATCCGGTAAGTCCACCAAAGTCCACACTTGGTTTTCGTACATGGATCCCATTTCGGATTTCATGGCTTCTAGCCATTTGTCGGAATCTGGGCTCACCATAGCTTCTTCATATGTCGCAGGGTCATCATCGTTGTCCACCAACATGACGTTCAAGGCAGAGTCATACCAATCAGGAGTGGTACGAACCCTCGTTGACCTGCGAGGTTCAGTAGTAACTTCGTTTGAAGTTTCATGATCATTATCATTAGCTTCCTCTCCAATTGGTGCAGGCGGCACAAAAACATCTTCCGGTGCTGCGCTACTCTCAAATCCGAGAGAAGGTTCAATAACCTCATCGAGTTCTACTTTCCTTCCAGTCACCTTTTTCAAGAGAAACTCCTTCTCAAGAAAGGATCCATTCTTTGCAACGAAAACTTTGCCTTCGGATCTATGATAGAAGGTATACCCAATTGTTTCTTTAGGGTATCCTATGAAGACGCATTTCTCCGCTCTGGGTTCTAGCTTATCAGGTTGTAACTTCTTTACGTATGCTTCGCAACCCCAAACTTTAAGGAACAGCAACTTAGGTTTCTTACCAAACCACAATTCATACGGTGTCGTTTCAACGGATTTAGATGGTGCCCTATTTAAAGTGAATGCGGCTGTCTCTAATGCATAGCCCCAAAATGATAACGGTAAATCTGTAAGAGACATCATAGATCGAACCATATCTAAGAGAGTTCGATTACGACGTTCGGACACACCATTACTCTGTGGTGTTCCCGGCGGTGTCAACTGCGAAAGTATTCCACATTTCTTTAAATGCATGCCAAACTCATAACTCAGATATTCACCTCCGCGATCAGAACGCAGAAACTTAATCTTCTTGTTACGATGATTTTCCACTTCACTTTGAAATTCCTTAAACTTCTCGAAAGTTTCGGACTTATGTTTCATAAAGTAGACATACCTATATCTACTCAAGTCATCCGTGAAAGTGAGAACATAACGATATCCACCACGCGATGCTACACTCATTGGACCGCACACATCGGTATGTATTATTTCCAATAAGTCTGTAGCTCGCTCCATTGTACCCGAGAATGGAGTCTTAGTAATTTTTCCCATTAGACATGCTTCGCATCTTTCAAGTGATTCAAAATCAAGTGATTCAAGAAGTCCATCAGAATGGAGTTTCTTCATATGCTTCACTCTAATGTGACCAAGACGACAGTGCCACATGTATGTAGAATTATCATTCAATTTTATTCGTTTAGCATCTATGTTGTGAACATGTGTATCACTACTATCAAGATACAGTAAGAATAAACCATTCATCTCAGGTGCATTACCATAAAAGATATTACTCATATAAATCGAACAACCTTTATTCTCAGACTTAAAAGAGTAACCGTCTCGCAATAAACAGGATCCAGATATAATGTTCATGCTTAACGCAGGCACCAAATAACAATTATTTAAATTTAAAACTAATCCCGAAGGTAGATGTAGAGGGAGCGTGCCGACGGCGATCACATCAACCTTGGAGCCATTTCCAACGCGCATCGTCACCTCGTCTCTTGCCAGTCTTCGTTTATTCCGCAGCTCCTGTTTCGAGTTACAAATATGAGCAACCGAACCAGTATCAAATACCCAGGCACTACTACGATTACTAGTAAGATACACATCTATAACACATATATCAAATATACCTTTCTTCTTGATGTTGCCGTTCTTCAGATCCGCCAGGTACTTGGGGCAGTTACGCTTCCAGTGACCAGCACCCTTGCAGTAGAAGCACTCAGTTTCAGGATTAGGACCAGCCTTGGGCTTCTTAGCAGGTGCGGCAGCTTTCTTGCCGTCCTTCTTGAAGTTGCCCTTATTCTTAGGCTTGCCCCGTTTCTTGAAATTGGTGGTCTTATTGACCATCAACACTTGTTGCTCCTTTTTGATCTCCACTTCAGCAGTTTTCAGCATGGACGACAGTTCAGGCAACGTCTTGTTCATGCAGTGCATGTTGTGGTTCATCACAAAGTTCTTGTAACTTGGTGGCAGTGATTGAAGGAGACGGTGAATCCCCAATTCATTAGGAATCGATATTCCCAACTCTTGGAGCTTCTTAGCGTACCCAGACATGGTGAGCACGTGCTCGCTAACGGAGCTTCCTTCTTCCATCTTACAGTTAAAGAACTTTTCGGAGGCCTCATAGCTCTCCATGGCCGCGCGAGTCTCAAAAATTAGCCTGAGCTCCTTAATAATCTCGAACGGGTCGTGGTGCTCAAAACGCTATTGGAGCTCCGCTTCTAAACCGTACAGGATGGCATACTGAACTGTGGAGTAATGATTCTTCCGAGTGGCGAAAACATTCTTTTCGTCATCGGTGGAATTATCTGCAGGTGGGTCACCTAGAGGTGCATCGAGCACATAGGTCAACTGACCAGCCCTGAGGACGATCTTCAGTCCACGGAACCAGTCCGTGAAATTGCTTCCATTGTTTTTAAGCTTTTCTTTCTCTAGGAACGCATTGAAATTGATGGAGGGGGTCGCCATAATCTACAACAATTTGCAAGTAGTTTAGACTAAGTTTATGACAAATTGAGTTCAAATTTAATTCTTAAACTAACTAGGTGAACTCCCACTCAAAACAACATCCCTCACATTGTCTTAGTGATTACACGAACCAAGTCCACTACACCAAGTCCGATCTTCACGAGAGAAGATGTAGTTTTATCGGCGAACAATCTTCATGTTCATCATATCATTTATATGACTCATGCTCTACCTGTCGGTATTCCATGTTCCGAGACCATGTCTGTACATGCTAGGCTCGTCAAGACAACCTTAGTTTCCGCATGTGCAAATCTGGCTTGCACCCGTTGTATGCACACGTAGAATCTATCACATCCGATCATCACGAGATGCTTCGAAACGACGAGTCTTAGCAACGGTGCCAACTAAGGGTGAACACTTTATTACTTGATATTTCGTGAGAGGGATCATCTTATAATGCTACCGTCGCGATCTAAGCAATACAAGATGCATAAAGGATTAACATCACAGGCAATTCATAATAAGTGTGATATGATATGGCCTTTTCTTCTTGCGCCTTTGATCTCCATCTCCAAAGCACGAACATGATCTCCATCATCACCAGCATTGCGTCAAGGTCAGTGGCGCCGCTTCATGGTTGTCCATCATCACCAGCAACTATTACAACTACTTGGAATAAAGCTATTACAAGATGAATAGACACACAGGTCTTAACAGAATTAAAGACAACCATTAGGCTCCTACCGGTTGCCATATTACAATAAGGATCATTGCATACATCAAATACAATCACAATCACATGATGGCCATATCACATCACATAACCCCTGCAAAAACAAGTTAGACGCCTCTAATTTTCTTTGCAAGTTTTACGTGGTTTGGGGCTTTCGCATAAGACCGATCTTACCTACGAACAAGAACCACAACATTGATACAAGTGTTATCAAGATGCTCATTGTAAATCGAATCTTAACTATGGTGGGAGAGACAGACACCCGCAAAGCCACTTGTGCAAAGCAAGTTGCACGTCAAGCGTGGAGCAAGTCTCATGTGCGATGACATGTAATGTTAGCCCGAGCCGCTTCATCCCACCATGCCGCAAGATGCAAAGTACACGCTAAGACACCGACAACAAAAGCATCAACGCCCACAAAACCATTATTTTCTACTCGTGCAACAGATCTACGCATAGATACGGCTCTGATACCACTGATGGGTTCGTAGCATGGAAAACAAAAAATTTCTACCGCAAGAACGAACAAAACCTAGATCTAATCTAGATAAAAGCCAAGATCTAATCTATTAGACATGAGCAACGAGATAGATGGGAACTAACCCTCGTAGATCCGAAAGCGTTAACGAGATTAGATCTCGTGGTTGATGTAGTCGATCACTTGCCGATCTCCAGATCGTGTGGACGATCCTTCCGGCGTCGCGTTCCAGCAGCGCTTCCGCCGTCGGTCAAGTAGACGATCCTTCCGGTGCCGCGTTTCGGCAGCGCTACCGCAGTAGGTCACACGTGCGGAGTCGAAGCAGACCTTCCTCTCCCCGTTCCAGCGAGCAGCGGAGGTAGTAGATCTTCTCCACGGAATCCCAGCAGCACGACGGCGTGGTGGTGGTGGTGGAGTAGAGAATTCTGCAGGGCTTCGCCTATGCCTGTGCAGAAGATGGTGGTGGAGAGAGGAGGCAGAGATTGGGTGTTATGGGAGCAGGGGAGGAGGGGGCGCCCCTGCCCCTCTATTTAAAGAAGGGAGGCGCCTAGGGAGGGGGAGTCCTTGTAGGACTCCCCTCCCATGTAGGCCGGCGGATTGGAGGTGGGGGGAGGAGTCTTCCTCCCCCACGACTCCGTATCTTGACCCACCAGGACTCCTTGATCCCTATCTTGATTTTCAAGCAAACTCCAAGATATCTTCTAGAACCTTCCGGAACATTCCGAAACCTTCTAGAATCCTCATACAAACACTCCGGAACATTTCCTAACTTAGAAAATGATCCCCTATATATGAATCTTATTCTCCGGACCATTCCGGATCTCCTCGTGATGTCTAGGATCCATTCCGAGACTCCGAATAACATTCGGTCTCCAACGCACATTCCATATCTACTTAAAACAACTTCGAACCTTAAGTGTGTCACCCTACGGTTCGTGAATATGTAGACATGATAGAGACACATCTCCTATCAATAACCATCAGCGGGACCTGGAGATCCATAATGGCTCCCACATACTCAACGATGACTTTGCGATAGATTGAACCACTTACATACGAAACTAATTCCCTTTGTCTCGCGATACTATACTTATCCGAGGTTTGATCGTCGGTATCTCCATACCTAGTTCTACCTCGTTACTGATAAGTACTCTTTACTCGTTCCGTGATATGTCATCCCTTGTGACCTAGTCACATGCTTGCAAGCTAACTAGATGACATTCCACCGAGAGGGCCCAGAGCATATCTATCCGTCATATGGATGGACAAATCCCAATCTTGGTTCATGCGCTTCAACACATACTTTCAGAATACCCAATGACAACTTTATAACCACCCAGTTACGAAGCGGCGTTTGATGTCATCAAAGTATCCATCCGGTGATGGTGATTAACATAACCTCATGGTCGAAGGATTAGGTTACTATGTATTTGAAAGCTTACAGCAATACGAACTTAATGACTTGATCTTATGCTACGCTTACTATGGGTGTGTCCATTACATCATTCTTCTAATGATATAACCTTGTTATTAATCACATCCTAATGTCCATGATCAGGAAACCATGATCATCAATTAATCAACAAGCTAGTTCAACAAGAGGCTTACTAGGGACTCTCTTATGTTTACAAAACACACATGTATTAGTGTTTCCTAATAATACAATTATAGCATGAAATGTAAACATTCATCATAAACACAAAGATATAATAATAACCACTTTTATTATTGCCTCTTGGGCATATCTCCAACAGATTCCAGCGAGAAGACAAGATTAAAGGTGTTGATCTTAGTATTATAAATTCTCTTTAAAGCTCATAAAACATATGTATTGGTAAATTGGTCTCCATTTCCCCCATGTCATATTCATAAGTTGCTTTGAAATGAATTAAATAAGCCATGTACAATGATCTGTCATGCTATCACAATCTACTTTCATTAGGAAGAAAATACTAAGTGAAATGTTTCTGCATGCCATTATGATCTACTTTTTAGATAGCACACATCACTACTCAACATTTGGAGGCAATTTTTTGGCTCCCACGCGTACGAGTTGAAGGAGAAGTCAGAGTTGATGTGGGGGTTGGTTCGATAACCTTTGCGGCGGCAACCGATCCTCCCCAGTTGATGCGCCTGCGGGTGCGAACCATTACTAGCTTCAAGCCAGTGTAATTTTTCAACTCATGCAAAATAATAATGACCACTATAGTGCGCACCTTGCCAGCAGCGAGTGATGATGGTTGCGTTACTACACATGCCTCGCGTTGGCTATATGTTCTTTCATTACATCAAACTCTCTCCCTAGCCCTTCTTCTCCCTCTGGTATCATAACCTGGGGATCAATAGTGCGAACTCCCCACTTTCCACCCAATAAGTTTAAACGTCTGTAAACTCTTAATTTTCTAGACCCTAATTCCTTGCAGGTTGTGTTCCTGCTGGTTCCATCAATTACTTCTATTAAATCTTGGAGTTTCTTCGGATTTATTTGATTGCGGGATTCCTGATCCGACTATTCGGAATGGATGGCGGCAAGGTCAGTTCCTAAATATCTAACAATTGTTCACATATCATATTGTTGTCTCAAACTTGGTTAGTAATTTTTCAAAGAAACTAAAAACATTGTTATCATAAAATTTTTATTGGTGATGGAAGCATGTTAGATATCTTATAGAAGGTCTCGCGGAGTATTTCTCGAGCCACCTGCACATATGTTGGCTATAGATAAAAATCGATCATGTACAACGATTCATTTACATATCTTGATTTTTTATTTGTAGACAAGGTTTTTGAGTTTTGGAGAGTTAATATTTCCCCGAGGAGCTTTTATGGATGCTTCATGCATGTTTTGTTGTATCGTTGTTTCTCTTTGACTTTTACATTGGGTTGCACTACATTGTGGTACAAGTTAACTGAGTATATTGTACAACTGCTGAACTAATATACCTATACATGCTTGTGATCGGTGGAAATATGCATTCATATTATTACTCAGACAGACTATCTACAAGTTTTAGATGTTGTATCTGCTCATTTCCTGGTAAATGTTGGCTTTTATGTACATGCATTTTCACTATTGCATATACATTTTGTTTTTTATGCATTCATATTATTACTCGGACACCCTATCTACAAGTTTCAGATGTTGTATCTGCTCATTTTCTGTAAATGTTGGCTTTTATGTACGGGCATTTTCACTATTGCACATACATTTTGTTTTTGATGGTTTTTAACTTATTTCCCCCTTTTGCTTCTATATATAGAGGGATGTCTATGGAGCTCTTGGGAACAATATCTTGGGTTGCAGAATACAGATACTATACCACAAACTTTACAGGTTATTCAACTATCTTGCTAGGAAGTGAATCTATCAAACTTCGGATGTCAAGTGTTATCTTAGTCATGCTTGGGTAAATCTACGTTAACTTGATGTATATCACCGTGTTGTAAGCTGGCAACAAGGGAGAGACCGTGATGGTAAGCTGGCAACAAGGGAGAGACCATGATGGATTTGTTCTTTTCAGTTCTTATATAGAAACTATTACTCCAGCCGGTAATGTCTGGGGTTCCATGATAGCAAGTGTGGGCATCAATTTGGTGTACATCAAATCTCTGCATGTGTTATGTTTCTCTTCTTGGTAGACAAATATGTTTCTCTTCTCGATAGACAAATACCTGCTGCCATCGTGTGTCGAGCAAAATCGACATTTCTTTAAAGTTGTACTAAAAATTATCTACCTCACTCATTTGTAATTTTCTATCACTACCTAACATTCTCACATCCAAAATAGATGGGCGCGGCAACGCGCGCCATCAATAATCTAGTACTTCAATGAAACAAGGAATGAATGCTTTGTTGCCTGTCTGGTAGGTTTCTAGAAAAGCTAAGGATGTTAATCCATTTTCTTAAGTTTAATATTTGAAGTCCTCCTCCGCATGGTATAAGACTGTGGGGACCACACAATGATATGGATACCGGTTTTGGGTAATACATGGTGGGTCAGGCTAGAGTAGAAGAACTGTCAAGCCAAACAAAGAATAGACTGCACACAAGGAGGGAGGAATTTCGAATTCAAAAGCAAGGGAAGGACGGTCCGTAGCAACGCATGGGCATTCAGCTAGTATATCTATATCTATATACTAATAATAAAGGACGGATTATTTCTCCCGGTCCAATACGTGTTTTTAGACGGCTATACCCCTATCAGTTTAGGTATATTACCCATCCTGGCTTTTTCTCTCGCAAAGACACGTTCCCGCGTGGTGGGCTCATGTGGCCATCAGGGGTTTCGGATGTATCCGTCTCATGCACAGACGGGGGGCTCTTCCCATGACTTCATCAAATGGGCCAAGGTCCAACATTATTACAGACCCTGGTATTTTGTACCGGCAGGTGTAGTTAAGATCTCACACATTTAGTCCCACCATGCTTCTTTATGGTAAGTTACACCGGTTTATATTGGAGATATATACATTTTTAGTCTCACAACTTGCACCAGAAAAGCGTTTTAGTCCCACATCTTGCAAAGTAAGCAACCTTAGTCCCACAACTTGTAACCCGGGAACATTTTAGTCTAATTTAATCGAATTACTACGATTTTGACCGAATTCGTCCACTTCTATGTCGAAACTCATTCTGGATTTTTGCAAAATGAACACGCATGTTTTTCTTTGCCTCTTGCAACCTTAGCCCGACAGGCGGGCCCCAGCCATCAGTGATCAAATAATAAAATATAGAGTTGCAGTGAAAGAAGTTGAACTCACGACCTTAGTTTCTGAATAAGTAGAAGCTGGAAGCTCGCCAGCACAACACACAAGTAGATTTGGTAAATATAAGAACACCTATTCATTATACGTTAATTTTAGGATGATACGTCATAGCTGCTCGCCTCCGAGCACACGCACGAGTATCAGTCACCCAATAGCCTAGCTAGCTCTGCTCGCTCACATCGATATGAAAAACACACAAAAAGGAATTAGGTATACTAGCACACACAAGTGAAGCGAAGCTTTATAGATTGAGCGTATACACTCAGTCAACATGTAAGCCTTTATTTTGGACATTCAAAAATACGTGTTCTAAAGTTGGAATTTCTTTTAAAAAATACAAATTTTCAATCCAAAATAATTTGTGTTCTGGGCTACATAGAAAAGACAAAATTAGAGATCTGGTTTTATAACACCTTTAAATCCTGTCAGAATTGCCTTTTTTTTGTAGCCCCAATACAAATCAATCTGGGTTGAAATTTTGCATACTCAAAGCTTATATAATTGCTTTTTTTTGTAGCCCCAATACAAATCAATCTGGGTTGAAATTTCGCATACTCAAAGCTTATATAATTGCCCACATGTACGTATATTTTAAGGTGTTTTTTATACTTTTAATTGTATTTTTAAAAGTTCAAAAATAAGATCCTTTACGTAGCTCGGGCTTCAAAATGCACAAGATTATGCCGATAGCGGACATGAGCATTTTTACATGTGTGCGTGTTTATTTTGTATAAAAACTTTACTCCCTCGTGATTAATTGATAACATTGTTCAGCTTGTAGTGGCTTGAGCGCGATGGGTAGCTATCCAAAAGGTCATGAGTTCAAATCTGTCCCACCCTAGTCTTAACTTTTCCGTGCGTCCACTGACAGGTGGGTCTGCCTGTTGGTTAGACAGACGTGCCATAGAAAACTACACATGGATTATTTTTAAAAAATATAACGCCACAGTTGGACGAATTTGGTCAAACTCGTTAAAATTCGATTAAATTGGATTAAAATGCTCATATGATACGAGTTGTGGGACTAGTATTGCTCACTTTACAAGATGTGAGACTAAAATGTTCCTGTGATGCAAGATGTGGGACTAAAATGCTCCCGTGATACAAGATGTGGGACTAAAAATGTATATCCTTTCTCGACTGTAGTCCGAAGCCTCCTTTTCTAGGTCTAACTTCCCCGTCTCAACAATTCCCTAGCTCTTGTCTTCCAACTGCATGTGAGGTAGGATCTCTTGCTATAAAGTTTTCAGAAGTTAGGAACAAAAAATAAACAACTTGGCTCATAATTGAAATATGTAGTACTATGTCAATTCATAGAAAATAAACTACAAAATGTGTATTTTCCTAATTTTTTCTTTTAATTAAAGCCAACAGGAGGACAATACAGTTATACAGAGGACTGAAAAAACTGGCCATTTATCCATTTATCTTCTGACCCAGGTCATATTGCTCTGGTCTACTTCTATTGCGTAAAAATATGATCCTTTTAGCAACTAACAAAGAGTATAAATGGTCAACAACATCCCAAGTAATTAGACATGATAAGCCTGGTGTAGTTATAGTCGTGTGTTTATATCCTCACAAACCATTGGAACACGAATATAAGTTATATAAACTACTTTTGTCCCACAATATAAGACGTTTTAAAAAGCTATTTTAGCCTACCAAAACAATTTTAAATTTACGAGCAGAAGAAGAAATGTGAATAAGCACTCTGCAGACTTGATATGGCTATATCCAAGGATGCAAGGCTGCAATCACAAGAGGTAAATTGCGATTCGAAATTCCAAATATAAATGTTTAACTTGAGACACTGAAAAAAGACCAATAATGCAGTCTGAAATCCATGTTCACCAAGACTGTAAAATAAAGTATTCATTGCCACTTCCGACAATGTCAAACTGAAGAGAACAGTAATGGCACAACAATGGTTGAACTTATACACACTACTCGTAGAACATTTGTGAGGCAGTAGTGTGATATCATGTAGGATTGCTCCGAGTGTGAATTTAAAGTACAGAGCAAGTGCAATCTGTCCGATCAACATTTGCAAAATTAATCATAGATCCTCCAATGAAATTCCTCACCAAATAGGCAACATATATCACCTGATAACGGAAAACTTGCTGGTTATGTGTGACTGCTCACCACAGCCACACAAATCCTGGGTAGGAGGAGGGGGCGCGGCCTTCTGGCTGTGGTCTTCTCCGGGCCGATTCCTCTATTCCTATTTTCCATGGCCTTGACCATGCCGTCTCTTGCCTCACGTCGCTGGCCACCGACCTCCCTCTTCTTTGTCTCCCTGCAGGACAAGATTATCCATGGCTTTGTGGTCACTGCTGCCTGTGGTAGATGGAGCAGGAGGGGCGGGGGAGATAGTGCAGAGGCAGGAGAGCAGCGCGGCGGCGCAGCAGAGAAGGGGGTGGCCCAGCCAAGTAGGGGAGGCAGGGAATGACGGCGCAGGCAGAGCGGCGAACATGGGGATGCAGCGGGCGGCGCTGGAAGATGAGTGAAGGGGGAGATAAGGTTGGGTGGTGTTGTATCACTGAGCGGTGGTAGGAGGGTAATTTTCTGAACCACTGAGGGTAAAACTGTCTAACAAAAATTCGGAGGAAACTATGTGCCAGACGAACCTACCGCTAAATGCTCGTGCGTTGCAACGGCGAAACCAACCTGTATTAGAAAAGACTTTTTTACCACATGACTTCAGCGTTTGCTTAGACAAACCTATTATTGTTGTTCTCACTTATTGCTTCAAATGACCAAGCCAAATTGCATTCACCGTCTCTTACTAACCATGTAATCCATCTACCTGAAGGTGGATTATCAATCCAAATTGGGTAAACTTCAATATAGTATTATGCCACTGTTTCATTCGTGCCAAATCACAAAAACGACAAGTGAAAAAATTGCCTCCCAAGTAGGAAAATATAATCGAAATATGCATAGACAACACAATGGGTTCTTATGTTTGCATCAAAATAATTGAGAAAAACAAACAAGATCATAGCTGAGGATGGCAATATGGTTCTCTGAACTTTTAAGAGATGCATAAATTCCAAATAATCTGGAACTTCAACGACACATAGTTCAGAGATGCATAGACACCAAATAGTCTGAATGTTTCAACATAGCATAGTTCATGCATCACCCCCAATACAAGTTTCTTTTTTGCCGTGGACATCCATAATAGCTATGCAAAATTCATTTGTCAGTATGACTCTGAATATACACACATGAATCCCAAATTCCCAACATTAACATGATCACGTTCTGTTGGGCTCTTTTTATCCTCAAATATATGATTAAACCAGATGAGCAACATAACCATCATGTCGTCCTTGCCCCTGGTTTTCCGAGAGGTTGCAAAGCAGCTGCCGTAACCGTTCAGTCCATCCATGTACAATCATACAATCATCCGACAGAGGTGAGGCAAATAGAGTCATCATAAACCGCCACCTACTGCGCGAGGCCCTCGGCTACATCTGCCTCCGCCGCTCAGGTTGGGTGCGCTACGCGCCCTCAATTTCGGCGGCCAACCACAAAAATTTCCGATGACATATTTAGGTAGTGATAAGAAATCTGATGAAACTACTATGAGTGTACTACCAATCGAATCAAACTAAATAGAAGTGGACTAACCGAAGCTACAGAAGACAAGTGCACTATTCATGGTAATAGAGCATAGGGAAGGAAATTCTGAACTTCTTCACACTATGAAACTCTTGTTAGATCATCTCTTTTTTACACAGTTTAGAAAATTTAAACATTTCAGCATTAGTAGTAGACACATATACCCCTCCCAAAATGAAACATTTTACAAGAAAATCAGGGGCATTAGATTAGTCATCCACACACAGAATATACACGACGGACTATTGAATTGCTTAGCTGAAAGATGCGCTGCAAAAATGCAGCCCCTCGTATGAAGGTGAAATCCATAGCGTGATGGCTTGGACAAGGTTTTTTTTTTGAATTAACTTGGACGAAGGTGTAATCCAGCTCGATGGCTCAGCTCCTAAATTCCGAGGTCCAATGGTATCCGACCATTGCTTATCACGCATGTACCACAAATTCATTAGTTGAAGGTAATTACACTAATTATGAGCCGTTGTTGCCTTCTGGGACCGACAAGGAGTCAAAAATTGGCACAACTTGGGATGTGGTGAGGAGGCGCATCAGAGAGAGGGGATCTGGAGATACGCGGAGGAGGAAAAACTCGAGGCTCCTTACCTCGACCGTTCGACCCAGTCCAGTGCCACTTGGGCGGGTGTCCGTGCGAGCGCCCGACGGCCAACGCCGTGCATCATTTTTCTGCTCCTCCACACCATGGCTGCGATCAGAGGCGACAACCTCCACTCCAGCCGCCGCCTCACGCCCGCCGCGCCTCCGTCCCTCGCTTCCGTCCTCGTCGGCAGGGCACCGGCCTCCTCCTCTCTCCAGTGCCTCCACCCCGGACGCCGCCTCACGCCGCGCCGCCAGCCCTCGCTTCCGGCCTCGCTGGCAGGGCACCAGCCTCGTCTCTCTTCTCGAGGGGATAAGGTCGAGAGAGAAGAGAAACGAATAGTTCACCGTTCGGTTTGATTGACTTTAGCGGTGGCAGACCATGTAAATAATCTGAACTATCATGGACAAAATCGTCCAGGTAAATGTCGGACCGGACAAGAGAGACAAGACTAGACTTATTATAGTATATATATATATATATATATATATATATATATATAAATAAATGAAGCTTTAAGATATGCAAGAGAAATGATAGGAGAGAATTATTATATAGAACCAAAAGCAAAAGAATACATCCAGAAGTATAGAGGAGGAGGTACCTCTGCTCCAACAAGTCCAAATTATACGAAGGGTGAAGCATCAACTTCATCAAAGGTAAAAGAAGAATTGTTATTTTTAATGAAGGAAGAAGAATCCCCAAAATACCAAACATACAAATCATGCCTTTTAAAAGGTTTGGATCCTCTGGATTCTGAATATATAGATATGAAAATAGATGAAAAATTCCAAGAGGTCAAGAAATTAATAAAAGAAGAATTAAAAGAAGATATATTGAAAGCTACATAAATGGCACAAAATACATAATAGATGAAATTACAATAAGAGATCTATCGGTAATAAGTGATGACATGATACTAGGATTAAGATTTTTACAACAATCTTTACAAACCACTATTATACATGAAGAAGGAGTTACATTCATTCCATATCAAGATAGTGTTCCATACATATCTGAGGTACGAAAACAAAGAAAACCCTAAACTTGCCAAAATCCGGCCTTTAGATCAAACTTAGAAAAATATTTGCTTCCTTGTATCCTATTTATTCATTCTTGCTTATTTGGTATATTGTATGCATCATCTATGGTATTATCATTAAGTCTTTTGTAGTTTATAACCATTCTAGACGCACCTGTACCCTAAGTTTGGAGAGGTTGTAAGGTAATTTTCTTTATCTTCGTGTAATCCCTTCTGGGGTTTCCCGAAAGGGAAAACCGTATGTAAGCTATATTGTGGAAATGAAGTAGTTTCGTGTTTTCCCTTGTTCTTTTTAAGCATGTTTATATGGGATGGGTTTCTTATGCTACGGATCCTATAGGAGAAACCTCTGCGTGTAGTTCTCTGTTAAAGCCTTATGTGTGGCGTCTGAACGAGAACCTTGTAGCTGTAGAGAAGTGTTCCCTCCGGGTGGAACTGCCTGGGAAGACGATAAGAGAACGACCCATATAAATTTGATTAAAAACATCTAGGGAAATAAACTTAGCTACTCCTAAAGCAATATAGTAAATATGGGATGGGTTTCTTATGCTACGGATCCTATAGGAGAAACCTCTGCGTGTAGTTCTCTGTTAAAGCCTTATGTGTGGCGTCTGAACGAGAACCTTGTAGCCGTAGAGAAGTGTTCCCTCCGGGTGGAACTGCCTGGGAAGACGATAAGAGAACGACCCATATAAATTTGATTAAAAACATCTAGGGAAATAAACTTAGCTACTCCTGAAGCAATATAGTAAGAAATACGGTGAGTACCGAGTAGGACTTTTACACCACTGCGCACACCCTCGCTTGTCTGTCGGCCTCGCCAGCCTGTAAAAGATCCTGCAGTATATACGTATGGTCTAATATTAATATATAAATATCAATATTAACGCAAATAAATTTATAAAACTAAAAATTTGTAATCGTATATTTTATAGCATTTAAATTTTTGTATTCTTCGTGTATTATTTTAGTATTTTTATATCCCGTATATTATTGGTATCAGAGCCAGTATTTAATCATTGAGGTTAAAGTATCTAAATTTAGAAGTTAGCGCAGGTAAGGTAATAAAAACTAAAAAAAATATTGATATAAAGTGCAGAATAAATCCTTCTAAAGAGCATACTTGGCATAGTACGCATAGCCAACTAAATATAGTTGTTGACCTGATATATAATTTCTTCATATCTTGGAAAAAAGACAAGACAGCTTAGATCAAAAATTTGAAAGTTTATCTAAAGAATATCAAAAACTCGTAGAGAAGTACTCCGGGTTGAATAATAAAATTGATATAGCTTTACATAAGCTTGAAGAAGAAAAAGCAAGACAGAACATAGTTAGTAAGAATAACGATTATATTAAAGAAGAAGTGCAGTCCATTGGGAAAAGTATAGGACTTTGTCTAAATAAAAATAAAGACTTGTTATCTGGCACAGACACAAGACAAGACATATCTGAAATTAAAAGGTTAGTGCAAGAGGTAAAAACTTTGATCCTCTCATAGTTGCATGACCAAATATAACCAAGCATTAAGCGAAGTAGCAAAATATCTAACACCTCCTATCGGGTTCTCTGATCACGATTCGCCAAAAGAAGACTCCAAAATAATAATAAGGCAAAATAACACAATCATCCAATTATTAATTCAGATTTTAGGAAAACTAAATAGTGAACAAGGTAACAAAGATATTGTGTTAGCCTCGTCTGGAATTTTAGCATCACCAAAAAATATCAACTCAGAAAAATGGACATATCTAAAAGCCTCACTAGAAGAGACAAAAATATCCAATTAGTAAGACAAGATTCAAAACCCTTAGCATTAAGGCATAGAATGTCATGCAGCAATGCTGATGACATTAATTTAGAAGAAGTTATAGACTTGCAAAGAGACCTAGAAAGGTATCAGAAGGATACGCTAAGAAAAATAAAACCACAGCAGGTTTACCATATGGGTATGTTCGAAAGTAGGAGTGGTTTATATAGAATATCCAGAGAAATAGAACTAAGTGTATTAACACATCCAGTAGATCTAAAAATTGTAAGTAGGAATATTAAAAATGAACTTAAATATTGTGGTTATAAATATATCCATCAAGGTATGTATATCATAGGAGTCAAAGGAATGACAAGAAAGAAGTTAGGAGCAAAGGTTTTAATAACCTTATTAGACAAAAGATGGGGATCCGTGGATAAAGCAGCATTAGGATTTATGGAAGGAGATATGAATGAAAATAGATTAATAACCTATATAGCTCCAGACCTAATGATGCCCGTGAAAGAATTTATTGACAAAATGAGTTTTGGATTTCAGACTAAAGGATATGAAGATTTTAAAGGAACAAATTTGTTAATAAGCATAGAATTTATAGGAAGACTTACTAATAAAAGTAGTTCTAGATATAGAGTAAATGTTGACGATGTAATTGAAAGCATGCAGTCTAAAGGCATTAAATTCATGAGTCCTCTTAAAGTAAGTTCCGAAGAAAGAGCAGGAGAAGAATGGAATATAGGTGACTTAATAGAAAATAAGGAATTAAAGCAACCTGAAACTTATATCAGTTATCAAAATTGCGAAGGGACTAGTAGCATTAGGTTCACCAATTATAAAGCAGCATCCTTAGATGACACGGAATCGCTCATGTCAGACTCAGAATTTAGTGATAATAGGAATAACACCTCAACGGAATGCATGGAAAAGACAGGAGTAGATGATGAAATAAAACATTGTGAAGACAAGTTAAAACATATAGATTGGGAGTATAATAACTCAATGACGAAAGACTGGCCTAAGATTAGAGAAAGGGAATTGTTTTTCATTAGAGAAATTGCAAGATTAAAGAAATTAAAAAATGAGAAGAAATTATTCGCTAGTAGTTCAATCATGTTAAATAATAAGGTAACACAAGAAGAAAAAGACAAGAAGAATAAAAACAATAATACTGACCAAAGCCAGAAAGACAAAAGCATAAGTGAAGAGGAGCAATGGGATATAAACAATCAATTATTAACTGAAAGTTATGAAGAGGAAGAAGAATTGATGAAGGAAATGTGGATAGAAAATGAAAGATATGATGAGGCAGAAGAATACAATGACTTTATAAACTCCTTAGATGAGGTAGGTTTACATAATCTAGAAAATGCAATGGAAGCCATGGAAGTAGAAAATAGTAAAAGAAAAAGAAGTACATATGGTGAAACTTCAGTAAAGAGAGAAGGTGAAAGAGAAAGATCAACTAGGTCAGCTGGAAAATGGCCACCTGAAAAAGATGATTTCCAACCATCTTACATTCCTGAACAATATAGATATATGGGTACCAAAAGAAGAAATTTTGAAAAACCGGTACAATTTCAAAATACTAGAAATGATGGTGCAATATTAAATTTAGCAGCCCATGACCCAATAGATTGGCCGAATATCCTTAGCATATGGAAAGGGTTAATAGTTCAAAAATATATACAAAACCAGCATAATATAGGCACCAAGGTAGAAGACATGTTAACTTATCTTGAAACATTTTTAGGAGAATCTGCAAAGGTTCTATGGGAACAATGGGTAGAAACATATCCAGTTAATTACGAAGAACTAAAAAGAGCTGGAAGTAATCCAAATAACTTTGCTAATGTTATATCAAGTATAATCATAGCAGAAGACCCAGAATTAGGATTCACTGCATTACAAAATGAACGACTGAGAGGAATAGAAAAATTAACTCTAACAAGTTGGAAAGGTATAAAAGAATTCTCTCAGCATTATTTATATAATGCTACCACTGCCAAGCAAGGATATAATAGAGGTGTGGTTGAGAGGTATTTTAATAAATTACCTGACCCTTTAGGATCTATAATATTTGAGGAATATAAGAAAGAAACAGAAGGATCCATTATAAATATATCCCAAGCCATAACATTTGTTTTCAAACAACTAAGGAAGGTATGTACGAGCATTCAAGCCCAAAGATCTATGAAGAAATCAGATTACAATTTCTGCAATAATATAGTCCAAATACCATTATCGTATGGAGAAGAACGGCATAGGAGTAAGAAACATTATAAACCTGAACGAAGAGATAATAGAAATTATAGAACAAAGAGAAGATATTTCCTAAGAAGGTCAGACAATAGAGCTCTGTTTTTACATAAGAGAAATGTAAGAAGGTATAATCCTAGAAAGACTTATGATAGTACATGTAGGTGCTTTATATGCAACTCACCTGACCACCTAAGTAAAACATGTCCTAATAAAGACCAGAAAAGGTATTCTAGCAAAATAGAAGAGCAAGAAAGGGTACTAATTGTAGATAGTGTTAATGAGAATATATTAGTATGTGATGATGAAATAAAAGATGATGAGTCAATATATTCAATCATAGAAACCGATGAAGTAGAGAATCAGATTTTAGAAGACGATTCAAGTGAAGATGATATAGATTTAATATACGAATTTGCAGGATTAAAAGTAGAAATGATGAACCAGGTAGAATGTCAACATGATTGGATTAGAGGTAAAGGTGATTATAATATAAAATGTGCTTTTTGCATATACTATCCAAGTCAAGAGAATAGGTCTACTTGTAGCATATGTTCAAGGCAAGCTTGTGCTTCTTGTTTAAAATCAAAGAATCAAGGTTGGAGACAAGAAGTAGAAATTGAGTCAGAAGACCAAATATTATCTAGTAGAGTTAGAAACTTAGAAAATCGGATTAATAAGCTAGAGGAAGAACTAGAGGAACTAAAATATAAGCTAGAAAATAATAGTGGTAATATAGATCAAGAAGATAATAATATCAAAAATACAGAATTAAAAGATCAAATGGTCATAGTAAGAGAGCAAAAGGGGGATAGGCTAATTCAGCTCAAAGATGCAATAGCTAGTTTTGGAAGCAAATATATAGTACGTTTACCATTCAAGGAAGTATTAGGAATAAGAATACCAGTTAAAATAGTATTAAAGCCAAATATTTCATATAAAATTTTAGCACTATTAGATACGGGTTGCACAAAAAATATCATCCATGACAAGTATTTTGTGAGATGCCCTGAAATAGTTAAAACTATAGATGATAATAAAGCTGAAGTATCCACAGACATGTCTGGCATAAAGAAAATCCATAATCAATTGGCATATAATATTGAAAGCTACATAAATGGCACAAAATACATAATAGATGAAATTACAATAAGAGATCTATCGGTAATAAGTGATGACATGATACTAGGATTAAGATTTTTACAACAATCTTTACAAACCACTATTATACATGAAGAAGGAGTTACATTCATTCCATATCAAGATAGTGTTCCATACATATCTGAGGTACGAAAACAAAGAAAATCTTTACAAAATGTAGAAATATCTAATCTAGAGGATGAATATAGTGTAGAGCCACCTGAAGAAAGCAAAAAAGAGGAACCAAGTAATACCATAGAAGATAAAAAGAGGAACCAAGTAATACCATAGAAGAATAGTGTAGAGCCACTATATGATATTCTTCTATGGTATTACTTGTAATACCATAGAAGAATAGTGTAGAGCCACTATACGAAAACAACTTTATATCCATTCCCTGTTATGCACTAGAAGATGGGTTCTATTTGAAGATATCATAACAGGGAATGGATATAAAGTTGTTTTCGAGCATATTAAAGGAAAAGATAATTGTCTACCTGATATATTCTCTCGTGCATCAATATTGCAGGAATGAAGCGTGGGTTACTCCCCAATGGGACCGAGGTTTTCACTTTCGGCTCAAATAATTCATTAAAAATATTTCCCCCGAATACATTCAAATTCAAGCCTAAAGGTCATATTTATATGGATGAAGTTCAGCAATGCATATTAGACAATTTCTGGTTTCAGTATAATGCTAAAAAAGAAGAAACAGGTTATATGCTATCAATCCTAAATAGTCTCGCAGAGTATTTCAATATGATGAACAAGAAGCTACCAAAGTCAGCAAATATTAAGACAGAAGAATTAATAGGATTATATGTCCTATATGATGGAAATAAGCCAGGAATATATTTTACTTTTGAAGAAATACTAAAACAAAAACTGGAAGCAAGGAAAATAAAAATGGATTTATCATGGAGAAAATACTATGATATCAATGAAGCTTTAAGATATGCAAGAGAAATGATAGGAGAGAATTATTATATAGAACCAAAAGCAAAAGAATACATCCAGAAGTATAGAGGAGGAGGTACCTCTGCTCCAACAAGTCCAAATTATACGAAGGGTGAAGCATCAACTTCATCAAAGGTAAAAGAAGAATTGTTATTTTTAATGAAGGAAGAAGAATCCCCAAAATACCAAACATACAAATCATGCCTTTTAAAAGGTTTGGATCCTCTGGATTCTGAATATATAGATATGAAAATAGATGAAAAATTCCAAGAGGTCAAGAAATTAATAAAAGAAGATATTTTAAAAGAACTACGAGAAGAGTTTAATGCAAAGTTTGAAGAAATAAAGAAAGAATATGAGATAAAGTATGACTTCAATCTATCAGATGAAGATCATATGGATATTGCAGGACATGGGAAAAAGCCTGAATAAATAAGCAATGATATATCCAGCAGATAATATTGAATAAGAATATGACCTACGAATTGATATTACTATCAATTATTCGGGCGTGGAGGACCAGCCCAAAGCATAAAATTAAATTGAATTGATATTACTATCAATTATTCGGGCATGGAGGACCTATACCCGAAAAAAAAATCAAAGTAATAAAAGTAAATTAGTTAATAGCAATGAAATATAATCTCCAACAGCATGCACGCAGCCCAAATGAATCAAGTCGTGAAACTCTTGGCAGCCATATAAGAGAGAAGACAAAAGATCCAAAGAGAAGGCAAAATTCTCAAGACACAATCATGAAGTTCAAGAAGATTGTCAAAGTGAAGATAAGAAGATGAAGCCACATTCATATGCAGCCAAGGCAACGTGGAGGCAGCACCAAAAATACCTCCATCAACTTTAAAAAATGTGCTCATGAACCTATAAAGAAGGACTACAAAGGCTATAAGGCCTATAAAGCCTAGGAAGCCCACAAAATAGGTCCATGATACCAAAGAAGAAAGAAGAGGCAAATAATGGAGGAGAAGGCTCTTAAGGCTGATCTCTCGCCTATAAATTGAGGCGCTCGCAGCAATGAAGGAGGAACACAGACACCAGCAATCCAGCAACCAGCAGAGCAGAGAGCCAGTGCTAGCAGACTCTCAGCTCACTAGTAGTAGTTGTAACCCTCTCCCTATAATAAAAGCCACTATATTGAAGGCACCTATACCCTAAGTTTGGAGAGGTTGTAAGGTAATTTTCTTTATCTTCGTGTAAGCCCTTCGGGGGTTTCCCGAAAGGGAAAACCGTATGTAAGCTATATTGTGGAAATGAAGTAGTTTCGTGTTTTCCCTTGTTCTTTTTAAGCATGTTTATATGGGATGGGTTTCTTATGCTACGGATCCTATAGGAGAAACCTCTGCGTGTAGTTCTCTGTTAAAGCCTTATGTGTGGCGTCTGAACGAGAACCTTGTAGCCGTAGAGAAGTGTTCCCTCCGGGTGGAACTGCCTGGGAAGACGATAAGAGAACGACCCATATAAATTTGATTAAAAACATCTAGGGAAATAAACTTAGCTACTCCTGAAGCAATATAGTAAGAAATACGGTGAGTACCGAGTAGGACTTTTACACCACTGCGCACACCCTCGCTTGTCTGTTGGCCTCGCCAGCCTGTAAAAGATCCTGCAGTATATACGTACGGTCTAATATTAATATATAAATATCAATATTAACGCAAATAAATTTATAAAACTAAAAATTTGTAATCGTATATTTTATAGCATTTAAATTTTTGTATTCTCCGTGTATTATTTTAGTATTTTTATATCCCGTATATTATATATATATATACACTAGCTGAATGCCCGTGCGTTACTACGGGTAACAAAAACCCAAACAATAGTTGTATCAACAGTTAAAGAAAAAGTATTTTGACAGCATTAATCAAACAATCCTTGTATCCGGAAATTATGCAACATTGTTCCCTGACAACTTTGCCCCTCAACCGGCTCCAACTTTTGTCGAAAATATCTCTTCTAACATGCTTTGCCTAAACATCATATGAGAATGAGATCTTACCTCCATAAAAGTTATACAAATATGTGTTAAAAATCTGAGATTACTAGAAAATCAATATTTTCTTATAAAAGTTATACAAATATGTGTTAAAAATCTGAAATTACTGGAAAATCAATATTTTCTTGATGGAACTAAGTGTTCTTGATGGGATGTAGCTACTATCGTGCTACCATCAATAATGGAAGGACATTTTTTGAACATTTTTTAAAACTTCATAGTTCATCAGGCAACATTCGACAGCATACCCCTCTATGGCACCCCATCAAGGCCAGGTTGGTATCATGCTCTACAAAATGTGACCCAAACATGGATAAATCAGAACTGCCAAACAAAAACATGTTTAGAACTTGGAACCAAAATAAGTTCCTTCCATCTTATTGCTCGTTGAACATCTGTACACCCATCAACCATTGCAGTGAGACATTTGTCCACACACCAATAGCAACTTGTAGTATTGTACGGTCTCTCCCGTCAGCCAATGCCAGAAACTGTACGCGTAATTCTCTAAGCATTGACTGAAGTGGGAAAGTTCAATGGTAAACACAGTTGTATATTCAGTTTAGTTCATAGTGCATGCACAGAACACATACAGTCGTAAAGATTAGAAGGGGATAACAAAACAAAATCTAAACAACAGAACGCTACAAAGAAAAAGAACAGATGTAACCCATGTTGTGGCCCTAAAGATTCAGAGTAACTATGCATTGAACATTCGGACGAGGAATGTCAACTGGAACTCCCAAAATCATAGTAGATACGAAATTAGGGCAATCCCTAATGACAATTTTCTAAAGAGATACAAATCTTCCAAGAGCTTTGTGGCTTGATTTCGTGGCCCCAAAAGATATATGTGTTAGGGTAATAGATCATTGTATTACCAGAGAGCCAAAGGCTAGAATATATAGTACATGTACATGTGCAAATATACAGAAAGCCTCCTAACATATGGGGAAACTACAATATACAAATATATACTCTAACACCCCCCTCAAACTCATGGTGGATCCACAACACTGAGTTTGGAGAGTAAGAAATCATGCTGTGCGCGGGTTTGTGCCTTTGTAAAGAAATCTGCCAACTACAAGTCTGAAGGCACATAATGAAGCGCAATAACCTGATCCTGCATCTGAGCACGTGTATAAAAAGCATCAACACCAATATGCTTGGTCAACTCATGCTTGACCGGATCACGTGCAATACTGATAGCACCTGTACTGTCTGACAAAAGTGGAGTGAGTGTCGTAACAGAGACCCCAAAATCTGCAAGCAACCACCGTAACCAGGTCACCTCAGCGGTCACCGAAGCCATAGCCCGCAGCTCAGCCTCAACACTCGAACGGGAAACCGCTACCTGTTTCTTCGTTTCCAAGCAACAAGCGAACCACCAAGAAACACACAATAAGCAGAAAGTGAACGACGATCCGTAGGATCATTCGCCCACGTAGCATCCGAGTAGCATTGGAGCTGGAGAGAGCTAGAACGAGGGAAGAAAAGGCGAAGAGTAATCATGCCACGAAGATAACGAAGGACACAGAGGAGATGACTGTAGTGAACAGTGGTAGGAGCTGAGACAAACTGACTCAGAATATGAACAGGATAAGAGATATCAGGACGAGTGACAGCAAGATAAACAAGGCTCCCAACAAGATGGCGATAACGAGTGGGATCGGGAAGAGGATCACCATCAGTAGGACGAAGCTTAACATTAAGCTCCATAGGAGTCTCAACGGTGCGCTCATCGGCAAGAGCAGCCCGAGCAAGAAGATCATGAATATACTTTTCCTGAGAGATAGAAAAGCCATCGGAAGTGGAGGAAACCTCAATCCCAAGAAAGTAGCGAAGAGGACCAAGATCAGTCATAAGAAACTGATCACGGAGATGAGCCTTGACAAAGGCAATATACTCAAGATCATCACCAGTAATGATCATATCATCAACATAGAGAAGGAGAAGAGTGCGTCCACGAGGATAAGTGTGAATAAAAAGCGCTGGATCATGAGAACTAGGAGAGAAACCATCAGCAGTCACCACAGAGGCAAAGCGCTCAAACCAGGCACGAGGGGCATGTTTCAGGCCATAAAGGGAACGTCGAAGATGACAAACCATCCCATCAGGAACAGAATACCCAGGAGGAGGCTGCATATAAACCTCCTCACTCAACTCGCCATTAAGAAAAGCATTCTGAACATCAAGCTGGGACACAGACCAGCGTCGAACAGAAGCAACAGCAAGAAGAGTACGCACAGTGGTCATATGGGCCACAGGGGCAAAAGTCTCATCATAGTCACGGCCGTGTTCCTGCTGAAAACCACGAGCCACAAGACGCGCTTTATAGCGCTCAAGAGATCCATCAGAGCGGGTCTTAATTTTATAGACCCACTTACACGTGATAGGACGAACACCAGAAGGGGGAGAAACAAGATCCCAGGTGCCAGTGCGCTCAAGCACAGCGATCTCCTCGGCCATGGCAAGCTGCCATTCAGGATGACACGCGGCATCCCGATAAGAAGTCGGCTCGGAGACGACAGAGAGACCATACTGACTAGGAGAGTAACGGTCTGGAGCACGACGCTGACGAACATGCCGTGAAGAGGGTGATGGGTTCGTAGCATGGAAAACAAAAAATTTCTACCGCAAGAATGAACAAAACCCAGATCTAATCTAGATAAAAGCCAAGATCTAATCTATTAGACATGAGCAACGAGATAGATAGGAACTAACCCTTGTAGATCCAAAAGCGTTAACGAGATTAGATCTCGTGGTTGATGTAGTCGATCACTTGCCGATCTCAAGATCGTGTGGACGATCCTTCCGGCGTCGCGTTCCAGCAGCGCTTCCGCAGTCGGTCAAGTGGACGATCCTTCCGGCGCCGTGTTTCGGTAGCACTTCCGTAGTCGGTCACACGTGCGGAGTCGAAGAAGACCTTCCTCTCCCCGTTCCAGCGAGCAGCGGAGGTAGTAGATCTTCTCCACAGAATCCCAGCAGCACGACGGCGTGGTGGTGGTGGTGGTGTAGAGAATTCTGTAGTGCTTCGCCTATGCCTGTGCAGAAGAAGGGTGGAGGAGAGAGGCGGCAGAGATTGGAGTTATGAGAGCAGGGGAGGAGGGGGCGCCCTTGCCCTTCTATTTAAGGGGGGGAGGGCGCCTTGGGGAGGGGGAGTCCTTGTAGGACTCCCCTCCTCTAGGCCGGCGGATTGGGGAGTGGGGGGAGGAGTCCTCCTCCCCCACGACTCCTTGTCTTGACCCACCAGGACTCCTTGATCCCTATCTTGATTTTCAAGCAAACTCCAAGATATCTTCTAGAACCTTCCGGAATATTCCGAAACCTTCTAGAATACTCATACAAACACTCCGGAACATTTCCTAACTCAGAAAATGATCCCCTATATATGAATCTTATTCTCCGGACCATTCCGGATCTCCTCATGATGTCCCGAATCCAATCCGAGACTCCGAACAACATTTGGTCTCCAACGCATATTCCATATCTACTTAAAACAACTTTGAACCTTAAGTGTGTCACCCTACGGTTCGTGAATATGTAGACATGACAGAGACACATCTCCTATCAATAACCATCAGCGGGACCTGGAGATCCATAATGGCTCCCACATAGTCAACGATGACTTCGCGATCGATTGAACCACTTACATACGAAACCAATTCCCTTTGTCTTGCGATACTATACTTATACGAGGTTTGATCGTCGGTATCTCCATACCTAGTTCTACCTCGTTACTGATAAGTACTCTTTACTCGTTCCGTGATATGTCATCCCTTGTGACCTAGTCACATGCTTGCAAGCTAACTAGATGACATTCCACCGAGAGGGCCCAGAGTATATCTATCCGTCATATGGATGGACAAATCCCAATCTTGGTCCATGCGCTTCAACACATACTTTCAGAATACCCAATGACACCTTTATAACCACCCAGTTATGAAGCGATGTTTGATGTCATCAAAGTATCCATCCGGTGATGGTGATTAACACAACCTCATGGTCGAAGGATTAGGTTACTATGCATTTAAAAGCTTACAGCAATACGAACTTAATGACTTGATCTTATGCTACGCTTACTATGGGCGTGTGTCCATTACATCATTCTCCTAATGATATAACCTTGTTATTAATCACATCCTAATGTCCATGATCAGGAAACCATGATCATCAATTAATCAACAAGCTAGTTCAACAAGAGGCTTACTAGGGACTCTCTTATGTTTACAAAACACACATGTATTAGTGTTTCCTAATAATACAATTATAGCATGGGATGTAAACATTCATCATAAACACAAAGATATAATAATAATCACTTTTATTATTGCCTCTTGGGCATATCTCCAACAGTCTCCCACTTGCACTAGAGTCAATAATCTAGATTACATGGTAATATACCGAACACCCATGGCGTTCTGGTGTTGGTCATGCTTTGCCCTAGGGAGAGGTTTAGTCAATGGATCTGCCACATTCAGATCAGTGTGTACTTTGCAAATCTTTATATCACCATCTCTGACATACTCGCGAATAGCGTGGAAACGTAGCTTGATGTGCTTCAGCTTGCTATATGACCTTGGCTCCTGTGCATTAGCTATGGCACCTGTGTTGTCACAGTAGATGGCCATCGGGTCCAACGCACTGGGAACCACGCCAAGTTCAGTAATGAATTCCTTCATCCAAACGGCTTCTTGTGCAGCCTCCGAAGCAGCTATGTATTCCGATTCAGTTGAAGATTTCGCCACAACGCTTTGCTTGGCACTCCTCCAGCTCACTGCAGCACCATTCAAAACAAATATGTATCCCGATTGTGACTTTGAGTCATCCGGATCCGTGTTCCAACTAGCATCGGTGTAACCGTTTACAACAAGTTGTTCATCACCTCCATAAGAAAGAACCATATCCTTAGTCCTATTCAGGTACTTTAGGATATTCTTGACCGCTGTCCAGTGCTCCATTCCAGGATCACTTTGATATCTGCTAGTCAAACTAACAGCATGTGCTATATCCGGTCTTGTACACAGCATGGCATACATGATAGAACCTATGGCCGAGGCATAGGGAATTTTATTCATTTTCTCTCTATCTTCTGCCATAGCTGGACTTTGAGTTTTACTCAAGGTCTTACCTGACAACATGGGCACGAACCCTTTCTTGCTATCTTCCATTCTAAACTTCTTTAGAACTTTGTCCAAGTATGTACTTTGTGAAAGCGCTATTAGGCGTCTTGATCTATCCCTATAAATCTTGATGCCTAGAATATATGCCGCTTCGCCAAGATCCTTCATTGAAAAACTATTATTCAAATAGGTTTTGACGCTATTAAGAAGTTCTATATCATTCCCAATCAACAATATGTCATCTACATATAGTACTAGGAATGCTACAGAGCTCCCACTCACTTTCTTGTAAATACAAGCTTCTCCATAAGTTTGTATAAATCCAAAGTTTTTGATTACTTTATCAAAACGTTTATTCCAACTCCGGGATGCTTGCTTCAGTCCATAAATGGAGCGCTGAAGCTTGCATACCTTGTCAGCATCTTTAGGATCGACAAAACCCTTGGGTTGTACCATATACAACTCTTCCTCAATGTCACCATTAAGGAACGCCGTTTTGACATCCATCTGCCAAATCTCATAATCGAAATGTGCAGCAATTGCTAACAAAATCCTCACAGACTTTAGCTTGGCTACTGGTGAGAAAGTCTCATCATAGTCAACTCCTTGAATTTGTCAGAACCCTTTCGCGACAAGTCGAGCTTTATAGACGGTAACATTACCATCTGCATCTGTTTTTCTCTTGAAAATCCATTTGTTCTCGACAGCCTTACGGCCATCCGGTAAGTCCACCAAAGTCCACACTTGGTTTTCGTACATGGATCCCATTTCGGATTTCATGGCTTCTAGCCATTTGTCGGAATCTGGGCTCACCATAGCTTCTTCATATGTCGCAGGGTCATCATCGTTGTCCACCAACATGACGTTCAAGGCAGAGTCATACCAATCAGGAGTGGTACGAACCCTCGTTGACCTGCGAGGTTCAGTAGTAACTTCGTTTGAAGTTTCATGATCATTATCATTAGCTTCCTCTCCAATTGGTGCAGGCGGCACAAAAACATCTTCCGGTGCTGCGCTACTCTCAAATCCGAGAGAAGGTTCAATAACCTCATCGAGTTCTACTTTCCTTCCAGTCACCTTTTTCAAGAGAAACTCCTTCTCAAGAAAGGATCCATTCTTTGCAACGAAAACTTTGCCTTCGGATCTATGATAGAAGGTATACCCAATTGTTTCTTTAGGGTATCCTATGAAGACGCATTTCTCCGCTCTGGGTTCTAGCTTCTCAGGTTGTAACTTCTTTACGTATGCTTCGCAACCCCAAACTTTAAGGAACAGCAACTTAGGTTTCTTACCAGACCACAATTCATACGGTGTCGTTTCAACGGATTTAGATGGTGCCCTATTTAAAGTGAATGCGGCTGTCTCTAATGCATAGCCCCAAAATGATAACGATAAATCTGTAAGAGACATCATAGATCGAACCATATCTAAGAGAGTTCGATTACGACGTTCGGACACACCATTACTCTATGGTGTTCCCGGCGGTGTCAACTGCGAAAGTATTCCACATTTCTTTAAATGCATGCCAAACTCATAACTCAGATATTCACCTCCGTGATCAGAACGCAGAAACTTAATCTTCTTGTTACGATGATTTTCCACTTCACTTTGAAATTCCTTAAACTTCTCGAAAGTTTCGGACTTATGTTTCATAAAGTAGACATACCTATATCTACTCAAGTCATCCGTGAAAGTGAGAACATAACGATATCCACCACGCGATGCTACACTCATTGGACCGCACACATCGGTATGTATTATTTCCAATAAGTCTGTAGCTCGCTCCATTGTACCCGAGAATGGAGTCTTAGTAATTTTTCCCATTAGACATGCTTCGCATCTTTCAAGTGATTCAAAATCAAGTGATTCAAGAAGTCCATCAGAATGGAGTTTCTTCATATGCTTCACTCTAATGTGACCAAGACGACAGTGCCACATGTATGTAGAATTATCATTCAATTTTATTCGTTTAGCATCTATGTTGTGAACATGTGTATCACTACTATCAAGATACAGTAAGAATAAACCATTCATCTCAGGTGCATTACCATAAAAGATATTACTCATATAAATCGAACAACCTTTATTCTCAGACTTAAAAGAGTAACCGTCTCGCAATAAACAGGATCCAGATATAATGTTCATGCTTAACGCAGGCACCAAATAACAATTATTTAAATTTAAAACTAATCCCGAAGGTAGATGTAGAGGGAGCGTGCCGACGGCGATCACATCAACCTTGGAGCCATTTCCAACGCGCATCGTCACCTCGTCTCTTGCCAGTCTTCGTTTATTCCGCAGCTCCTGTTTCGAGTTACAAATATGAGCAACCGAACCAGTATCAAATACCCAGGCACTACTACGATTACTAGTAAGATACACATCTATAACACATATATCAAATATACCTTTCTTCTTGATGTTGACGTTCTTCAGATCCGCCAGGTACTTGGGGCAGTTACGCTTCCAGTGACCAGCACCCTTGCAGTAGAAGCACTCAGTTTCAGGATTAGGACCAGCCTTGGGCTTCTTAGCAGGTGTGGCAGCTTTCTTGCCGTCCTTCTTGAAGTTGCCCTTGTTCTTAGGCTTGCCCCGTTTCTTGAAATTGGTGGTCTTATTGACCATCAACACTTGTTGCTCCTTTTTGATCTCCACTTCAGCAGTTTTCAGCATGGACGACAGTTCAGGCAACGTCTTGTTCATGCAGTGCATGTTGTAGTTCATCACAAAGTTCTTGTAACTTGGTGGCAGTGATTGAAGGAGACGGTGAATCCCCAATTCATTAGGAATCGATATTCCCAACTCTTGGAGCTTCTTTGCGTACCCAGACATGGTGAGCACGTGCTCGCTAACGGAGCTTCCTTCTTCCATCTTACAGTTAAAGAACTTTTCGGAGGCCTCATAGCTCTCCATGGCCGCGCGAGTCTTAAAAATTAGCCTGAGCTCCTTAATGATCTCGAACAGGTCGTGGTGCTCAAAACGCTTTTGGAGCTCTGATTCTAAACCGTACAGGATGGCACACTGAACTGTGGAGTAATGATTTTTCCGAGTGGCGAAAACATTCTTTTCGTCATCGGTGGCATTATCTGCAGGTGGGTCACCTAGCGGTGCATCGAGCACATAGGTCAACTGACCGGCCCTGAGGACGATCTTCAGTCCACGGAACCAGTCCGTGAAATTGCTTCCATTATTCTTAAGCTTTTCTTTCTCTAGGAACGCATTGAAATTGATGGAGGGGGTCGCCATAATCTACAACAATTTGCAAGTAGTTTAGACTAAGTTTATGATAAATTGAGTTCTAATTTAATTCTTAAACTAACTAGGTGAACTCCCACTCAAAACAACATCCCTCACATTGTCTTAGTGATTACACGAACCAAGTCCACTACACCAAGTTCGATCTTCACGAGAGAAGATGTAGTTTCATCGGCGAACAATCTTCATGTTCATCATATCATTTATATGACTCATGCTCTACCTTTCGGTATTCCGTGTTCCGAGACCATGTCTGTACATGCTAGGCTCGTCAAGACAACCTTAGTTTTCGCATGTGCAAATCTGGCTTGCACCCGTTGTATGCACACGTAGAATCTATCACATCCGATCATCACGAGATGCTTCGAAACGACGAGTCTTAGCAACGGTGCCAACTAAGGGTGAACACTTTATTACTTGATATTTAGTGAGAGGGATCATCTTATAATGCTACCGTCGCGATCTAAGCAAAACAAGATGCATAAAGAATTAACATCACAGGCAATTCATAATTAGTGTGATATGATATGGCCTTTTCTTCTTGCGCCTTTGATCTCCATCTCCAAAGCACGAACATGATCTCCATCATCACCAGCATTGCGTCAAGGTCAGTGGCGCCGCTTCATGGTTGTCCATCATCACCAGCAACTATTACAACTACTTGGAATAAAGCTATTACAAGATGAATAGACACGCTGGTCTTAACAGAATTAAAGACAACCATTAGGCTCCTGCCGGTTGCCATATTACAACAAGGATCATTGCATACATCAAATACAATCACAATCACATGATGGCCATATCACATCACAAAACCCCTGCAAAAACAAGTTAGACGCCTCTAATTTTCTTTGCATGTTTTACGTGGTTTGGGGCTTTCGCATAAGACCGATCTTACCTACGAACAAGAACCACAATGTTGATACAAGTGTTGTCAAGATGCTCATTGTAAATTGAATCTTAACTATGGTGGGAGAGACAGACACCTGCAAAGCCACTTGTGCAAAGCAAGTTGCACGTCAAGCGTGGAGCAAGTCTCATGTGCGATGACATGTAATGTTAGCCCGAGCCGCTTCATCCCACCATGCCGCAAGATGCAAAGTACACGCTAAGACGCCGACAACAAAAGCATCAACTCCCACAAAAACATTGTGTTCTACTCGTGCAACAGATCTACGCATAGATACGGCTCTGATACCACTGATGGGTTCGTAGCATAGAAAACAAAAAATTTCTACCGCAAGAACGAACAAAACCCAGATCTAATCTAGATAAAAGCCAAGATCTAATCTATTAGACATGAGCAACGAGATATATAGGAACTAACCCTTGTAGATCCGAAAGCGTTAACGAGATTAGATCTCGTGGTTGATGTAGTCGATCACTTGCCGATCTCAAGATCGTGTGGACGATCCTTCCGGCGTCGCGTTCCAGCAGCGCTTCTGATATGGGGTGGCCCGATCTTCTCAGCAAGCTCTTGTCGATGGTGATGGTGGATGATAGATAACTAGTGCGTAGCTATGATCTCTCCCGCTCGATCCCTGATGCCAATACAACAGCTCTCGAACCTTGTAGGATATTCACAACACCACACTCTTGCGCACGCAGCCGTGACCACGAACGGTAGTATGCAATCTACTAATTCCCAATGGAACAACAGATCACACTCAATTATAGTTGGCAGATTCGAACACAGGTTAATTCCAGAGGTTCTATGAAAGAAACAACTCCAAAATATTTTAACGTGGTCTAAAAAACCTAACTTGTGACGGCTACGGAGGTTTATATAAGGTCTGGGGCTTCCTCTCCTCTAAACGGGCCTAAAAAACAGCCATAACTTGGCCCAAACTGACTCGGTTCGACTCAAACTGATACATACCGACCCATATATGGGTTCGGCCTTATTGGCACGCAGTCCAAACGTCGTGGAACACCTCAAATATGTAATTCTTGGTGCGCCATCTCTCTCTCTTGCTCATACGTGATTTCCTCATTGCATCCTAGTGCGCCTGCCTCCCGCTCCTCCCTCGCGCACTTGTTGATATTAGAAATCAGCGCTTGTCCTTCTTGCTGCAACTCTCCTCCTCCTCGTGCAATGCTTGTGTTATCAATAAACCTGATCATACAAAGATGCATAGACTTAGGTAGTATAAAGTTCTCATTAAATAAAACATCAGGTTCAATTAGGAATAAATTCACCTGATAGTCATTATTGATTTGACTCAATATTTCCTTCCAGTTCAGGCAGTCAGAATCATCATAATCCCCGTAGATATCCTCATCAGCTTCCGCAGTCGGTCAAGTGGACGATCCTTCCGGCGCCGTGTTTCGGTAGCGCTTCCGCAGTCGGTCACACGTGCGGAGTCGAAGAAGACCTTCCTCTCCCCGTTCCAGCGAGCAGCGGAGGTAGTAGATCTTCTCCACGGAATCCCAGCAGCACGACGGCGTGGTGGTGGTGTAGAGAATTCTGCAGTGCTTCGCCTATGCCTGTGCAGAAGAAGGGTGGAGGAGAGAGGCGGCAGAGATTGGAGTTATGAGAGCAGGGGAGGAGGGGGCGCCCCTGCCCTTCTATTTAAGGGGGGGAGGGCGCCTTGGGGAGGGGGAGTCCTTGTAGGACTCCCCTCCTCTAGGCCGGTGGATTGGGGAGTGGGGGGAGGAGTCCTCCTCCCCCACGACTCCTTGTCTTGACCCACCAGGACTCCTTGATCCCTATCTTGATTTTCAAGCAAACTCCAAGATATCTTCTAGAACCTTCCGGAATATTCCGAAACCTTCTAGAATCCTCATACAAACACTCCGGAACATTTCCTAACTCAGAAAATGATCCCCTATATATGAATCTTATTCTCCGGACCATTCCGGATCTCCTCGTGATGTCCCGAATCCAATCCGAGACTCCGAACAACATTCGGTCTCCAACGCAAATTCCATATCTACTTAAAACAACTTCGAACCTTAAGTGTGTCACCCTACGGTTCGTGAATATGTAGACATGACAGAGACACATCTCCTATCAATAACCATCAGCGGGACCTGGAGATCCATAATGGCTCCCACATACTCAACGATGACTTCGCGATCGATTGAACCACTTACATACGAAACCAATTCCCTTTGTCTCGCGATACTATACTTATCCGAGGTTTGATCGTCGGTATCTCCATACCTAGTTCTACCTCGTTACTGATAAGTACTCTTTACTCGTTCCGTGATATGTCATCCCTTGTGACCTAGTCACATGCTTTCTCAAAGAAGATCATGATCATGGTAAAAAACAACTAAATAGATAGTCATGTTCTTCAATATTAAATTCAGTTTTCTCAAAGAAGATCTATGATCAAATTTTCGAACAAGATCAAACCAATTTAATATGTCTGAAAACCAAATTGAATCATGCCATGCTTCAACTGCGCTACTCTGATTATTATGAACATGATCATGTTGTCCAGTATGTAAAATGCAACTCAATTTGCAAATATAAGTGAAGTATAAAGCATTAGCACAACTAGACAACGAATTTTGGGATAAACACAACGAATAAGAAAACTAGGGTTCTATTCTAGCAAGATTACAATGATCCAACATAGGTAAAATTACTTGTGTTGGCTGCATTATATCAACTAGACCTGACTTTAGTTTCATATTATCACAAATTTTAGCATATATCTCACAACACAAAATCGTCGACACACAACATGTATGGCTGAAAACAGCATGTTTCAGTTCAGCGATTCGATCACAAGTAATGCATATGTGATCCACAAGAAAATTTTCATGCGTGCTATATTCACCAATCAGATTGAAAGTGAAACAAGGAGAATATGTGCTAGAATTCAGAAATGAAATTTCAGAAATCTTATCCATAGCACAACTCATACTCATAGGTTCATTTAGCATGATGGAATACACAATATCAGCAGGTGGTATTCGAGCAAGTATTTCCTTATGTGTTATCAGTACCACATGATCAAAATTTGAATTTGGTAAACTATCACATGGTGCTGAAACAGTAGTGCAAGGCAAATCACAAGGAGGCTTCAGTAAAGGAATAGACTCACAATATGTCGCACATGTTGGCTGAAACTCCAAATCAGTACCAATGTCATTAACAAACTTCTCAGCTGTAGTAGGTACTACGACATCCTCCTCAAGTAACAATACCAGATTGTGTGATGCAGGTTGTAAAATAGGCGGCTCCCTTTCTTCAAAAGCAACCTGCATAGCACAAGAAACAATACCAGGAGTAGAGATGATTACATTAGGAGAAATATCCTCACATGTATTATCATCTACTGCACTGATGTTTTCTTTTTCTCTCATACTCTTAGAATGGATGCTCTCAACCTCACGTTTAGTGGAATCACACAGCTCACTTTTTATAACACTCTCACTCAGCTTGGCTATGTGGCTCTCATTCTCACATGGGTTGTAATGCACACCGTGTTCAAGATGACAAATAATAGAATTGTCACCATTCATCATGACCTTGTACTTAGCAGACAAACTGAACTCTTTTGTCCTCTCCTTGCGAAGAAGATGATACTCATGAAATTTGTCGGCTGAAATCCTGAGCATAACACGCCTCTTCATGTTCCATTTGAAAGAAATCCTTCCAACAACAGGACATATTTGAGCGTCAAACCTTCTGCTCCAAGGCTTTGGGGGTAGCTCCCGATCATCACCCCCTGGACGATGATCTAGAATAGGAAGATCTTGATGATCATCCCTGTTTGGGGGGGTAGCTCCCGATCATCACCCCTGTTTTGGTATGCTGATGATCACCTCTGTATTCTGGTGTAAAGTCTGAATTTTTTGAAGTACGTACTCAGAGTATTGGTGGTACTGATCATCGAAATTGCTGCTTATAGAAATTTCTAGTGTTATTAGTAAAGCATATGGATGTGCCGTTGCTTCCCATAGAAATTGAAGGGTATTTGTCGTTGTGGTTTTGACTGCATTTTGCACCATCTCTGAATTTTTTCAGTTAACTGACATCGAAACATTGTCTGTACTGCAAATTTCTCTTTTGCTGGCATTTGTTAAGGACATGTCCGTGAACCATGATGATGAGTCTAAAATGTGTCCTGTCCTAGGAAACACGTGACCTGTTTGTTTTCTAGTAGTTTAGCTATCTCATACCACTGATCAGTTTATCGGTGCCCATGGCACACCGCAGATGATTCAGTATTATGTGCCAGAACGGACATGATCAGTTTATGAGTTCCCGTGGCACACCGCAAATCGATTTAGATGGTTTTCTAATCGTTGTTTGGAGTAAAAATAAGAACCTTTTCTCCCTAGATAGTAGCAGCAGCACTCATACTGCACATGGGAAAAGGTGAAAGTTGCCTGTCGTTTTCTCTGAAATTTAACACTGTTAGTGGACTGGTAGATAGGATATTCAGTTTGCTCACATTGACATTTTTGCACAAAATGTACTTCGTACTCAATTAGTATTGTTGTCAATGTTCTTTGTATTTACTGTTTATTGAGAAATATTCAATGTTATGGTCAAATACATTTCACTGTCACTAGCGCAGTAGTAATTTGTTCTTTGATTGTAGGAGATGATGCATCAATGTTTTCAGTGGAACTGGACCACGATGGATTTTTGGGTGGAAAGGGTGCTGGCTTCTGCTATGTTTGTGGTACGACAGCCTATATAGACTATTGCAACACGGAGACATGGTCTTTTATGTGCATAGATGAAATGCTGAAGAAACTAGGTTATGAGAGGGATGAGAAATTGCATATTTACTGGTCTCCTCCTGGGATGGCAATTTGTGAGGGTTTAGTGTGCATTGAAACTGATTCAGACATTATGTCCATGATTCGAGCTACAAAAGAGCACAAGACATTATGTCTTTTTCTTGATCATACATATTTTGTAAGGGGGCTTAGAGAAGAGGTGATTATAAATGGAGGGCCACCTCTCACAAGTCCAAAAACAACATCAAAGAGAGATATAGCTGCAGGTGAAGGCACTTCAGGTATTACTACTTGTTTTATCTAAATATTAGTACTTTTCACTTAATATTACTACTTGTTTTTCTAAATTTTCCATCTATTTTCAGGTGCAGGTGAAGGATCGTCAAGAAGGGTTGCAGGTGTAGAGTTTGATGCTGCCAACTCAGATGATGATGATGACAGTGATTATGATGCAGAGGATGGAGATGATGATCTCTTTCATGATCATGTGGACAAAGATGTCAATGACAGTAATGAACAAGAACAAATTGCAGATTTAGAGGATGACAATGCACTTGAGGATGATGATCTTAATCTGAGGAAGGAAGAAGTGGAGCAGCTGAACTACAAGTTCAAGGCATTCAACCAAGATGTGGACATGGATAATCATGTGTTCAAAGTGGGAATGTTGTTTGCTGATGTAAAGGAATGCAGAAATGCTTTGGCTGCATACAACATCAGAAATAGAGTGAAAGTTAACAAGATCAAGAATGAACCCGGTAGGCTTGAAGTTGTTTGCTCGGAAGGGTGCCCTTGGTGGCTCAAAGCTTCCAGCGACAGCAGGTCTGGTGGTTTTATTATCAGAGCATATGTAAGAGAGCACACATGTGAGGCAAAGTGGGAGCTGAAGGCATTGAGTGCGCCTTTCCTAACAAAAGCTTTCATGGAAGAATTCAGAGATAACAATAAAATGGATCTCAAGACTTTTTTCTGCAAAAGTACAGAGAGAGTACAATATGTGTCCTAATAGATGGAAACTGAGCAGGGCCAGAAGAGAGGCTCTCAGACAGATACACGGTGATGAGGCCGGGCAATTTAGTCAGCTTTGGGATTATGGCCAGGAATTAAGAAGGTCAAATCCAAGTTCAAATTTCTTTCTCTCTACTAATCAAGCAAAAGATAATGCAGATGATGAAGCAAAGGAACATTTGGCAACATTGTATTGGTCATATGATGCATGCAAGAGGGGATTCTTGAGAGGGTGCAGGCCTTTGATATGTGTTGATGGATGCCACATAAAAACTAGATACAAAGGCCAGTTACTCACCGCGGTAGGCATAGATCCAAATGACTGCATTTTCCCATTGCAATGGGATTGGTTGAGGTGGAGTGCACATCTTCTTGGGAGTGGTTTTTGACAACCCTAAGGGATGATCTCAATATTACAAACACTTCACCATGGACAATAATAAGTGATAAGCAGAAGGTATAATTCTTAGATAATTATTCTTTATTGTTACTATTTTCTATGATTGTTGCATATTTTTATAGATTGCTACTATTTTCCATGAATAATTTTTTTCATCTATTTCACATGTCAGGGACTTATCAACGCAGTCAAGAAAATTTTCCCAGATGCTGAACACAGATTTTGTGTGAGGCATCTATACCAAAATTTTCAGAAGGCGGGACACAAAGGAGAAGTTCTGAAGAATGATCTATGGGCCATAGCAAGATCAACGAACATTCCAAAATGGCAATACAACTTGGACAAGATGAAAGCTGACAGTACAACAGCATATAAATGGGTTGAGGAGCTTGTACCAAACACATGGATAAAAGCATTTTTCAGTGAATTTCCTAAGTGTGATATGTTATTAAACAATCACTCTGAAGTTTTCAACAGGTAACCTCACTTTTTTCTTAGCATTTTGTGTGTGCATTTCTCTTAATTAACTTACATGCTTCTGAACTTACCATGATAATTTTCTCGCCGAAACAGCTACATATTAGAGGCTAGGGAGATGCCAATTTTGTCAATGTTGGAAACTATTTTCTACAAACTAGTTCAAAGGATAGAAAATAAACAAAAGGAAGCAGAGAAGTGGACAGGGACAATTTGTCCAAAGATCAAAAAGAAGTTGGATAAATTCATTGAATGGAGCAGACCTTGCACGGTACTATCAGCTGGCAATAGAAAGTATAGAGTCAGTTCAGGTGAATTAGAGAGGGAGTATAATGTTGACATTCGAGAAAGAACGTGTACATGCAAAAGATGGCAAATTTCAGGAATCCCATGTCATCATGCTCTGGCTGTTTGTAGAAATGACAGGATTGACCCAGAGTCATTTGTTCACAAGTGTTATAGCATAGAAACATACTTTCAGGCATACGCATATAACATGGTGCCTCTGAGAGGAAGATTGCACTAGGAGAAAATAAATGGAGTGGTAGTTCACCCTCCTCTGTTCACCAAAGTGATGGGAAGGCCTAAGAAAAATAGGAAAAAAGGAGTAGAAGAGATGATAAAAAAGGAGTCAAACACATTACAAAACATGGGGTCACTATGCATTGCTCCATCTGTGGCAAAGCAGATCATAACAAAAAAGGGCACAATAAATTCATGGAAAGTCAACAAACGGTGCAAGAGGGAGTTGTTGTAGCGGAAGAAGGGTATAAAGATGACCCTTCTTATCTCCAGGTATGCATTTTATTTCACCATCACTCTTTTCTAATTTATGATGTTCCTAAATTTCCTTTACTCTCACATGCGCAGCACATCATGCCACAGAATGCAAATCCAACCCTGGATCCAACACATCAGGATGAGAGCATGGTATACAAGATAGGACAAGAGGTTTATAATTTTTTCGCTCCATTTTTATCATATATTCTTGTATTCATTTCCTTGGTTTTCCATGCATTTTAGATTAATCTTCTAATTTTTCTATTTATTCTTGTCATATATGTACTTCCATCAGCAGAGACAACATATTTCAATCAACGTGACTGAGGGTCCTTTACCGGAGGAAAGCTCATTTGTAGCTGATGCTAGAGCTTCAATTCCAGAGCCGAGGAGCAGGGTGACAACTGCAACACAAAGAGGAAGCTCGAGGGGAAGAGGTAGGGGAAGAACAAATTCGAAAAATGCAACTGATGAACAAGCGACAAGGGGCAGGGGTAGAGGCACATCTACTAGAAAGAAGAGATCCACTGCAGCAAGCAGTTCTGGAACTGTTGAAGACAACACAAGGGGGAGAGGAAGAGCAAGAAGATCGTACAACAGGGGCAGAGGGAGTGCACACTATTTGCTCTTTGGTGATGATGAGCAGCAAGCAAGCCAACCAGTCCCAGATCTTAATGCACCGCCAGATGAAGAAGAGGTTCAGATAACACAAAACGCACCAGCTTATGATGTTTAAATCATGGTTACCATTATAAATGTGTCAGCAAGTTGTGCATTTCTTTTCTTTTGGAACTTGTAGTACCGTTTCCATGTCAATTATCAGGTAATATTTTGAATATTGTGTCCATGTCAATTATCAGGTCATGTTTTGAATATCAACATTCAACAATATATTATATGCCCGTTTGTATCTGCAAGGGAGAAAAAGTATGTGTCTTGTCCTCCATCACAACGTCAGATTACTACAACTTGAGCATCAACATTACATCCATATTATTCAAGTTATCATCGAAAGGACAATAAGAATCGTTGTGACAGCAATTGATCTACAATAGATATGGAAGAAAGATTTGGCGATCGACAGTCAAAAGCATGACGCAAAGAAGAATCTGCGGCCATCCAGGCAGAGTCCTCATCGACGCGGGGACATCCACAGCGACGAAGATGAACATGACGGCGGCGACGGGATCCACCGGGACATCTCCGTCCTCTACCGCCGGTTCCGCCGCTAGCGTCCCCGCACTGAAGCTCCGCCATGTACGCATGGACCAGCGCCCCTGGCAGCCACCCACCATGCTGCCTCGCCCGCGATTGTTCGCCCCGCCGTCACCATGCCAAAAAGCTCCGTCCGCCATGCAAGAATACGCTGCCAAGCCGCCCACTGCAGCTAGTCGCCGCCCTCCACCTTGGGGAGCACAGGGTTAGGGAATACAGGTTGGGGACTGAGTCAATTTCATAAGCCTGTGTTTTAAAATGACTGTCAGGTAAATCAGATGAGGCTGAGGGTGGATTCTACAAACTATCCATTCAAGCAGGCGTGTGCCACTTTTCTAGTGTGGCAGGCTACGCGTCAGGATCAGAGCGATTCTGACCAAAAATCAGCCCGCATTGCAAGTTTAAGGGCTACCTCACCCCATTTTGCAAGTTTATGGGTGTATTTGCACCTAGAGGACAAGTTTGTGGGTGTCCCGTGCATTTAAACTCTTTTTTAATCAAGGTGCCTTACTTTGTACGGACAGACGGATCAGCTGATTTTACTTGGCGGTGGCAGGGGCAAGTAATACCTTCCAACATTAAGGAGGCAAACTCGTCCAGAAAATTTCGGACGGAAAATTTGTGCGAACGAACCTACGCTAAGACAAATTATAGTATATAATATAGATAGATAGATAGATATAATATATATATAGGAAATGTGCTCGTGCGGGGTCAATTTTTGCGGAATATTTCTCAGAGCCCATATAATTTCACTTCGGATCTTTTTTGACGGAATGAAGTGTTCTCGACAAGATTGTGAAAATTTAGAATCACTTTAGATCGTGAATCAAGACTAAACTTATATACGAGCATGCTCATAAAGATTCATTTTCTGTTTACTACTCTAATAACCATTTGTAGGAAATAGTATCGAAAGTGCACAACCATGTAGACAAAAACGATGTATGGCTTTTTTTCTTCATTCTTTGCATTGATTAAAATCCGCCGTTCAAGTTAGAGGCGAGCCATTTTCAAGAAGCAGTTGCTACCCCGGTAGCGCACCTTGCAAAACATCACCACACAACTCCCTACGACCTAATTTACTAAGATCCGAGACCAACACCATTGTCTTTCCTATTGATTTTTTAAAGAACAATTTTGCGATCTAGCCGACTCAGCAAATGAAGTTCCTTATCATTGACTTCCACATATGATATATTCTCCATGACGCTTCTGAACTGTTTCAAAATAGAGGAACAGTCCGTCTCGAGTTCAGTTAATCACAAGACAGGCCAGCTTCAAATCTTCAAGACACCCGACTGCTTCATCAATAGCAGGATTTTGGTAAATATGAAAATCACAAAGGATCGAGCTAAATGTAAAAATCACAATCAGAGCAACTTAACAGCCCGCACTCATTTACACATAGTACCGAACAATGGCTGAACAATCGTGCCTCTGCCTCCTTCATCAATGGCAGAGACGGACCGACGGACACAAGATCAATGACCACCTGCAGGGAGATGAGATCACAGTTGTAGTTGAAGTGAATGAATTTTGAATCCTTCTACCTGATCCTCTCACTCCTCTCTATTTCGTCTGATTCTGCACCCTCAATTCTTTATATCCCATCTCAATTTCTCATGAGATCCCGAGTGGCCTCACATGAATAGAGGTCCTCAGTAAGCACACGAACACTAATCCTTTAGACTTCATAAAGGTCACTGATTTCTACTGCAAAGAACTAAATTCCGGCCCACAAATTTCAGATCTGCACAGGGTCAATGGTCCCCTTCTCCACAAATTACATCATCCATCCTCAAGGTCCGTCCTCCACACAGATGCACTGGTCTAAACCTCTAGGAGTCGCTGCTCCCTGAGCTGTTGAAGTGTAGTGAGTAGCTAGTCCCTGAACTGCTGAAGTCTGGTGCCGTAGATCGACTGACGACATGACCTGAACGGTGTGAAGCCCGTTCTAAGAAGCTTCCGACGCCCACCTCAGCCGCCTACGGGATTACGACATCGCTCGCGGCGGTGTGTTCTTTCCTCTCTCTGGAGTCCGGACTCTGTCAGGCTAAAACGTTGCCCGTTTATTATTTTCTAATAATCTAACCCGGCGTAGGAAGAAAAACATAAGGACCAAAGCCTAGAAACCCACGTCTAGCGATCTATATCCAGATTTTCTTTTACGTACGCATGGACAACGAAAGCGCTCCGAAAGATGGACCAAAGCACACTTTGACGGACGAAGAGAGAATCGCTCTTTCTTTTATTATTAGGTATAAATTATTAGGTATAGATAGAGGTATAGATAGGTATAGGTATAGATATAAGTACTAGGAAACGTGCCCGTGCGTTGCAACCGGAGAAAAACTAATTATATTGGCATTTCTTCTGTGTGCCGGAAAATAATTCTATGAGATCTAGTCCACAAATTTAGCTCGTGGACAAATTTTTGCAAGTGTCACGTGGCATGTGTGACTATTTAGATCTAAAAATAGATAATCAATAGCTGTGATTTTTCTCTCTCCTAGACACGTATCACTTGCCGAACTTGATCTACGGGACTAAATTTCTAGACCAGGTCCCACAGAATTATTTTCCCCGCGTACCCATGTTTAGACAGATGTGTTGCAGCCAAGTGAAACATTTTCCATCACTTCTAGCTCAACCCACTCCAGAAAGGCCTCTGCCTCCCTAGGATCATGGAGTAGACGAAGCGGATAAAATCGGATACAACATTGGAGAGTAGTCATAATGCGGATTGATTAAATCAACCCGACTAAACCCAAATCAAAATCAAAACAAAACCGTGAAAAGCATCTTAGACAAATGACACGCGTACCTAGGCGTCCTTAATTAATCATGTGTTATGAAGTGATGCATAATACCTTGATCTATCAGCAGTCGTCGTGTAGTTAATAATCAGGTTACACATATTACTGTATTCACTCATAATCCGTCTTCTGCTATTTCTTCACCTGCAAAAATTACAGTTTCATTGCGAAAAAAAATTCGTATTTAATAAGAATCTGAAATAAGGTTGAGGAAGTAGGTCTGTTTGATGGCTATTTTGTTTTTAAACATGGGCTTCCAATTTAGAATACAATCACGTTGTGTCAGTCCCACCACGCAGGGAGGAGTTGTACCAATCGAAACATTATCACAAATCGCTAGCTCGCCAACCACTATATTTACAAATCGATTCACATTTGCAACGGAAAAGCTAGGCATTAATCTAAGCTAAGCTCTTATATCTTCTACACTGCTAGATATGTCTGATTTAGAGGTTTCAGCTGAAGTCATTTCAAGCATCAGAGAAGCACAAGCGTTTTCAAGATGGATAAGGTCGTGATACACATGCATTACCGCAGTCATCCCTTTTAGTCCAGTGATTGCTTCACTGTCTCCTTGTTGGGTCAGCGATGAAACTCGTCTTCAGGATTCAGTTATCCATTCTTCAATAAAACCTGAATCAAAATTTAGTTTTGCCTAGCCAGAAGCGGGCAGCGGATGTAGAGCCCGTGTGTCGGCCACACGAATACCACCACGTCCACCACCTGCACCCATATCCTCCGTGCACCCTGGTTCGCCACCACCGCGCACTCATGGTCTGTAGCTGGACCGGCAGGTCGGACACCGAGGTGGAGCATAGCCCGACGCGGTAAGCTGCTCGCCAGAAGCTCGGCAGGTAGTCGGGCAATGCCGCAAGGGAATATCGTCTAGGGAGACAGAGGCGCAGTAGTACAGACGTGATTTGGGGATGCCAGAGAGGTGAGCAAGGCAGGCCGACAGCGATGCGGTGAGTGAATCTGGTATCACTAGTATCTATAGGCGTACTTTGGCTAGGGGCACTTCTAAAAGTGCCCCTAAATGTGTCAATTAGGGCATTTAGTCAAAGTGCCCCTAAAGGTACTACCTTTAGATGCATTTCCATCAAAGTGCCCCTAAATATACTACCTTTAGAGGCATTTTGCCAAGTGTCCCTAAAGGTACTACCTTTAGAGGTATTTCCATCAAAGTGCCCCTAAAGGTACTAGCTTTAGAGGCATTTTGCCAAGTGCCCCTAAAGATACTACCTTTAGAGGCATTTCCATCGAAGTGCCCCTAAAGACACTACCTTTAGAGGCATTTCACCAAGTGATAGCAAACATAACTATACTTTACAGCAAACACTGTAGGCAGCTTTCAAATAACATGAACTTATAACAATTTCACATCCATAATACTTAACAGTAGTAGTGCATCCACATCCACATCCATAATACTTAATAGTAGTAGTGCATTTAGTGCATCCACATCCACATCCAAAATAACCAAGTAGTCCATAACAACCATTAGTCCAAACAACATTCTTACCATCCACCTCCAAAATAACCTAGAAGTCCATAAATGCTTTGAGACTAATTATATGAATGCAGAAGGTAGCTACTATCATAGACATGAACATTCCCATGATTAGACATTGCATATGAAAACATTAAGAATATTAAGAATACTAGTTTACCAGGACCAAAACAGACATCGTATATGAGAACATTAAGAATACTAGTTTCCCAGGACCAAAACAGACATTGTATATGAAAACATTAAGAATACTAGTTTCCCAGGACCAAAACAGACATTGTATATGAAAACATTAAGAATACTAGTTTCCCAGGACCAAAACAGACATTGTATATGAAAACATTAAGAATACTAGTTTCCCAGGACCAAAACAGACATTGCATATCAAGATAAGATTACTTGATGATAATCTAATATTTATGATCAACATATCAAAATAAATAGTCACTTTATGATGAATAAAATATATAAATATAGATAAACAATAGCAGCCAGTCACTTTATGGTAAAATAAAATGCAAGTCTATGGTAAAACACATCAAGATGTTTTAAGAACTAGGAGAGTAGAAGCTGTAAGAAAATTCTAGTACTAGTTTGCCACATGTCTCATACCTCTCATAAGAATCTCCTCAGGTTTATTCTCAGAGCTGTCAGAGCTCTCATAGTTGTTAGAGTTGTTAGAGTTGCGCATGATGGCATCATTACTAGAGGTCCCCATCTGTTGCCTACATGAAGAAAATGTTCTGTTAAATTACTATAAAGAACAGGGACCATAGAACAGACACATAGAAAAAAGAACAGACACATAGTAAAAAGAAAATGCCTCTGAATTTCCAAGCAAGTTTAAGAAAAGGGATTGATGGCCCAAAATATATCGAGATCGTTGGGGAACCCCAAGAGGAAGGTATGATGAGCACAGCAGCAAGTTTTCCCTCAGTACGAAACCAAGGTTATCAATCTAGTAGGAGCAAGAAAACACCCCAAAGGTGTAGCTAGCTGAACGTTGGCACGGCGCACTACCGGTGCCAGCAGCAACGTGGAGACCTGCACAACACAACCACAGAACTCTGTCCCCAACTTGCGATGAGGTTGTCAATCTCACCGGTTTTGCTGAAAACAAAGGATTAAACGTATCGAATGGAAGGAAGTAATAGTTTGCAGAAAGTAAACACAAAGCAGTAAACAGTTTATAGATTGTATGTAAAATAAAGGACCAGGATCCATAGTTCACTAGATGTGGCTCTCCTTAAGATAGATAACATGCTGGGTGAACAAATTACAGCGGGGCAATTGACAAACATCGAGAAAGCAATACATGCATATACTAATCATCTGGACTCCTTTGGAACTTGATTGTACATTACAACATTATACATAGACCGCCATCCAACTGCATCTATGACTAATAATCCACCTTCAGGTTATCATCCGAACCCCCTCCAGTATTAAGTTGTAAGCAACATATTATTGCTTTACAAATTGTGTGTAATGTAAACAATACGATTGTTCTATGAACAAAGAATTGTTGTTTTCTCCCTAGTTGCAACAACACATCTAGTACCTTAGAGATTTCTATCACTTCCCCAGGTTACCAGAGGCATGAACCCACTATCGAGCATAAATACTAACTCTTGGAGTTGCTAGCATCTACTTGGCCAAGATAGCTACTAACAACGGAAAGCATGCAAGATCACAAATAACAAAGACATGATAGAATCAATAATCAATCTGAAATAGCATCTCAATATCCATCGGATCCCCGTAAACACAACATGCAGAATTACAAATAGATGATCTTGATCATGAACGGAGCTCACAAGATCTAAACATGAAAGCACAAAGGAGGAGAACCAGCCATCTTGCTACTACATGGATCCGTAGTCCAAGGATGAACTACTCACGCATCACACCGGAGGCTTGCATGGTGATGAAGAAGGCCTCCAGGGTGAATTCCCCTCTCCGGCAGGGTGCCGGGAAGAGCTTCAGATCCCTCCCGATCTAGGGATGGAGATGATGGCGGCTACAGACTCTTTCGTGGATTTTTTATCGGGTACTTATGGTTTTTGTCCCGAGGGCATCTTATAGGCGGAAGGAGAGGCCGAGGGGGTGCTAGGGTCGGCCAGACCACCCCCTGGTGCGGGCCAGGCCTGGCCGCACGACCAGGTGGTGTGGCTGGCCCCTAGCCCTTCTCCGTCTCGTATTCTGGCATCTGATGACTTCTGGAAAAATAGGCACTTTGGCTTTTGTCTCATCCAATTCCGAGAATATTCATTTTTTGACTTTCCTGGAACCAAAAACAGCAGAAAACAGGCAGCTGACACTATGGCTCTTGTTAATAGGTTAGTCCAAGAAATCATATGAATAGTACTCCAAAGTGTGGACAAAACACAAGAAATGGATAAAACCAAGCATGGAACATCAAAAATTATAGATACATTTGCAATGTATCAACATCCCCAAACTTAACTCCTGCTCGTCCTCGAGTAGGTAAGTGCTAAAAAAAGAATAATTTTTGAGGTGACATGCACCATCAAAGACTTGATCAAAGTATTTGTAAAACATTCAAAACCGGGATCATAGTACTTCAATCATAACATGAAAGACAAAGTTCTAGCAATAAGACAAAGAAACTATGATGCAACATGAAAATGCACAAACAAAAGATTCATGAATAACAATGCTTTGCAAGACGTTTGTTTGTTTCACATAAAGAAAACATAGCATAATAGTATTCATCTTGTCCCTCATAGAGTAACAAATAAAATGCATAGGACACCTTCAAAGTTCATAAGAGTGACTAGATACAAATTGTTTAAAACAAGCAATATCAAGTTATGCATCAATCAACTAGTCTTGGGACAATGCACATAGAACTAAGAATGGCCACTATGCTCTCAAAGTAGGTGCATAAAGGTAGAAGGTGGAGACTCAATATAATGGTAGAAGAAAGGCCTTCATAGAAGGAAGTAGGGATTCAAGTCTCATAAAGAGCTTCCAAAAATTATGGTACTTGTTAGCTTTCAGCTCTCATTGCCTCTATCATAAGCATCTTGAAGGTGATTAATGTTAAAGTGACACAACTAAGAGGATATGCTTGACAAGTTATAAACCGAAATCTCATGCACCTTACTTACAAAGACCGAACCTCATGCTACTCAACTTTAATCACGAGTAAGCTCTTGTCATTGTAAGTACATGTGTATCATAAAGAACCGCCAACGGGGTACCCCTTACACATGATACATGAGCTATCCCATAATCAAAATGACAAGGCAAGCAGACAATGAGCATCTCAGCGATCTTTTTATTTGCTATTTGCATAGGTTTTTATTGAGGATGCTTCATAGAGTGCTCATTATGGTGATGCTGCAAGTTTCCACCATGATTAGGCATGGCTTAGGCTAGCGGCCTAGGCGTTTCTCTAACACACATACAAACTCCATGATCTTACAAGTTCCACTTTTATTTCACACCTCCGGGATCCATAAGCAAAAGAACATGATATCAACGGGGTACAAAGTACAAGTGCAATGTTGAAAGCGTTCCCCATGATACATGGTTCTACTAATTTCAACTTATAAAGCGCAATCATATACGCAACAAAGAAGGACCCAATGGTTCAAGTTTATTAGATGCAAAAAAAATAAAGTGTGCCATCAAGTTCGTGAGAGCTTTAATCACTAGTTTTCTCATAACAAGTTTAATTTGGAAGGTAAACAAAAGCATGAATATACTTGGAATAGCATAAGCTAATAGGTAGGTATGGTGGACTCTTTGGAATAACTTGGTTTAAGGAGTTGGATGCATGAGTGGAACTCATACTTTGTTGTGGAGGCTAGCAAAAGACTGGGAGCGACAAACTAAGAGAGCAATAATGGCCATAATCATCCAGAGCGACAAAACATCATTGATCAAAGCATAAAGTGATACTACAAGTTGAAAACTAAAGGATCATAAAGGCTATGGTGACTTGAGATAGTCATAATATGGTGTGAGCATGCGCCAAGTCAACCCAAATAAAGCATCAAAGGAGAATACCACTATACTATGCTTTAATATGCTAAAACAACGCATGATTCATCCAAGGCACATTAAGCAATCTCAATTGTTTATAACAGGTCATGCTACAGCAAAGAATACTAAGCATAAAGCCAAAACAATATCAAGCATGGCATGACAAAGCATAGGCCACAGTCAAAAACGAGCTCTTTTTTCACATAAGTATGAACTTTCCTACTCTTTTCCAATCCAAACCAAACTATTTGCAAACCAATGTATGAAAGAGGGGGTCCAACCAATTTATTCAGAAAACTAAGCAAACAAAAGTAAATGAAAAACCAAAACGAAAATGAAAAAAAGACGCTCCAAGAACGACACAACTGTGCATGAAACAATAAAAATGAAGCGTTTGGAAGAAACCTGGGATTTTTATTGATGAAGAAGGGGATGCCTTGGGCATGCCCAAGCTTTGAAGCTTGTACTTATTGAATATTTCTTGGGGTGACACGCGTGGCATCCCCAAGCTTGAGCTGTAGTCCATCCTTCATCTCATTACTCATTCCTTCCATACACCTGAAATTTTTCCTTCATACAAACTTCACACAATCTTTATTAGCAACATTAGTGCACTCAAGATAAATGAGTCTTAAGTTTCAGTTTTAACAACAAGAAAACTTCCATTAGAACACTAGCTATTGAAGCACTTCCCTCAAAAATCTCAATTCCCCAAAAGGACTCAAAAAGGAACCAACAAGAAGCAAATGCAGAAAATGGCAGAAATCTGTCAAAACAGACCAGCAGGTAAAGAAGAATTTTTTCGAAGACCTTATATTGCTCAAATAAAAAAGTGTTGAACTAACGAAAGTTATATAACAACCAGGGGCAGAAGCAAAAAAATTCACACCTCAAAAAGACGTTCAGAGATTTTACAAGAATTTTCACGGTGAAGCACAGAAATCTATTTCGGGACAGCAACTTTCCCAATCATTACTTCTCTCTCATTAGAGGTTACTCTTGGCACAAAAAGCAAATAAAAATGATAAGGAGCGGTTATTACCGAAGTAATAACTTCCAACACTCATCTAAAACTTTTGGGTTATCTCCCAATAAGTACTTTTCTTTAACGTCTTTAAGTTAGGCATAAGAAGCAAGAAAAAGGATCAAGTGTTCTCAAATGAAGAAGCATTAAGACCAAATTTTGTTTTCATAGGAGAAGCAAAATAAATATTCTCTCTCTTCTTAGGGAAGTGTTATATACCTTTCTTGAGTGGGAATTGATATTTAATGGTGCCTTCTTTCATATCAATAATGGCACCAACAGTTCTAAGAAAAGGTCTCCCCAAAGTAATAGGACAAGAAGCATTGCATTCAACATCCAAAACATGTAAATCAACGGGGACATAGGCATTGTTAACCATAATAAGAACATCATTAAGACTCCCCATGAGTTTCTTTTTAGCATTATCATCAAGTGGGACATTCAAATAACATTCTTCAAGTGGAGGCAAATCAAGCATATCATAAATCCTTCTAGGCATAATAGAAACACTACTATCAAGATCACATAAAGCTTTGAAATCAAAGTCATTCACTTTCATATTAATGATGGGTTCCTAACCATCTTCTTGTTTTATAGGAATAGAAGCTTTATGTTTCATCTTTTCTTCTTTAATCTTTATGAGAGCATCAGTAATGTGTTTTGTAAAGGCCATGTTCATAGCACTAGCATTAGGACTTTTAGCAAGCTTTTGTAGGAACTTAATAACTTCAGAGATGTTGCAACCATCAAGATCAAAATCAAATTTATCATCTAAAGTAGTAGAACTATTACTAGCCTCAACACTAGTGGTGGTGATAGTAGAAACACTAATGGTTCTAGAAATTTCATCTTCTCTTTCCCACTTAGCATGTAGTTCAGCTAATAGTCCAACATTTTCATCAATTCTTACTTGTATGGCATTAGTGGCTGCAAAGGGATTATCATTAGTTTCAGGTTTAGAAGCCATTTTATTGATCAAAGAGGATTGAGCTTCAGACAAAGATGATATATTTCTTTCAGCATTAGAGAGTTTCAATTGTAAACTAGGAATTTCCCTATTTAGACTCTCAAGTTGATGGATAATGTTCTTCAAAATGGTAGATTGTTCCTCCATAGTTTTAGTGAATAGTTTATTTTGCTCATATTGCATCTGCATGAAGTTTTTAGTGGCTCTTTCAACTTCTAAAATTCTTCCTTCACTAGGTAATCCAGGTTTACCATTATAGCCATAAGTATTATTAGGAGGGTAGGGCCTATAATTGTTATTACCATAAGCATTGTTGCTAAAATTGTTATTTCTTATGAAGTTCACATCAACTTGCTCTTCTTGAGCAACCAAAGAAGCTAAAGGAACATTATTTGGATCAATGTGGGCTTTCCCATTGACAAGCATAGACATAATAATATCAATCTTATCACTCAAGGAGGAGGTTTCCTCAACAGAATTTACCTTCCTACCTTGTGGAGCTCTCCCAGTATGCCATTCAGAATAATTAACCATCATATTGTCCAGAAATTTTGTTGCAGCACCCAAAGTGATGGCCATAAAGGTACCTCTAGCAGCAGAATCCAATAGGTTCCTTGAAGAATAGTTCAATCCTGCATAAAAAGTTTGGATGATCATCCAAGCAGTCAGTCCATGAGTGGGACAATTCTTTACCAAAGATTTCATTCTTTCCCAAGCTTGAGCAACATGCTCATTATCAGATTGTTTAAACTTCATTATTTCACTTCTCATAGATATAATCTTAGTAGGAGGATAGTATTTTCCAATGAAAGCATCTTTGCACTTAGTCCAAGAATCAATATTATTCCTAGTTAAGGAATTCAACCATTCTTTAGCTTTTCCTTTCAAAGAGACAGGAAACAATTTCAGCTTAATTATATCACCATCTACATCCCTATGATTTTGCATCTCACAAAGTTCAACAAAGTTATTTACATGGGCAGCAACATCTTCATTACCAATACTAGAAAATTTTTCTCTCATAATAAGATCAATGGTGAGGAAATCGGTAACCGTTAACTGCTCGGTCGTCTTGGGAGTAGCGAGTAATTGGAATTCAGATGATTAACTAATTTAATCGGTCAGCTATTAATCGGTACAACCTACACAAATTAGCACCTAAAACACGTGTATATAAGAAAGAAATAGTATATGGGCTTGTATATACCCAACCCTACTTATCTAGAGCCAAAAAGCCCAATAAAACACGTACACTTCTCCTCTGAAGTTCCTCTTCTCCCACCACCTACCTAGGGTACTAGTTGGTGACGATGGGAACCGAGCTCTTTGAGGCAGGAATCGAGCGGGACCTTCACAAAACCTACTTCATTGGGGTGGGCTAGCGGTTGGATGGGCGATATGCGTTGAAACTTTTACAATTTTTTTGACCAAGTGTAGTAGTTAATCGGGAATATACCTAGTAATCGGTCTGTCAGAGCTATTAGTCGGGATAAAGGATTAACTCAATGGATTAGTGGTAATCGACATGGTTAGGTCCCTAGTAGCGATTAATCGGCCTATTAATCGTTGATTCGGACAATTTTTTGAACAGTGAATAAGATTGAGCAAAGCAGGTTTTATCTCAAAGAAAGTATCTTCAGGCACAGGTGGAGCAATAGGTGTGCTCATAAAATCATTGTTGTTGGTGCTAGTGAAGTCACACAACTTAGTGTTTTCAAGAGTAGTCATTTTTTGGGTCTTCAAATAACAAAGCAAACTTGTAAAACTATTTTTGTGTGTTTTTGATAAAGAAACAAGCAAACAAAGCAAAAAAGAAACTAAGCAAAACAAAAATAACAAAGTAAAGAGATTGGTTATGACGGACTCCCCTTGTGAAGATGTCCTTGACTCCCCAGCAACGACGCCAGAAAATATGCTTGATGACCCAAAATATATCGAGCTCGTTGGGGAACCCCAAGAGGAAGGTATGATGAGCACAGCAGCAAGTTTTCCCTCAGTACGAAACCAAGGTTATCAATCCAGCAGGAGCAAGGAAACACCCCAAAGGTGTAGCTAGCTAAACGTTGGCAGGGCGCACTACCGGTGCCAGCAGCAACGTGGAGACCTGCACAACACAATCACATAACTCTGTCCCCAACTTGCGATGAGGTTGTCAATCTCACCGGTTTTGTTGAAAACAAAGGATTAAACGTATCGAATGGAAGGAAGTAATAATTTTCAGAAAGTAAACACAAAGCAGTAAACAGTTTATAGATTGTATGTAAAAGAAAGGACCGGGATCCATAGTTCACTAGAGGTGGCTCTCCTTAATATAGATAACATGCTGGGTGAACAAATTACAGCAGGGCAATTGACAAACATAGAGAAAGCAATACATGCATATACTAATCATCTTGACTCCTTTGGAACTTGATTGGGCATTACAACATTATACATAGACCGCCATCCAACTACATCTATGACTCATAATCCACCTTCAGGTTATCATCCGAACCCCCTCCAGTATTAAGTTACAAGCAACAGATTATTGCTTTACGAATTTCGTGTAAAGTAAACAATATAATTATTCGATGAACAAAGGATTGTTGTTTTCTCCCTAGTAGCAACAACACATCTAGTACCTTATAGATTTCTTTCACTTCCCCAGATTACCAGAGGCATGAACCCACTATCGAGCATAAATACTAACTCTTGGAGTTGCTAGCATCTACTTGGCCAAGATAGCTACTAACAATGGAAAGCATCAAGATCACAAATAACAAAGACATGATAGAATCAATAATCAATCTGAAATAGCATCTTAATATCCATCAGATCCCCGCAAACACAACATGCATAATTACAAATAGATGATCTTGATCATGAACGGAGATCACAAGATCTAAACATGAAATCACAAAGGAGGAGAACCATCCATCTAGCTACTACATGGATCCGTAGTCCAAAGATGAACTACTCACGCATCACACCGGAGGCTTGCATGATGATGAAGAAGGCCTCCAGGGTGAATTCCCCTCTCCGCAGGAAGAGCTTCAGATCCCTCCCGATCTAGGGATGGAGATGATGGAGGCTACAGACTCTTTCGTGGATTTTTGATCATGTACTTAGGGTTTTCGTCCCGAGGGCATCTTATAGGCGGAAGGAGAGGCCGAGGGGGTGCTGGGGTCGGCCAGACCACCCCCTGGCGTGGGCCAGGCCTGGCCGCGCGGCCAGGTGGTTTGGCCGGCCCCCAGCCCTTCTACGTCTGGTATTCTGGCATCTGATGACTTCTGGAAAAATAGGCACTTTGGCTTTTGTCCCGTCCAATTCCGAGAATATTCATTTTCTGACTTTCGTGGAACCAAAAATAGCAGAAAACAGGCAACTGGCACTGTGGCTCTTGTTAATAGGTTAGTCCAAGAAATCATATGAAAAGTACTCCAAAGTGTGGACAAAACACAAGAAAGTGGATAAAACCGAGCATGGAACATCAAAAATTATAGATACATTTGCAATGTATCAGGGACCAACATTAAATTTGAAAACAAGGTTTAAATTAAACGATGACCATACATTTGAACTTTGCCCAATTTGAGCTCCAACTGATCTTAGTTGAATTAAAATCAACCAAAACACTCACCTAGAACCCAAACAGAGCAAAGTTACTTAACATTGCATTTGGAACCCAAACAGATCACTATAATATAACATTAAGGATAAAAAATGAGAACAAAGATCACTAGAGTATAACATTTCATTTCATTATGAGAGCAAAGATACATGACCATGTTCAAAATCACTACTGTAATATGCCATTTCATTTCAGAATCTAGTTTATAGTTAGATAGATCATGCACTAAAGCAATATCTCCAGGAACTATATGTCAACACCCGGATTTTTAATCCCAGATGCCTGTTATGCCATACATCGCAATCTCAGGATTACCATTTTTGCGAGACATAACAGAATTATTACCACAGTACATCATCCATTACAAACCATAATAAAGGTCTTACAAATAAAGGATCTCATGATCTAGTCTTAATACAATCGAAGCAACGAAAAGTAAACATAGTAGGGGCTCCATCTTCAGGATCACAGGCAATGCTGACGATGGGAGATGATCCTAGTTGTCATAGACCTCCTGCTGTCCATCTTCCTGGTAGTCCTCCTTATAGTCTGGCCACGGGAATAGCCAGGGACAAAGCCATGAGTACTCTTTAAGTACTCGCAAACTATCACTAACAAGTAAGATAGTTCTAGTAGGAATCTTAAGCTCTAGGTTTATTTGCAAAAAGCCAGGTTTAATTCATACTGAGTTTAGAAGTAAATAAAACTAACTTAATGTTCTGCATCACTTAAGTGGGAACCTAGTTTTCATGTCCACAACCCTGTTGTGGTCCAGTCATAGTTCAATTCACAAGTCATTTTTTGGAAAACATCTAACAACGGAATAGTATGGCCACTCCAACTGTCCATGACCGTGGACGCGGCTATTCGAATAGTTTGACACTCTGCAGAGGTGGTACACTTTCACCACAAAATTCGATACATCCGCCAGGGATAACTCTGAATCATCATATTGAGTATGCGGATAATCAATCATAACCTTTCAATTACACACCCTAGTATAGGCACCTCCCCTATGAGCTTGGCCTCCCAGCCATGGCCATCTGCCATCCTGGGCACTGCATAGGTGGACATTCACACGAGGTCGCCTCATATCAACCTCTTCCGCAAGGGAACCCATACTAAGGCATATACACTTCCAGTTAAGCCCTACCCAATTCAGGTATTGTGGTTGTACTGTAAATTGAAAGGGTATCGCATCCGAACCTAACCATCAGTTTTTGTAAAAGGGCCAAGGCTCGTGCCTCAACATTTTCATCATCATCATGTCAAAAAATTTCAATAGAATGAATCATCATTCCAGGGTTTTCATAATCATTTTCACCAAGCATTCCCATCTAAAGTGATCAATTTTTTTGCTTAGCACTAGCCACTAAAGTTGAGGGTATTCACTAATGAGGGGTGCTAATCAAGTGTAACTATCCATCTCTAGTTTTATGCCTTTTGATGACATCTAAGTATAACTACTTAGGCCTAGTTTTATACTCTTTATGGTATCTATCCTTGTTTTCTAATACTCACAAATTCACTAACTAAAGGTAAAGAACTTTGGTAAAACTTGCGATGGGTATAATCAAGGTTACATAACCAAGCATGCCTAATGCATCTTGCATAGGTTATGTTGCAAGGATGGCTTGCATAGTTAACTTGTAGTGTTAGGCTTGCATAGTTATGAAACTTGCAAGTGTTAGCTTGCCTTGGGTAGTACAGTGGTTGAAGTTTTCTTCTTCTTCTTCTTCGTACTCCTCCTCCTCGTATCCCGGGTTGGTACTAGTGTCTATAAATGATTACGAGGTACACAATCATCAACAATACTTAACTACTTCTATTTAGCAAACTAAGGTTCACACTAGATGACCTACCATCATCACAATCATCACATGAAATAAAGACCTAGTCTTATTTATTTTATTTTAGAAAAGGAATTTCTACTCATTGAAAATACTTAAGATTTAATATTCTCCAATTAAAATATGGGATCATGTTGACACATGTCATCACCACATATTCTAATACATGGGAAATGTGATTTAAAGTGTTGGTCATATTTTACAAAGTTTAACATTACTATTTAATAAAATTAAAGTGACTAGAAATGCTTATATAGCATTCCTTTAGTACTAGTCCAAGATCACTACATGTAAACCTAAATATTTTTACATATTCAGATAGATCTTGTCAAATGTGATTTTTGAGAGTTGGAATCAACTCAAAAGCATTTATGGTAGATTTTTGAAAAATGTTTGAAGTTGGAAAAGTCTCTGTCTTGTTATTTTCACTATATGTGATCTATAATTTCAAATGGTTTGAATCCAACAGGCCTGGATAGATAATTTGAATATCTTTCGAAAAAAATGGAATCATGCAATTTGGTTCAGTGAATATCTTTGAATTGATTTTTGAATCTACTGATAGAATCTAGTTTCAACTAAATTGGAAAAATCCTTTTTGAATCAACGGGCTCTGCGCGGGAAACTAAACGGGCCGACCCAGCTACACTACGCTGGCGTAGTGGGCTGCTGATAGGGGGTCCCACTAGTTAGTGGCTCATGTAACCCGAAACGTATGTTTCAATCTGGGTCATGTGATTAGACTAGGATCTACGGGTTCGGTTCGTCGTCTCCGGCAAACAGCTCCGGCGAGAAACAAAACCTAACATGGCGGTGGGGGTGTGTGAGGCTCACCAGGGCTCCAGCTAGGGTCGGCAATGGGGGCAAATGAGGTTGTCATCGACGGCGGTACGAGGCGTGGTCACGACAACTCCTAGGGTGGCTCCAATCGACGACTTCGTTCCTCCTCTACAGTGGTGGACTCCGGCTAAATACTGGCAGGCTGGTGCTCGCCTTGCTCCAGGGATAGGCGTGCAAGGTTCTTTGAGGAGTGGGGAGTGGAATGGTGTGTCGAATTGAGGCGAGGGTGGCCTCTATTTATACACCGGCGAGGGGGACAGAGCGGCATGGTATGGCTCCTCTGGCAACGACGGTACAACAAGCTATTTGCGTGGCTGAGGGTAGGGGTCGACCCGGTGCTTCAGGGCGATGGTCACACGCTTAATGGCGCGGCAAGGGGCGGTCAAGATTGGTCGGGAACGGTCGGTGCTCTGCGCAGGAGAGGCAGTGTTCGAGACGGCGCATAGTGGCTATTGTCCACGCGGCGGCGAATGGGCATGTCTGGGGGGTAGCTAGGGTCACGGTGAGTGTGGGCACGCACAACGATGGCAAGGGGCGGCGTGTGTGCATTGGTCGGCTTCCGCGCTCTAGCGCGCTCTCGGCATGGCCAGTAGAGAATTGGGCGCGATGATCACGGGTGGTCCACGGCTTGCCTGTGGTCGAGGGTTGGACAGGGGGTGGCGGTGGACGATGGCCTGTCTCCTGGACATCATGGAAGAGGGCGGCACTGGCTGTGGCAGTTGGTTCTTGGTCGGCCGGCGCGGCAAGCTTCGGGCGGCGCTGCACTAGCGCAACGGCAAAGGGGGGATGCGTGTCCTACGCTGCTGGGTGTTGGGGAGACCAGGGGAGTGAAGATGGGACAAATGGGTGAGTGATCACTGCTCAAAATAGTATAAGTTAGGCCAGGGTTTTCTGTGTCTGCCAGGTTGTCAACACCCAGATTTTTAATCCCAGATGCCCGTTATGCCTTACCTCGCAATCCCAGGATTACCATTTTTGCGAGACATAACGGATTGGATATCACAGTACATCATCCATTACAAACCATACATAAGGTCTTACACAAATAAGGATCTCATGATCCAGTGTTAATACAACAAGCAGCGGAAATGAAAGATAAGCGTAGCGGTGGGGTCCATCTTTAGGGACACAGGCAATGCCGACGAAGGCAGATAGTCCTAGTTATCATAGCCGTCCTGCTAGGCATCATCTTGATAGTCTCCTTCATAGTCTGGCCATGAGAATAGCCAGGGACAAAAGCCATGAGTACTCTTAAAGTACTCACAAACTACCACTAACAAGTAGTATAGATTCAAAGTTAAAGTGCTAACTCTAAGTTTAACTATAAAGTTAAGTTTGAAACCTAAGCTGAGTTCAGAAGCAAAGAAATATAAAATAAAGTTCTAGAACCACTTAAGTTGGGAAGCTATTGTCATAAAACACAACCCTGTTGTGATCAAGTCAAAATTCATCATTCCTTTCATAAGTCATTTTGAAAACATCTGACAACGAAATAGTATGACCATTCCAACTTTCCATAACCGCAGACGTGGCTATTCGAATAGTTTGACACTCTACAGAGGTGGTACACTTTCACCACAAGATTCGATACATCTATCAGGGATAACCCTGAATCATCATACTTAGTATGCAGATAATTAAACATAACCTTTCCTTTACACACTCTAGTATAAGCACCTCTCCTATGAGCATGGCCTCCCAACCATGACCATCTGTCATCTTGGGCACTGCATAGGTGGACAACATTGAGAGGTAGCCTCAGCTCAAACCTCTCCCGCGAGGGAACTAATACTAATGCATATAAACTTCCGGCTAAGCCTTACCCAATTCAGGTAATGTGGTTGTACGGTAAATTTGGAATGGTATCACATCTGAATCCAACCATCAGTTTTATAAAAGGGTTAAGGCTCATGCCTCAACATTTTCATCATCATAAACCCTTTTGTGTTTCTCAACACACAATAGCAGTAAACAGTGGGATTTGAGTACGGTAGGCATAGGGATGGATGGACGGGCGTTGCATGGACAAGACAATTCACATAGCAATCAGAACATAGGGCAATTGCAGATAAATAAGATAAAGCATCCAAGTACTAGATAATCCTAGGCATGTGTTCCATATATAGTCATACGTGCTCGCAATGAGAACTTGCACAACATCTTTTGTCCTGCCAGCCCGTTTGCAGCGGGGCCTCAAGGGAACTACTGGCAATTAAGGTGCTCCTTTTAATAGAGCAGCGGAGCAAAGCATTAACACTCAGTGAACACATGTGATCCTCACATCAAAGCCATTCCCTCCGGTTATCCCGATTTCTGTCACTTCGGGGCCATTGGTTCCGGACAACAACGTGTGTATACAACTTGTAGATAAGACCAAAAATAATACTATCATAATGAATCAATAACATGTTCAGATCTGAAATCATGGCACTCGGGCCCTAGTGACAAGCATTGAGCACAACAAGTCGCAACAAAGTCATAAAGCACTAATAAAACATACTAGGCACCATGCCCTAACAATCTGATGCCATTACATGAACGATCTCATTCAATCCCTACCATCCCCATGGCCTATAGCGGGGGATTACTCACTCATAGATGGGGGAAACATGGATGGTCGATGGAGAAGCGATGGTGATGATGATGGCGATGATCTCCTCCAATTCCCCGTCCCAGCAGGGTGCCAGAACGGAGTTTCTGGTGCTGTTTCGTGGAATCTGGTGGTGGCAGCGGAGCGGAACTCCTTCTGGAAAAACATCGACCCCCCTTGAGTTTTTAGGTCATAAGGCATCTTATAGGCAAAGAGGGAGACCGAGGGGGTGCCAGAGGGGCCCACACCATGCCCTGGCGCGGCCTAGGGGTACCCGCGCCTGGGGGTGGTGTGGCCAGGCCCTGGCCCTCCTCCGTCTCGTATTCTGGCTCTGTGAGTCTTCCGGTAAAATAGGAACTTTGGCTTTTGTCCCGTCATTTTCTGAGAATATTCATTTTCTGACTTTCCTGGAACCAAAAACAGCAGAAAACAGGCAGCTGGCACTGTGACTCTTATTAATAGGTTAGTCCAAGAAATCATATGAAAAGTACTCCAAAGTGTGGAAAGAACATAAGAAAGTAGATAAAACCAAGCATGGAACATCAAAAATTATAGATAAATTTGCAATGTATCAGGGTGTTTCCTTGCTCCTACTGGATTGATAACCTTGGTTTCATAACTGAGGGAAAACTTACTGCTGTGCTCATCATACCTTCCTCTTGGGGTTCCCCAACAAGCTTCTTTAATACACGAGTCAGCAAGTACTTTTTCTGGCGCCGTTGCCGGGGATTCAAGGACATCTTCACAAGGGGAGTCCCTCATAACCAATCTCTTTACTTTGTTATTTTTGTTTTGCTTAGTTTACTTTTGCTTTGCTTGCTTGTTTCTTTATCAAAAACACAAAAAAATAGTTTTACAAGTTTGCTTTCTTTATCAAAAAACACAAAAAAATGACTACTCTTGAAAACACTAACTTGTGTGACTTCACTAGCACCAACAACAATGATTTTATGAGCACACCTATTGCTCCACATGTTCCTAAAGCTACTTTCTCTGAAATAAAACCTGCCTTACTCAATCTTGTTATGAGAGAACAATTTTCTGGTATTGGTAATGAAGATGTTGTTGCCCATCTAAATAACTTTGTTGAACTTTGTGAGATGCAAAAGCATAGGGATATAAATGGAGATATCATTAAACTTAAATTGTTTCCTTTGTCTTTGAGAGGAAAAGCTAAAGAATGGTTAAATTCCCTAACTAGGAATAGTATTGATTCTTGGACTAAGTGCAAAGATGCTTTTATTGGAAAATACTATCCTCCTGCTAAGCTTATATCTATGAGAAGTGAAATAATGAAGTTTAAACAATCTGATAATGAACATGTTGCTCGGGCTTGGGAAATAATGAAATCTTTGGTAAAGAAGTGTCCCACTCATGGACTGACTACTTGGATGATGATCCAAACCTTTTATGTAGGATTGAACTATTCTTCAAGAAATCTATTGGATTCTGCTGCTGGAGGTACCTTTATGACCATTACTTTGGGTGTTGCAACAAAGCTTCTGGATAATATGATGGTTAACTACTTTGAATGGCATACTGAAAGAGCTCCACAAGGTAAGAAGGTAAATTCTGTTGAGGAAATCTCCTCCTTGAGTGATAAGATTGATGTTATTATGTCTATGCTTGTTAATGGGAAAGCCCATATTGATCCAAATAATGTTCCCTTAGCCTCTTTGGTTTCTCAAGAAGAGCAAGTTGATGTGAACTTTATAAGAAATAACATTTTTAGCAATAATGCCTAGATGAACAATTTTGGTAACAACAATTATAAGCCATATCCTCCCAACAATGGTAATGCTTATGGAAATTCCTACAACAACAATAGGAGTGCTCCCTCTGAACTTGAAGTTATTCTTAAAGATTTTAGTAGTAAACAAACTGCTTTCAATAAAACTATTGAGGAAAAACTCTCTAATACTAAAAGAAATATAGCATCTTTGGAAGAAGTTCAATCTGCTTTGAATAAAATGGCTACTAAACCTGAAACTAATGATAATCCATTTGCAGCCACTAATGGCATACAAGTAAGAATTGATGAAAATGTTAGACTATTAGCTGAATTGCATGCTAAGTGGAAAAGAGAAGATAAAATTGCTAGAAACATTAGTGTTTCTACTATTACTACCACTAGTGTTGAGGCTAGTAATAGCTCTACTACCTTAGATGATAATTATGATTTTGATCTTGATGGTTGCAATATCTCTGAAGTTATTAAGTTCCTACAAATGCTTGCTAAAAGTCCTAATGCTAGTGCTATGAACATGGCCTTTACAAAACACATTACTAATGCTCTCATAAATATTAAAGAAGAAAATATGAAACATAATGCTTCTATTCCTATAAAAAAAAAGATGGTTGGGAACCCATCATTAATATGAAAGTGAATGATTTTGATTTCAAAGCTTTATGTGATCTTGATAGTAGTGTTTCTATTATGCCTAGAAGGATTTATGATATGCTTGATTTGCCACCGTTGGAAGATTCTTATTTGAATGTCCCACTTGATGATAATGCTAAAAAGAAACTCATGGGGAGTATTAATGATGCTCTTATTATGGTTAATAATGCCTATGTCCCTGTTGATTTCTATGTTTTGGATGTTGAATGCAATGCTTCTTGTCCTATTACTTTGGGAAGACCTTTTCTTAGAACTGTTGGTGCCATTATTGATATGAAAGAAGGCACCATTAAATATCAACTCCCACTCAAGAAAGGTATAGAACACTTCCCTAATAAGAGAGAGAAGATTCCGTTTGCCTCTCCTATGAAATTTTTTTTGCTCTTAATGCTTCTTCATTTGAGAACACTTGATTCTTTTTCTTGCTTCTTATGTCTAACTTAAAGGCGTTAAAGAAAAGTACTTATTGGGAGATAACCCAAAAGTTTTAGATGAGTCTTGGGAGTAATTACTTCAGTAATAACCGCTCCTTATCCTTTTTATTTGCTTTTTGTGCCAAGAGTAACCTCTAATGAGAGAGAAGTAATGATTGAGAAAGTTGTTGTCCCGAAACAGATTTTTGTGCTTCACCGTAAAATTTCGTGTAAAATCTATGTACGTCCTTTTGAGGCGTGAATTTTTGTGATTCTGCCCCAGGTTGTTTTCTAACTTTCGTTAGTTCAATACTTTTTGATTTGAGCAACAGAAGGTCTTTAAAAAAATTCGTCTATACCTGCTGGTCTGTTTTGACAGATTTCTGCCATTTTCTGCATTTGCTTCTTGTTGGTTCATTTTTTAGTTCTTTTGGAGAACTGAGCTATTTGAGAGAAGTGCTACTGTAGCTTGTGTTTTAATGGAAGTTTTATTGGTGTTAGAACTGAACCTAAAATACCTATTATCTTAAGTGCACTAATGTTGCTAATAAAGATTGTGTGAAGTTTTGTATGAAGGAAAAAAATTCTGGTGTATGGAAGGAATGAGTAATGAGATGAAGGATGGACTAAAGCTCAAGCTTGGTGATGCCACGCGTGTCACCCCAAGAAATATCGAAGAAGTACAAGCGTCAAAGCTTGGGGATGCCCAAGGCATCCCCCTTTTCATCAATAAAAATTCCAGGTTTCTTCCAAACGCTTCATTTTTATTGTTTGATGCACAATTGTGTTGTTCTTGGAGCATCTTCTTTTTATTTTTCGTTTTGTTTTTTCGTTTGCTTGGTTTGCTTTGTTTGCTGAATAAATTGGTTGGACCCTCTCTTTCATACATTGGTTTTCAAATAGTTTGGTTTGGATTGGAAAAGAGTAGGAAAGTTCATGCTTAAGTGGTAAAGAGAGCTTGTTTTTGACTGTGGCCTATTGATGTCTACGCACTTCTATTCTTGTAGACAGTTGTTGGGCCTCCAAGTGCAGATGTTTGTAGAACAGCAACAAGTTTTCCCTTAAGTGGATCACCCAAGGTTTATCGAACTTAGGGAGGAAGTGGTCAAAGGTATCCCCTCTCAAGCAACCCTGCAATCAAGATACAAGAAGTCTCTTGTGTCACAAACACACCCAATACACTTGTCAGGTGTATAGGTGCACTAGTTCGGCGAAGAGATAGTGAAATACAAGTGTTATGGATAATTATAAGTGGTAATGATGATAGAAAATAGCTTGATGGCGTGGAAAAGACTAAAGCAAAACTGAAATAAAGATGGAAGCAAGCAAACATGTAACAGATCTAATTGTAAACAAAGTTTCAATGCTTAGAAACAAGGCCTAGGGATCATACTTTCACTAGTGAACACTCTCATATAAATATATTCTTCTTTATGATACTACGCTGAACTACTCTCCGGTTGGACACTCTAATCCATGGTAGGGCTATAACAGCACACCTCAAAGTAAGCCTTTCCCATCTAGAAAACCCCACACTGTCACCTTGAGCACTAGATGGTTCCAACAAACACCCCAATTTCATAAAGACATCCAACTCCAAATATAACTCATAACAAGTATTTGTAGTCTCTAGCCTAAGTGCCACCATGGTGTGCACGCTGTCACACATGGGGAGAGCAGAGATCTATTAAAGCACTTGAGTAGCAAAGTAGATCTACTTGATTACAAAGCTCATGATCACAATATGATCACGCATAGAGAGAGAGAGAGATGAACACATAGCTACTGGTAGAACCCTTAGCCTCGAGAGAGAACTACTCCCTCCTCATCATGGGAATCAGCAATGGCGATGGAGATGGTGGTGGAGATTGATGGAGATGGCGGTGAAGATGGTGAAGAGGCCGCGGCGGTGGCACGGAGGACTCCTTCCCCGCCGTCGGTATCACAGGGGAGCACTGCCCCTTAGCACCCTTCCTTCATGGCTTCTTGGGAGCCCTTCCCCATGGAGATGGGATCCATGGGCGAGACAAAAACATGGCTTTGGTAGCTGCAAATTCGTGGGTGGAGGTGCCCTGGGCGAATTAGGTTTCCCCCTTTATATAGCTTCTCGGATTCCCGTCACCCCATCTTGGGCTGCAGTAAATCGGGCCTAAAAGGCCTGTCCGGACTCGGAATCAGCTAAATTTTATGTCCAGAAAGTTTGTCGCAAAATTTGTAACAACGTTGTAGTTGAAGAGTTTTCCGTTTGACGCCGGCTTCGACCCGAAACGTGACCATATTCAAAAAGAGTTCCGAGACAGATTTCTGCAAAATCCCAATTTGACTCCAACAAGGTTTCCACTTGTATTCTTGGTAATTCCTACACATCAAAGTGTAAAACAAGAATATTGTGGAATTTTGCAACTATTAGTAGGTTAGTCCAAATAAATCATAAACTTTATATAAAAAGGAGTATCGAAAGCATATTATTAGCATAAAACCATCAAAAATTATAGATACGTTATGGACGTATCAACATCCCCAAGCTTAGTTCCTGCTCGTCCTCGAGTAGGTAAACGATAAAAACAATATAATTTTTGAGGTTACATGCAACCAACACAATCTTGATCATCATTATTGTAAAAGCATTGATAGCTGGGATCAAGGTACTCTAATCATGAACATGAAAGATAGAGTTCTAACAATAAGACATAGGAACTATGCATGCAACATGAAAGGCACAAGCAAAAGATTTATGAACAATGCTTTGCAAGACATTTGTTTGTTTTACATAAAGAAAACATAGCATAGTGGTATTCAGCTTGTCCCTCATAATGCAGCAAATCATAATTGCATAGGACACCTTCAAAGTTCATAAGAGTGACTAGATACAAATAGTTTAAAACAAGCAATATCAACGTTATTCATCAATCAACAAGTCTTGGGACAACGCAGATAGAACTAAGAATGACTACTATGCTCTCAAAGTAGGTGCATAAAGATAGAAGGTGGAGACTCAACATAATGGTGGAAGAAAGGCCTTCATAGAAGGAAGCAGAGATTCAAGTTTCATAAAGAGCTTCCAAAAATTATGGTACTTATAGCTTTCAGCTCTCATTGCCCCTATCATAAGCATCTTGAAGTGATTAAGGTTAAAGTGAACAAACTATGATGTACATGCTTGACGAAGTATAAGTTAGAAATCTCATGTCCCTTGAATACGAGGGCCGCTCCTCATGCTACTCAAGTTTAGTCACCAGTAAGTTCTTGTCATTGTAAGTACATGTGTATCATAGAGACCCGCCAACGGGGTACCCCTTGCCCGATGATACGGAAGAATCCCCATATCAAAATGACAAGGCAAGCAGACAACGAGCATCTCAACAATCTTCTTATTTACCATGGGAATATGGTGCTTTTTTTCTCTCTTTCCTCTTTTCATAATCTTTTTTTTCTTTTTCTCTTTTTTTCTCAATAGGACTCTTTTTTTATAAGAACAATGCTTCATAGATAGCTCATTACGGTTACGCTGCAGGTCTCCACCATGTCAGCATGGATTAGACCAGCGGCCCAGGCGTTTCTCTAACACATATACATAACTCCATGGACTTACAAGCTCCCCTTTCATTTCACACCGACGACATCCATATACAAAAGAGCATGATATCAACTAGGTACAAGTACCAAGTGCAATGTTGAAAGCGTTCCCCATGAAAGCATGGTTCTACTAATTCCCAACAAATAAGTGTAAGCATATACAACATAGACGACACAATGGTTCAAGTTTATTAAGGGCAAGAAAAGTAAAGTGTGCCATCAAGTTCGTGAGAGCTTTAATCACTAGTTTTCTCATAACAAGTTTAATTTGGAAGGTAAACAAAAGCATGAATATAATTGTAATAGCATAAGATAATAGGTAGGTATGGTGGACTCTTTGGAATAACTTGGTTTAAGGAGTTGGATGCATGAGTGGAACTCATACTTTGTTGTGGAGGCTAGCAAAAGACTGGGAGCGACAAACTAAGAGAGCAATAATGGCCATAATCATCCAGAGCGACAAAACATCATTGATCAAAGCATAAAGTGATACTACAAGTTGAAAACTAAAGGATCATAAAGGCTATGGTGACTTGAGATAGTCATAACATGGTGTGAGCATGCGCCAAGTCAACCCAAATAAAGCATCAAAGGAGAATACCACAATACTATGCTTTAATATGCTAAAACCAACACATGATTCTTCCAAGGCACATTAAGCAATCTCAATTGTTTATAACAAGTCATGCTACAGCAAGGAATACTAATCATAAAGCCAAAACAATATCAAGCATGGCATGACAAAGCATAGGCCACAGTCAAAAACAAGCTCTCTTTACCACTTAAGCATGAACTTTCCTACTCTTGTCCAAACCAAACCAAACTATTTGAAAACCAATGCATGAAAGAGGGGGTCCAACCAATTTATTCAGAAAACTAATAAAACCAATCAAACGAAAAACCAAAACGAAAATGAAAAATAAGACGCTCCAAGAATAACACAACTGTGCATGAACAATAAAAATGAAGCGTTTGGAAGAAACCTGAAATTTTTATTGATGAAGAAGGGGATGCCTTGGGCATCCCCAAGCTTTGAAGCTTGTACTTCTTGGATATTTCTTGGGGTGACACGCGTGGCATTCCCAAGTTGAGCTTTAGTCCATCCTTCATCTCATTACTCATTCCTTCCATACACCTAAAATGTTTTCTTCATACAAAACTTCACACAATCTTTATTAGCAACATTAGTGCACTTAAGATAACAAGTCTTTAGGTTCAGTTCTAACACCAATAAACTTCCATTAAAACACTAGAAATTTTAGCACTTCCCTCAAAAAGCTCAGTTCCCCAAAAGAACTCAAAAAGGAACCAACAAGAAGCAAATGCAGAAAATGGCAGAAATCTGTGAAAACAGACCAGCAGGTAAAGACAAATTTTTTCGAAGACCTTATGTTGCTCCAATCAAAAAGTTTTGAACTAACAAAAGTTAGATAACAACCTGGGGCAGAAGCACAAAAATCACGCCTCAAAAAGACGTTCAGAGATTTTACACGAATTTTTACGGTGAAGCACATAAATCTGTTTCGGGACCGCAACTTTCCCAATCATTACTTCTCTCTCATTAGAGGTTACTCTTGGAATAAAAAGCAAATAAAAATGATAAGGAGAGGTTATTAAAGGTAATAACTTCCAAGACTCATCTACAACTTTTGGGTTATCTCCCAATAAGTATTTTTCTTTAACGCCTTTAAGTTAGGCTTGATATTTTGAGAAGATGCTCACATAAGAAATATGAATTGAAGTAAAAGAGAGCATCAAGAAGCACATTCAAAACACATTTAAGTCTAACCCTCTTCCTATGTATAGGAATCTTGTAAAGAAACAAGTCATGAAAGCACAAAGCAACAATCATAGTAAAGCAAAACAAGTGCAACTTCAAGACTTTCAACATAAAGAGGGGAAACTTAATATTATTGAGATGCATGAAACCATGTTTCCCACTCTCATAATAACTTTCAGTAGCATCATGAATAAAATTAACAATATAACTATCACATAAAACATTCTTATCATGAGCCACATGCATAAAATGATTATTACTCTCCACATAAGCATAGTCATTCTTATTAATTGTGGTGGGTGCAAATTCAACAAAATAGTTATCATTATTATTCTCATCACCATAGTCATCAAATATAGGAGGCATATTGTAATCATAATTACTTTTCTCCTCAATAGTAGGTGGACTGAAAATATCATACTCAACATTGTAATCATCATATATTGGAGGTTTTGTATCATCATAAGCAATAGAATAGCTATCTTCCAAAGTGTGTTCATTTGTAAACGTATCATCATTGGAAGGAACATGCATAGCACTAATAGTACAACAATTATTAATATCATCATTTTCAAAATTGGTACCGAAGAGATTTTCAATATCAAAAGTAATGTGTGTTTCCCAATCATGATCACTACTATAGGTAATAAGCATAGGAACATCATCGACTTCAGACTCATCAAAAACTATAATAGGTGCAACATGCTTAGGGGAAAATACCGTTTCCTCTCTCCTTTTACTCCTCCTATTCTTATTTTTCTTCTTCTCTTTAGGAGGGAGAGGCTTGAAAGGAAGCTCCTCCATATGCCCTGGTTTATTGGTAGAGACAATAGAAGAAACTTTGGAGGATTCCTCCATTCCATTAATAAGAACAAAACACATATTAGTCCTATCATATTTTGGTAAAACCTCATATTTTATAATATTTTGTATGTAAGTATTTGTGTGGCAATTATCAACACAATAAATATGACAACCATGCAGGACACTATTCATATCAAAAGCACCCATATCTGCCAAAGAGGTTTTTCTTGATAACTCTTCACATCCCAAATATAATGTAGGTTCATCATGCTGATTAGGAGTGATCATGTCATCACAGTACAAACTTGCAGTAATCATTGGATTAGAAGGGCTATTATTATGGCCTGAGCATTGAAAATTGAAATGACCCACTTCAAATTAAAGTTCACAAATAAAAGGATAGAGGGCACATACTTTTTTACCAAGATCATTTAGAGCCCTATACGACGTTCTAGTTTTTTCATTCCTGTGGGTAATACAATATTCTTCTTCAATTTGATTATTCTCACAAGGTCTATGTATTCCACAAAAATTAACATGCTTATAAGTAGTACTTTCAGAGGTTTGAGCATGTTTATTGCTATCATTAATAACAATTTCATTTTCCATGCAAGTGTCTTTAAAAGGCTCATGATACATGTCCCATTTTTCTTTAGGGGCATTAATATGAGAAGCAAAGGATCTAAAACAATCAATAAGAATTTGAGGATCAAGACCATATTTAGCACTAAGCTCTTGAAAATCAGCAGTTTCAGCGAAAGACTTAATGCAATCATACTCATAGTTTATACCTTGTTCTTTACCTTTGTTGTTATCCCAATCTTCGGTATTGCTTTGAATTGTTTCAAGAAGATCCCACTTAGCTTTGACATCCTTACTTGTGAAGGATCCCTCTAAACAATTATCTAGATAGTCCTGGTAATGTCCTGAAAGCCTTGCATAGAAATTATTAATAACAATATTACTGGAGAGCTCATGAATGGGACATTTGAGCATTAGTGACTTAAATCTCCCGCATACTTGGGCAATACTTTCTCCATCATGAGGATGAAAATTATAAATGTAATTCCTATCTTTATGAATTTCATGAGGAGGATAAAATTTAGAGTAAAAGAGAGATTCAAGTTCCTTCCACTCCAAATGATGAGGATCATCTAGTAGATCATACCACTACCTTGCTTTTCCCTTGAGTGACAAAGGGAATAGCTTCCTCTTAACTTGGTTCAATGAAATACCTGCACACTTGAACAACTCGCATAATTCGTGTATAAAGAGTAAATGATCACCAGGATGGACAGTTCCATCTCCCAAATAATAGTTGTTCATAACACGTTCAACAATTTTTATAGGTAATTTAAAAGAGATGCTTTCAGTATGTGGATTTAAAATATCATAAGTATCATTAGAATTACCACATATGGGAGATAAAGTATCATCAGAGAAAATTTTCTTCTTTAAAGCTAGGGAACTAAAAAGATCATTTCCATAAAAACTAACTTCCCCAAGCTTAGACGTTTCCATAGCATTAGTAACAAAGGTGTTCAAAAGATTCATACATATATCATTGCTATTAGCATGCAAATAAAGTTCCATGGGTTTTTTAATTTTCTTTTTAGATAATTCATGTTCTAACTTAGGAAAAATACTAAAAAGCTCTCTAGTTTTGTTGTTGTTTTCCATTAAGCCTAACTAGTGAAAACAAGAAACAAAAAGACAAAATTGTAGAATCTAAAGGAAATAACTTCGAGCACTCACACCGGAGGATGTGAGTACCTTTTACCTTACCTCCCCAGCAACGGCGCCAGAAAATAGCTTGATGTCTACGCACTTTTATTTTTGTAGACAGTTGTTGGGCCTCCAAGTGCAGAGGTTTGTAGAACAGCGGCAAGTTTTCCCTTAAGTAGATTACCCAAGGTTTATCGAACTCAGGGAGGAAGTGGTCAAATATATCCCTCTCAAGCAACACTGCAATCAAGATACAAGAAGTCTCTTGTGTCCCCAACACACCCAATACAATTGTCAGGTGTATAGGTGCACTAGTTCGATGAAGAGATAGTGAAATACAAGTGGGATGGATGATTATAAATGGTAACGGTGCCAGAAAATAGCTTGATGGCGTGGAAGAGACTAAAGGCAAACTGAAATAAAGATGGAAGCAAGCAAACATGTAACAGATCTAGTTGCAAATGGTGTTCCAATGCTTAGAAACAAGGCCTAGGGATCATACTTCAACTAGTGAACACTCTCATAGATAAAAAAATGTAACAGATCTATTAAAGCACTTGAGTAGCAAAGTAGATCTATAGATTACAAGCTCATGATCTCAATAAGATCATGCATAGAGAGAGAGAGATGAACACATAGCTACCGGTAGAACCCTTAGTCTCGAGAGAGAACTACTCCTCATCATGGGAATCAGCAATGGTGATGGAGATGGTGGTGGAGATCAATGGAGATGGCTCCGGGGGCACTTCCCCGTCCCGGCAGGGTGCCGAAACACAGACTTTCTGCCCCCAATCTCCCCTTCGGTGGCGGCAGTGCTGTGGAACTTTTCGTGGCTAGAGGCTTCATGATTTAGGGTTTTTGCATCGGGAGGCATCTTATAGGCGAAGAGGCAAGATCGGTGGGCGGCCAGGAGGCCCACACCACCTGGTGGCATGGTCAGGGCTAGCCCGCGCCACCACATGGTGTGGCCAGGCCCTGGTCCTACTCTGTCTCTGCTTCGTGTTTCTGTATTGCTCTGGGGAAAATAGGCATATTGGTTTTTGTCCCGTCCAATTCCGAGAATATTGATTTTTTGACTTTCCTGGAACCAAAAACAGCAGAAAACAGGCAACTGGCACTGTGGCACTTGTTAATAGGTTAGTCCAGGAAAGTGTATAAAAAGTACTCTAAAGTTGGAACAAAACATAAGAAAGTAGATAAAACTAAGCATGGAACATCAAAAATTATGGATACGTTAGCAACGTATCATCGCACGCAGCCCCTCATCACCACCACCGCGAAGAGAATCAAGCACCTCAAATCTCCGGCACTTTGTGTTGACTAATATAGCAAATCAGTGCTTTGGAGGGTATTTACCTTTTGCTAGTTTCTGATTAATAGGCACCATAATCTGGTCATAATGGCAGAGGTAGGTGAGATAAAAACTATTTAACAAAAATTGCCATGCTAAATCAAGCATTAAAATCTACAAAATATGGAGTAATTGCCAACTCAAAAATGGAAAACAGGAAACTAACAGAATTAAAAAAAGACAGAAGACTCACAATTTCTTTGCTACTAAGCTTGTAATCACCATAACTACGGAAAGCTATCATGATTATGGAATGGCCATAGTCACCATCCATTAGCTTCATACCAACCTCATAATTCAGTATACATTTCTCATCATGGGGTGGATATTCATGAAGGTACTCAATGGCTAACGATAGGAGATTTGAACCAAGATGACCACCCGGTTTGACTTGGGAAGCTAGGGATCTAAGTTCAATAAACCCATTGCCCTTCATTCTTATAATGTGATTTCTATCGAAACACGAACTGTCAACAAAAAATTAACACATATTGCCTCAGCAAAATGAAAAATCGTGTGGCCATATTAAAGGAACATCATGTAGTAGAGTGACATCATGTAAAGTATATTGTAAAAAGCCTTACGTACAAAATGGAAATAATGAAGATGCAATGAATAACAAAAATGCCATGTTGGTATAACCAAAAATGCCAGAGTAGTTAATAGAAAATAATGTCATGAAATGGTTAACAATCAAGAAAAAGAACAAGAATCTATATCATTAAATAAAATGCCATATATATATCATAAAAGATGCCATATACACTGGAATTAAACAACCATGTGACAAACGGACTAAAATTTTAAAGACCCAATGCAACAATCTAATCAAAAAATACCAAACAATCAAAAAGAGATAACATACGACTTCTTTGCCTGCGGTGGAACTGGAACAAGATTGATAGTTGGGTCTTCTTCCACAATAGCCTTCCCAGAGGGAGACCTTCGCACCTTAACATGAACTTGTGCAGGCTTCTCTATCTTTTTAATCACATCAGGTTTTTTACTAGGTGCATCTTAGCAGCAGTCCGTGCGGGACTACAAAATAGTAGCAAAAACAAGAACACATAATGATAAATTGATTTCATAACAAAGGAATACCAATGCATATAAAACTGAAATAAGAATGCATGACTAACATAACAAAACTGCACATATATCATGGAAATGAAAAATGCCATATATAACTCACATAAATTGCCAATATAAACTATGAGTAAGTGCCAGGCAAATATATAGCATACCTGCTAACATCATCAGCAGTCATTGAACCCGACAGTGCAGTTTTTATCTTGAGCTCGTCGGCGATGAGGGTTTTGATAACCTTGCTCTTTACTGCCTGGCTAACGCCTTTTTGCTTCCCGCGATGCACGAGTTAGTACTTATCAGCAGCTATATCATCGTCTCCGCTTTCATCGTCTTCGTCTGCAGCAGCTGTTGCGTCTTCTGAATCATCAGAATCTCCCCTTTCAACATCAGGGGCACCCCAAGCAGGTTTTTCCTCATGAATGTCATCACCCAACTGTTCCTTCAGGACGTCTTCATCAATATCATGCCCCATGTACCTCCCACGTGTAAGATGGAAATGTGTGGGGGCTTTGTTCGTGAAATGGAAAAACTGCTGCGACAGAGTATCACTGTTGGATGGGGTCATTCCAGTCAATGATTGCACAAGGCTACCAAGAAGAAATGTCATTCTAGATAAGAACTGACATAATACTAGTTCAACATTAGAATGGACCTACGAAAAATAAAATTACACACCAACTATAATCCTTAAAATACACAGAAATGATGGAAAACACAATATAAAAAATAACTCTATGCCATGGTTGGTAGCTGCACGTGTCCACCGGTTGCTGCGCATGGTCCCTGCAGGCGACACATGGCAAGCTAGAGAAGAGGGTGCCCACAGGTTTAACCTACCAGCTGACGCATATAGCTAGATAGGCACGTACGGCCGATGCGCGATTAGAGCCATCTTTTGTCGCATGCCGATCTAGCCCATACAGCCCATCGCTACCTTGGAATCCTTGCATGGCCGAATATTCAACAAGCAACGGGCCGGGCAAAATTGCAAGATGACTAGCCTCGTGGCATGTTCTGCTCACACACAGGAGCTCATATAACCAGAGGCTCACGACGTCTTCACACTGATCCAATGGAGCATTCCAGCAGCATAAACAGATCAGGGAAAAGTAACAACTGCCATAGCTGCTCAAATGAGAAGGGGCGTGCAAATGCATCCTCGCCGTCGCCATCCGTCGGCTATGGTGCGATCGTTAGCGTTGGCCGCCGCATGGACTGCAACTACCATGGCGGGGCGTCCGCGGACGAGGCGATATCGGTGATGCTGTGTGCTTGCCTAAGGCCAGCATCATCGTTCGTGGCCAACACTCCCACCAATCCCAACATGACGTTCTTCAAGTACGGAAACCCAGCGAGGCAGGTCATCAGATGCAATTTCTTCAGAGGGATTCAGGTAACACTCACCATCCTAGCCATGTACCGCACCTCAGATCGCGAGCTTGCTATACACCAGAGGGAGCTCACATTTCGTACTGCGCTGTTATGAACAAATGCAGGGTTGTTTCCCCTGGATCTGGAAGGACCTTCTGAAGCAGTACGTCAACACAACGGTCTCGATGCGAACAAGGCGTTTGGAGGATCTTGTAGAAGCATACGAAGAAAGAGACGCGCAATCAGGGACGGAGCTAGCGAAGATGGAGCTGGATCTGACTGAAGCTGCGCGCCAGATTGCAGCACACGAACGATCAGTTCAGCAGCATGTAACAAGCCTGAAGGCCGCAAAAGCCACCATCCGCGCCCGGAAGTTCATCATAGCAATATTAGTGTTCAGCATTCTAGCTATGATTGCATCCTAGATAGTTTTCCATCCTGTATCAGATGCCCTCGAAGCACGAAGCATCCTAGATAGTTTTCCATCCGTCAGAGAGTTAATCATCGTTATCCACCCCACTTTATTTTTTTCTTATTTTTATTTCCCTGGCCCCGAATCGGAACAAACTATTTTTTATTAAGAGTACGAAGCATCATCATTGTCCATCCCACTCGTACGGCGTTGTCAGGCGAATTTTGATAAAAGTTGAATTTTAGGCGATTATAGACGATTTTAATTTTAAACGTCGAGTTTATACATGGTTGGCCAACTTCGGATATATAGCCAAATTTTACCCAAATTAGGCTAAAAAAAATAGCAAAGTAAACTACTATTCAGGCGTCGATCCAGATGCCGGCGCCGATCACATGCCAAAGTTCGGTAGATCACCATGTAGTCGGTGTCATCCTTGCCGCCGTCGTCGTCCTCGCACACCACGTAGGCGGCTGCGGGGGCATGAGCTGCCCTGGGCGGGGTCGCTGGACCGCCACGGCTGGGACGACGGGTCGGCTTCGTCGTCGTCGTCGAGGACGGACGATGAGCGGCGCGCCTTGATATGCACGCCGGCGGCGGGGCCAACTGGAGGACGCGCGCTCAGAATTTGGGGCAACCTCTTTCTCCTAGCAAGCGCGAGACCAGGCGAGGGTGTCCGGCTTCGGCATCGGCGGGACGTCCCGCAAAGACTGCTTCATCGTCATCCTCATGGCGAAGGCATCCTTGTCGATGGGGAACGCCCATTCTGACTCCACCGGCTCTGGCTGGGCACAGGCAAAGACATCTGGTCAGGCGAATGACGATCCCTCGCGACCTCGTCCTCAGCGGCGAGTGCGTCATCTGTGAGGGCTCCCGTTTCATGGTGCGCAGTCGATGCGGACGAGCGCGAGGACGAGGCGGTGGTGGCCGAGCCGGACGAACTACCCCAGGACGGCGTATGACGGCCAAAGATGTTCGTCGCCGCGGGATCATCCGACTACCTATCAGCCATTGCCAAAGCTTCTCTCTCGCCAAAGGCGTAGTTCGTGGGAAACTGAGGGAGGTTTGAGAGCGTGCGCCATGAGCCGGTGAGGGCGCCGACTTTTATAGCCGATATGGGCAGCGAAGGCGGGCAACAAAGTCGTGGGAGAGCCCGTGCCAAGCGAGGCAGAGTTGGTTGCGCAGGCCGAGGTGGACGCGGACGACAAAGTCGAATGCTGCGACTACGTCCTATAGAAGCACGCCCCACGATGTGTATATGTACATCAAGGACGTCGGTCAGCGAGGGAGGGAGGCTGAGGAGGTGGCGAGGGAGGCCATCGAGCGAGAAGCGCATCAATCGCTGAAGGTCGAGAAGACCACCTGGCTCGCCGCCAGAGCTATGATGTAGGAGGAGAGGTAGCGGCAGGACTAGCGGGAGACGGCAGACGATGCTGCCCAACCGCGGACAGTCCAGGTTTTGGCCGGGTTTTGCCGTATCGGATCGCGCCGCATTGTCCAGTCCGTTTTTGCGGGTGCGACTTCGTTTGGGAGGACGCTATCAGTCGCGCGGAGTCTGTTTTGCGAGGCCTTTTTTTTTGAACGGTAGAGGGGTCTGGAAAGACCCCGATGCAGCGATTCATTCAAAGCGGTGGCTACAGAAATGCACACAGGCCCTTACACATTTCATTGGGTTGTGTTTTTACAAAGAGGACCCTCAGGGAAACTAAGAAAAAGAAATCAAGTCCATGTCCTCCTCCACCGACAAGGAGACTCCAGCTTCGACCACCCTTCCGCCGCCGGGAACCACTTGGCGCCGAGAGAGTGGTCGTTCCTTAAAGTTTGGGGTTGCGAAGCATATGTAAAGAAGTTACAACCTGATAAGCTTGAACCCAAAGCGAAGAAATGCGTCTTCATAGGATACCCTAAAGAAACAATTGGGTATACCTTCTATCATAGATCCGAAGGCAAAGTTTTCGTTGCCAAGAATGGATCCTTTCTTGAGAAGGAGTTTCTCTCGAAGGAAGTGACTGGAAGGAAAGTAGAACTCAACGAGGTTATTGAACCTTCTCTCGGATTTCAGAGTAGCGCAGCACCGGAAGATGTTTTTGTGCCGCCTGCACCAATTGGAGAGGAAGCTAATGATGATGATCATGAAACTTCAAACGAAGTTACTGCTGAACCTCGCAGGTCAACGAGGGTTCGTACCACTCCTGATTGGTATGACTCTGCCTTGAACGTCATGTTGGTGGACAACGCTGATGACCCTGCGACGTATGAAGAAGCTATGGTGAGCCTAGATTCCGACAAATGGCTAGAAGCCATGAAATCCGAAATGGGATCCATGTACGAAAACCAAGTGTGGACTTTGGTGGACTTACCGGATGGCCGTAAGGCTGTCGAGAACAAATGGATTTTCAAGAGAAAAACAGATGCTGATGGTAATGTTACCGTCTATAAAGCTCGACTTGTCGCGAAAGGGTTCCGACAAATTCAAGGAGTTGACTATGATGAGACATTCTCACCAGTAGCGAAGCTAAAGTCCGTGGGGATTTTGTTAGCAATTGCCGCATATTTCGATTATGAGATTTGGCAGATGGATGTCAAAACGGCGTTCCTTAATGGTGACATTGAGGAAGAGTTGTATATGGTACAACCCAAGGGTTTTGTCGATCCTAGTGATGCTGACAAGGTATGCAAACTTCAGCGCTCCATTTATGGACTAAAGCAGCGAAGTTGGAATCAACGTTTTGATAAAGTAATCAAAAACTTTGGATTTATACAAACTTATGGAGAAGCTTGTATTTACAAGAAAGTGAGTGGGAGCTCTGTAGCATTCCTAGTACTATATGTAGATGACATATTGTTGATTGGGAATGATATAGAACTTCTTAATAGTGTCAAAGCCTATTTGAAAAATAGTTTTTCAATGAAGGATCTTGGCGAAGCGGCATATATTCTAGGCATCAAGATTTATAGAGATAGATCAAGACACCTAATAGCGCTTTCACAAAGTACATACTTAGACAAAGTTCTAAAGAAGTTTAGAATGGAAGATAGCAAGAAAGGGTTCGTGCCCATGTTGTCAGGTAAGACCTTGAGTAAGACTCAAAGTCCAGCTACGGCAGAAGATAGAGAGAAAATGAATAATATTCCCTATGCCTCGGCCATAGGTTCTATCATGTATGCCATGCTGTGTACAAGACCGGATATAGCACATGCTGTTAGTTTGACTAGCAGATATCAAAGTGATCCTGGAATGGAACACTGGACAGCGGTCAAGAATATCCTGAAATACCTAAAGAGGACTAAGGATATGGTTCTTTCTTATGGAGGTGATGAACAGCTTGTTGTAAACGGTTACACCGATGCTAGTTGGAACACCGATCCGGATGACTCGAAGTCACAGTCGGGATACATATTTATTTTGAATGGTGCTGCAGTGAGCTGGAGGAGTGCCAAGCAAAGCGTTGTGGCGAAATCTTCAACTGAATCGGAATACATAGCTGCTTCGGAGGCTGCACAAGAAGCCATATGGATGAAGGAATTCATTACTGAACTTGGCGTGGTTCCCAGTGCGTTGGACACGATGGCCATCTACTGTGACAACACAGGTGCCATAGCTAATGCACAGGAGCCAATGTCACATAGCAAGCTGAAGCACATGAAGCTACGTTTCCACGCTATTCGCGAGTATGTCCGAGATGGTGACATAAAGATTTGCAAAGTACACACTGATCTGAATGTGGCAGATCCGTTGACTAAACCTCTCCCTAGAGCAAAGCATGACCAGCACCAGAACGCCATGGGTGTTAGATATATTACCATGTAATCTAGATTATTGACTCTAGTGCAAGTGGGAGACTGTTGGAGATATGCCCAAGAGGCAATAATAAAAGTGGTTATTATTATATCTTTGTGTTTATGATGAATGTTTACATCCCATGCTATAATTGTATTATAAGGAAACACTAATACATGTGTGTTTTGTAAACGTAAAAGAGTCTCTAGTAAGCCTCTTGTTAAACTGGCTTGTTGATTAATGGATGATCATGGTTTCCTGATCATGGACATTGGATGTCATTAATAACAAGGTTATATCATTAGGAGAATGATGTAATGGACACACACCCATACTAAGCATAGCATAAGATCAAGTCATTAAGTTCGTTTGCTATAAGCTTTAAAATACATAGTAACCTAATCCTTCGACCATGAGGCTATGTTAATCACCATCACCGGATGGGTACTTTGATGACATCAAACACCGCTTCGTAACTGGGTGGTCATAAAGGTGTCATTGGGTTTCTGAAAGTATGTGTTGAAGCGCATGAACCAAGATTGGGATTTGTCCATCCATATGACGGATAGATATGCTCTAGGCCCTCTCGGTGGAATGTCATCTAGTTAGATTGCAAGCATGTGACTAGGTCACAAGGGATGACATATCACGGAACGAGTAAAGAGTACTTATCAGTAACGAGGTAGAACTAGGTATAGAGATACCGGCGATCAAACCTCGGATAAGTATGGTATCGTGTGACAAAGGGAATTGGTCTCGTATGTTAATGGTTCTATCGATCACGAAGTCATCGTTGAGTATGTGGGAGCCGTTACGGATCTCTAGGTCCTGCTGATGGTTATTGATCGGAGATGTGTCTCCATCATGTCTCCATATTCACGAACCGTAGGGTGACACACTTAAGGTTCGAAGTTGTTTTTAAGTGGATATGGAATGTGCGTTGGAGACCGAATGTTGTTCGGAGTCTCGGATTGGATCCGGGACATCACGAGGAGCTCTGGAATTGTCCGGGGAGTAAGATTCATATAATGGGGATCTTTTTTTGAGGTAGGAAATGTTTCAGAGTATTTGTATGGAGATTCTAGAAGGTTTCGGAATGTTCCGGAAGGTTCTAAAAGATTTCTTGGAGTTTGCTTGAAAACCAAGACAGGATCAAGGAATCCTTGTGGGGCAAGACAAGGAGTAGTGGGGGAGGGAGGACTCCTCCCCCCTCCCAATCCGCCGGCCAAGGGAGAGGGGAGTCCTACAAGGACTCCACCTCCCCATGGCGCCTCCCTCCTTTAAATAGAGGGGTGGAGGCGCCACCCCTGGCTCCCTCCACTCTTGCCCTAGCCGCCTCTCTCCTCCTCCTTTCTTCTGCTCAGGCTTAGGCGAAGCCCTGCAGAATTCTCTACTCCACCACCACCACGCTGTCGTGCTGCTCGGATTCTGTGGAGAAGATCTACTACCTCCGCTGCTCGCTGGAACGGGAAGAGGAAGGTCTGCTTCGACTCCGCACGTGTGACCGACTGCGGAAGCGCTGCCGGAACGCGGCGCCGGAAGGATCGTCCACTCAATCTTGAGATCGGCAAGTGATCGACTACATCAACCACGAGATCCAATCTCGTAACGCTTTCGGATCTACAAGGGTTAGTACAGATCTATCTCGTTGCACATGTCTAATAGATTAGATCTTGGCTTTTATCTAGATTAGATTTAGGTTTTGTTCGTTCTTGCGGTAGAAATTTTTTGTTTTTCATGCTACGAACCCATCAAAGACGGCCGCCCGACGTCGTGCGGGAACGCCGGCGGGGACAGGCCATGCGGCATCTCGCCATGCGCCACATAGGCAGACACAAGAAACACTAAACTTAATTCTACAACCCCTACTGCGAGACGCCAGCCACCTAAACTACATGCGCCGGAGCCACTCCATCGCCTCCCTCGACCGGCGGCGCCGGTGAGTTCAGCTTTGGAATGGCCCGGCGCCTCCGAGAGAAAAGCGAGGAACTGTAGCAGGGGAGGGGAGGGGAGGGGAGAAGAGAGGAGAGGAGAGGCGAGGCGTAGCGATCTCTCGTTTTGCGAGGCCATTTTTAGTCGTCCTTACATGGGCATGAACGATTAACAGCGCACCATTATATCTATCTCACCCAGTCCCACAGGGGCAGCGGACCCATGTCGGCCCCGCACGACATCAATTCATGCTAGAAAAGCCATGTCCACAAGCATTAGTCACGGGCATGCATATGGTGTACCACACATAGTACAAAAGCACCCACGATTCACGCAGTGGCCAGTCACGTCGCATAAGATTCGTGATAGAGGTCAACAACTTTCAAGATTCCACGCAGTGGCTAGTCACATCGCCGCACACATCAGCAGACGCATGCGACCCTCTCACGCCATCGCTGAGCAGCTTTGCAGAACTTCTTTCACCGCGCACATAAGCAGCATGCGGCCCCCTCACGCCATTGTTGTGCGGCTTGCAGAACATTTTTTGTCCAATACCACACACACGGAATCATAAATAGATGGGAGAGCGCCTATCGGATATACAAGTGTCCACATCACCCGTTGCACACAGCACACAGCACACCATTTTGCAAATACTGGTACAGTATGGGAGTAGTGCTCAACATCGAGGTCGGTATCAACGACATCGAGATGGTGCAACCAGAGTTTAAGTGTGCCTGCGGGAAGCCCACCGTCAGGAAAGTGTGCAATGTGGCGGGGCCCAACGAAACAAGGGCCTTCTACAGGTGCGGTGTGGGCTACGTGGAAAATAGCACCACATCCGTTTTGGAAGATCCGAAGTGGAAGAGAGTGAGTACCACCCATAACGCCTTTTCAACAGCGGAACATCATTTTGTCCTGTCTGTTTTTTTAATGCATACGATCTTTTTTGATCCAACACATGGCATGTGACGTATGGATATGGGATGACACCATCGAGCGCTTTGCAAATGACGTGTTCGAGGAGAACCAGCTATCAGATGCAGATCTAAGGGCAGCGTTGCTGGGAATCGACATCCGTGAAGCAAGGCAGCAGGCAAACCGTGATGACGAAGCAAGACCCAGCGCACATGCTTAGAGAGCAATGTTTGTTTCGGACAAACACAAAATCATTTAGCGCATTTATGTATCCAGCAGAACAAATAATAGTACTGTTTTTGCATATTCGGTACATTCTGGAACAAAAATCAAACCACAGGGCGTGATAGAGCTAAATAAAGGGAAATTTGACATCAAAATAGATAGCGTACTAAAAACATAAGCACTGCTTAAGTTCGCACAAACCCAACTACACCACGCCTGACAGGAAACAATCTATCTCCGAGCAGTTGCGCTACGCACTCATCATGGAACACGACAAAAAGATGGCCACCCGCCCCGACCCAAAACCAGAAACACCCAGGATCCACCAAGCAATCCAGGAGGAAAGTGTTGGCGGCCTGCCGCAGCGTACGGCCAAACACGTCGCCTATAACGTGCAAAACGTTATCGGCGGAAGCAGGGAAAATCTAGGTGGACCGCGGCGCCATGGGAAACCTGGGTGGTCTTTTGCCTAGCACGATTACAAGCATAAACTAGACCACAAGCCCATATTTATATACACTCACATGAAGCAAGAGTCTGAGCATGGGAGCAAGAGAATCTTTTGTATGCTTCGTGGCAAAACGTTAGATTGCAAACAGACAAGAAGGAACAACTTTATTTGGTACAAGTAAAGACAACACATCAGAACCTAAACCAAACAAGATTAGTCTAAAATAGAAACAGAAAGGATGGGTAGCACGATAAGGACAATAGAAAAGTACATCTCCAAGCCAAGGAGCCCAAACCATCTACACCCCGCACTCGTAACCTGACTAGGCTTCATCGTCCGGAGAAATGACGATGACATCAGGGCTGCACTCGCCAAGCTTATCCCCTACACGGAGAACGGTAGGTTCAACCATGGGCTCTGCTGCGGTAGCCCCGCAGCGAGCCACTGCTCGAGCACATCCATCTCGTTGGCGAGGGCATCAGTAATGAGATCGGTAGTGTCGTAGTCTTCAATCTCTTCATCGGAGTCTGAGCACCACGCGGCCAACCGAGGCATGTCGCGATGCACTCGGCTGTGAGCGGGAGGGAGCCACTACCCTAGGGATCAGCACAGGGTGGTCGTCGCGCGGTACAGGGCTTGGGGAGCGTAATGCAAGGGACGGCTCATTCAGAAAATGGTAGGCAATGGAAAAAGGGAGTGCTGGAATGTACAGATGCTCCTCTCAATGGGAAGCTGAGGCGCCCTTTTAATACAGCAAGGAGAGCTGGCATGAGGGAGAGGATAGAGGAAGCAGGTTTGGTGCTGGGACTTAATTAACTGTGTACTTTTCTGTAAGGACCGTGTACTTTTTTCAAGGGGAGCGCTACGTGTCCGGGCGATAACTCCCCCCATCCCCGGGTCCTCTGGTCGCCACCTGTCCCTAAAATAGATAAAAATCCTGTTCATGCTACAAAATGCCCCTTTTTGTTATAAATGTCCCGCTTTTACTACATGTAGCAAAAAACTGGTTGACACAGAAAATAGAAAAACAGACTAGACATCGCCGGCGATTTCGCCGGCGACCTCGCCGGTGACCGTGTAGCAAAAAAAAGTACTAATGTCGCAAATCCGGTTTCGCCGGAGATATCGCCGGAGATGCCAGGAAAAATCTCGCCGGAGACCGTGTAGCAAAAGTTTTACACTATTGTAGCAAAATCAGAGAACCGTGGTAGCAGAAAATAGGTGTTAATGTAGCAGAAACCCGACCTCATCCGAGACTTGCCGGGAGAGCTCGCCGGATACCTCGTCGGAGATCACGTAGCAACATCTCGCGCTGCAAGATCATAAAATAATTGTAGCAAAAATACTGTGATATTGTAGCATCATTGAAGCATTTTTTTCACAGTGAAAAATACCTAGAACGGTGTAGCAGTCGCGCAGAATACCAAAGTAGCAACAAATAAGAGTATGTAGCTAAATAAATATACGAATGTAGCAAAAAAAAATACAGATCTACATCCTAGAAAAAGGCAACCGGAGAAAGTTTACTCCGATGAAGGTGGAGCGCGTGGCTTCGGGCGCGATGGCGCGGGCAGCGTGGCTGGGCGGCGCTGCTAGGCGGCGGAGGGCGCGACGGCGCTGTTAGACGACGGCGCGGTTGGACGGCACGGCTGAGCGGCGAGGGCACGGGCAGCGCGGCAACGCGAGCGGACGCACGGCTGACGGCGACGGAGGCAGCGCGAGCGAACACGGGGCGCGGACAGCCTGGAGCAGAGACGCAAGGCGCGGTAGGAAGAAACGAAGGAGACGAACACCACGTGGTGGGCCCTGCAGCGTAGCGTACTCGCGACACGAACCGACCCGGGGGATAGAAACCGTCGTGTCCCGGCGGAGGGAAATAAATCCTATGAGACCTGGTCTATATTCACTGCACGATAGATCCATCTTGATGTATAACCCACAGAAAAAAGACTAATTAACAGACCAAAAAAAAGTCTAAAAAACTGAAAAGACAGACACCTGTCAGCCATAGGAGTAGGTCTATCAATAGGCCCGGTCTGCTGGATTTATTTCCCCCGGCGGAGGGGAATCATTTCCCTTTTTTCAACCGTCTGTCCGCGGTGGGCTTATCCGTCCAATGTTTGGCTGCGCCTGGCCTCGGACACCTGTGTATAAATGGAGGCGCACACGTTGCTTCCGAACCACGAACAAACACCCGCCAAATAAACCATGGGAAAAAAGCAGTGGGCTGCCTCCGCTGCGCGTTGTGGGCTGCCCATGAGAGTGCCCAGGGCGCGGCTCATCACGAAGATGGTCAGGCAGGCGCTGGCAGCGATCACCAGGGCGCGGCTCACAGGAAGGCGCTGGCGGCGCTCACCAGGGCGTGGCTCACCCTACAGATGGCCAGGCACGCGCGCATGGCGACCACGAGGCGGGGGCTCACCCTGAAGATGGTCACGCCGGTTCAGAAGGTGACCGCCACGACGTGCAACTTCGCTCAGTAGCTGCCCGTAGCGGCGAGCCTGCCGCCGGCGCCTCCGTTGTTGCCGGCTATGAGGGTGCTTCCACCTCGCCCCCATGGACTGGGGGCCGCGGCGGCTGCGTCATGTTGTTTTCCCGCCGCCGCAAGAGCGCGTCAGGAGGAGCGGCCGAGCACGGGGCTGCCGGGGTAGGAGGTTCCTCCGGAGGAGCGGCCTATCCTGTTGCTGCCGGTGTCGCCCCGGCAGGGAGCCCCACAGTCGGCACTCGGCAGCGGCCTTGGGATCATTCCCAACTACGCAATCTTCAGCAGGGGCCCTGGCCCATTCGATGAGGTTATCGAGATCTCTTCCGGCGACGAAGCGACGATGGTGGAGTAGCAGTGGGGCGCATGGGGCTGCGGTGATCTATTCTTATCGATGTCGCGTCTGTAATCGGTACGGTGATCGTGTCTTAGTTGCTGTATGTGTGCTCTGTTTCTTCTAGCGCATAAGGATGCGCATGTAATCCGATCGTGTTTGCTTGCAGACGCTTAATGAGAAGAAATAAAAAAACGACATGAGCCTTTGTATTTTCGCTAGTGTTATTTATTTACGCCCTCCGACTCTGTGATGTGTTTTACAGAGCATCACCGTCAGCCAAATATCTGCATTCACAAAGCACCGCCGTGAATGAAAGCTCGAGACCCTTCGCGGCCTTTTGTGTGAAAAAAAGAAGAAAAAACTGGCGTGAGGGGAATTAGGTTTTTTTTGGTACCGGCGAAGGAAAGATACGAAGAAAAGAGAAAAAAACCAGCCCCGCGTCGTCTCGCAAGTGCGAGGCCACCTGGGGTCCCCAACCTCTTTGCCGTCGGGCTTCTCCTGGTGCGCACGGAGCCCCTGCTCGGGAGGACACGTCCGGCGGTGGTGCTATCTTGTCAGGCGAAGGCGTGTCCGCCCCGGTGGAGGCAGCGGCCCCGGGTGTCCTTGCGCGGTTGGCTGCCGTTGGTGGCGGGGAGTGCCTATTCGTGCTGGCGGCGTCCAATTCGGTTGGGCCCCGGTCTAGACTCGGGTGGGCCGTCATGTGGCGATGTCCCCTGCAGGGTTTGGTTTGGAATGCGGTGGTACTGGGTGTGGCGGTGGCACCGCCGGCCGGCTTGTTTTGCGACGTGGCGGCGGGGAATAAACGGGCCAATCTTTGCTCGTCGGCTACCGCGTCAATGGTGGAGGTAGTCCCCTCCCGCTCGGCTGTGGTGCTGCTACCCCCCGATCCCGGCTTCGATCTCATGGGTGGATGGTTGGGTGCTAAGCTCGGGGTCGTTACACAAGGGCGTCGGGTATACCCTTTCCTCATCCCCCGACCGCGTATCGGTGGAAACCCTAGGATCCGGCCGGAGAGTAGCGTCATCACCGTTGCATTACTCCACAGAAGGTGATGTTTGGTATGTGGCGATTCAAAGTGCTAGGAGTGTGGTGGGCATTTGTCTGGAGGGTGCAGCGATCTCGAGTCATCATCGTTTTCGTTGGTCTACCCCGTTGTCGGCATTGTTTTAGTTCTCCTCTCTCTTTTCTGTTTCTTTGGGGCATGATGAGTGTGTTGCACGACCGTGAAGTTGTATAGGTGGTTTGCTATATTAATCTGTAGAGCATAAGAGCTAACTGTGGGCAACCGCTTTTTGCACATCTAGTGGTATTCAAAGGCGCAAGCCTCGACTTATGCACGTCCCCTTAGATGAGGGGGAGGCCATGTAGAGAGAGCGAGTGTATATCTAGACCGCTGATGGGTCAGAGGAGATATCTCACCGCTAGGCTAAACACACACCGAGAAGCTCCTAACGGCACGAGAACGATGCTTGAGACTGTCGTAGCACTAGACTATGACGGGGAACGACATGCCTCACCTACATCGCGAGCCTTGGGGTTTAGTCCGGGGGATGCAATACCCCAAATGCGCGGTGGTTTTGCGCAAGAAACAATCTCGCGCCACGCCGTGCGAGACCCACGATAAAATGGGTCTTGCGCAAGAAACAATCTCGTTCCACGCGGTACAACGGAGCTAGAGAGGTGGGACGATAGACTGCCAGATTGGTGGCGGTGGGGCGCCGGAGTGGGCCAAAAAGGAGATGGGGAATCTAGAATATGGTACAGATAGGAAAAGTCCAACTTTTTTCCTTAAGCTAGCTCACGCACCCATAACCGAAGTATTAAGTAAAGAGGATCCCCCCTAGCCCGATGACAGCACCGATGTGGATCCACAAAGCATGCAACAAAACAAAAAACAGTGCTATCGAACAGTACATTGACTGGACAAGCTTGCTAACAAGGCAGGGTGCATGCTGCACATGGCTTCTCTTACCTCAACAGGAAGTGTTTTTTGCACGTGAGGAATCGAAAGCGGACTATTAGCCTCGAGAGGTGGCTGGCTAGCAACGACACCGCCACCTTGGGAAGAAAAAAGGCGAATAGGAGAAAATTAAAGTGGGAGAAGATAGAATCATTGTAACACTAGCAAGACGAAAAACGATAAAGAGAACGAGCGAAGCTCACCTTGGTGGCACTGTGCCCATCAGCTAGTAATACAAAAATACTCATGATGACGTTTAGACGTGGACTGGCAGCAACTTCTTCCATCTAACAACCAAAAAGAAAGAAAAAGGAATGAACGAAAAAGGAATGAACAAATGATAGGCAGCAATTATGAACAGGCGACGAGAGAGGAACAATAAATGTCACAAAGAAGCATTAAATGCCGAGCAAAAAACAAACCTGGGGGTTGCACGCGCCGGTAACGACAGCTTCGAGCATGCTGTCGATTGCAGCTGCTCCATTTAGGGCGGTCTCGTAGTCGTATGTGGAGAAACAATCGGAGCTGATGCCCGGCTTCGGGGAGGCCATCGACAATCAAGATAGGAGTAGCGACAGGGAAGAACAGAGTGGGTGGACCGAAGGGATAGAACTGTTCAAGAAGGATGGTGGACCGAACGTATGAACAAATGGGGCACAAGCAACATGTCAGCGAGAGAGGAACATGTCAGCGAGAGAGGGAGTTAGGAAATCCATCCGATGTACTCCACGCATGTGTGTAATAATCAAGGGGTCCAACTGGGCGGAGAAACAGTGACAGGGCATCAACTTTTCAGTGGAAAATACACCTACCTAAGCAAGCCACGAACGGCGCGAGCATCAGACGTATGTCCATGCGCATGTCAACCAATCGCTGTAGTATAGAAAGCAACTTTATGAAGGACACATCAGCCGTCACGGGTCACCGCTTGTCTGGACCGAGGACCACGGCGACCCAAAGCTGTACGCGTACCCTGATTTAAAGGTCAGTTATATATAAAACTAAAACAAGTACTCCCTCCTTTCCAAAATATAAGATGTTTTAGCTTTATGAATAAAAAGTGTATCTAGACCTCTGTTAGTGTGTAGATTCACGCTAAATCTAAATGAACCTAGACACTAGAAGAGTTTAGATACACTCCCTTCAAAAAGCTAAAACATCTTATATTTTAAAACGGAGGGAGTACTCGTCATTAAAATTATAACAAGTGCCGCATGAGGCTTGTTTCAAAAAAATGTACCGCATGAGGCTACGACCCGCTCCGAGTTACTCACTCCGGGTTTATAGGTAATATAAAACAAGAACAAGTACTTGACATCGAAATAGATATATTTAGACAATTTTTAGTGTCCGATACATCAGTTAAAATGACAAAGATTATGGATCGGAGGGAGTAGCTGGCTTGTTTTTTTCTAGATTCTGATGTATCTAACACTAAACAAATTACACATACTCTCGAACCTACACAAACCAGTGAACTAATTTGAATACAGTGGGAGCACAACATTGCGTGTTACCACGCGGAGGCTAATAATCAATTGTCACGGTAATTTGCAGAGCCGTCCGAAAATGTAGTAACCCATTAGCATGCACTAGATAGCAGAACAGCAAAAACGAACCGTTTTGTTCGAGATAAGAAAGATGTCAACCTAGAAGCATCTAGAGAAGAGATTGTGTAACAACGACCAATGCGATAGGTATTGGGAAGGAGGGAAAGCAAAGCGGAACTTTGACAGATGAAACCAAACCACGCAAGTTGGAATGTTCATCATAGTGATAGTGGTCCAAGGCACGCTAACAGGTCTTTCTCGTGGCCCCTCGTTCCATAGTACATAGGTATGTCTGGCTACCCCATTTTTGTCCATCCATGTGTGTTGCTCCTTCTTGGTCGGGGCGGTTGCAATGGGGTGCACCTACGATCGCTCTAGCGCCGGTGGCGTTGTCCGTGATTTTGGGACCCAGGAGGGGAGGGGGATGTGCAGGATAGGCCATGTCGTGAGAGCGAGTGTGGATCTAAGAGTGGCCGTCCACGAAAACAAATGTTGATGGGTCAGAGGAGACATCTATCTCACGGCTAGGCCGAACATACATCGAGAAGCTCCCTAACGGCACGAGAACGACGCCTAAGATTGCCGTAGCACTGGACCGTGATGGGGAACGACAGACCTGACCTACATCTCGTGGTCTGGGTTTATGTTGGGGGACACGAATGCAAATATGGCAGGTGCCCAATGCCAGAAACAAAAAAAGGCACGTGGTACCAGCTTTCGTGATGAGGACAATTCGTAGCAACCATCTTGCCCTGCGTGGAGTGAGTTCCTCGACGATTGGGCCGTCCCAATCCTCAAGTAATGGAAGAGTGAGAGCTAGCGTACCAAAGGGGTGATTTCTAGTGTAGATCTACCAGTGGCCTGTCAAGGAATGCGGGTCTACACTACCAATGGTTAGCATCTAGGACAGCTCTAGTCGCAGGTGGCGTTGTCCGTGCTTTTGGAACAATGGCAAGCAACGCAGGGGATGTGCAAGCGGGTTAGCTGGACAGACTGTCACTCTGATAAATGTTCCATCTTACGTGGTTGGGTTTCATCTGTCCAAGTTCCGTTTTCTCTTTCCCTACTTCCCAATACCTACTGCTTGGTCGCCGTTACACAATCTCTTCTGTAGACGCTTCTAGGTTGACATCTGACTAGGGGCTGGTAAGCCTTGATACCGGTCCCGAGACGGCTGGTCTTGCGTGCTTGGGTTTCATCTATCAAAGTTCCGATTTCGCTTTCACTTATTCCCAATACCTATCGCGTTGGCAATCCCACACGATTAAGTCATTGTAGGCGCGACCGGGGGATGGACCAGCCGGGCAGCTGGACAAAGGACTATTGGACGGGGGTAGACAAGGGGAACAACAAAATGGTCTAAGCGGCCGTGGACCGGATGGAGCTCAAGCGAGACAAGCGAATCAAACAAATCAATATCAAGAGTGGACAACCCTAAACGCAAACATTTTACGAGAGTGACACCTTTGACCGACGCAAAGCCGCACAAGGAATAAGGGGCACGAGGTAGACATGGTAAAGGGAAGGATCGTGGAGCTACTTCTGCGGGGTAATGCTCCGAATGATAGTGTACGGTTCGATGGTATTCTAAACGATAGTGGGTTATCGCACGGCATAGACGATTGAGTTATCGTAGGCACGGTATTTTTTTTGTATCAGCTAATCCATGACAAGCAAACTAGAGGGGGATGGAATAGCGGGGTAGCCGGAATTACGACTATTGGTGGGGGTAGTAGACAAGGCGGACCGAAGGGAATGCAAAGCGGGACAAAGCTGTAAGATAAAAAGCGAGCCAAGCAAATATTTATCTTAGAGAGTACAACTTATCAACGAATCCCGAACATAATGCATACATGCCTAACAAGGCCGCAAGGTAAAAACGGAAAGCGACATGGCCGAATCTGTAAATTTTTCTCGGACGCCCATTTGCACCTCAAGTCTCCTTGAAGTGATCATTATCCACCGTCATGTAAACCTCTCCAATGCTAGCAAGGTCCAGCGGGAAGGGCCTGCGCAAAAGAAAGATTGTTCGATCAATAAAACATTTAACTTACAATCTTCAATCTACAAAGTGAAAAAAAACTAGTTTGCGTGGTATCCACACTAACCTAATCACATCAGGAGTTGTCATAAGCAGGGCGCTTATCTCGTTTATATGTGTACCAACAACAGGAACGACGCTGATACTAGCTACGGATCTAATACTATGCAGCACAGTAGGAGGAAGGCAACAGCAGAAACAATGGGACACGCAGAAACAATGGGACACGAGAAGGCAACAGCAGGAACGACGCTGCTACTAGCTACGACTCTAATACTATGCAGCATAGCAGGAGGAAGGGCGGAGCATCTCGCGCTCCTAGCATTCGCTTTGTCATCGGCATCTCTCCAGATGTGGCATATAGTGCAAGCTTGCGAGCCGACGAACCATGAGCAAGAACGGAGAAGGAGCACAAGGCTAGCAGGAACGTTGCACGTATTGACAGCGATATCAGTTGCAGCCTACCTGTATTCGGGCGGCGACACCACGAACGGCACGTGGGTGTTTTGTTACGGCTTAGCTACGGCGATAGTATTAGCAATGCACACGACAGAGAACTGGTGGTACAAGAAAAACGAGGAAGACTCACCAATCTGACTCTATTTCTAACACAAACCACAAGCGCAGCCCCAAAAATGAAAAGTTTCAATAAAGGGTTGCACTTTGCTGAATGGCCATGCGCAACACGTCAGACACTTTCTGATGCGCAGCCCAAGGATCGGGAGTGGACGAAGGAGCAGGCAAGCCATACACAGTAGCCTGTCTGCGCTTAACGTCCTGAGCAAACGCAGCATGATTCGGACCAACCTTAGCGGTACGAATAAACTGCCAAAAAATAAAGACTTTAGGGTTCTAAAAAAATGACTATAAAAACAATTGCCGCAAACCGAAAAAAATAACATTTTTGGTTTTCTTACCATCTGACACCTGCTGACATCGTACTTAACATGAGAGCCAACAAATAAACCGGTACGTACACTATGTTGTTCCCAGGAGGCGGCGACTGCTCAAGATAACCTATCCAGGGTTCCCTTTCCTCCGCCGGTGATCTCGTCGGTCTGTTCCATCTTCGGTGGACTTAGGCTCTTGGAGGTGTGACGGACCATGGCTCTCGCCGACGAGAGGTTTTTGTTTTTCGTTTAGACTGTTTTTTTGTATCTTTTTCGGGATGGTGAGGCGATGGCAACATCTTGAAGTCAAAATAAGGTCCTTCCTGTCCTATCCTCGCTCCGGTGGTGCGTCCAGCGCTAACGGAGGACGCGTGGAGTCATGTGTCTGGCCGATCTCCTGGGATCTGGTCGGTTTTCGTGTTAGTTGGGTATTTTCAGGTCAGTGTCTTCCAATCTACGGATGTCATCATTGGCGATGATTGCCGCTCTAGTGCGCTGGTTCTTTGGGGTCTTAGCACGACGACTTTCTGTCTGTCTACTACAACAAGCTCTATTTTGACAAGCTTTGATCGGCTCCGGTTATGGAGGGGCGAGGACGGCGGCGCGCCTTCTGCTCGTGCTAGTGTTTGTAGTCGTCGTTAGGTGGTCCATCGACCTATTTGTAATTTTTATTACTTTTAGGCCTCTTTGTACTACTATTGATGATTATTAATAGATCGGTGGAATTTGCCAAAAAAAACATGAGAGGCAACAAAAATTCCACAAAATTCATCGTTTTGCATGTAGTTCTCGTCAAATAGAGCGGTTTGCTTAGAGAAAAATGATAATTAACGACATATAACAAAAGCACCATAACTGTACAATAAATAAAGTAATTATAAAGATGTTTCTACCGCAAAGACAGATGACATGAAATGCCTCCAAACGACGGCAGCAACAAGGGCATAAACCCTGGCATCGATCTGGCCAAAGACCCTGAACAAAGAATCAATAACCGAAGCGAACAGTTCACCATAAGGGGCGAATTGTTCAACTATTGCTTTGCCGGACAGCTCAATCCTACGTGGCACATCATGACGAACCCAAATTCTAGAGGTGAGAATACCATACAATATAGTTAGTTAATAGACACAACTATTTAAAAAAACAACAGATCTTAAAAAAATGGACATAAACATACCTGAGGTCATCGATGGCGCAATCGCCAGTTGCCTAATGGTAGAACTTGTTAGCATCGACACGAGAATGCATCATTTTTTCAACACCAAGATCCCACAGGGTATCGGAAAAATTGACACGAACGTGCCTACGCTTAATAGTAGGAGATTGCACAATATCCCCGTCAGAGGCTTGTTCATTTAGGTCGATAGAGTCTATTGCTCGTTTAGCCAAGACGAAGGCGGTCGACGAAAGTCTAGGTGAACCATCGTCGACACCAAACGGAGAAGGACCGCTAGTTGAAAACTTAGCGGAGTTTGCTAGGACAGAGCTCGATGCCAGTCCTGGGATGTCACGTCCTGCAAAACAAACAGCCGACCAAAATTAAGACAAATGGATATTACGATTACATCAAAAGATAAATATTGACAGAATTAGGTTTATTTTCTTACGTTTCCGAACGGGAGAAGATTCTGGGTTAGGAGTGAGCTCAAGTGGCGTGCCCAAAGCATTAGGGCAAGACACAGCTACCAGTGGCTGACGACCTGTGCAACCGTTGTCGCATATTACTTCAATAAGAATCTTCGTCTCATTCTCGATTTGTAGACGAGCTTGAGTTAGTATTCGTAGACACCGGGCTCGATGTTTCTTAGCAGCTAACAGAACATGCACCTGAAAAAATAAAATATAAATATCATATCAGCTTGAAAGAAGCACACATAAAACATATATCAACATGATTACTGTTTTTGGATCAAGGGGCAAACCTTGGAATCAACGGAACATGACGAATCGCTGTCACTTAATACAGAACCAGAGTCGATATGTTTTTGAGGAGGAACTCGCACATCCACGTTAGGACGAGAAACAAAATTCTCTGGCGTGCACGGGGGGGACTGGATTAAAGGGCTGGTACTCTGGGAGAGAATCCATTGGTTCATGTTTGGGTAAAGTGGGTTCTTGAACTTGGGCTGCAGGTTCGGTTTCAGAGGAGGACTGGGTACCTGGGAGGAGTGGGCTGTGGAGTTTGGGCTGTAGGATCGTTTCGTGAGGATGTCTGGATACAACCAGACTGAAGCCCCCTCAAAAAGAAAAGAGAGAAGAATGATTGTCAGCAACGGCAGATACTTTCTGTTCGATATCTTTAACACACCACTCTCGCTTGAACACAGCGCGCTCCAGAGTTCTAGGCTGCATGAAAAAGGTTGAAAAATAGTTCTAGAATAAAGACAATGACATTCAAACTTCTCAAAGGAATTTTTTTTATCGAATCTAACCTTGCCTTTACCAAAAACCCTACATCTACATGGAACAGCACCTCTCAACCCAACAGTGTCGGCCATTATCAATTTCGAAATCATGGATCCATCGTACACACTAACTCTTGGACGAAGCAACGGGAATGGGGTAATATTGCCATGTTCCACGCTATCAAAGTAAAATATCTGAGGAAGAAAAATTAAAGCTTAGAAATGAAGAGAAAACAATGTTTGTACAGAATTACGAATTTTTTTATAGATAATAAAGAGCATATTACCTGGAGAAAAAGGGCAACACCTGCTGGAACATAAACAGTTTCTTTCACCTTGGCGCTATGTCTGACGTCAGCACAGGAAGACAGGACAGCCGAAAGGAAAAAAGAAGCCCAATTGAAACTACGCGAATCACGGTTGCTATCCAACGCAGGCCAGAAATAGGTAGAATCACGTCGACCAGGCGAATCGTCGTCTACCAGAATTCCTATAAGGTAAATGAGGAAAGATGTTTTGAACGTAGATGGGTCGACAAGATCATCGAGTTCAAGATCAACAAATGATTCCAGAACACGATAAGCTGCTAAGCTAGGGGGGTCGTCCTTGCTAAGCAAACATATAGTCCTAGAGACGCGATAAAATGTAGGGGCAGTTTTGTCGAGAGCGGAATCCCACACATCGACACCAGTAAATGGAAAGCCAAAAACAGCACCAACATATTCAGGGAACATCTCTAGTCGTAGATCCGAGTTTATTCTCATACACATACTAAGCGTATCAATTTTAGACACTAGCCAAATGGTGAACGGCTTGTCAAACCTAGTAATACTGATACCATCAGCGAAACAACCGAACCCGCAATCACGAATGAGTTGCTTGTGGAAATCACTGAAACGAGCTTCTAAAGAATTGAACTGCACAACTTTATGAGAAGGGTCAAAAGAAGGTGCAGAATCAGAAGAAACCGGGGGGATAGTGGGACAATCAAGAACGGCACGCTTGCCTTTACCACGCCACCCAGCAGTAGCTTGCCCCATCCCGATTTAGACTGGGGAAGAAGCTGAGATGATATTCAAGGAGGAAACGAAGGATGTTGTGGGGAGGGACGGAATGCAAGTGAGGGACTGGAGGAGGGCGCAAAGTTATGCTGGCGAGCGGAGCGATGCTTCCGAATATAAGAGCTAGCCGAGGCCACCCGATTGCATTCAAATTTTTGAATCTCATGAAATAGCTGTACAGCATGACGAGACAACACTAGCAAATCGATAAAAAAAGACTACATCATGGGCAGACGAGATAGCAGATAGGGACCATGTGATATTTAGACCAATCACCAGAAGACAAAAAGATTGCAGAAATAAAAAAAAGGGAGGTCAAATAGAAGACAGATAGTTGAAAGAAAGGACAATGTACTTCACGAGGGTTGAACTTGTCAATGCCCATTGTTATGGACTTGGGTTTTGGAGGAGGGAGCTGGAGGCATCAGTCGGCTAGCGAACAAGCACACAGGGACGCAAGGTTTACCCAGGTTCAGGCCTCATAGAGGTCCCTACTCCTGCTTGTCTGCTATTAGAATTATCGAATGAATCGAAGATTACAGGGGTGCACAGATGCAATCTGGCGATGGTGGTGGAAACTAGGGTTGTGTTCGTCCTTCTTGCCGCCCCCTCCTAGCCCTTATATAGATAGTTAGGTCTCGGGTAGCAGGTCGAGTCGGTTATAGATTAGGGTTCGTCCCTTTAAATTTTCTATCTTATGCTTCTTCTTGCGTTGCAAGCAATCAGAGAGTCCGTGGATCACCCGAATTCTGCATTGGGCCTTGACAACGCTGTGGACTTCTGCCGTATCTGGACCGTATATGCCAAACTTGAGTACATGTAGGGTATACACATGTCAGTAGCCCCCGAGTGTTCAGTGGAATCGCAGATCGACTGGAGACTTTATGAAGTCTTTCGAATGCATGACTGAGCATTTTTTTCGAGCGTTCTGTTTATGTCATAGGGATTGTTGATATACGTGTCTGATTTATCCGATGTATCGGTATCAGTTAACTGTCTTAGGGAAAAACAACGCAATCTACTCAAACTCGAGTCCCCGGACTCGAATTCGAAAAAGTGCTGGCCTAATTCGACTCAGGCCGCGGAGGTCTTACAGGAGTCAAATTTCGGTGTATAAGTGTGAGCACTCGACGCGTCCGTCAAGGCATGTTCATCGTGCATGCAGGCACGGATATATTTTTGGTAGTGCGCAGCAAATGCGTTGCCAAACCTTATTCAGGTCTTATCTTCACGCTGTAAGCGCTGCATCCGAATTTTGTCATCGTGGAGATGATTCGGGTGGCCCAGGAGACGTAATCTCTTTGTAGGGAAAATATGAGTATGAGGCGGAGTCGCCATTGCATTCGAGTGTGGATGTTATCGATACAAAAGTGCTGGCCTAATTCGACTCAGGTCGCGGAGGTCTTACAGGAGTCAAATTTCGGTGTATAAGTGTGAGCACTCGACGCGTCCGTCAAGGCATGTTCATCGTGCATGCAGGCACGGATATATTTCTGGTAGTGCGCAGCAAATGCGTTGTCAAACCTTATTCAGGTCTTATCTTCACGCTGTAAGCGCTGCATCCGAATTTTGTCATCGTGGAGATGATTCGGGTGGCCCAGGAGACGTAATCTCTTTGTAGGGAAAATATGAGTATGAGGCGGAGTCGCCATTGCATTCGAGTGTGGATGTTATCGATACACAATACAATGTACAAGGAAAAATAATCATAGGGTGCGCAACCAGCGCTCCCTATGGGAGTAGCTCCGAGTGCCTATTCGAGTCGTAGACTCTAGTGGGGACTAAAAACTTTGTGCGACTGCTGTCGTATTTTGTTGCTTGTTTCAGTCGAATGTACTTCCAGCGCTCCCTATGGACGTAACCCGTAGTTCATAGTCGAACCGTTAGTTTGAGTGATGGGTTTTTGTGGAGTTTGTATACCTGCATAAAAATTCTTTCTGGTGCGCAGCCAGCGCTCCTGTTAGGAGTAGCGTCCGAGTGCTTGGTTGAGTCGAAGACTCGAGCAAGAAGTAAAGTAGTCAAAATCTTCTTCTGCTGGAATTGATGATGTCAGCGCTGATGATGTGATGACTTTAGTTGCCCGCGTGAGCGGTTTTGACGGGACATGACGAGCGGTGGGTCCCACTTCCTGACTTTGATTTGACTGGGCGTGCGTAATCTTCTATTTTAACTGCGTCTCCTCGATTTCTGCGCGTACTGGGAGTAGTGGGGGACGGTTCATGATTCACCTTCGCCACGCGTCGATGGCGATGTGCGCCGCGCGTTCAGTAGGGTTTTTTCTGGCCATTGGATGACATCCGCGAGGAGGTTAAGTAGCAGCATAGCTGCGGTAATTTTCCTTATCTCTCTTCTTGCTCGTGCCTCCTTCGCCATTGCCGCTCCTTCTGCTTCCTTGCGCGCTTCCTCTTCGTGGCACTGGACCAGCTCCGTGTTTTCCCCAGTTACTTCCTGCGCTCGCACCGCCATCGAAAGATGGGCAAGAAGAAGGGCGCCGCCACAGGATCTGCGGCCACCATTGCCACCGCCAAGAAGAAAGGCAGCACCACTGTCATGGGCATCAGCGCTGCCGCCACTAGGAAGAAGAAAGGTGCGGGCACCCGCGTCACCAATGGCTCCTGGCGCGCGTCTCTCATCAAGTCCTCCGAGCTGCATCTTCTTCGTCAAGATGGAGCTCTGCCGTCCGCGGAAGATGAGTTGCGAGCGCCTGGCGATGAGGTAATCCCTCACCCTCCCGCGGGTTTCCGAGTGATGTTCCTTGCGTTCATCATTCGAGGTCTCTCTCTTCCCCTACATCCTTTTGTTAGGGGTCTTCTTTGTTTCTATGGGCTCCAGCTGCACCAGCTATCCCCAAATTCAATTCTCCACATCTCTTGCTTCATCACACTCTACGAGTGCTAGCTCGGAATCGAGCCACACTTTGGCCTCTTCAAGAAGCTTTTTAAGCTCAAACGCCAGTCGGCGTCTGGTTCGGTAGTCTATGACGTAGGAGGCTGTGGAATCCACGTCGACTCCTTCACCATCTACTTCGACATCAAGCTCACCGCGTCTGTCCAAGGGTGGAGAGACAAGTGGTTCTATGTCCGCGACCAAAAAGCCGACGAAGAGCACTACGGGCTCACGCCCTTCGACCCTGTGGCGGCTTGTAAGAGGAGGCATTCTTGGAAGAACGTCGTGATGCCTGGCGAGTCCGAGGAAATGGAGATGTTGTATCAGCGTGTCTGCGACCTCAAAGATGGCATAGGCAAAGAAGAGGATGGTGCCACTCTCATTCACACGTGGTTGCGCCGTCGCATCCAGCCTCTGCAGGCTAGAGTCCACCCGATGTACCGCTGGGCTGGTGCGGGCGTTGTCACTCACATATCTACGGAGGGCATTTCTGCGGATGAGGTAGACAGGAGGTTGCGATTGGTGACCAAGTACACCGCCAAGGAGGATCTCCCAGGCGAACCAGTCGTGCCTCCTTTCGACGCCAATAACCCTCCTCCTGAGGTAGAACTATGATGTGAAGTAGTTTATTTTGTCGATTGCCTTCCAACTACTTGATATATAATGATGTATCTTCTATTTGCAGGACTGGAGCGTGGATGCCAATTTGCCTCCTCAGCCTGAAGGGGTTATCCCTCGCGAAGCGGAGGAGGAGGACGAGTCGGGGTCCACAATCCCCATGGAGGAAGAAGAGGAAGCCCCCGAGTCCGGCGGTCGCGGGACTCACAACCGTTCCTGCAGCGAGGATTCTGATGCATCTTCGCCGTCAATGCCGGAGATCTCTCCTACTGCTGTTGCAGAGGAGACCATCCCCGCCATTCCTGTCCGCGCCGTGGCTCCTCCTGCCTAGAAGAAGTTGCGGTTGCCGAAGGATTCATCAGATGATTCTTTCGACCTCGACAAGTCCGACTCGTGAGTTTTAATATCTGCAGTGTCACACCCCAAACAAGTTAATCAAGATTATCAAGTTCTAATCACCCAAGTTTAGGGTTAACAAAAACTTTTATTCCAAAAATCTATATGAATGCATGTGTGTTTTGCAGTAGTGTAGGATTGAGTGATTTGCCATGTTTGGTTGGTACAAATGATGAGAAATGGTTTAAAGGTGAATATTACATCATCTAGGCCAATTACAAACAAAATCAAAAGAAAAAGAAATCAAATATGAATTAAATAACCTAATGGTCATTTTGACCAAAGTTAACCACTAGGACACTTTGAATGTTCCTAGAAGAGAATTTCTAACAGAAACAATTCCACTTTTTTTCACCCCTTGCTAGACCAAGTAAAAGTGAAGCCAAGCCCACAAACTCATGAAAACTATTTTCAAATCTATTTAAAGGATAGTTCAAATTTGAATCTAGTTCATATGGTAAGATCACCATTTTGCAAAAACCTATCAAATCAATTCCACTTGACTTTTCCAAGCAACCATAGATACTCAAGCATAAGATTCAAACACTCACCAAATTTTATTCAAAATTTTCAAACTAAATCTCATGTGGCCATTAAGACAAACACCTTGCAGACACTAATCTAATCCTGCCTAACTTATCTGTTTGAGAAGTGATCATTCAAACCACTACCCCCAATGCACTCCTCCTATCTCCCCTAGTCTCTAACCGCAGTAGACAAGCCCTCCCTTAGCCGTTGTGCACCAGTGCGCCGCCGCCCGAAGCCACACTCGCCGGCCGACCGTGGACAGAGCGACAGAGGCCACGCCGCCCTCGCCCACGACGCGCACTGGACACACCACCGTCCACCGCCACCCCTGTCCAAGCCATGACCACGGGAGAGCCCTGGACCACCCTAGCAGCACCACACCCACTCTCTCTGCACCGTGCCGAGAACGCGCCAGAGCGTCGCACCCGACCGGCTCGCATAGATCGCGCCTCGCTCTCTCCTCGCAAACACACACTCGCCATGATCATAGCCGCCTCCAGACACCCCCGTTCGCCTCCGCGCGACCCGTTGCACCCGTGCACCGTCGCAAACACCGCCGCTCCCGCGCAGAGCGTCGCATGCGCCCGACCAACCTAGACCGCCACGTGCCTCGCCATTAAACAAGTGACGACCACCAGGGAACACCGCACCGTCCCCTACCCTCAGCCGTGCTGCTAGCTGCATGTATCGTCGTCACCGACGAGCCCGAGCCCATGCCACAATGTCCCTTCGCCGGTGTATAAATAGAGGCCTTCTCCGCCTCTTTTCTCCACACCAACACACTCCCCACTCCTCATTGATCCTCCCATACTTCTCCCCGGAGCAAGGCGAGCGCTACCTCAGCAGAATTTGGACGGAGCCCGCCGCTGCAGAAGGAGAAGGGCGAAATTGATTGGAGCCGCCCCAGGAGCTGCCGCAGCCACCGTTCGAACCACCGTCGTCGACAACACCGTTCGCCCCCATCACCGACCCTAGCTGGTGCCTAGGTGAGCCCCGCCAGACCCCCACCGCCGCGTTAGGTTTATTTCCTCGCCGGAGTTCTTCGTCAGAGACGATGAATCTCAACTGTTAGATTAGATTTTAATCGCATGGCCTAGAATGCACGATACCGTTTCAGTTAGTTTAAGTCGCTGACTAGTGGGTCCGTTTTGTCAGCAGCCCGCTGTGTTGTGCTGTGCAGATTGGGCCGGCCGTTTTAGTTTCCCGCGCAGGGCTGTGAATTCAAATAAGTATTTTCCAATTTAGTTAAAACCACATTTTTTCAGTAGATTCAAAAATCAATTCAAAGAGATTCACTGAACCAATTTGCATGATTCAAATTTTGTTAGAAGGATATTTAAATTATCTATCCAAGACCGTTGGATTCAAAACATTTGGAGTTAGAGATCACCTATACGAGAAATAATAAGACAACGACTTTTCCAACTTCAAACATTTTTCAAAAATCAACCATAAATTCTTTTGAGTTGATTCCACCTCTCGAAAATCACATTTGATAAGATCTATCTGAATATGTAAAAATATTTAGGTTTGCCTGCAGTGACATTGGACTAGTACAAAAATAATGCTATATGGGCATTTCTAGTCACTTTAATTTTATTAAATGATAATCTTAAATTTAATAAAATATGACCAACACTTTAAATCACATTCCCATGTATTAGAATATGTGGTGATGACATGTGTCAACATGATCCCATATTTTAATTGAAGAATATTAAATCTTAAGTATTTTCAATGAGTAGAATTTACTTTTCTAAAATAAGATAAATAAGATTAAGTCTTTAATTCATATGATGATTGTGATGATGTGATACGTTGCTAACGTATCCATAATTTTTGATGTTCCATGCTTGGTTTTATCTACTTTCTTATGTTTTGTCCATACTTTGGAGTACTTTTCATATGATTTCTTGGACTAACCTATTAACAATAGCCATAGTGCCAGTTGCCTGTTTTCTGATGTTTTTGGTTCCAGAAAGTCAGAAAATGAATATTCTCAAAATTGGACCGGACAAAAGCCAAAGTCGTTATTTTCTCGGAAGATTCACGGAGCCAGAAGGAGAGACGAAGGGGGGCCATAGGGTGGCCAAACCACCCCTAGCTGGGCATGGTGTGGGCCCCCTGGCTGCCCACCGACCTTGCCTCTTCGCCTATAAGATGCCTCCTGATGCAAAAAACCCTAAATCGTCGAGCCTCCAGCCACGAAAAGTTCCATAGCGCCACCGCTACCGAATGGGAGATTCGGGGCAGAGAAAATCTCTGTTCCGGCACCCTGCCGAGACGGGGAAGTGCCCCTGGAGCCATCTCCATCGATCTCCACCACCATCTCCATCACCATTGCTGATTCCCATGATGAGGAGGGAGTAGTTCTCTCTCGAGGCTAAGGGTTCTACCAGTAGCTATGTGTTCATCTCTCTCTCTATGCATGATCTTATTGAGATCATGAGCTTGTAATCTATAGATCTACCTTGGCACTCAAGTGCTTTCATAGATCTCTGCTCTCCCCATGTTTGTGAAGTTGACAGTGTGCACACCATGGTGGCACTTAGGCTAGAGATTTCAAATACTTGTTATGAGTTATATTTTGAGTTGGATGTCTTTATGAAATTGTGGTGTTTGTTTGAACCATCTAGTGCTCAAGGTGACAGTGTGGGGTTATCTAGATGCGAAAAGCAAACTTTGAGGTGTGCTATTATAGCCCTACCAACGATTAGATTGTCCAACCTGAGAGTAGTTCAGCGTAGTATCATAAAGAAGAATATATTTATATGAGAGTGTTCACTAGTGAAAGTATGATCCCTAGGCCTTGTTTGTAAGCATTGAAACACCGTTTGCAATTAGATCTGTTACATGTTTGCTTGCTTCCTTCTTTATTTCAGTTTGCCTTTAGTCTTTTCCCATGTCAACCACACGCCGGCAAGCTATTTTCTGGCACCGTTGCCACTTATAATTATCCATACCACTTGTATTTCATTATCTCTTCGCCAAACTAGTGCACCTATACACCTGACAAGTGTATTGGGTGTGTTGGGGACACAAGAGACTTCTTGTATCTTGATTGCAGGGTTGCTTGAGAGGGGATACCTTTGACCACTTCCTCCCTGAGTTCGATAAACCTTGGGTAATCCACTTAAGGGAAACTTGCTGCTGTTCTACAAACCTCTGCACTTGGAGGCCCAACAACTGTCTACAAGAATAGAAGTGTGTAGACATCATGATGCTAGATCATCAAGTGTGAGCCGTAGTGTGCGTTAAGTATGGTTTGGTGATTGTGTGCCTCGTATTCATTTATAGACGATAGTACCAACCCGGGATACGAGGAGGAGGAGTACTACCAAGAAGAAGAAGAGGAGAACTTCAATCACTGCACTACTCAAGGCAAGCTACAATTATACAAGTTAACTATGCAAGCCTAGCACTTCAAGTAAACTGAGCAAGCTAACACTTGCAAGTATTAACCTAAGCAAGATGCATTAGGCATGCTTAGTTATGCAACTTTGATTATACCAATCCCAAGTTTTATTTGCAAGCTTTATTCTTTTACTTTACCAAAGTTCTTTACTTTTAGCTAGTGTTTTGTGAGTTTTGAAAAAACAGTATAGATAGCATAAAGAGTATAAAACTAGGCCCAAGTAGTTATACCTAGATGTCATTCCATGGCATGATATTGGAGATTAGCATCCCTCATTAGTGAACCCCTCAACTTTAGTGGCGCGTGCTAAGCATAAAAGTTGATCACTTTAGATGGGAATACTTGGTGAAAATGATTATGAAAACCTTGGAATGAAGATTCATTCTATTGAAATGTTTTGACATGTGTTGAGAAACACCATGGTTTGATGATGAAAATGTTGAGGCATGAGCCTTAGCCCTTTACAAAAACTGATGGTTGGGTTCGGATGCGATACCATTCCAATTTTACCGTACAACCACAATACCTGCATTGGGTCGAGATTAACTGGAAGTTTATATGCCTTAGTATGGGTTCCATTGTGGAAGAGGTTGAGCTGAGGCTACCTCGTGTGAATGTACACCTATGCAGTGCCCAGGATGGCCGATGGCCAGGGCTAGGAGGCCAAGCTCATAGGGGAGGTGCCTATACTAGAGTGTGTAATTGAAAGGTTATGATTGATTATCCGCATACTAAGTATGATGATTCAGGGTTATCCCTGACAGATGTATCGAATTTTGTGGTGAAAGTGTACCACCTCTGCAGAGTGTCAAACTATTCGAATAGCCGCGTCCGCGGTCATGGACAGCTGGACTGGCCATACTGTTCCATCGTCAGATGTTTTCAAAATGACTTGTGAATTGAACTATGACTTTGACTTGACCACAACAGGGTTGTGGATATGAAAGCTAGGTTCCCATTTAAGTCCTTTAGAACATTAAAATTAGTTTTATTTACTTCTAAACTCAGCTAGAAATAAACCTAGCTTTCTACAAATAAACCTAGAGCCTAAGATTCCTACTAGACTACCTTACTTGTTAGTGATAGTTTGCGAGTACTTAAAGAGTACTCATGGCTTTGTCCCTAGCTATTCCCGTGGCCAGATGATGGCCCAAAATATATCGAGCTCGTTGGGGAACCCCAAGAGGAAGGTATGATGAGCACAACAACAAGTTTTCCCTCACTAGGAAACCAAGGTTATCAATCCAGTAGGAGCAAGGAAACACCCCAAAGGTGTTGCTAGCTGAACGTTGGCAGGGCGCACTACCGGTGCTAGGAGCAATGTGGAGACCTGCACAACACAACCACAGAACTTTGTCCCCAACTTGCGATGAGGTTGTCAATATCACCAGTTTTGCTGAAAACAAAGGATTAAACGTATCGAATGGAAGGAAGTAATAGTTTGCAGAAAGTAAACACAAAGCAGTTAACAGTTTGTAGATTGATTGTAAAAGAAAGGACCGGGGTCCATAGTTCACTAGAGGTGGCTCTCCTTAAGATAGATAACATGCTGGGTGAACAAATTACAGCGGGGCAATTGACAAACATCGAGAAAGCATAAAAGCATATACTAATCATCTTGACTCCTTTGAGACTTAATTGGGCATTACAACATTATACATAGACCGCCATCCAACTACATCTATGACTAATAATCCACCTTCAGGTTATCATCCGAACCCCCTCTAGTATTAAGTTACAAGCAACAGATAATTGCATTATGAATTGCATGTAAAGTAAATAATACGATTGTTCTATGAACAAAGGATTGTTGTTTTCTCCCTAGTAGCAATAGCACATCTAGTATCTTAGAGATTTCTGTCACTTCCCCAGATTACCAGAGGCATGAACCCACTATCGAGCATAAATACTAACTCTTGGAGTTGCTAGCATCTACTTGGCCAAGATATCTACTAACAATGGAAAGCATGCAAGATCACAAATAACAAATACATGATAGAATCAATAATCAATCTGAAATAGCATCTCAATATCCATCGGATCCGCGCAAACACAACATGCAGAATTACAAATAGATGATCTTGATCATGAACGGAGCTCACAAGATCTAAACATGATAGCACAAATGAGGAGAACCAGCCATCTAGCTACTACATGGACCCGTAGTCCAGAGATGAACTACTCACGCATCACACCGGAGGCTTGCATGATGATGAAGAAGGCCTCCAGGGTGAATTCCCCTCTCCAGCAGGGTGCCAGGAAGAGCTTCAGATCCCTCCCGATCTAGGGATGGAGATGACGACGGCTACAGACTCTTTCGTGGAATTTTGATCGGGTACTTAGGGTTTTCCATATCAGAGGCAACTTATAGGCGGAAGGAGAGGCCGAGGGGATGCCTAGGGCGACCAGACCACCCCCTGGCGCGGGCCAGGTGGTGTGGCCAGGCCCCAGCCCCTCTCCATCTTGTATTCTGGCTCTAGGTGTCCCTCGGTAAAATAATGACTTCGGCTTTTGTTCTGTCCAATTCTGAGAATATTCATTTTCTGACTTTTCTTGAACCAAAAACAGCAGAAAACAGGCAGCTGGCACTTTGGCAATTGTTAATAGGTTAGTCCAAGAAATCATATGAAAAATACTCCAAAGTGTGGACAAAACACAAGAAAGTAGATAAAACCAAGCATGTAACATAAAAAATTATAGATACATTTGCAATGTATCAACATCCCCAAGCTTAACTCCTGCTCGTCCTCGAGTAGGTAAGTGATAAAAAGAAAGAATAATTTTTGAGGTGACATGCACCATCATAAACTTGATCAAAGTGTTTGTAAAACATTCAAAGTTTATAAGAGTGACTAGATACAAATAGTTTAAAACAAGCAATATCAAGGTATGAATCAATCAACAAGTTTTGGGACAATGCACATAGAACTAAGAATGGCCACTATGCTCTCAAAGTAGGTACATAAAGATAGAAGGTGGAGACTCAATATAATGGTGGAAGAAATGCCTTCATAGAAGGAAGTAGGGATTCAAGTCTCATAAAGAGCTTCTAAAAATTATGGTACTTAATAGCTTTCAGCTCTCATTGCCCCTATCATAAGCATCTTGAATTGATTAAGGTTAAAGTGAACAAACTATGGTGTACATGCTAGACGAATCATAAGTTAGAAATCTCATGTCACTTGAATACGAGGGTCGCTCCTCATGCTACTCAAGTTTAGTCACCGGTAAGTTCTTGTCATTGTAAGTACATGTGTATCATAGAGAGCCGCCAACGGGGTACCCCTTGCCCGATGATACGGAAGAATCCCCATATCAAAATGACAAGGCAAGCAAACAACGAGCATCTCAACAATCTTCTTATTTACCATAGGAATATGGTGCTTTTTTCTCTCTTTCTCTCTTTCCTCTTTTCATAATCATTTTTTTATTTTTCTCTTTTTTCTCAATATCGGACTCTTTTTTATAAGAAGAATGCTTCATAGACAGCTCATTATGGTTACGCTGCATGTTTCCACCATGTCAGCATGGATTAGGCCAGCAGCCCAGGTGTTTCTCTAACACTTATACATAACTCCATGGACTTACAATCTCCCCTTTCATTTCACACCGACGACATCCATAGACAAAAGAGCATGATATCAACTAGGTACAAAGTACAAGTGCAATGTTGAAAGAGTTCCCCATGACAGCATGGTTCTGCTAATCCCCAACAAATAAGTGCAAGCATATACAACATAGACGACACAATGGTTCAAGTTTATTAAGGGCAAGAAAAGTAAAGTGTGCCCATCAAGTTCGTGAGAGCTTTAATCACTAGTTTTCTCATAATAAGTTTAATTCGGAAGGTAGATCAAAACATGAATATACTTGGAATATCATATGCTAATAGGTAGGTATGGTGGACTCTTTGGAATAACTTGGTTTTAGGAGTTGGATGCATCAGTAGAACTCATACTTGGTTGTGGAGGCTAGCAAAAGACTGGGAGCGACAAACTAAGAGAGCGATAATGGCCATAATCATGCAGAGCGACAAAACATCATTGATCAAAGTATAAAGTGATACTACAAGTTGAAAACTAAAAGATCATAAAGGCTATGGTGATTTGGAATAGTCATAACATGGTGTGAGCATGTGCCAAGTCAACCCAAATAAAGCATCAAAGGAGAATACCACAATACTATGCTTTAATATGCTAAAACAACGCATGATTCTTCAAAGGCACATTAAGCAATCTCAATTATTTATAACAAGTCATGCTACAACAAAGAATACTAAGCATAAAGCCAAAACAATATCAAGCATGGCATGACAAAGCATAGGCCATAGTCAGAAACAAACTCTCTTTACCACTCAAGTTTCCTACTCTTTTTCCAAACCAAACCAAACTATTTGGAAACCAATGTATGAAAGAGGGGGTCCAATCAATTTATTCAGCAAACTAAGCAAACAAAGCAAACGAAAAACCAAAAAGAAAACCAAAAAGAAGACGCTCCAAGAATAACACAACTGTGCATGAAATAATAAAAATGAAGCGTTTGGAAGAAACCTGGGATTTTTATTGATGAAGAAGGGGATGCCTTAGGCATCCCCAAGATTTGACGCTTGTACTTCTTGGATATTTCATGGGGTGACACGCGTGGCATCCCCAAGCTTGAGTTTTACTCCATCCTTCATCTCATTACTCATTCCTTCCATACACCTAAAATTTTTCCTTCATATAAAACTTCACACAATCTTTATCAGCAACATTAGTGCACTCAAGATAATAAGTCTTTAGGTTCAGTTCCAACAGCAATAAAATTTTCATTAAAACACTAGATACTGTAGCACTTCCCTTAAAAAGCTCAATTCCCAAAAGAACTCAAAAAGGAACCAAGAAGAAGCAAATGCAGAAAATGGCAGAAATCTGTCAAAACAGACCAGCAGGTAAAGACGAATTTTTTAGAAGACCTTCTGTTGCTCAAATCAAAAAGTGTTGGACTAACGAAAGTTATATAACAACCTGGGGCAGAAGCACAAAAATTCACGCCTCAAAAGGACATACAGAGATTTTACACGAAATTTTACGGTGAAGCACATAAATCTGTTTCGGTACGGCAACTTTCCCAATCATTACTTCTCTCTCATTAGAGGTTACTCTTGGCACAAAAAGCAAATAAAAAGGATAAGGAGAGGTTATTACTGAAGTAATAACTTGCAATAATCATCTAAAACTTTTGGGTTATCTCCCAATAAGTACTTTTCTTTAACTCCTTTAAGTTAGGCATAAGAAGCAAGAAAAAGGATCAAGTGTTCTCAAATGAAAAAGCATTAAGAGCAAATTTTGTTTTCATAGGAGAAGCAAAATAAATATTCTCTCTCTTCTTAGGGAAGTGTTCTATACCTTTCTTGAGCGGGAATTGATATTTAATGGTGCCTTCTTTCATATCAATGATGGCACCAACAGTTCTAAGAAAAGTTCTTCCCAAAGTAATAGGACACGAACCATTGCATTCAACATCCAAAACATAGAAATCAACGGGGACATAGGCATTGTTAACCATAATAAGAACATCATTAATACTCCCCATGAGTTTCTTTTTAGCATTATCATCAAGTGGGACATTCAAATAACAATCTTCAAGTGGTGGCAAATCAAGCATATCATAAATCCTTCTAGGCATAATAGAAACACTACTATCAAGATCACATAAAGCTTTGAAATCAAAATCATTCACTTTCATATTAATGATGGGTTCCCAACCATCTTCTTGTTTTATGGGAATGGAAGCTTTATGTTTCATCTTTTCTTCTTTAATCTTTATGAGAGCATCAGTAATGTGTTTTCTAAAGGCCATATTCATAGCACTAGCATCAGGACTTTTAGCAAGCTTTTGTAGGAACTTAATAACTTCAGAGATATTGCAACCATCAAGATCAAAATCATAGTTATCATCTAAGGTAGTAGAACTATTACTAGCCTTAACACTAGTGGTAGTGATAGTAGAAACACTAATGTTTCTAGCAATTTCATCTTATCTTTCCCACTTAGCATGCAATTCAGCTAATAGTCTAACATTTTTATCAATTCTTACTTGTATGGCATTAGTAGCTGCAAAGGTATTATCATTAGTCTGAGGTTTAGCAGCCATTTTATTCAAAGAAGATTGAGCTTCAGCCAAAGATGCTATATTTCTTTCAGCATTAGAGACTTTATCCTAAATAGTTTTATTGAAAGCAGTTTGTTTACTAATAAAATCTTTAAGCATAACTTCAAGTTTAGAGGGAGCACTCTTATTATTGTTGTAAGAATTTCCATAAGCATTACCATTGTTGGGAGGATATGGCTTATAATTGTTGTTACCAAAATTATTCCTGTAGGCATTGTTGCTAAAATTATTATTTCTTATAAAGTTCACATCAACTTGCTCTTCTTGAGCAACCAAAGAGGCTAAAGGAACATTATTTGGATCAATATGGGCTTTCCCATTAACAAGCATAGACATAATAATATCAATTTTATCACTCAAGGAGGAGGTTTCCTCAACAGAATTTACCTTCTTACCTTGTGGAGCTCTTCCAATATGCCATTTAGAATAGTTAACCATCATATTATCCAGAAGCTTTATTGCAGCACCCAAAGTAATGGTCATAAAGGTACCTCCAGCAGAAGAATCCAATAGGTTCCTTGAAGAATAGTTCAATCCTGCATAAAAAGTTTGGATGATCATCCAAGCAGTCAGTCCATGAGTGGGACAATTCCTTACCAAAGATTTCATTCTTTCCCAAGCTTGAGCAACATGTTCATTATCAGATTGTTTAAACTTCATTATTTCACTTCTCATAGATATAATCTTAGCAGGAGGATAGTATTTTCCAATGAAAGCATCTTTGCATTTAGTCCAAGAATCAATACTATTCCTAGTTAAGGAATTCAACCACTCTTCCGCTTTTCCTCTCAAAGAGAAAGGAAACAATTTAAGCTTAATAATATCTCCATCTATATCCCTATGCTTTTGCATCTCACAAAGTTCAACAAAGTTATTTAGATGGGCAGCAGCATCTTCATTACCAATACCAGAAAATTGTTCTCTCATAACAAGATTGAGTAAAGCAGGTTTTATCTCAAAGAAAGTAGCTTCAGGAATAGGTGGAGCCATATGTGTGCTCATAAAATCATTGTTGTTGGTGCTAGTGAAGTCACACAACTTAGTGTTTTCAAGAGTAGTCATTTTTTGTATTTTTAATAAAGAAAGCAAACTTGTAAAACTAATTTTGTGTGTGTTTTTTATAACAAAACAAGCAAACAAAGCAAAAAGAATCTAAGAAAAACAAAAATAAGAAAGTAAAGAGAATGGTTATGAGGGACTCCCCTTGTGAAGATGTCCTTGACTCCCCGGCAACGGTGCCAGAAAATATGCTTGATGGCCCAAAATATATCGAGCTCGTTGGGGAACCCCAAGAGGAAGGTATGATGAGCACAATAGCAAGTTTTCCCTTAGTACGAAACCAAGGTTATCAATCCAGTAGGAGCAAGGAAACACCCCAAAGGTGTTGCTAGCTGAAGGTTGGCAGGGCACACTACCGGTGCTAGTAGCAACGTGGAGACCTGCACAACACAACCACTGAACTTTGTCCCCAACTTGCGATGAGGTTGTCAATCTCACCGGTTTTGCTGAAAACAAAGGATTAAATGTATCGAATGGAAGGAAGTAATAGTTTGTAGAAAGTAAACACAAAGCAGTTAACAGTTTGTAGATTGATTGTAAAAGAAAGGACCGGGGTCCATAGTTCACTAGAGGTGGCTCTCCTTAAGATAGATAACATGCTGGGTGAACAAATTGCAGCAGGGCAATTGACAAACATCAAGAAAGCATACAAGCATATACTAATCATCTTGAATCCCTTGGGACTTGATTGGGCATTACAACATTATACATAGACCGCCATCCAACTGCATCTATGACTAATAATCCACCTTCAGGTTATCATCTGAACCCCCTCTAGTATTAAGTTGCAAGCAACGGATAATTGCATTATGAATTGCGTGTAAAGTAAACAATACGATTGTTCTATGAACAAAGGATTCTTGTTTTCTCCCTAGTAGCAACAACACATCTAGTACCTTAGAGATTTCTATCACTTCCCCAGATTACTAGAGGCATGAACCCACTATCGAGCATAAATACTAACTCTTGGAGTTGCTAGCATCTACTTGGCCAAGATATCTACTAACAACGGAAAGCATGCAAGATCACAAATAACAAAGACATGATAGAATCAATAATCAATCTGAAATAGCATCTCAATATCCATCAGATCCCCGCAAACACAACATGCAGAATTACAAATAGATCATCTTGATCATGAACGGAGCTCACAAGATCTAAACATGATAGTATAAAGGAGGAGAACCATCCATCTAGCTACTACATGGACCCGTAGTCTAGAGATGAACTAGTCACGCATCACACCGGAGGCTTGCATGATGATGAAGAAGGCCTCCAGGGTGAATTCCCCTCTCCAGCAGGGTGCCAGGAAGAGCTTCAGATCCCTCCCGATCTAGGGATGGAGATGACGGCGGCTATAGACTCTTTCGTGGAATTTTGATCTGGTACTTAGGGTTTCCGTATCAGAGGCAACTTATAGGCGGAAGGAGAGGCCGAGGGGATGCCTGGGGCGACCAGACCACCCCCTGGCACGGGCCAGGCCTGGCCACGCGGGCCGGGTGGTGTGGCCAGGCCCCAGCCCCTCTCCGTCTCGTATTCTGGCTCTAGGTGTCCCTCGGTAAAATAATGACTTCGGCTTTTGTTCCATCCAATTATGAGAATATTCATTTTCTGACTTTCTTGGAACCAAAAACAGCAGAAAACAGACAGTTGGCACTGTGGCAATTGTTAATAGGTTAGTCCAAGAAATCATATGAAAAAAACTCCAAAGTGTGGACAACACACAAGAAAGTAGATAAAACCAAGCATGGAACATAAAAAATTATAGATACATTTGCAATGTATCACCAGACTATGAGGAGGACTACCAGGATGATGGACAGCAGGATGTCTACGACAACTAGGATCATCTCCCATCATCAGCATTGCCTGTGACCCTAAAGATGGAGCCCACTACTACGTTTATTATTCCGCTGCTTTGATTTGTATTAAGATTGGATCATGAGATCCTTTATTTGTAAGACCTTATTATGGTTTGTAATGGATGATGTACTATGATATCAATCTGTTATGTCTCGCAAAAATGGTAATCCTAGGATTGCGAGGTATGGCATAACAGGCATCTGGGATTAAAAATCCGGGTGTTGACAAGTTGGTATTAGAGCCATCCTGACCATAGGATACCCTAGTTAGAATGGACGTCCGAACAAAAACTTAGTTTCAAAACAAAAGAAGTGAGTATTTATGAAAACCTATTCCCACTCTTATCCTTGAGATTCTTTCAAAAATTCATGTTCCTCAAAAAATCTTGCAATTCTACATAAAATTTGACAAACTTGATCACCTCACTAACTTAATCATCCTAAATTCTTATAGATGGAAGTCTAGTATAACAAGTTCTTCCAGCTGGGCAACGCAGGCCACCTAATATTTGAGAGGGTTCTAGATGAACTGTCAGAGTACCTTGAGCGCCCGCACCCATAATTCTTCGGGGCACAACTCAATGATCACATAGGAGGAGATTTACAATGGCTGAAAGTCGCAGATCTTAGAGGCAAGATGGAAGCACCAATTTCGGAGAAGATCCAATTCAAATTGAGGGTGAACAACTGGCTTGATGGATTACCTAGGGCCATGCATGAAATTCTCGTCCGTCTGTGTGGATAGAACATCAACTTGATCCAGGGAACTCGCTTTGCTCACTTTGCAAGGCGTGATTCTATGGGAATGCCTTTGGAGATGCCAGGACACCCGGAGCTGAAGCACCAGGTGGACAATCTTGACTTCATGTTGTATGATAGGCAGAAGGAGTTGGAGAACACTCGCTCCTACGTCAACCACAACCAAGCCATTGCAATCACGAAGGACCAGACCCTCGCCATTCTTGCCAAGGAACGCCAATCACTTTGTTGTCAGCGCGACAAGAAGGATCACACCATCAAGCGTCTTCGCAAGAAGGTGGCCACTCTCGAAAAGACCATCCGTGAATAGGAGATCCAGCTAGAAATGAAGGAGGAGGAAGGTGAAGATATCAAGGGAGATCTTTACTCCTACCTCAGTGATGACAACGACTACCCGCAGGATGATGCCATGGAGTTCCACACTGATGATGATGATTCTGACTTCATTGATGATGAGTAGATGCACTTGAGCACTAATGTAGGAATGAGTTGTACCGGTCCCACTGTATCTTAGTTTCACAGAATGGTTCTTAAAACCATTTGTTTTCCATTTGTGTGTGGTGTGTGTTTGTATGGTGTGCTTTGAATGAATGAATGCGAGGAAGTTGTTAGTTTGCAAAACCTAAGTCAAACTCAAAGTATAAGCTTTTGAAACAAAACCATGAACCTTAGAAATTTCCCTCTTATCTCATTATCTATCTCAATCTTCAGATGACTCGTGGAAATCCCGGAGGAGGCAGCTCATCTCAGGACCCAATGCTGCAGATTCTGCAAATGCTAGTTTCTGACCATGAAGCTAGTAGAGCCGAACGCCAAGCCAACCTAACCATTCTTCAACAGATAGCTCAGATGGCCCATAATAATCAAGGCCATGGAAACCAAGATCATCATGGATCCAAGCTCAAGAACTTCTAGAATACCAACCCACCTATCTTTAGTAAATCTAAGGATCCCTTAGATGCTGATGACTGGATGCAAACCATGGAGAACAATCTGGAGGTAACAGGAGTTGAAGCCAATGAGAAGGTACTGTTTGCCACCCACTATCTGGCAGGAGATGCAAGAGCCTGGTGGAATAACACCCGTACCATGAACGATGGTCAGATGATGACTTGGGAAGCATTCAAGATCAAGTTTAGCTGCTCCCATGTGCCCCAAGGATTGGTCACTAGGATGAGAGATGAGTTCAGGGAACTGAAGCAAGGAAGGATGACGGTAGTTGAATACCATGACAAATTTCTGTCCCTAGCTAGATATGCCCCTGATGAGATTAACACCAAAGTAAAGAAGAAGGAGAGGTTCCTAATGGACTGCATGATGAGATGCAGACTGTGTTAGTCAACATACGTTTTGAAGATCTAGAAGAGCTAGTAGATTCTGCCATTCGGATGGAAGGGGAGATCAACCAGGCCAATGACAATCACAAGCGTCGCATGATGCACCATACTAGATCCCACAATACCCAGAAGTATCGCCCCAACCCGTCTGCAAGATATGCCCCAAGAAACAATAGACCCCCTATGTCCCGTCTAAGCTACCTCAATCGTAGTGGAGGAAACCTGAAGTCTAGAGGAAACCACAACAACAACCCCGACAACTCCAATAACTTCAACCGCGCATCACCCAAGTCCAACAACAACAACAATACTGCCCCAAGGACGACAAGCAATGTTGTGCCTATTGTAGCAAAAGACAAGTCCTAGATTACTTGCTTTGAATGTGGAGTCAAGGGTCACTACTACAACGAGTGCCCCAAGAAGCTTGCAACAGTCTCCAATGTGAATGCACCCGCTCAGCAGCAACGCCGTGTCCAGCCTGGAAGGAGATTTTCCCTAGGGAACTCGCTCAACCGCAACAGCCATTTGTTCCACATGAATGCTGAAGAAGCTCAGGAAGCGCCCGATGTTGTGCTGGGTATGTTTTCTGTTAACTTAGTTTTAGCAAGAGTATTGTTTGATTCTGGAGCATCGCACTCGTTTGTCACAGAAGAATTTGCATGCACTAGTAAGATTCAACCAACAAAATTGAAGCATGTTATGATAGTTCAAATACCTAGTTCAACTACCAAAGCTAGAAAAATTTGCAAGGTTGTACCTATCAGAATCCATGGAATAGATTTCTATGCTAATCTAATAGTACTTGGAATCAAAGGTTTGGAAGTAGTACTAGGAATGGATTGTATGTCGAAACATAAAGGATTAATCGATTGTGCCAAGAAAGCCATAACCATGACCAGTAGCTCTGGAGTATCAGTAGAGCATATATCTGAAACCTTGCCCCGTCAATTGAAATGCAACAAGAGTCTAACCCAACCAACCCTTGACCAAGTCAAAGTAGTTTGTGAATACCCCGACATATTCCCGGATGAATTGCCTGGTATGCCCCCAGATCGGGATATCAAGTTCATCATTGAACTAATTCCTGGAACTAGACCCATAGCTCAGAGACCTTACAGTATGAACCCATCGGAATTAGTGGAGCTGAAGAAGCAACTTGATGCTATGCTGGAGAAAGGTTTGATTCAACCAAGTGCGTAGCCTTGAAGATCACCTGTTTTGTTTGTGGATAAGAAAGATGGAGGTAACCGTTTGTGCACGGATTACTGGAAGCTGAATGATGTCACCATCAAGAACAAGTACCCACTACCGAAGATAGAAGATCTGTTTGATCAGTTGACTGGTGCCAGAGTGTTTTCTAAGATTGATCTTAGAACTGGTTATCATCAACTCAAGATTCGTGCAACGGATAATCCAAAGACTGCCTTTACCACCAGATATGGATTGTATGAGTATACGGTCATGTATTTTGGATTAACAAATGCCCCTGCTTATTTCATGAATCTCATGAATAAGATTTTTATGAACTTCCTGGATAAGTTTGTCATTGTTTTTATCGACGATATTCTAATCTATTCCAAGTCAGAAGAAGACCATGAGCTACACCTGAGAACCATCCTTGAAACCCTTAGAGAACATCTGTTGTATGCCAAGTTTAGCAAATGTGAGTTCTGGTTAAAGGAAGTACGATTCCTAGGACATATTGTGTCGGCAAGGAGTGGATGTCGATCCCGCCAAGATCAAAGATGTTGAAGAATGGAAAGCCCCAACCACTCAAACCCAAGTCCGTGCATTTCTCAGATCAGCGGGATATTACCGCAACTTTGTTGAAGGATTTTCGAGCATTGCAAGACCGATGACCCAATTGTTGAAGAAAGATAAGAAGTTTGAATGGACTGACAAATGTGAAGCAAGTTTTCAAGAGCTCAAGAAGAGATTTATTTCAGCGCCAATCTTGATTATGCCGGATATCAAGAAGCCTTTTGATGTGTATTGTGATGCATCCAAGATTGGTCTCGGATGTGTGTTGATGCAAGATGGCAAAGTCATAGCATATCTGTCTCGACAACTGAAGCAACATGAGCAGAACTACCCTACCCATGACCTTGAACTAGCAGCCATAGTTTTAGCCTTGAAGACATGGCGTCATTACCTTATGTGTAACCGCTGTGAGATTTATTCGGATCACAAGAGCCTGAAGTATATTTTCACTCAGAAGGAGCTAAATATGAGGCAAAGAAGATGGATAGGGTTAATCAAGGATTATGACCTTGACATTCACTATCACCCCGGCAAAGACAATGTGGTAGCGGATGCTCTTAGCAGATTGCCGTGTAGATTAAACACCATGATTAAGGAAAACCAGCCAAGTTTGCATGAAGAGTTGGAGCAGTTTAGAACGGAGCTAGTTAGCAAAGGATTTTTAGCTAGCATTGAACTTCAACCCACTTTGATCAGTCGGATCAAGGAGGCGCAAAAAGGAAATGCGAGTATCTATGAAATCAAACGTCGTATTGGTACAAGGAAGGTACCCAGATTCATGAAGATGAAGAAGGATTTTTGTGGTACAAAGGACGTATCTGTGTGCCAACAGATTCCGAGCTGAAGCAAGTTATCATGCAAGAAGCTCATGATACTCTTTATTCTATCCACCTCGAAGGAACGAAGATGTATCAGGATTTGAAGGAGAAATTTTGGTGGCACAAGATGAAGAGAGAAATTGGAAGCTACATCGCCAAGTGTGATATCTGTGAGAGAGTAAAAGCGGAACATCAGAGACCCGCATGACTTTTGCAACCATTGCAGATTCCAGAATGGAAATGGGATTCTGTCAGAATGGACTTGATCACCGGTTTGCCTGCATCTACTAGGGGAAATGACTCTATTTGGGTCATAGTTGATAGACTGTCCAAGGTAGCCCATTTTATACCTGTCAAGACTACCTACCAGAGTTCGAATCTAGCAGAGTTGTACATTGCTAGAATCGTCAGTTTGCATGGAACCCCTAAGACCATAGTATCGAATCGAGGAACCCAGTTTACCTCAAGATTTTGGCAGAAAGGCCAAGAAGGATTAGGAACCAAGCTGAACTTCAGCACAACTTATCACCCACAGACCGATGGACAAACTGAAAGAGTCAACCAAATCTTAGAATATATGTTGAGAGCTTGTGTTCTAGAGTATGGATCAAAATGGGAAGATTGTCTGCCTTTCGCAGAATTCTCATACAACAACAGTTATCAAGCTAGTTTGCAAATGGCCCCCTTCGAGTTCTTATATGGAAGAAAGTGTCGTACCCCCTTGAATTGGTCGCAAGTAGGAGAGAGTTAGATTTTCGGACTCGACATCCTATGCGAAGCCGAAGAGAAGGTTCATAAAGTCCGTGAACACCTCAAGACCGCTCAATCTTGACAGAAGAGTTACGCTGACAAGAGACATCGAGACCTGACTTTCAAAGTCGGAGATTTTGTGTATCTCAAAGTATCACCTTTGAAAGGAATGCAACGTTTTCAACTGAAAGGAAAGTTAGCCCCTAGATATATTGGACCCTTCAAGATTTTGAATCGCCGAGGAGAAGTATCATATCAACTGGAACTGCCAGAGGAGATGTCAGCCATCTATGATGTGTTCCATATCTCGTTACTTCGCAAATGCTTAGAAGTTCTGGAGAAGACCGAAGTGTTCAAGAACATCGATCACTGAGCCATAGATATCAACAAGGATCTGACGTATCGGGAAGTACCCATTCGTATTTTGGACGAAGCCTTCAAAACCACCAGAACCTGGAGTATCAAGTTTCTCAAGATCCAATGGAGCAACCATACCGAGGAAGAAGCTACTTGGGAGCGAGAAGATTACATTAGGACTGAGTTTCCAAATCTCTTTAGTTCCTAGTTTTTATTAAATCTTGGGACGAGATTTTGTTTAAGGAGGGAAGTTTTGTAACACTCCAAAAATGCTAATCAAGATTATCAAGTTCTAATTACCCAAGTTTAGGGTTAACAAAAACTTTCGTTCCAAAAATCTTTATGAATGCATGTGTGTTTTGCATTAGTGTAGGATTGAGTGATTTTCCATGTTTGATTGCTACAAATGATGAGAAATGGTTTAAAGGTGAATACTACATCATCTAGGCCAACTACAAACAAAATCAAAAGAGAAAGAAATCAAATATGAATTAAATAAGCTAATGGTCATTTTGACCAAAGTTAACCACTAGGCCACTTTGAGTGTTCCTAGAAGAGAATTTCTAACAGAAACAAATCCACTTCTTTTCACCCCTTGCTAGACCAAGTAAAAGTGAACCTAATCCCACTTTACAAATTCACCAAAACTATTTTCAAATCTATTTAAAGGACAGTTCAAATTTGAATCTAGTTCATATGGTAAGATCACCATTTTGCAAAAACCTATCAAATCAATTCCACTTGACTTTTCCAAGCAACCATAGATACTCAAGCATAAGATTCAAACACTTACCAAATTTCATTCAAAATTTTCAAACTAAATCTCATGCGCCCATTAAGACAAACACCTTGCAGACACTAATCTAATCCTGCCTAACTTCACTGTTTGAGCAGTGATCATTCGGACCACTGCCCCCAATGCACTCCCCTGTCTTCTCTAACCGCAGCAGACAAGCCCCCCTTAGCCGTTGTGCACCAGTGCGCCACCGCCCAAAGCCACACTCGTCGGCCGACCATGGACATAGCAACAGAGGCCACGCCGCCCTCACCCATGACGCGCACCAGACACGCCACCATCCACCGCCACCCCCTGTCCAAGCCACGACCACAGGAGAGCCCTGGACCAGCTCAGCAGCGCCGCGCCCACTCTCTCTGCGCCGTGCCAGGAACACGCTAGAGCGCCATACCCGACTGGCTCCCAAAGACCGCGCCTCGCTCTCTCTGCGCACGCGCACACTTGCCAGGATCACAGCCACCTCCCAAACACCGTCGTTCGCCTCCGCGCGACCCGTAGCACCCGTGCGCCGTCGCAAACACCGCCGCTCCCGTGCAGAGCGTCGCATGCGCCCGACCAACCTAGACCGCCACGTGCCTCGCCATTAAACCAGTGACGACCACCAGGGAACACCGCACCGTCCCCTACCCTCAGCCGTGCTGCTAGCTGCAAGTATCGTCGTCACCGACGAGCCCGAGCCCATGCCACAATGTCCCTTCGCCGGTGTATAAATAGAGGCCTTCTCTGCCTCTTTTCTCCACACCAACACACTCCCCACTCCTCATTGATCCTCCCATACTTCTCCCCGGAGCAAGGCGAGCGCTACCTCAGCAGAATTTGGACGGAGCCCGCCGCTGCAGAAGGAGAAGGGCGACGTTGATTGGAGCCGCCCCAGGAGCTGCCGCGGCCACCGTTCGAACCACCATCATCGACAACACCGTTCGCCCCCATCGCCGACCCTAGATGGTGCCTAGGTGAGCCTCTCCAGACCCCCACCGCCGTGTTAGGTTTATTTCCTCGCCGGAGTTCTTCGTCAGAGACGATGAATCTCAACTATTAGATTAGATTTTAATCGCATGGCCTAGAATGCACGATACCATTTCAGTTAGTTTAAGTCGCTGACTAGTGGGTCCGTTTTGTCAGCAGCCCGCTGCGCTGTGCTGTGCAGATTGGGCGGCCCATTTAGTTTCCCGCGCAGGCCTGTGAATTCAAATAAGTATTTTCCAATTTAGTTAAAACCACATTTTGTCAGTAGATTCAAAAATCAATTCAAAGAGATTCACTGAACCAATTTGCATGATTCAAATTTTGTTAGAAGGATATTTAAATTATCTATCCAAGACCGTTGGATTCAAAACATTTGGAGTTAGTGATCACCTATACCAGAAATAATAAGACAACGACTTTTCCAACTTCAAACATTTTTCAAAAATCAACCATAAATTATTTTGAGTTGATTCCACCTCTCGAAAATCACATTTGATAAGATCTATCTGAATATGTAAAAATATTTAGGTTTGCCTGTAGTGACATTGGACTAGTACCAAAATAATGCTATATGGGCATTTCTAGTCACTTTAATTTTATTAAATGATAATCTTAAATTTAATAAAATATGACCAACACTTTAAATCACATTCCCATGTATTAGAATATGTGGTGATGACATGTGTCAACATGATCCCATATTTTAATTGGAGAATATTAAATCTTATGTATTTTCAATGAGTAGAAATTTAGTGGCTAGTGCTAAGCATAAAAGTTGATCACTTTAGATGGGAATACTTGGTGAAAATGATTATGAAAACCTTGGAATGGAGATTCATTCTATTGAAATGTTTTGACATGTGTTGAGAAACACCATGGTTTGATGATGAAAATATTGAAATGTTTTGACATGTGTTGAGAAACACCATGGTTTGATGATGAAAATATTGAGGCATGAGCCTTAGCCCTTTACAAAAACTGATGGTTGGGTTCGGATGCGATACCATTCCAATTTTACCGTACAACCACAATACCTAAATTGGGTAGGGCTTAACTGGAAGTTTATATGCCTTAGTATGGGTTCCCTTGCAGAAGAGGTTGAGTTTAGGCTACCTCGTGTGAATGTCCACCTATGTAGTGCCCAGGATGGCAGATGGCCATGGCTGAGAGGCCAAGCTCATAGGGGAGGTGCCTATACTAGAGTGTGTAATTGAAAGGTTATGATTGACTATCTACATACTAAGTATGATGATTCAGGGTTATCCCTGACGGATGTATCGAATTTTGTGGTGAAAGTGTACCACCTCTGCAGAGTGTCAAACTATTTGAATAGCCGCTTCCGCGGTCATGGAGAGTTGGAATGGCCATACTGTTCCGTCGTCAGATGTTTTCAAAATGACTGGTGAATTGAACTATGACCTTGACTTGACCACAACAGGGTTGTGGATATGAAAGCTAGGTTCCCATTTAAGTTCTTTAGCACATTAAAATTAGTTTTCTTTACTTCTAAACTCGGCTAGAAATGAACCTGCCTTTTTGCAAATAAACCTAGAGCCTAAGATTCCTACTAGACTACCTTACTTGTTAGTGATAGTTTGTGAGTACTTAAAGAGTACTCATGGCTTTGTCCCTGGCTATTCGCGTGGCCAGACTGGAGGACTACCAGGATGATGGACAGCAGGATGTCTACGACAACTAGGATCATCTCCCATCGTCAGCATTGCATGTGACCTTGAAGATGGAGCCCACTACTGCGTTTATTATTCCACTGCTTTGATTTGTATTAAGACTGGATCATGAGATCCTTTATTTGTAAGACCTTATTATGGTTTGTAATGGATGACGTACTGTGATATCAGTCTGTTATGTCTCGCAAAAATGGTAATCCTGGGATTTCAAGGTATGGCATAACAGGCATCTGGGGTTAAAAATCCGGGTGTTGACAGCGAGTTCGTCTTGTTTTCTTTGGAGTTGCCTTTCTGAAGTGGTGCTGGACGTGTTTTGTAGTCAAGTGGCGTCGTCGTCTTCTGATGACGTCCAATTTGTGAAAGTGTCCGGAGTCGGAGACACCAAGGCCAAGGAGATGGCCACATGGTCTCCTTCTCCTTCACTGGCGGCCCACTCTGGCGCTAATTTCTTCGAGTTCCCCACATGATGGGGAGCACCAGATGGTTGCCCGGACGACTGCCCGACATGCATCTTCGGAGTCCCTAGAGGAACATGTGAGTGTCCTTTTTTACTGTTTTAGTCAGTCGAATTTGTGCTTTTGGCTAACACCGAGTTTTCGTTTCTTTTGGCGTAGCTCATTGTGAAAGAATCTGCTCGCCTTGCGGAGAAAATCCTTACTTTGGGTCGACAACATGCCCTTCTGGACGATCGCCACCGCACGGTTGAAGGTTTTCTCTTGACTTTTTCTCTGTCTTCACAGAAATTTGTCAACTCAATTGCTGTTATGCCCTGTCCTTTGTAGGTGAACACAATTAACTTCTCCGTTGCGTTACATTCCTCGAGAAGGGGCTTGCCGCGGCGGAGAAAAAGTGCGATGAGGCAGTCGCGGCTCTGGAAGAGTCACAAAAGCGGAGGAAGAACTGCGCTCTTCCAATGCTGAAAGGTTGCCAAGGCTCTCTCAGGTAATTTTCAGTTTGATTTGCATTGCTCCTTGCTTTGTTGTCATGTAGATGTGCTAACACTCTACGTGCGCAGATGCCGCTGGCGTGAGCTTTGATGCCCAGTCTCTTTGTCGCACGGATGCTTTGGCTGGTGCCGTTGCCACAGTCGAGGACCACAGTGTTTCCCTTCTAGAGACGTTGGGGAAGGCCAAAGGTGTGCTCAGTCGCTTCCGTGAGAACCTGACTCCCAAGGCCGGGCTGATCGACAATCTTGATGACCTGGTGGAATCCCTTGCTAGAGGTATTCCCATGGAATTCAGGAACTCCCAGCGGTCTGTCGGCGCCACCATGGCACTCGGGATGGTGCAAGCCCATTGCATGGAGTTGGATCCCGCCGTGATCTCCAGAGCGATGCATGTTGATGCCGGAGGCCAGCAGGTAGTGTTTGCTCATTTCGCTAGTAGCTGCAGTAAATACGGGCCTCAACTTATCGAGACAGTTGCCAAATACTCTGACGAGCGACGGTGAGCGAAGGGGCGAAGACCACGGCATCTGGGGCTACCACCGTCAAGTCCGTGGTGTCGGAGACTGCCATAGATGCGATGAAGCCTCCGAAGTCGAAGTCGAAGAAGCAGAATGCTCCTTAGTCGCCATGTGTAATAGCTGTAGCTAGCCTTTTGTCTGAACCATGCTTTTGTGGGGGCTGTTCCCTTGACATTTTATCAACTTTTGAATGCAGTCCTCTATTTTATCGATGTGTGATTAGTCTCATTTGCCTCTTGCTTGATTGTACCTAGGATCCTTCGAGTGGTCCTCATGATTCTCCTCCCCCAATGAAACCATGGCACAACCGCTTTCAAAGGTGGAGCGTTAAGCAGTTGGAGCGTGAGTTGCCCACTGTCCACGGTAACGCGGATGTGTGGAAGTTGAAAGCTGAGAAGGCCACCGCTCGCGAGAAGTATCTCTTGGAGGAAGTGGCGCAATTGAATGAGCAGTTTAAATGTTAGCTTTCTATCTTCTCGTATTGTCTTTTAGTCAGTCACGGCAATGCCTTGTCCTTACACTTTGCTGCTTGCTTGGTGTAGTTGTTAGTGCTCGTCATCCGCAGGATGAGAAGTACCGGGTGGCCATTCAGATGAATAACTTGACCTAGGAGCAGCTGCATGCCAGTGGGTATTTTTGGGTGGACCATGACCATGCAGTCGCATTGGCGACCCTGCAAGACCGTGCTTCTCGAGTGCTTTAGTGCTTAAAGAAGGCACAATTGTGCCTCAGGTACATTTATCAGACAATGTTTCCACTGGACGTCGTCCCTTCAAGCCTGTTGGCCCTTCTAGCGAAGTTTCAAGATATAAGCGCGGTACGCGAGTGCGTGCGGCAGCAGCTGGTTGCTGGTGCCAAGGCTACTCTGTCGATGGTGTGACTACATCGGCCAGATATGGACATAGCGTCCGTTGCTGCTGGACCGCCGCCGCCGCTAGAAGGGATGACCTGGAACATGGTGCCGAACTACCAGGCAGTTGATCAGCCAGCAGAGGATATCATCGACTTCTTTGAAGAGCAGATGAATGTGCATCTTTTGTAGCAGTAGCGTAATTTTGTATCATGCACATAGGTGTAAAAGTGTTGTAAAGTTCGTATGATTGTGTTGGGTGTATTTAATACCCATTGATATGTGAAGAGCTTGCTAGCTCGTATGTTTTTCAGGTGTATTGTAATATACAGTTCCTTTTCATTAGCCTGACGTGTGTTTATCTCAGCACCTTGCCAACCTGTCAGGTGTGTTGCAACTGGGTTGGTGTTTATCAAGGGTTCGATTGGTAGTGCGTCAGCTACTCAGGATACTGTGATTTATTCGTAGAACGGAAGTGAAAAGGGTGGTGTAGCCCCCGAGTGATGAAATTGCAAGAAAATAGGAAAAGACACAGAGTTTCGGGGCACTTAGCTTTATTTATTCGCAGAATAGTACGAGGTACAATGTGTGGCTAAGTAGCCTAGCTGAATAGCCTTATTTGTAATATAAAACGACTAGGGGTAGAAACGACGCAGCTGGGTGACGTTCCAGGGGTTGGAGTATGCGACTTCGCTCTTGAAATCTTAAAGGCGATAGGCGCCACCTGGGATTACTTCAGTAATTACATAGGGTCCTTCCCAAGGGGACTCGAGCTTGAGATGCCCTTGCTGCTTCAGTCGCAGGACCAGGTCTCCTTCCACGAAGGATCTGGGGCATAGCCTTCTATGGTGGTAGTTGCGGAGGCTTTGCTGGTAGATCGTTGATCTCTCCGCTGCAATCTCGCGTGCCTCGTCAAGGAGGTCGACAGATTCTTCGAGTGCAAGAGTTGACTCCTTCTCGCTGTATGCAACCACCCATGGGGATTTGTAGCGTACTTCTGCGGGTAGACCGCTTCAGCACCGTGCACCATGAAGAACAGAGTGTATCCCGTGGCGCTGTTTGGAGTTGTGCGTAGGCTCCAAAGTACGGATTGCAGCTCGTCTGGCCAGCATCCAACGGCTTGTTTGAGTGCCCGGAGGAGTCGTTTCTTGATTCCACCGCAGACGAGGTCGTTGGCCTTTTCGACTTGACCGTTGGTCTACGAGTGAGCCACTGAGGCGTAACTTATGTTGATTCCCAGGTTTTCGCAGAATTCCTGGAACTCCTTAGAGGTAAAGTTTGTCCCATTGTCCGTGATGATGCTATGTGGCACTCCAAAACGGTAGACAATGGACACGAAGAATTTGGCAACACTGGCTCCTGATTGATTCGTCACCGGCATGGCCTCGATCCACTTGGTGAACTTGTCGAACGCGACTAGGAGGTAGACATAACCTCCTGGCGAGGACCTTGGGAGCTTGCTGACCATGTCGAGTCCCCACTGTGCGAACGGCCAAGCCAATGGTATTGGCCTAAGCTCCACACCAGGTGCGTGAGGTTTGTCCGTGAATCGCTGGCAAGCGTTGCAGTGCTGGACGATGTCCTTGGCATCTCGCATGGCAGTGGTCCAGTAGAAACCAACTCACAGAGCTTTGGCAACAAGGGCGCGACTGCCAGCATGGTGTCCGCAGGTGCCTTCATGTATGTCGAGGAGGATGGCCCTTCCGTCCCCGTCGGAGATGCACCGTTGAAGTACCCCAGTGATGCTGCGTTTATACAGTTCGCCGTTGATGAGGGTGAATGCCTTGGATCGTCGCGCGATGTGTCGCGCATCAGTCGGGTCGTCTGGTAGCCTTTTGCTGAGTAGGTATGTGATGTACGACTGTGTCCAGGATGGTTCGATCATCATGATCTCCATTGGTCCTTCGAGTCCTGTATCAAGCTCCATGTCGTCAAGTGCCATTGGCTCATTGGGTGGCGTAGCCCCCGAGTCCATTTACGTGCTTGTTTTCTTTGTTGGAGTCTTGTGCTTGATGGAGCGCTCGCAGATGCGCTCGAGGAATACCCTAGGTGGTATGGGGGCGCAGGTGGAGCCGATGTTGGCGAGTATATCTGCATCTTCATTTATTTCATGGCCTACGTGTCGTAGCTCGCAACCGTCGAAGTCTCCCTCGAGTTTGTCATAGAGGTCGTGATAGGCGATCATGTTGTCGCACTCGTGCATCGTTTGGTAGACCACCAGCTTGGAGTCGCCGTAGATGATGAGCCTCTTGGTGCCGCAGTCTTTTGCCATCCGCATTCCATGGATTAAGGCTTCGTACTCGGCTTCGTTATTGGAGGCTATGAACTGTATTCGCAGGACATATTTCATCTTGTCTCCTTAGGGCGATGTCAGTATGACACCTGCGCCAGCTCCTTCCTTTCGCTTGGATCCGTCAAAGTGCATTGTCCATAGATAGGACATATCCGATTTGTCGGGGAGCTAGTTGTCCATCCAATGCACGAGGAAGTCTGGGAGAATTGGTGATTTGATCGTGTGGCGACAGCTCTATGCCCCAGAGCGTGACTCACCTGGTGGCGTTAGTATTATTGAGTATATGCCCGAGCGGGGCGTCGTTTACCACCACGATTGAGTGCTCCTGGAAATAGTGATGCAGTCGCCTGGCTGTCATGAAGATGCCGTATGCCAACTTCTGGTAGTGCGGGTACCGCTGCTTCGTTGGTGTGAGCACCTCACTGAGGTAGTATACTAGGCATTGGACCCCGTGGACTTTATTTTCTTCGGCTCGTTCCACCACGAGCACCGTGCTGACCACCTGGTTGGTGGTGGCGATGTAGAGCACTAGTGGCTCCTTTTCGCGAGGCGTCACCAGTACTAGCGAGGTGGATAGTAGACGCTTGAGGTCTTCGAATGCTTCTTGCACCTCGTCTGTCCACTCGAACTTGTCAGCTTTGTGGAGGAGTTGGTAGAAGGGCAGTGCCTTTTCGCCCATTCGACTGATGAATCGACTGAGCTCCACGATTCGTCCAGTCGGCTGCTGGATGCCTTTTACGTTCTTCGGCTCCTCCATGGCCAGTATGGCTTTTATTTTCTTCGGGTTTGCTTCGATCCCTCTCGTAGAGATGAGATACCCAAGTAATTGCCCAGATGGTACGCCGAAGGCGCATTTGTCCGGGTTTAGCTTGATCCGGTAGCGGTCGAGGTTAGTGAAGGCCTCGTGGAGATAGTCGATTAACGTGGCCTCCTCCTTGGTTTTGATGATGATGATGTCATCGTAGACTTGGATATTGCAACCAATATTGTTCTTGAGGCAAGCCTGCATGCACCGCTGATAGGTGGCTCATGCGTTTTTAGCCTGAAAGGCATTGTGTTGTAGCAGAACACACCGAAGGGCGTTGTAAATGTTGTTTTCTCCTGGTCTTCCTCCTTCATTCGAATCTGATTGTAGCCTGAGTAGGCGTCGAGGAAGCAGAGGCACTCGCATCCTGCAGTGGAGTCTATTATTTGATTGATCTGTGGCAACATGAAGTGATCCTTTGGGCAGTGCTTATTCAAGGAGGTGAAGTCCACGCACATCCGCAGGATATCCATGTCTTTTCAGGCATAAGCACTATGTTAGCGAGCCAGGTGCTTTCCTTGATCTCGCGTATGAAGTTTGCGTCGAGGAGTCTGTTGATCTCCATTCCGACTGCTTTTGCTCTTGGTTCAGACAGTCGCCGTATTGTCTGCTTAACTGGCCTTGCGTCTGGATTCATGTTGAGTGAGTGCTCGGCGAATTCCCTGGGAACTCCTGGAATGTCCGCTGGACACTAGGCGAAGATTTCCCAGTGCTCACAGAGGAATTTGACAAGCGCGAGTTCATATGTGGAACTCAAGTTATTGGCGATGAGGGCGGTCTTGGTCGGGTCCGTTGGGTGGACCTGGACTTTCTTTGTGTGCACCGACGAGTCGAAGGACAGGTCAGGTGAACTTGGCCTGCTCAGAGGAGGCAAACTGTTGTCTGTCGACTCCTTCAGTTTTGCGAGTTCCTTTTGCGTGCCAAAGGACTAGGAGATTCTGTTGAATTCCCTGTCGCAGTTGTCGGACCTCTCGAAGTTTCTGTTGATCGTGATGATGTCATTTGGTCCTGGCATCTTCATCTGCAGATAGGCGCAGTGTGGCTTCGCTATGAACCTAGCGAACGCGACACGTCCGAGGATGCAGTGGTACTATGAGGGCTAGTCGATGCGCTCTCGCCGAAAATTTTGCGGCGTGCCGAAGATGACGTCGAGGTTGATTTTGCCTAGGGGGTATACGCCCTTCCCTGGGACGATGCCATGGAACGTTGTGTGTGAAACTTCCAGGCACGTTAGCGGGATCCACATTGATCGTAAGGTACTTGCGAACACAAGATTAATGTCACTTCTGCCATCCATGAAGACGCGATTCATATCGAAGCCCCCGATCTGCGCCTCGAGTACGAGGGGACAGTGGCCTGGACGAGGAACTTGGCACGTGTGGTCGCGCTTGTCGAATGTGATGCAGGACTCGCTTCCATTGAGGTACTCAGTGGTGGAAGGTGGTGAGTTTATCGCCAAATTGACTTGGCACGGGAGTGCCTTCTGCATGCGATTGGAGGGGCGCCCTTTTTGGATCATCCCCATGTTGCCCACAGCTCGTGGGTATGGTTTGCCTCCATGCTGTTGAACTGGCGCAGACGCAGGTGGTGGAGGTCCTGGTGGTGGTGGAGGAGCTCCATGTGCCACAGCGCCTGGGGCGGCTCCGTAGCCTCGATTGATCGCGTCGTGATTCATCTGAGCCAGGCCTTCGTGGAGCTTGAGGAGCTCGCGACAGTCCTTTAGGAGGTGGCTGGAATTTTTCTTGCTGTCATGCTTGTCGATATAGAAGTGCACGTTGCATGGCCCAGACAGTTTGTCCTGGATGGAGGTTGCGGGTGCCTCTTCGCGAGTGCAGTGTTGCCACACTTGCATGGTTTTCCCAGCGCCGCGGTATCCCCCGCTGCGATATCCGTTGTTGCGGTTGTCGTCTCGTTTGTCAGTGTAGCCAGCCGTGACCATGTTGACCTTGTCGCGGTCCACGTAGACGCGCATTTGACGTTTTCCTCGGTGGTCGCGTCTGCGCCCGAGGTCATCGTCATCATTGGAGTAGGTGTGCTTTTTCACCGAGTCTTCTCCGTCCGCCCACCAATTCGCAATTTCCATCAGGTGGTCGATCGTTTTTGGCTTCGAGCGGCCCAACTCCTCCTTGAGCTCTATACGGCGAACGCTGCTGTTGAACGCGTCGATTGCGTGGTCCTCCGAGATGTTTTCTACGGAGTTCTTGATGATGGACCACCTTTGGATGTACGAGCGCAGCGACTCACCAGACCTCGGGTGCTAGCCTTGTAGTTCTTCGATTGACGCGGCCTTTTGTAAGTGCCCTTGAAGTTGCGCACAAAGCTGTAGACCAGCTCTTCCCAACTTCGGATGGATCCGCGTGGGAGATTGTTGAGCCATGCGCGAGCGGCGCCCTGTACCTGCAACTGTAGGCATTGCATGGTCGTGCTTTGACTCCCGCCATGGAACCTGGCGGAGGAGATGTGATCTTCCAGCCAGATCTTCGGGTCCTGTAGGCCGTCAAATTTTGGGTTCTCCGATGGGAGTTTGAACCCTTTAGGCATTCGCTGCTACCTGATGGCCCTGCTGAAGTATCTGGCGCCTCAGAGTTCCACGTCGTCATCCTCCGAGTCAGTCGAACGAGTGCGTCTTGCGTGCATTTTGTCGACTTTGTGCTGCGTGATGTCATCACGCGTGTCGTAGTCGCGATCATGTCGCCGTGAACAACGGCGCCGAGACAGGTTGTAACACCCTCGAATCGGCCCTATGCAAGTTTTAGCGCTTCCCGCCAAACCCGCATAGAAATGATTCAAGGACGCCCACTAGGCACTTGCGTGCGGGTGAAAAACGAAGTAATACCATTACACAATAGTTCATGATGGAACCAACATAACAGATATATATACAACATGACTCCATGAGTCAAGAATACAGATATACAATGCAAAGATCCAAATCACCTTGAAAATGATACAAAATCCGAGTACGGACAAGATGCAAATTGGGTTAAGAGCCCTGAAGAATAACCAATGGCATCCATAACCCTTCCCAAGCCAAGTCAGAAGGGTAACCCTGCTAACGACGTCGATCGCAAACCTGCTAAAACAAAAAGGGGTGCCGACAAAGGGCAAAGGAAAAAGGAGGAGCGTCAGTACTGAGGCCAGTACATGGCGAGTCTAGAATTCGGCGGCTCTTGCCTACATAGGTATGGTGGACTGAAGCGGCAACGAAGAAGGCACTAAACAGCCTATAGAGACTCGATACAACTGTCAGCTATTAGAGAGGGGTAAGAAAGACCTATTCGGATCCAACCTGATACTAACAGCAATCATACCCATCCTGGTATTCCCCCTCGAGACCAAACAAGGAAGTCAAACCGAGGAACTCACACAGTTGACAGTTTTATTCATTCCGTTATAGTTGCAGCACTTACTAGTCAGATATAGATAGCACAAGTCATCCTGATATCGAAAGTAGTGGGCAATTTTAGGTAACCATTCTGTTGTAGTTGCAATACTTACTAGGCAGGTATAACATGACATGATACACCCCAATTCCTCTAGTTGTTGGCACTTTTATTATCCATTCCGTTATAGTAAAGCTAATAACTAGTCATATGTTAAGTCAAATTCACAACACTACTTTAGTTATAGTTGTCTATGACCGAGATACTGTGCTCCAAGTCGTCCATAACCGCAGATATGGCTTTCAGAAAGATTTACCCTGCAGGGGCGCACAAATAGCAACACACACACGATCAACCTCGGAAAGAACCAAATAAAACGCAACGAGGCCACACGACAAAGCATTCACAGGATTCATAAATTATTTCAGGGGCCACCCCATTAAGCTATCCGCAACGAAGTTGGCCGGCTCCGAGACGGACCCAAGGTTTGCGCCAATGGTTGTAAACGACTGGGAACCCAAAAGTGTGACTAGGCTTGTCGATACCGCGAAAACACTCCACAATTTCTAAATAGTACATGTGCTCCACGCACAATCGTAAATAAAGCAGTAAAGCATGGCATAGGTACATGATAGTAATAAAGCCCCAAACTAGTTTATGGCCCCAAGAAATAAGAAATGAATCAAGCTCTGGCTAAGGGGATTCATGGTCCCACATGCGGATAGTGCGATAGTCAAGGAACATGTATCAAGTAGTCGGTGCCTATGGGACACAAGTGAGCGGTTAAAAACCAAATATTATCTATTGCCTACCCGTGCCTCTGCATTAGTTATATCTATTCCCAGCATTTTAATATCAAGTTGTAATTAAAGTCATGATTGATATGTTGCTAACGTATCCATAATTTTTGATGTTCCATGCTTGGTTTTATCTACTTTCTTATGTTTTTTCCACACTTTGGAGTATTTCTATACACTTTCTTGGACTAACCTATTAACAAGATGCCATAGTGTCAGTTGCCTGTTTTCTTCTGTTTTTGGTTCTAGAAAAGTCAGAAAATGAATATTCTCGGAATTGGACCGGACAAAAGCCAAAGTCGATATTTTACCGGAAGACTCATGGAGCCAGAAGACGAGACGGAGAGGGATCGCAGAGTGGCCACACCATGTGGTGGTGCGGGCTAGCCCTGGCCGCGCCACCAGGTGGTGTGGGCCCCCTGGCTGCCCACCGACCTTGCCTCTTCGCCTATATATTCCTCCCGATACAGAAACCCTAAATCGTCAAGTCTCCAGCCACGAAAAGTTCTGCAGCGCCGCCGCCACCGAAGGGGAGATTCGGGGGACAGAAAGTCTCTGTTCCGGCACCCTGCCGGGACGGGGAAGTGCCCCCGGAGCCATCTCATCGATCTCCACCACCATCTCCATCGCCGTTGTTGATTCCCATGATGAGGAGGGAGTAGTTCTCTCTCGAGGCTAAGGGTTCTACCGGTAGCTATGTGTTCATCTCTCTCTATGCATGATCTTATTGAGATCATGAGCTTGTAATCTATAGATCTACCTTGCTACTCAATTGATTTAATAGATCTTTGCTCTCCCCATGTGTGTGAAGTTCACAGTGTGCACACCATGGTGGCACTTAGGCTAGAGATTACAAATACTTGTTATGAGTTATATTTGGAGTTGGATGTCTTTATGAAATTGTGGTGTTTGTTGGAACCATCTAGTGCTCAAGGTGACAGTGTGGGGTTATCTAGATGGTAAAGGCAGACTTTGAGGTGTGCTGTTATAGCCCTACCATGGAGTAGAGTGTCCAACCGGAGAGTAGTTCAGCGTAGTATCTTAAAGAGAAGATATTTATATGAGAGTGTTCACTAGTGAAAGTATGATCCCTAGGCCTTGTCTCTAAGCATTGATAGACCGTTTGCAATTAGATCTGTTACATGTTTGCTTGCTTCCTTCTTTATTTCAGTTTGCCTTTAGTCTTTTCCCACGTCAACCACACACCAGCAAGCTATTTTCTATCACCGTTACCACTTATAATTATCTATACCACTTGTATTTCACTATCTCTTCACCGAACTAGTGCACCTATACACCTGACAAGTGTATTGGTTCTGTTGGGGACACAAGGGACTTCTTGTATCTTGATTGCAAGCTTGCTTGAGAGGGGATACCTTTGACCACATCCTCCCTGAGTTCGATAAACCTTGGGTAATCCACTTAAGGGAAAACTTGCTGCTGTTCTACAAACCTCTGCACTTGGAGGCCCAACAACTGTCTACAAGAATAGAAGTGCGTAGACATCAAGCTATTTTCTGGCGCCGTTGCCGGGGAGGTAAGGGAAAATGTACTCACATCCTACGGTGTGAGTGCGCAAAGTTATTTCCTTTAGATTCTGCAATTTTGTCTTTTTGTTTCTTGTTTTCACTAGTTAGGCTTAATGGAAAACAACAACAAAATTAGAGAGCTTTATAGTATTTATCTTGAGTTAGGACATGAAGTGTTTGAAGATAAAATTAAAAAACCTATGGAACTTTATTTGCATGCTAATAGCAATGTTATTAGTATGAATTCTTTGAACACCATTATTGCTAAAGCTATGGAAAAGTCTAAGCTTGGGGATGCTATTTTTTATGAAAATGATCTTTTTAGTCCCCCAAGCATGGAGGAGAAAATTTACTTTGATGATACTATACCTCCAATATATGATGATTGCAATGATGAATATGATATTTTTAGTCCACCTACTATTGAGGAGGAAATTAATTATGATTACAATATGCCTCCTATATTTGATGATTATGGTGATGAAAATAATAATGATAGCTATTTTGTTAAATTTTCTCCCACTACAATCAATAAGAATGACTATGTTTATGTGGGGAGTATTAATGCTTTTATGCATGTGGCTCATGATAAGAATGTTTCTTGTGATAGTTATATTGTTACTTTTATTCATGATGCTACTGAAAGTTATTATGAGAGAGGTAAACATGGTTTTATGTGTCTCAAAAATATTAAGTTTCCCTTCTTTATGTTGAAAATTTTGAAGTTGCACTTGTTTTGGTTTACTATGCTTGTTGCTTTGTGCTTTCATGACTTGTTTCTTTACAAGATTCCTATGCATAGGAAGTGGATTAGACTTAAATGTGCTTTGAATTTGCTTCTTGATGCTCTCTTTTACTCTCAATTCATATTTCTTATGTGAGCATCTTCTCAAACTACCATGCCTAACTTAAAGGTGTTAAAGAAAAGTACTTATTGGGAGATAACCCAAAAGTTTTAGATGAGTCTTGGAAGTTATTACATCAGTAATAACCGCTCCTTATCCTTTTTATTTGCTTTTTGTGCCAAGAGTAACCTCTAATGAGAGAGAAGTAATGATTGAGAAATTTGTTGTCCCGAAACAGATTCCTCTGCTTCACCGTAAAAATTCGTGTAAAATCTCTGTACGTCCTTTTGAGGCTTGAATTTTTGTGCTTCTGCCCCAGGTTGTTGTCTAACTTTCGTTAATTCAACAATTTTCGATTTGAGGAACAGAAGGTCTTCGAAAAAATTCGTCTTTACCTGCTGGTCTGTTTTGACAGATTTCTGGCATTATTTGGATTTGCATCTTGTTGGATACTTTTTGAGTTCTTTTGGGGAATTGAGATTTTTGAGGGAAGTGCTACAGTATCTAGTGTTCTAGAAGTTTTATTGGTGTTGAAACTGAACCCAAAGACTTATTTTTTTGAGTGCACTAAGGTTGCTAATAAAGATTATGTGAAGTTTTGTATGAATGAAAATTTTCAGGTGTATGGAGAGAATGATGTAATGAGATGAAGAATGGACTAAAGCTCAAGCTTGGGGATGCCACGCATGTCACCCCAAGAAATATCCAAGAAGTACAAGCGTCAAAGCATGGGGATGCCCAAGGCATCCCCTTCTTCATCAATAAAAATTCCAGTTTTTTCCAAACACTTTATATTTATTGTTTCTTACACAGTTGTGTTGTTCTTGGAGCGTCTTCTTTTTCGTTTTCGTTTTGGTTTTTTGTTTGCTTTGTTTGTTTAGTTTTCTGAATAAATTGGTTGGACCCCCTCTTTCATACATTGGTTTTCAAATAGTTTGGTTTGGATTGGAAAAGAGTAGGAAAGTTCATGCTTAAGTGGTAAAAGGAGCTTGTTTTTGACTGTGTCCTATGCTTTGTCATTCCATGCTTTATATTGTTTTGGCTCTATGCTTAGTATTATTTGTTGTAGCATGAATTGTTATAAACAATTGAGATTGCTTAATGTGCCTTTGAAGAATCATGCGTTGTTTTAGCATATTAAAGCATAGTATTGTGGTATTCTCCTTTGATGCTTTATTTGGGTTGGCTTGGCACATGCTCACACCATGTTATGACTATCCCAAGTCACCATAGCCGTTATGATCCTTTAGTTTTCAACTTATAGTATCACTTTATTCTTTGATCAATGATGTTTTGTCGCTCTGCGTGATTATGGCCATTATTGCTCTCTTAGTTGGTCGCTCCCAGTCTTTTGCTAGCGTCCATAACCAAGTGTGAGTTCTAATCATGCATCCAACTCCTAAAACCAAGTTTTTCCAAAGAGTCCACCATACCTACCTACTAGCATATGCTATTCCAAGTATATTCATGTTTTTATCTACCTTCCAAATTAAAGCTCTCACGAACTTGATGGCACACTTTAATTTTCTTGCCCTTAATAAACTTGAACCATTGTGTCGTCTATGTTGTATATGCTTGCACTTATTTGTTGAGGATTAGCAGAACCATGCTATCATGGGGAACGCTTTCAACATTGCACTTGTACTTTGTACCTAGTTGATATCATGCTCTTTTGTTTATGGATGTCGTCGGTGTGAAATGAAAGGGGAGCTTGTAAGTCCATGGAGTTATGTATATGTGTTAGAGAAACGCCTGGGCCGCTGGTCTAATCCATGATGTCATGGTGGAAACCTGCGGCGTAACCATAATGAGCTGTCTATGAAGCATTCTTCCTATAAAAAAAGAGTCCGATATTGACAAAAGAGAAAAAGAAAAATATGAGAAAAGAGGAAAGAGAGAAAAAAGCACCATATTCCCATGGTAAATAAGAAGATTGCTGAGATGCTCGTTGTCTGTTTGCCTTGTCATTTTGATATGGGGATTCTTCCTTATCATCGGGAAAGGGGTACCCCGTTGGCGGTTCTCTATGATACACATGTACTTACGTTGACAAGAACTTACGGTGACTAAACTTGAGTAGCATGAGGAGAGGCCCTCATATTCAAGGGACATGAGATTTCCAACTTATACTTCGTCAAGCATATACACCATAGTTTGTTCACTTTAACCTTAATCACTTCAAGATGCTTATGATAGGGGCAATGAGAGCTTAAAGCTATTAAGTACCATAATTTTTAGAAGCTCTTTATGAGACTTGAATCCCTACTTCCTTCTATGAAGGCCTTTCTTTTACCTTTTTGTTGAGTCTCCACCTTCTACCTTTATGCACCTACTTTGAGAGCATAGTGGCCATTCTTAGTTCTATGTGCATTGTCCCAAGACTTGTTGATTGATGCATAACTTTGATATTGCTTGTTTTAAACTATTTGTATCTAGTCACTCTTATGAACTTTGAAGGTGTCCTATACATTTATGTTTGCTACTCTATGAGGGACAAGCTGAATGCCACTATGCTATGTTTTCTTTATGTGAAACAAACAAAAATCTTGCAAAGCATTATTATTCATTAATCTTTTGTTTGTGCCTTTTCATGTTACAACATAGTTTCTTTGTCTTATTGCTAGAACTTTGTCTTTCATGTTATGATTGAAGTACTATGATCCCAGCTTTGAATATTTTACAAATACTTTGATCAAGTTTATGATGGTGCATGTCACCTCAAAAATTATTCTTTCTTTTTTATCACTTACCTACTCGAGGACGAGCAGGAGTTAAGCTTAGGGATGTTGATACATTGCTAACGTATCCATAATTTTTGAGGTTCCATGCTTGGTTTTATCTACTTTCTTATGTTTTGTCCACACTTTGGAGTATTTCTATACACTTTCTTGGACTAACCTATTAACAAGATGCCACAGTGTCAGTTGCCTGTCTTCTTCTGTTTTTGGTTCTAGAAAAGTCAGAAAATGAATATTCTCGGAATTGGACAGGACAAAAGCCAAAGTTGATATTTTACCGGAAGACTCACGAAGCTAGAAGACGAGATGGAGAGGGGCCATAGGGTGGCCACACCATGTGGTGGCGTGGGCTAGCCCTAGCCGCGCCACCAGGTGGTGTGGGCCCCCTGGCCGCCCACCAACCTTGCCTCTTCGCCTATATATTCCTCCCGATACAGAAACCCTAAATCGTCAAGCCTCCAGCCACGAAAAGTTCCGCAGCGCCGCCGCCACCGAAGGGGAGATTCGGGGGACAAAAAGTCTCTATTCCGGCACCCTGCCGGGACGGGGAAGTGCCCCTGGAGCCATCTCCATCGATCTCCACCACTATCTCCATCACTGTTGCTGATTCCCATGATGAGGAGGGAGTAGTTCTCTCTCGAGGCTAAGGGTTCTAGCGGTAGCTATGTGTTCATCTCTCTCTCTCTCTATGCATGATCTTATTGAGATCATGAGCTTGTAATCTATAGATCTACCTTGATACTCAAGTGCTTTAATAGATCTCTACTCTCTCCATGTGTGTGAAGTTGATAGTGTGCACACCATGGTGGCACTTAGGCTAGAGATTACAAATACTTGTTATGAGTTATATTTGGAGTTGGATGTCTTTATGAAATTGTGGTGTTTGTTGGAACCATCTAGTGCTCAAGGTGACAGTGTGGGGTTATCTAGATGGTAAAGGCGTACTTTGAGGTGTGGTATTATAGCCCTACCATTGTCGTGGAAATGGCCACGGCTGTCGCTGCTACTGGCAGCGATTGATTGTAATGTGAGGAAGAGTTGGCGGCCATCTGCGGTGCGAGATGGGGGTGGATGCACATGGGTTTACCCAGGTTCGGCCCCCAGAGGGTAAATACCTACTCCTGCTAGATTAGATTATTGGAGAGCGAGTTACAGGGGTGGCGATCTCGGCATATAAGCAGCGGGTCGCTTGAGGGGGTGTATGATGGAACGTGGGTCCTTTGGATACCCTAGGGAGGTTTATATAGGAGTCACCTCGCTAGGGTTTACAAGTTACAACCGAGCCAGATATGGACTCGCTGGCTTTCTGACCTAATCCGACTAGGCTTCGGATATGCTTATGGGCCTTCAGCTTCTAGTCGCCAGGCTTCTCCTTCAGTCGTAGTCCAGTCGCCATCCTTCAGGCACACTCACAGGCCCTTCGGCTCAATCGGAACGACCTGCTGGGCATACCCCCTTTGGCATATCCCCATCAGTAGTCCCCGAGGCCATCGTTGATTCAGGCGCAAGTGTCCCTTTGGCGATCGAAGTAGGCGAGCCCAATTTGGACACCCAGTCGAGTCGGCGATGGACTCCATTAGAACCAAGGAGAATTTCCCTAGGCTTCTGATGACCCACAAGTATAGGGGGTGTATCGCAGTATTTTCTATAAGTAAGAGTGTCGAACCCAACGAGGAGCAGAAGGTGCTGGCTAGTGGTATGGATCAGGAATTCTCTGCAAATACTTAGCAAACTGATTTTTAGGGGTTTTCGATAAAGCAAGTAAACAAAGTACGCGTAAATAAAAGACAGTAGGAATAAATGCAGCAAGTGGCCCAATCCTTTATGCAGCAAAGGACAAGCCGGTTGTATTTCTATAGATGACCAAACGTTCTCGAGGACACATGGGAAGAGTGTCAAGTGCTTTCGCTTCATATAGTCGATTAATCTTCTCTAGCTTGCTAAGTGTTGTGTGGGTGAACCTGTGCTAATGTACCGCCCCATCCAAGACTAAATACATACTTGTGATTAAACCCCTTGCAAACATCCGTAAGTACAAGAAAGTAATTAAGGTAAAACCTAACCACAGCTTTAAACTCTAAGACCCTTACGTCCCTTGTGCAATGGTTTCCTAACGGGGGTTCAGGTTTCTGTCACTTCGGCAACCCCTACGATTAGTAGCCAAATACACAATGCATTCCCCTAGGCCCATATAGGTGAAGTGTCATGTAGTCGACGTTCACATGACACCACTAGAAGAAGTACACCACAACTTCAATAACAATATATTGAATCTTTCTCAACGCAACTCCACTACTAACAACAAGACTTCTCCCATGTCCTCAAGAACAAAACGAACTACTCACAAGACATCATATGGATCATGATCAGAGATGAAATAATGATGTATAACAATCTGTACATAAACAATAATTCAATGGTTCACTCAATAGCATCAACTACAAAGAGTAATCAACACCGGGAAAGTTTCCCCTATGAACTATGCAAGATTCAACTCAATTGTTACAGCAATATGGAGATGGTGATGAGGGTGTTGATGGTGATGATGGTGGTGATGATGATGATCCCGATGAAGTCCAGTTTGATGGTGGTGTTGATGGCGATGATCTCCCCTCTCCGGGAAGGAATTCCCCCGGCAGAAATCTGTCTGCCGGAGAGATCTTTCTCTCTCGGTGTTTTCCGCCCCGCAGAGGCGGCGGAATCTTTCTGTGGTCGCTTCCCGAGTCTTAGGGTTTCATGGGGATGATATACGCCAGAGGAGAGAGGCTGGAGTGGGCCAGGGCGGCCACACCACTCCCAGGCGCAGCCTAGGCCTGCCTGCACCATGGAGTGGTGTGGGCCCCCTGTGGCCCACCTCCACTTCATCTTCTGGCATCCCGAGTCTTCTGGAAAATAGGATTTTCCATATATTTTCCCGGATTTTCTGATCTTCGCGAATTTTGCCTCCAAACAACACCTTTTCCATCAGAATCCTGACTGCAGCGGTCCATGCTGCAAAAGTCATCAACCATGCAAAAGTAGATGAAATAACATAAGTGTCACCTCTCAATACGAAATATATCAATGAATAATAGTAAATTAAGACATAGAATAGTGATACAAAATGGACGTATCAACTCCCCCCAAGCTTAGACTTCGCTTGTCCCTAAGCGAAACTGAGCTCAATAAACATGACCTCAGGTTTATGGAGTGAAGAGTCGATAAAAGAACACGGACAAGAAGCATCACATTCATTAAATACATAGATCATAATAGAAGACAACTCACTATTATATAACTCAACTTTAATGAGTAAAGGAAACACAATAAAGATAAATAGAGTAAATCATAGTTGGTAATGGCAAACTTAGCTCTTGGTCGAAGAATAGTTGATAATTTGCTGGAGTTCACAAATAGCTGGTTTTTCAATGAAAGCTTTCAAAGTAGTAAACTTCAAGATAAGAGCAATGTGCAAAACAAGGAACATAAGAAACATGAATGCATAAATCATCATATGAATGAATGAAACACATCAACTCAAAATACTTACTGAGATAGAGGGAAAAAGGTTTACTGACTCAACTACAAAGTAAAGAAAGGCCCTTCGCAGAGGGAAGCAGGGATTGCAAGTCTCATAAAGAGCTCCCAAAAATTATGATACTTACTAGCTTTCAGCTCTCATTGCCCCTATCATAGGCATCTTTTGGTGGTTAAGGTTAAAGTGACACAACTAAGAGGATATGCTTGACAAGTTATAAATTGAAATCTCATGCCCCTTACTTATGAGTACCGATCCTCATGCTACTCAACTTCAGTCACGAGCAAGCTCTTGTCATTGTAAATACATGCGTATCATTGAGAACCGCCAATGGGGTACCCCTTGCACATGACACAGGAGCTATCCCATAATTAAAATGACAAGGCAAGCAGACAATGAGCATCTCAGCGATCTTTTTATTTGCTATTTGCATAGGTTTTTATTGAGGATGCTTCATAGAATGCTCACTATAGTTATGCTGCAAGTTTCCACCATGATTAGGCATGGCTTAAGCTAGCGGCCCAGGCATTTCTCTAACACACATATAAACTCCATGATCTTACAAGTTCCACTTTTATTTCACACCGCCGGGATCCATAAGCAAAAGAACATGATATCAACTAGGTACAAGTACCAATGAAGTGTTGAAAGCGGTCCCCATGATACATGGTTCGGCTAACTTCAACTCATAAAGCGCAAGCATATACGCAACAAAGAAGGACCCAATGGTTCAAGTTTATTAAATGCAAGAAAGTAAAGTGTGCCATCAAGTTCGTGAGAGCTTTAATCACTAATTTTCACATAACAACTTTAATTTGGGAGGTAGACAAAACAAGAATTTACTTGGAATAGCAATAATGCTACTAGGTAGGTATGGTGGACACAAATGGCAAAGGGTTTTGGTTTAAAGGAGGTGGATGCACGAGAAGAATACCCTCTCAGTACAGGTTTTTGGCTAGCAAGGCTGGGTAGCAAGTATAAGAGTTGAAGGAAGCAAACAAACATACAAGTGATAAAAACAAACATGCAATCTTCCTTGGAAGCACAAAAGATCTTAACTAGAGAATACTAGACTTATGAGCAAATCAAGAAATAAATATGATGAAATTATTTTCTCTAGAGTACTTCTATCTTTTTCTTTTCAACTCTCAAAAAGGTGTTGCTACTGACCGAGCCAGGTTTGCCAAAACCAACTAAATTAACTCAATGATCCCAAAGTGATACCAATACTAACACAAGATCAATCATATAACCACGAATTGAAAACTAACATAAGCTATGCAAAAGAGTGGATGATAGAACTTCTCATTAATATTCCATAACAGGAACTCACACCAAGGGATACATATCTAACGAGAGAGGGGACACTTCCATAATGCAAACCATCCTACATAATAACTCCTCTATTCATGATATGACTCTACTAATAAGGTAAAAAGATAGAAGATAGTGATGTGATACCGCGGCACTCCCCCAAGCTTGGAACAAACCAAGGGGATGCCAAACCTGATGACGAATTACTCCTTCGGTGGTGGTGGTATCCTCTTGATGAGCTCTTTGATCAATTTCCCAAAGTCCTCAATCTCGAAGGTGAGAGTACGAATCAACTCCGAGTTGTGATCAATACGGCCCATAATCATTTCAGTTTGTGGATCCCAGCTCTTGTGATTCTTCTTCCATTCTTCCCACTTGGAGTCTTCTTTTCCTGCATAGTTATGGGTAAAGGTATGGAAGGTACTCTTGGTGTTCGGAGAAGGTGTCCTTGGTGCCAAGCAGTGACGCGGCGGCTTCCCTCCAGTTGACATTCGTGCCGTCCTTCTGATCCTGGCAGGGTTCGCCACCACTCCAATGCTTGCAATGGTAATGCTGGTGTGTGGACATTGGCCTTGCTCCTCTTCACCTTCACTCTTGATCTCCTTCCCGGGGTCTTGGAGGTCTTCCTTCATAGGCTCCTTCCCTTTATCCTTGGTAGACACCATTGTGCTTCTAAACCTTCAAAGAGTATGTCTTGGCAGAAAAAGATCGAAACAAAAACACGACGAAAACACGATATACGAACCTCGGGGGATCCGGGGGTTATATATTATGGAGTTTCACATCAAAAGGAAGGTACTGGGAGAAAACGAGTCGGAGGCAGAGTCCTGGGTGGCCTCACCACCTGGTGGCGCGGCCAAGGGTGGACCCGCGCAATGGGGTGGTGTGGGCCACCCTGGCTCCGTTTCCGTCCCTTTTCCGCTTCGTAGCTTTCCTTATTGACTGAAAATTGCAAAAATATAGTTGGATTGTATTTTCATGGAACTTTTCTTACCAGAACTGTTACCTCTTTGAACACGGACTCTGTAGGTCTCTGAATTTGGTATTTAGTGGATCCTTCCGGAGTCATCACTTGAATCATCAATATCTTCATCTTCATACACTTATTACTTGAGTCATAAAACCCTTCTCTTTTATTACACCAATATCTCCACTTCCTGGAAATTTCTTTCACACACAACTTCACACAGTTCTTATTAGCAACATTAGTATAAGTGAAGTGATAAAACCTTTTGAGTCCAACTTCAACTGAAAACCATCAAAACAAAATCTACTGTAGCAACTCCTTCCGAAAACCCAAAAAGAATTCAAAAAGGAAATCGAATAAAGAAGCAAAAGCAAGATTGGCAAAATCTGTCAAAACAGACCAGCAGGTAAAGATCAATTTTTTTGAAAATCTCCTGTTGCTCAAATAAAAAAGTGCAAAACAAAAGAAAGTTAAATAACAACCTGGGGCAGAAGCAGAAAACATTACAGCTCAATCCGACAGACAGAGGTCTCTCACGAATTTTTACGGTGAAGCACAAAAATCTGTTTCGGGACAGCAACTTCCCCAAATATTACTGCTCTCTCATTAAAGGTTGATCTTGACTCAAAAACCAAACAAAACAGATAAGGGGCGGTTATTATAGAAGTAATAACTTCCAAAACTCAAAGAAACAAAAACAAACTGAAAGCAAAACAAATTGGGTTGTCTCCCATAAGGCTCTTTCTTTATAGCCATTAAGATGGGCATGATAATTTGAAGAAGCTCTCATAGGAATATGAATTGAAGTGAAAGAGAGCATTAAGAAGCAAAAACACACACATTTAAGTCTAACCCACTTCCTATGCAAGGGAATTTTGTAAACAAACAAGTTATTGAAACCAAAGGCAACTTGCATAAGAAGGCAAAAGAAGTGCAACATAAAAACTTTCAGCATAAAATGAGGAAACTTGATATTATTCAGATGCATACGAACACTTTTCCTTCTCTCATAGTAACTTTCAGTATCATGCATAAACTTAACAATATAGCTATCACAAGTACCATCATAGCACTGATCACTTATTCTAACACAAAACACAGGAATACTAGCTCTCATAACACTACTATGTGAAACAATATTAGAGTTATCCTTACAAAGGATAGTGTGTCCCTCTTTTTCATATTTAGCAACAAAGTCTTTCACATTTGCTACAATAGGTTCATCAACCATTTGTCTATCAGGTTCAGCAGCCTTACTCATACTTTCATTAACCATACTAGCTATCATAGAATGTTCCTTTACCTTAACTGGAAAAGGCATTTTCTCAATATAAGGTTTGGGTAAGACATGATTAGCAGTATAAACTTCAGTATTTCTTGCAGGAACACTCTTAGCAATATCTTTATAAGGTTCATGATACTTATTCCACTTATTTTTAGGCACTTCAATATAAGAAGCAAAGGCCTTAAAATAAGAAGCAATAGCTTGAAAGTCCAAACCATAAGCATTTTTAATATTTTCAAAGTCATCAGTTCCCATAAAAGATTCAATGCATTCATAATCATAATTTATACCTGACTTTCTACCTTTGTCATTCTCCCAAGCTTCAGCATTGTCTTGAATACGGTCTAGAAGATCCCATTTAGCTTCTTCTTCCATACGAGTGAATGATCCAGCACAAGAAGCATCCAATAAATCTTTATCATGTAGAGGGAGCCTTGCATAAAATTTGTTGATAATAATATTGTTGGGGAGCTCATGAATGGGACATTTGAGCATTAGTAACTTCAATCTGCCCCAAGCTTGAGCTGTACTCTCTCCATCAAGAGGCCAAAAGTTGTAGATTTGATTCTGATCTTTATGAATCTCACTAGGAGGATAAAACTTTGAATAAAAGAGAGACACTATTTCCTCCCATTCCAGAGCTTGACCATTCTTCAGCAGCTTATACCATTCCTCAGCTCTTCCTTTCAGTGATAATGAGAATAACTTCTTCTTAACTTGATCTGTAGTAATACCTGCACACTTGAACAACCTGCATAATTTGTGTATAAAGAGTAAATGATCACCGGGATGGACAGTTCCATCCCCAACATAATAGTTATCCATAACACGATCAATAATTCTTGTAGGTATTTTGAAAACATCTTTCTCAGCAGGTGGTGGCTTATCTACTACCTTAGCAGTGGTAGTAGCATTACCAAATAAGAAACTCAGTGAATTATCCATAACAAAAATAAAGCAACTAGCAGAAGTAAACAATACTCACAGTAGAAGTTTCATTTACCAGTTCCACTCTCCAATAGCGCTTCACTCCTCGGCAATGGCGCCAGAAAATAGTCTTGATGACCCACAAGTATAGGGGGTGTATCGCAGTATTTTCGATAAGTAAGAGTGTCGAACCCAACAAGGAGCAGAAGGTGCTGGCTAGTGGTATGGATCAGGAATTATCTGCAAATACTTAGCAAATGGATTTTTAGGGGTTTTCGATAAAGCAAGTAAACAAAGTACGAGTAAATAAAAGACAGTAGGAATAAATGCAGCAAGTGGCCCAATCCTTTATGCAGCAAAGGACAAGCCGATTGTGTTTCTATAGATGACCAAACGTTCTCGAGGACACATGGCAAGACTGTCAAATGCTTTCGCTTCATATAGTCGATTAATCTTCTCTAGCTTGCTAAGTGTTGTGTGGGTGAACCTGTGCTAATGTACCGCCCCATCTAAGACTAAATACATACTTGTGATTAAACCCCTTGCAAACATCCGTAAGTACAAGAAAGTAATTAAGGTAAAACCTAACCACAGCTTTAAACTCTAAGACCCTTACGTCCCTTGTGCAATGGTTTCCTAACGGGGGTTCAGGTTTCTATCACTTCGGCAACCCCTACGATTAGTAGCCAAATACACAATGCATTCCCCTAGGCCCATATAGGTGAAGTGTCATGTAGTCGACGTTCACATGACACCACTAGAAGAAGTACACCACAACTTAATAACAATCTATTGAATCTTTCTCAACGCAACTCCACTACTAACAACAAGACTTCTCCCATGTCCTCAAGAACAAAACGAACTACTCACAAGACATCATATGGATCATGATCAGAGATGAAATAATGATGTATAACAATCTGAACATAAACAATAATTCAATGGTTCACTCAATAGCATCAACTACAAAGAGTAATCAACACCGGGAAAGTTTCCCTTATGAACTATTCAAGATTCAACTCAATTGTTACAGCAATATGGAGATGGTGATGATGGTGTTGATGGTGATGATGCTGGTGATGATGATGATGATCCCGATGAAGTCCAGCTTGATGGTGGTGTTGATGGCGATGATCTCCCCTCTCCGGGAAGGAATTCCCCCGGCAGAAATCTGTCTGCCGGAGAGATCTTTCTCTCTCGGTGTTTTCCGCCCCGCAGAGGCGGCGGAATCTTTCTATGGTCGCTCCCCGAGTCTTAGGGTTTCGTGGGGATGATATACGCCAGAGGAGAGAGGCTGGAGTGGGCCAGGGCGGCCACACCACTCCCAGGCGCGGCCTAGGCCTGCCCGCGCCATGGGGTGGTGTGGGCCCCCTGTGGCCCACCTCCACTTCATCTTCTGGCATCCTGAGTCTTCTGAAAAAAGGATTTTCCGTATATTTTTCCGGATTTTCTGATCTTCGCGAATTTTTCCTCCAAACAGCACCTTTTCCATTAGAATCCTGACTGCAGCGGTCCATGCTCCAAAAGTCATCAACCATGCAAAAGTAGATGAAATAACATAAGTATCACCTCTCTATACGAAATATATCAATGAATAATAGTGAATTAAGACATAGAATAGTGATGCAAAATGGACGTATCAGCTTCCGCTCGCCACCCCGACGAATGTTACTTCTGTCGAGTCGCTGCTTCAGCGAGTGGAAGACTAGCGGTTAGCGGGTGGAATGGAGGAGTTGGACCATCAGTTCTGGTCAAACTATCTATTGGAATTTCCAACGGTAACTTCAGCGCAATTACCGTGAGTAACGGCTGCCCCGATTTTGGCGGGTGGCGTTCCCATATAAGGGGAGTGATGATTCAGTTCTTCAAATCCTTCCCCGCATTATTCATTCTCCCATATTCATTCTTCCTATCCTCAATCTTCCTGCCTTCAACCTTACGATTCGTCCGCACCATGCGATTCCACGTCCTACCTGATGGCGCCTCCCAAAGGATCATGGGAAAATCCAAATGCACCACAGCCCAGCTCAAGTCCTTCAAGGATGACGGAGTCCTCCACAAGGGGAACTGGCCGGTTCCCCCCTCCTCCGAGACCGAGCCGAAGCCATGAGCCGGCGAATTCATCTGCTTCCCTAGCCATCTAGAAAGGGGTCTGGGATTTGATACGTCCAAAACGTATCTACTTTCCCGAACACTTTTGCTGTTGTTTCTCCTCTATACTTGTGTGATTTGGATGCAACTAATGCGAACTAACGCTGTTTTTAGCAGAATTGCCTTGGTGTCTACTTTTTGTGCAGAAAATCAACTATTAGGAAAAATCCCGGAAAATATGCCAAAAATCCTATTTCATCCGAAAACTCCAGGAGCCAGAATACGAGATGGAGAGGAGCCCTGGGGTGGCCACACCACCTAGTGGCGCGGGCCAGGCCAGGCCGTGCCAGGGGGTGGTGTGGGCCCCCCAGGCACCCCCTCGGCCTCTCTCTTCGCCTATAAGGAGCCTTCTGACCTAAAAACTTCGGGGGGTTCGACGTTTTTCCAGAAGGAGTTTCGCTCCGCCGCCACCACCAGATTCCACGAAACAGCACCAGAAACACTATTCTGGCACCCTGCCGAGACGGGAAATTGGAGGAGATCATCGCCATCATCATCACCATCGCTTCTCCATCGACCATCCATGTTTCCCCCATCTATGAGTGAGTAAACCCCCGCTGTAGGCTATGGGGATGGTAGGGATTGGATGAGATCATTCATGTAATGGCATCAGATTGTTAGGGCACAGTGCCTAGTATCTTTTATTAGTGCTTTATGACTTTGTTGCGACTTGTTGTGCTTAATGCTTGTCACTAGGGCCCGAGTACCATGATTTCAGATCTGAACTTATTATTGATTCATCATGATAGTATTGTTTTGGGTCTTATCTACAAGTTGTATACACACGTCGTTGTCCGGAACCTATGGTCCCGAAGTGACAGAAATCGGGGTAGCCGGAAGGGAAAGGCTTTGATGTGAGGATCACATGTGTTCACAGAGTGTTAATGCTTTGCTTCGGTGCTCTATTAAAAGGAGCACCTTAATTGCCAGTAGTTCCCTAGCGGCCCCGCTGCAAACGGGCTGGCAAGACAAAAGATGTTGTGCAAGTTCTCATTGTGAGCACGTATGACTATATATGGAACACATGCCTAGGATTGTCTAGTACTTGGGTGCTTTATCTTATTTATCTGCAATTGCCCTATGTTCTGATTGCTATGTGAATTGTCTTGTCCATGCAACGCCCGTCCATCCATCCCTATGCCTACCGCACTCGAATCCCACTGTTTACTGCTTTTGTTACTACTGTCTTTGTTTTGCTGCTACTGTTACTTTACTATTCCTACTACAAAACTGTTACTACTGATAAACTACTGTGAGCAAGATTGTTTCCAGGTGCAGCTGAATTGACAACTCAGTTGTTAAGGCTGATAAGTATTCTTTGGCTCCCCTTGTGTCGAATCAATAAATTGGATTTCACTTCCCTCGAAAATACTGCGATACACCCCCTATACTTGTGGGTCATCAAGACTATTTTCTGGCACCGTTGCCGGGGAGCATAGCTTTATTTATCAAGTTCACTTGGATTCTCTATTGTTCGCTGCTTTCCATCCATCACGGGTAAGTCTCGTGATGGCAAGGTTCCTATTTTACCATCCACTACAAGAAGAGGTACGGTTCTGAACACCTCTACCGCTCTTGATTCACCGTCTGTTCTGAGTAAGTTCCTTACACCACCACATACACATGCTACACACACTGCTACTACTACTGAATCTGAAACTTCTGATGCTTATGATGCTGCTTCTACTGTGCTTGATAAGAGTGGTTCATTAGGTCCTTTCCTAGATGCTACGATTGCTAGAACTAAAGTTGGAAATACCGAAACTCCTAATGAACACACTGCTACACCTGTTAGCTCACCTGAGTCTAGTGAGAGTTATGATGCTGAAGAAGATTATGTTGAGATGACTGATGAGTTTATTGAAGAATGTAGGAACACCCATGATAGGAGCGCTGCTAAGAATCTCCTTGAGAGACGTACTATTAGACCCAAATTATCTCCTGCTGCTAAGTTTGCTGCTTCTCCTGTAAACATTATATATGAAGATTATGATTTCTCTCTCGATCTATCCTACATATCTATTGTCGAGAAAGAACCTTTTGGTGGGACTAAGAATGAAAGTGTGGTAGCACATATGAATGAACTTTCTACCATGAGTGGCTTGTTTTCTGATGATATTAAAATGCGTACTTACTTTGTTGCTAAGATTTTCCCTTTTTCACTGAAAGGAGAAGCTAAAACTTGGTTTGGTAATTTATCTCCTGGATCTATTGATAGCCCCGAGTGCTTGTTTAATACTTTCCTGCAGAAATATTTTCCTCCTAGTGCTAGACATGCTATTTTGCAGGAACTTTTTGATTTTAAACAGGGAGAAAAAGAGGTATTGCCCGAATCTTGGGCAAGGTTTTGTGCTTTGATTCATGCACAGGATGGAAGTCCATTACCTAAGAATGAACTACTTGATATATTTCATAACGGACTAACCGAAGAATCTAGGACATACCTAGATAGTTGTGCTGATTGTGTTTTCAGGAATAGGACTCCTAAGGAAGCTGAGGAATTAATGGCTAAAATAAGCAAGAATTATGAAGATTGGACTCCTCCTAAACAAGCTATACCTGAAGTAATTGTACCTGAACCATCTATTCCGGTGCCTATTCCAACATCAAAGAAGAGGGGAGTTATTGAATTAAATGATGAAGTGATGAAGGAAGCTAAGAAATGTCTTAAGGAGAAGGGAATTAAAGCTGCAAATGTCAAGAATTTACCTCCTATAGAAGAATTATGTAAGCCTATTCCCTATTCACCCACTATTGAGGTACACTCTCTCCAACACTTTGATGAAGGTGATATCCCTTACTTGAAACCTCCTGATCAATGCTTAGAAGAATTGGATATCTTTATTGTTAAGCAAGATAACTTTAATAAAAGGGTGCAAAATCATCTAATGGAAAACACTAGGGCTATTGTTGAGTTGAAAGATATTGTGGAAAGAACCTCTAATGATGTTAAAATGATTGTTAAACACTTTCAAATGGTGCAAACTCAAATAGTCAACTCGTTAAAGTGCAAAACGACTTGCTAGTTAATGCTGCTAAAGAAAAACACGCTTATGAAATTAGAACTAGAAGTGGTGCTGCTACCCAGGATCCTCTATATCCTGAGGGGCATCCCAAAAGAATTGAGCAGGATTCTCAACGAGCTGAAAATAGTGGTTCTACTCGTAAGAAAAGGAAAAAGAAACATAAAACTGTTGTAGAACCCTCTGAACCTGCTATAGATCCTAATAGTATATCTATCTCTGATGCTGAAACTGAAAGTGGTAATGAAGAAAATGAAGTTCCTAATGAAGAAAAAGTTGAAGAAGAACCTGAACACCACACTAAGACTACTAAGTACACCAAAGAAGATTTTATTGCTAAGAAACATGGTAGTGAAAGAGAACCTTGGGTCCAAAAACCTATGCCTTTCCCTGATAAGAAACACAAGTCAAAGGAAGATGAACACTATAATAAGTTTTGTGAGTGGATGAAACCTTTATTCTTGCAAATTCCTTTGACTGATGCTATTAAATTGCCTCCTTATTCAAAGTATATGAAGGACATTGTCTCGAATAAAAGGAAGATCCCTAGTGAAGAAATCTCTACTTTGCTTGCTAATTATTCCTTCAATGGTAAGGTTCCTAAGAAACTTGGAGACCAAGGGATTCCAACTATCCCTTGCTCTATTAACAACAGTTATGTTAGAACTGCTTTGTGTGATTTGGGAGCTGGAGTTAGTGTTATGCCTTTCTCTCTCTATAAGAGGCTTCAGCTTGAAAATTTGATACCAACTGATATATCTTTGCAAATGGCTGATAAGTCTACCACTATTCATGTGGGTATATGTGAGGATGTACCTGTCCAGGTGGCTCATAATTGCTTGATATTAACTGATTTTGTTGTGCTTGAAATGCCTGAAGATGATAATATGTCTATTATTCTTGGGAGACCTCTTCTTAATACTGCATGAGCTGTTATTAATTGTAATCAAGGAAAGGCGACCTTCAATGTTAATAACGAGGAACATACTGTCTATTTCCCCAAGAAGATTGAAAGGACTTATGGTTTGAATTCAATTGAACATGTTGAAGGCATTCAAGTTGGAGAAATATATTGTCCCATACCAAAAGAAAAATTTGAAACTATTATGATTGGGACCATTGCTATCAAGGTTGAGGTAACATGATCATTAGTGGAATACAAAGTTTTGTCTCATATGCAATTGTTTTGGTAGCAAGACTTGATCAACCTTGCTAACAAAAGGATTCCATTAAACAAAACAATGTTTTCATTATGATTATCCCCGTTTATTTCTATCCTTTGCATTTTAGTTTTTGCTTTCGTTTAGTTTTCTTTGTGTTGTTAGTTGCTTGCATGCTAGAACTTATGTAGTTCTAGCCTTGTTTTTGTCCTTGTATCATGTTTCCAAAAAGAAAAAATCTGTCTGCCAGAAAAATCATTCTTCTATTTCTGAAAAATGCCCAAAAATAAAGTGTCTCGAAAAATTCCAGAAAATTCATATTAAATATTTACGTGAAAAAAGGGGCAGAGGAGTACCTGGTAGGTACCAGGGGGGCCCACCAGGCAGACACACCACATGGTGGCGCGGCCAGACCTAGGTGGCGCCATGCCCTGGTGTGGGCCACCCCTGGCCCCCACTACCTCTCTCTCGTGCCACTTTCTTCTCTCTCCCGAGTAAGCTCCAGTTCATAGCTCGAAATCATGTTCTCTCTGTGCTTTCCCTCGATTTCTTCGATCTCTTTGCTCAGCCCATCTTACTTGCTGAAATTTGGAGAAATTATTCCTTGGTATGTGAGTCCTCCCCTTGTCCAAGTAGATTTGTGTTTAGTGGATTGTATGTTGAGTATTTTGCTGCTGTAGGTGACTGGTTTTGAGGGCTTGTAAGCTTGTTTGATGCTTAGAGATATAGTTTTTATGCATGTTTAGGCCTCTTGCTAGTCCCTGTGAGTTGAATCCTTCATTATATTTACTTTGCAATCACTTGTTTAATAGGTGTTTAAATTTCAGATTACCAAGCATGAACAACCACACTTTTGGAGAGATATTTGAGAATGATGCACCTAGAAGGTCAAGGCCCTCAAGAACAGCCTCTCAAGCTAGGCCATCATATAATGAAGACCTCATTGCATCACGTATTGGCAGTGAAAGAGATGATGGAGATGCTCACCCATCCTCTTTCCCTTGTTTTACTTTCTTGCAAGCTGCAGGTATTCTTGATGATTTCTTGCTACTGATTGAGAGGGTTGGCTTGACCTCTTATATGCAAGATGAGAGTGCACAATATGCTCTGCTCACCAAAACTTTTGTTGAGAGCTTCTCATTTTCTAACACATCCTATCATTCTACTGTCTCATTTAAGATCTATGATATGCCCTTCACCATGCCTTTGGAGAGATTTTGCAGTATTGTAGGTGTGCGTATGGCAGGGATTGTTAAGAAAATTCAAGGGCGGCCCGCTGATTTATTGGAGCTTTACCGAGGGGTGACCAATGATGATGACCGCGTGGCGCAGCGCGGAAAGATAAGAAATATCCAACTCCCTGCTCTTAGATACTTTGCTTACTATCTTTACGCTAGTGTATTGGGTAGGGAGAACACTAGTAATATCTCCAACTATCACTTAGCTTTCCTTGCTGCTGCGCTCAACAATGATACTCGGTACAATCTTGGCTCTCTTATTGCTCGCCGCCTAGCTGCTAGGGGGCCTATCTATGGGGGCATCATTGCCTCGCGTGTAGTCAATGCATTAGATCTTTCAGTGGCTCCCGATGATGTTATGCTAGCACCACAGAGGCTCGACCTTGTTGCCATGAAAACTCATCACTTTGTCACTTCTACCTCTGATTTGAACAATCTAGTATATTGGATGCTTTTCACTGACGGGGATGAAAGGGAGATCCTTTTGCCCCAGCCTGCTTTGTTCAGTGTTGACAGGACACCGTGGTCGTGCTCCAAGGAGGAGGTGGACGAGCAGCTTCGCTTGTTGGGTTTCCACGAGCAGCACCAGGAGGATGTGCCCTCCTATGACTATTCCGCACATTACGGAGGGACGTACTCTGGCTCGCACCAGGACGAGGGTACCTTCTCGTCGTACCCCGGTGGCACTTCATCTTGGCCAGCCTGGGATTGATACCCACTTAGGCCAAAAGCCTAAGCTTGGGGGGAGGTACGCCGACACCGCACTCATCTCCATATCATGTTGCGTCGGTTCTTTGTATATTCATGTTTTCATTCTCTTCCTAGTTTTCGTTCTTCTTTGCTTTTGCTTTCTAAAAACACAAAAAGACCAAAAATATTTTTGTTGTTTCTCTTTGGTTTGCTTCTTCTTTTTTGCTTTGGTTTGCCTTTTCCTTTTTGCTTTGTTTGAACTATTTGAAAAACCCAAAAATATTTTGCTTTGCTTGTTTTTCTCTTTTGGTTCTTGTTTAAAAATCGAAAACACCAAAAATATTTGTCGTTCTTCTTTGGTTTTTGCGAGTTGGCTACAGGGTTCGGCAGTTCTCAGTGGATCATTGGCTTCATATTATTATTCAAGCCACACAAGTGAAGAGAAATAATGAGGATCAATGACAACTTGAGGCGTGGTAAGAGGCTGGTAACGAACTCTATTTGTCTTCATTTTTGTACATATACTCATCATTGTGAGCTTGCTTAGTCTGTTCATGTAGAGTGTATGTTTTCTTTGGATGCTTAGTAGTTCTTGCTTTCTTGTGATTAGCTCCAGCTCGCTAATAGTTTGTAGCATGTCTCATGAATGTTTGCTTGCATTACTCTATTCATAAATTGGTATGACACTGTGGTATCCTCCTCTGAATGTTTCATTTGATCGACTTGGCACATGCTCACGCATGCACATGACTGTAATAATCAGTTAAGCCTTGACGAATTATTTTGCCTTGAGGATCTTGAATCATTTTCATGCCATGAGTACTCTTGTTTTGTTGTAAGCATGATAATGACAGCTATTGCTCTCTCGTTTGTCGCTCCCTTACTATTGCTAGCCTTCATTTCCACTGAGTGCTTTACTCATGTTTCCAACTCCCTAAACCAAATATTTCCAAAGTGTCCACCATACCTACCCATTAGCATCATTTGCTACTTCCGTGCATATTCAATATGCCCTGTTTTCTTGCGAATAAAATGTTTGCTTGTTATGAGAAAGTTAGTTAGTAAAGCTCTCACGAACTTGATGGCACACTTTATTTTCTGCACTTAATAAACTTGAACCATTGTGTCCTGCTTTGTTGTGCATATGCTTGCGCTCTATGAGTTGAAGTTAGCAGAACCATGTATCATGGGGACCGCTTTCAGCGCTTCATAGGTACTTTGTACTTAGTTGATATCATGTTCTTTTGCTTATGGATCTCGGCAGTGTGAAATAAAAGTGCAACTTGTAAGATCATGGAGTTTGTATGTATGTTAGAGAAACGCCTGGGCTGCTAGCCTAAGCCATGCCTAATCATGGTGGAAACTTGCAGTATAACCATAATGAGCATTCTATGAAGCATCCTCAATAAAAATCTATGCACATAGTAAATAAAAAGATCGCTGAGATGCTCATTGTCTGCTTACCTTGTCATTTTGATCATGGGATAGCTCCCGTGTCATGTGCAAGGGGTACCCCGTTGGCGGTTCTCGATCATACATATACTTACAATGACAAGAGCTTACGTGTGACTGAAGTTGAGTAGCATGAGGATCGGTCTTCGTAAGTAAGGGGCATGAGACTTCAATTTATAACTTGTCAAGCATATCCTCTTAGTTGTGTCACTTTCACCTTAACCACATTAAAGATGCTTATGATAGGGGCAATGAGAGCTCAAAGCTAACGAGTACCATACTTTTAGCATTTGGAAGGCTTTCAAAATTATTCAAAACCTTTTTCTTCTACTTGTTGAGTCTCCACATATTCTTTGAGCACCTTCTTGAGAGCATTAGTTGCCATTTTTTGTGTTTGTTCCATTACTTGATTATTTGTGTTATGACTTTGATGCTTGTATCTTTGATATCTTTACTTCTAGTCATCACTTGAACTTCAGAGGTGCCTTGACATTCATAATCCAAGGCAAGCAAGATACCACTCTATCATACCTTTCTATGAGCATTGTAATGTTGCTTATGTTTGTGCTTCGTGCTACTTATTATTCTTGAGTTGGAATCTCTTCATAGCTTGCAATGACTATTAAGTAGACTCAGTTGCATACTCTTTATTATGAATTGTCTAAGTAGTTGATCACATTGCTGAGATTATTTACATCATATGAAGCAAAAGTGTTCGTGAAAGTTCTTTTATCGCACTCAGTTTTCAACTGAATTGCTTGAGGACAAGCAATAAGCTAAGCTTGGGGGGAGTTGATACGTCCAAAACGTATCTACTTTCCCGAACACTTTTGCTGTTGTTTCTCCTCTATACTTGTGTGATTTGGATGCAACTAATGCGAACTAACGCTGTTTTCAGCAGAATTGCCTTGGTGTCTACTTTTTGTGCAAAAAATCAACTATCAGGAAAAATCCCGGAAAATATGCCAAAAATCCTATTTCACCCGAAGACTCCAGGAGCCAGAATACGAGACGGAGAGGAGCCCTAGGGTGGCCACACCACCTGGTGGCGCGGGCCAGGCCAGGTCGCGCCAGGTGGTGGTGTGGGCCCCCCAGGCACCCCCTCGGCCTCTCTCTTCGCCTATAAGGAGCCTTCTGACCTAAAAACTTCGGGGGGTTCGACGTTTTTCTAGAAGGAGTTCCGCTCCGCCACCACCACCAGATTCCACGAAACAGCACCAGAAACTCCGTTCTGGCACCCTGCCGGGACGGGGAATTGGAGGAGATCATCGCCATCATCATCGCCATCATCATCACCATCACCATCGCTTCTCCATCGACCATCCATGTTTCCCCCATCTATGAGTGAGTAATCCCCCGTTGTAGGCTATGGGGATGGTAGGGATTGGATGAGATCGTTCATGTAATGGCATCAGATTGTTAGGGCATAGTGCCTAGTATCTTTTATTAGTGCTTTATGACTTTGTTGCGACTTGTTGTGCTTAATGCTTGTCACTAGGGCCCGAGTGCCATGATTTCAGATCTGAACTTATTATTGATTCATCATGATAGTATTTTTTTGGGTCTTATCTACAAGTTGTATACACACGTCGTTGTCCGGAACCTATGGTGCCGAAGTGACAGAAATCGGGGTAGCCGGAAGGGAAAGGCTTTGATGTGAGGATCACATGTGTTCACGGAATGTTAATGCTTTGCTCCGGTGCTCTATTAAAAGGAGCACCTTAATTGCCAGTAGTTCCCTAGAGGCCCTGCTGCAAACGGGCTGGCAGGACAAAAGATGTTGTGCAAGTTTTCATTGCGAGCACGTATGACTATATATGGAACACATGCCTAGGATTGTCTAGTACTTTGGTGCTTTATCTTATTTATCTGCAATTGCCCTATGTTCTGATTTCTATGTGAATTGTTTTGTCCATGCAACGCCCGTCCATCCGTCCCTATGCCTACCGCACTCGAATCCCACTGTTTACTGCTTTTGTTACTACTGTCTTGGTTTTGCTGCTACTGTTACTTTACTATTCCTACTACAAAACTGTTGCTACTGATAAACTGGTGTGAGCAAGATTGTTTCCAGGTGCAGCTGAATTGACAACTCAGTTGTTATGGCTGATAAGTATTCTTTGGCTCCCCTTGTGTCGAATCAATAAATTGGGTTTCACTTCCCTCAAAAATACTGCGATACACCCCCTATACTTGTGGGTCATCAGGATTCCCCACCTCGCTCTTCTTCCGTCGCTTCTGCGCGTATTACGCGATCAAACCGTCGGATCTCGGCCCGCACAACATCGAGCAGCTGGCGATCTTTGTCACCTTTTGCGAGTGCTATCTCGGCTGCAGACCGTATTTTCTATTGTGGTTGGAGCTCTTCCATGGCCACATCGGGCGCGAGGCGTCCGGTGGCTTGATATTGGCCGCAAGCGGCGTCACGTTCCAATTGAAGCCGAAGGCTAATTTCATCAAGCTCCTTCTGCCGAAGAAGGCCGCCAGTGAGTGGAAGAAGAGCTGGTTCTATGTAAAAGAATCCACTCCCTCCGGCGAGGTGGCACTTCTCGAGTTCGTCGCCGAGAGGAGCGAGCCTTGCCGGTTGGCACCGAAGAAGCTTCCCGAAGACCAGAGGATGACTGTCGCGGAAATGATGGACCAGATCCAGAAGCTGAAGGACCAGGGGTTGACTTCGATCAACCTTTACAACTGCTGGCTCGGGCGGTGTCTGGTTCCGCTAGCAGCTCGGCCGCATTGGATGTATGAATACAGCAGGAAGCATGACCCCTCCCGAACCAGCAAGGAATCATGGGAGGCCGAGGACTACAAGGTCGCCCTGAAAAAGATCACTGACGCAGAGTTCACCAGCGTGTCGGTCGGGCTCGCCCCGTACACTCCCGTGAAGAATGAAGCCCCCACAGTAAGTTTTCTCCCCAGTAGCTATTTCCACACCTCAATTCTTAGTTACTGCATTTGGTGTTTACTCGTGGTGGTTCTCAGCTGTTTCAGGTGTTGGAGGGCTGGCTTCCTCCGCTCGATGAAGAGGTTCCCCAGGAGCTCAAGGAGGACTTCGAGGGAGACTCTTCCGACATCGATGGGGAGGAGGAGGAGGTTCCTCCCCCAGCGCCTGTGGCTCGCAAGACCCGCATGCAGAAACAACACGAGTTTGAGGCAAGTCGCAGCCTGGATGAACACGACGAAGGCGACGAGGTCGTGCAGGAGCACACATCCCGGCGTACTACTACACCGTCGAAGCCTGCACGCAAGCCCAAGTCACCAGCGAATAAGCCAATGTCGCCGTCCAAGTCGGCGGTGGTGTTTGAGTCAAATGACGACTTTGACGATGAAGACACCCCCAAAGTCTCGCGCAAAGCCCCTGAGGGCGCGCTCCCGACGAAGGGGTTGGATGGCGAGGACACCGAGGCAGCGGTAGAGGTTCCCCTGGCGGTGATTGCGCCAATGGTTTCGGGGGTTCCAAGCCAGGAAGCGGCTAAGGCAGCGGTGTCTAAGTCGCCGCAGCCATCGAGAGCGGCTGTGTCTTCGGAGCCGGAGGTTCTGGCGACTGTGGCTTCATCGTCGATGAAGCCCATGGTATCGTGGGCTTCAGATGTCTTTGAGAGGGGGCTCACTCGCAAGCTGGGTCCAGAATTGGACAAGCCTGCCCACATCAGCACTGGGCTTCGCGTTCTCCCGGTCGCTAAGTGAGTATTGGTTCTTTATTCTAACTCGCCTCTTATTTTTGTATTGTCGTTATATTAACTGTGGGAATTCGGGCAGGTCTAGAGCCAAGAAGATTGGCCGTCCTTCGGTGGCAAAGATTCCGCCGGCCACCACCACGGGAGAGGGCGACCTCCCCAAGAAGAGAAAATCCACCGGAGATGTGGCGACCGCGGAAGGCGCGAAGAAGCAGAAGGGGGTGCCGACGACGCCACAACCATGGATGGCGCCACGGATCCCGATGTTGCGGCAGTCGCTGAAGAAGTGGTGGCGGCGCGATCGGAGCCAGTCTTGGTTGCGGCCGCGCCGGAAGCGCCGGCCCCGACAACCAGTGCCCCCGCCAGAGCATCGACGACGTTCCCGCGCTTCATGGCTAGGGGTTTTCCAGGCGTGGCGGACACCTAGTCTCCACAGAGTCCGGTGATCGTGGATGCGGACATTGGGTCCCGTTGTGGGCGTACTTCCTTCACGATCCCGTCGACTGACACCGGAGAACTTCACAGGATGCTCGGCACCGCTATTCAGGTATGTCCAGTCCCCGAGTTCTTAGTCGCTGAATTTCAGCGACTGGGAACTGAACTTCTTTCGACTCTCTAGTCCCCGAGTTCTTAGTCGCTGAATTTCAGCGGCTAGGAACTGGATGTTGATTTTGGTAAGTGCTGAGGTGTGTTGATTGTTTGAAGGGTTTGCAAAGAGAATTGACCGATCGGCAGGCCACGAGGGAGTGCTTGGAGCGGGATCTGCGCGAAGCGCAGGAGGCAAACCAGCGGCTTCAGGAAACTATTGATAAGTATCTGCTTTTCTGTCCTTTCCTCTGTCAAGTGTGAACTATTTGGTGTATGGCGCGCTGATGGTTTCACTTTCAGAGGGTTTCCCGGCTGTGATTTCCAAGGCCGCGAGGGGTATGTCCTAGTCGCCGAGCTGGACGCGGCGAATGGGCGAATTGCCTCCCTGATCCAAGACTTGGAGGAGGCGAGAGTGGCCTCAGTTTCTTCGGAGGACCGAGCGAAGGCTGTTGTCGCTGTGGCTGAGTAGGAACGCAAGGCCGCGGATTCGGTCATCATGGGGCTACACAATGAGCAAGCCGCCATGGAGAAGCATGTCACGGAGGACTGCCGCAAACTCCTTGGTGAGTCTCCGTCCTTGCCTGACTTGTTCGGCGAGTCCCTAATTGGGGATGTCCGTAGTTTCACTGACGTCTGATTTTGCAGCTGTGATAGGCCAAAGCGACCCGGTGGTTCAGACCTTCAACGCTTCACGGTGCGCGACTGCCGTGGTGAACGCGGCCACAGCTTCGGCGTTATGTGTCCAAGCGGTTCTTCAAGGCATGTCCCCCACCGAGGTTATTCCTGGGGGGCTTACGGAGGTGTGGCGCTATCTGGAGGAGGTGCCTATCGTCGTGGAATGGATGGCGCGCTCGGCATTTAGGCGCGGGGCCACCACGGCATTGAGCTTGGGTCTCGCCCACTTCCCCGACGACTTCGACCTTGACGATGTGACAAGTGGCTACCCATCGGCGACCAGCACGGTGGAGATGTCAGAGGTACTAAAGCTGACTGCGAAGGCTGCCCCTTACGTCGATCGGGTCCTGGCTATGGGGGATCTGCTGCCATACCAGGAGATGGTGTTGGTGCCTGGCGACCCCGAGCCAGAGCATCGCGATATGAAGTCGGAGCAGCCCTTTCGGTCGGCGTTGTCGAAGTCGCTGACGACGTACCCGACGAACCCGTGGCAACCTTTTGTTCGTGTCAAGGGAGGTGGTGGTGCTTCTTCATCGGGACCTGTGGAATAAACAATGTAGTTGGGTAGTTTGTGATGTATGCCGAGTGGCGACTGCTGTAATGTATTTTGTAATGTATGCCAAGGGGAGTCAATCGACTCGTATTGCGACCAGGATTGTGTGGTGTGTTTATTTTTGATTGAGCGAGTGCCCAAGCGCGTCCTCCCTTTAATTGGGTATAACTCGATTGTATACTTTTGTGTTTTGTTTTGGTTGTGCATTGTTTTATCTCTCGCGTCTTCTGAGTGGCGAGTCCCCGAGCACGAGTGGGATTGTTTTGTAGGCGAGTCCCCGAGCATGGTGCTCAACCATATTGGTCGCGTTCCTGTTGTAGGTTGTTAATGCGTTGTTTGTAATGCGTCTCCTCCCCTGGCCCAGAGAGCCAGTCGCTTGGCGAGTCCAAGGCAGCTCTCTTACTTGGTGTGTTCCCGAGCCGCGTGGGGGTTCCCATTTTGCGGGGTCCCCGTGCGTGGTACTTAATTGTTCGAGTCGCTTTGCGTGAGGATGGGAGGGACATGTCGCTATGAGAAGCGTATACCGGTTGTCTTGGCCCGATGGGCCAGTCGGGCTAGGCGACTCCAATGGAAGCTCCGGGTTGGCGTTTTCGTGGACGACCCAAGGCCTAAGTATTGTTGGAGCGGTTTTTTCCGCTATCACGGTAATTTCCTCCGTTGCGGCGGTAGCTCTTGGGGTCGCGCTAGCCGTAGTCGGCGTTGGCGACGAAGTCGACTCGCCCGTCCGTGCGGTGCTTGCCGGTGATGCGGGTGTTGCTGTAGCGCATGTCGCGTAGGCGCCCGATATCGTGGATGTTGGTTAGGCATCTTCCTCCCGACTCGTCGTTGGAGTCTTGGTTGGGGTCCTCCTCCGCGTAGCGCTTGGCGATCTCGAGGAGGCCGGGGATGTTGTCGAGCGTCCGGTAGACCCTCTTGCTCTTAGCGACCAGGGGTTTGAACCGGCACGCGTTCTTGAAGCAATGTATCGCCGTGTCTAGGTGGATGCCGGAGGCATTGATCCACAGTTCTTGCCATCTTTGAATCCAGCGGTGAGTCGACTCGCGTTGTCCTTGGAAGCATCGCTCCAGGTCTTCTATGGTGGTGGCGCGGGTGTAGGAGCCCTCGAAGTGCCTGATAAAGGCGTCCCACATTTCTTCCTAGGAATCAATGCTGTCGGCGGGGAGGGTGTTGATCCATTGCCGAGTCGCACCCTCCATCAGCAGGGGAGGTAGCGAGCGGCGAGCAAGTCGGTGTGGCCTGCGATTCCCATTGCCATGAGGTATGTGTCCAGCCAGACAGCGGGATCGTACGTCGGGTCGTACTTTTCGATCTCCTTGGGTGCCTTGAAGTTAGCGGGGTATTTTTCCCCACGGATCATGGGCCCGAAGCATTGCGGCCCGACTCGACTGAGCGAGCCTCTTGGTTCCGGGTCGCCGCGGTTGGTGAGGGTGTGCCTCAAGTCGTTGGGCTGGCGCGCCCGCCACGCCTTGTTGTTGATGATGTTCGTTCGGGCATCAATGGGCTGCCTGTTGGCGGCGACCGTGGTTGGTTCGTCAGGGGCTGCGGTGGTGGGCAAGTCAATGCGTTGGCGACGGTGGGGTGGCCGCTTGATGCCGCTCTGCTTGCTGAGGAGCGGGAATACATCCGCCCCCGCGGGTCGACTCCCGCAGCTTGTTGCTCGACAGCCCTGACGAGTAGGGCCTTGGCGTACTGGATCTGTAGCACGCCTCGCCTTGGAGGTCGAGGTTGGCGATCGCGGCGTCGGCCGCGACGACGTTGTCCATCTGGGTGGAGTATAGTGGTAGTCCGTTGGTGTCGCGGGCTTGAGGCGAGATGATGATCCACGGTTGGTCCGGCGGGGGCGTGCGGCCGATGGGTGGTGGAGGGGCTCCGGTCGCCGGTGCGCCAGGTGGTGATCTCGCGGGGTTGCTTCCGCCTGGCAGCGCATTCTCACAGTATTCACGCTCGGTGGCGCGTCCGGGGTCGATTTCGTCGTTGAAGTTCAGGACGCGGCCTTGGACGTTGGAGTTCAGGCGGGTCCTGATGCGGCGTTGGTGATAGAGCGATAGCTCCCGCGCCGTTTCCCACTCGAGGCGGTATTTCTCATGCTCTGCGAGTTCGTTGCGTTGCGCCTCCGCGAGCCGCAGGCGGGCTTCCTCCACCTCTGTGGCCGTCTCAGTCGGCGGGATCGGCGTGGCGAAAGGATCTGGAGGGGCGGCCGTGCTGCCCGCCATGTAGATCGCGTTGAAGCGATTGGATCTGGCGCGGAAGTCTTCGGGCGATTCCGAGCCGGAGTCGGAGTCCAAGATCCTGAGGATGGAGGGGTCCTCGAAATACCGTTGCATCTGGGTCGACCGCGCCGGTGAAGCCGACGAAGAGGTTGATGGAGCCGACCGGCATCACCGCGCCGTGAGTGACCGGGCGTGACGCCGGGATGTAGCTGCTGGGCAGGATCTGTAAGATCCCGCCGATGGCGATCATGCGACCGGTGGCGAGCGGCCGATCGATCGGCGAGTAGGGTCTCGCTGCAGAACTCAAGCCAGTCCCGCTATGCCCCACAGTGGGCGCCACTGTCGTGGAAATGGCCACCGCAGTCGCTGCTACTAGCAACGATTGATTGTAACGTGAGGAAGTGTTGGCGGCCATCTGCGGTGCGAGATGGGGCGGATGCACATGGTTTTACCTAGGTTCGGCCCCCCGGAGGGTAAAGACCTACTCCTGCTAGATTATATTATTGGAGAGCGAATTACAGGGCTGGCGAACTCGGCGTCTAAGCAGCGAGTCGCTTGAGGGGGTGTATGATGGAACGTGAGTCCTTAGGATACCCTAGGGAGGTTTATATAGGAGTCACCTCGCTAGGGTTTACAAGTTACAACCGAGCCAGATATGGACTCGGAGGCTTTCTGACTTAATCCGACTGGGCTTCAGATATGCTTCTGGGCCTTCAGCTTCCAGTCGCCAGGCTTCTCCTTCAGTCGTAGTCCAGTCGCCGTCCTTCAGGCACACTCACAGGCCCTTCGGCCCAATCGAAACGTCCTGCTGGGCATACCCCCTTTGGCATATCCCCATCAACCATGGATTAGAGTGTCCAACCAGAGAGTAGTTCAGCGTAGTATCTTAAAGAGAAGATATTTATATGAGAGTGTTCACTAGTGAAAGTATGATCCCTAGGCCTTGTTTCTAAGCATTGATACACCGTTTGCAATTAGATATGTTACATGTTTGCTTGCTTCCTTCTTTATTTCAGTTTGCCTTTAGTCTTTTCCCACGTCAACCACACGCCAGCAAGCTATTTTCTATCACCGTTACCACTTATAATTATCTATACCACTTGTATTTCACTATCTCTTCGCCGAACTAGTGCACCTATACAGCTGACAAGTGTATTGGGTGTGTTGGGGACAGAAGGGACTTTTTGTATCTTGATTGCAGGGTTGCTTGAGAGGGGATACCTTTGACCACTTCCTCCCTGAGTTCGATAAACCTTGGGTAATCCACTTAAGGGAAAACTTGCTGCTGTTCTACAAACCTCTACACTTGGAGGCCCAACAACTGTCTACAAGAATAGAAGTGCGTAGACATCAATGATCATATCCACCATTAAGCATGTGGCAACCTTCCAACAACGGTGGAACAACAACGACGCAAAGCAGCACCTGAGTAAGCAACTACGACTCGAAAGATCGACTATCTATCAAACAACAGGCAATAGGATGTGTCCAAGGCAATATAGAGGCTGCAAGGAATATAAATGGTGTACGGAAACTAAAGCATCGCAATACGGGTAGCAATAGATCAACAGGAGGAAATAAAGACTATAAATGCAAAATAGGTAGAAAGGGGGAGATTGCTCGCCTAGGAAACACTGGCGAAGATACATTATCCGTAGAACTTGTCGATACTTTCTATCTTAAGCTTCTTCTTGCGTTGCAAGCAATCGGAGAGTTCGTGGTCCCCCGAATTCTGCATTAGGGCTTGACAACGCTATGGGCTTCTGTCGTATCTGGACCATATATGCCAAACTTGGGTACCTGTAGGGTATACTCATGTCAGTCCTTTTTACTAAACACACAGGACAAGGGATACAACACATATGCTACATGATTGACAACACGAAGTAGGAAAATTAAAATGGGCTAAGCCGCTAAAAAGGAAACAAACGTACATGCAACCACAGATGGTCTAAGGAAGACAATCACTTGGTAGATTGTGCGTAAGACGATTTACGTCCGCACGTGCTTCTGTTGTGACCAACAGAGCCACATCTAGTGCACTTGCGGCTAGAAGAGCCAACAGGCTCAGAGACCGTGTTGAGAGGGCATGCAGACGCAAAATGCTCGACGGAATTGCATGTGCGGCATTTCGGCCCATCGTTGACAAGAGCGAGAGCACCGGAGGAAGACCTACGGTACCTCCGTGGTGGAGGGGTAGCATCAGTGGTGGTAGAAAACGAGCGCTTCTTCTTACGTGTTCCAGGGCTCTCGATTGCTGACTTGAACCTGCTAGCCTTCATCCTCCCACGCGAGCGGACGTGAGGAGGAGCCAACACGACAGCAGCATCGTTCTCCTCGGTAACATCAGATGCACCACTTGAATGACGACGGACGCGCTCAGGAGCAAGCACAGGAGCACCTTCATGGACACCTAAACGACTTAACTCCACGATAGGGTCAGGAGCTGACGACGGTTCAACCATCATAGCAGAAATAGCAAGCTTAGCGCGGTTATGCCGCGGTTGACATAGTCCACGGCCAGCTCAAAAGCAGGACGCGGGGACGTTGCAATGGAAACAAGCTCCATCGCAGATGCGTAGATGAAACAGTGCATGGCGGTCTTGTCGGTGCTCTCCCCATTGGCTCGTACGATGGAGTCAGAATCGATCGGTAGGCCATCCCGGGCAGCTCGCGTCCACCTTTTCAGAACGAGACCGGGAGGCAACTCAACGGCCCCAAAGCTGACAAGAACCTGCACGTTTGTTTGACACATAAAATACAAATAGAAACATAAATAGTGTGTATCATCTGACAGCTAGAACTTTAGCTACGTGGGGTAGGAAGCTCACGCATAAAATATGTTGGCAAGGCATGCTTGAGTGCTCAAACTTTTTGCACTCGTAGAGAAAGGAGGTTCCACCAACATCGCGTGTCACTTTGAACTCCGTCATCCCGAGATCAGTGTAGCCCGGACGGCTAACATGAACTGCGGAAAACAAGTCTTTCTCCTCGTCGTCCGTGCGGCAAACAAAAGATCCGGCACGGAACAGCTCCTTGTCAAATCTACCGTAGAGAGCATGCCTCTCTAATGGTACTCCCACACTTAGGTGGACATTAGTTAATACAATACAAAAAAAAATCAACAAACGAGGAGAAATATAAATCTTTAAAGAAAAGAAACCTGCTTAGTGGCATGAGACTCCCGAGCTTCGTCAACACGATCAGCAATTAGCTTGTTGTACTGCGACACGGAATGATGCATAGGAGAGGAGTAAGCAATACAGGTCTTAAGGAGATGATTCGCGCTCTGACTGCGCTGAGTGCTGGTCATGCCAGCACAAAAAGTCTCAGTAAAATATGGCTTAGCCCACATGTCCGTGTTGTCAAAAGCACATTGCAGAAACACGTTTTCCTGTAGATTATACTTATTTAACAACTCGAACCAGCGAGCTTCGAATTCTTCTACAGATACAATCTCGTCAAGTAACTGGTGCAGATGAGCCTTGAAAAGGTTATCCTTTGGTATAAACAGGACCTGGCGACTCCTTGGCCTTCTTCATAACATGCCATTTACACCAGCGATGGCGAGTATCAGGATACTCGAGCTCCAAGGCTACCCTCATCTGATGGCACTGGTCTGAATAAAAGACATTTTTTGGGGGTTAAGAAGATAATGGATTTATTTTGGTCTCTTAAAATAATTTTAAAAACATATAACAAATACGAGCTAGAGACTAACCGGTCAAGACAGTGACGGGGCGCTTCCCACCCATGGTTTCAAGAAAAACACGGAAACACCAAGCAAATGCCTCGATCGTTTCCTTAGTGAGCAAAACGGCTTCGAACATTGTACTCTAAAAATGATTGTTGACGTCCACGAATGGGCCAAATGGGTGGTTGTACAGATTCGTGCGGTAGGTAGTGGCAAAAGTGACGACGTCACCAAAAGCAGCGTAGTCAGCGTGGCCAGGGCCGTACCCGAGAAAACAGGGGCCCGGTGCGAAACAAAAAGTTGGGCCCTCAACATAATCACAGGGAACTAAAAAAACAAAACTATGTGTTATATTATCAAGAGTACCCTTTTGAGATGAAGTAAATTCTTCAATCTCTTGTTTTTTCTTACATTTTTCATATCCGGAAGGGTGTTCCCTACTTCTAGAAGACATTACAAAAAAGAAACTAGAGACAAATACCATGTATCAAAAATAATATAATACCATGTATTATATTATCAAGAGCACCCTTTGAGATGAAGTAAATTCTTCAATCTTTTGTTTTTTGCTTACGTTTTTCATGTCCGGAAGGGTGTTTCCTAATTCTTTAAGACATTACAGAAATGAAATTAGAGACAAATATCATGTATGAAAAATAGAACATGGAAACAAAGTGGGATGAAACAACCTTTTGATTGATTCTAGCAGAAAACCATCAGGGTGCGTCTCTAGTAGTGTGGTCGTGCTTCGAGTCCCCCTTAGGCCTCCTCCTCTTGATGGTTCTCGTCTTCCACTTGATGAATCAGCTACCAAGCACTGTGGCCGGGCCTCCAACTCGAATCGGTGCACCTAGATCGAAGGGGGTGGCAACAAACAGCAAAGGGATCAAAAAAGAAGAGTACTGGAATAGATTGATGAAAAATTGAGAAGAAAATAGTAAAGAAATAGAGAGTGATTGAGGATGCAGTCTGCAACGGATCTTGATTCTCTTCATTGCATCAACGGATCTATTATGGAGAAATCACAATGGAATTAAATCCATCTAAGAATTTTGGAGAAGGTTGAAGAACTGTTGTGGGGCTACGTGAGAAAGAGAATAAGAAGAGAGAAGGGGAAGGCATGTCGTGAGTTGGGGCCTCCTATGGAGTTAATCACCGGAGTTATTTCCGTGCCAAATTCCTAAGCGGCAGTGCGGCACAATGCCTAAATGCATTTATTAGGCCCAAATAAATCTATCATTAGGAGTACTAATTAGTAGCTTAACATAAATCTGGAGGCCCTCCGATTATGGAGGCCCTGTACAGTGGAACACTCTGCACATGTGCATGAGACGGGCCTCAGCGTGGCTAGAGCCATGTGACGAGAACAAGGACCGAATCCTATCATGCGAATCTAGATCAATCTTAAGAACTAGTCCTGGGTCAGAACGTTTCATGTGGTCAAAAATTTCTAATGTTTTGGACATGTCCTCCAATATACACTCTTGGACAAGCCTGCCACACAAAGACCTAATGGACTGCCACTAAAAGGCACATGCGCGCCTTCCCCATGCATGGAACCAACTATGGAACAAACCCGAGATATTTGAACATTATTAAGACGTAGGTGTCGTATGAGCTCTCTAGTCATCTGATCTATGCGATTATGTGAGTTCCATTGTCTACGTTCTCCACAACTAACAGAGAGCGGATGATTGTGATCGTTGACGTACTGATGAACGTACCAGGAGTCGTCAGAGCCACGCAGTAGCGTTAGGTGGGAAACAGAACCGGTGCGAGCAGTACGAGCACCCTCAGTCGGATCCCGACCCTGCAGACGTGTAAAGTAGAAATAAATAACACAGCACCATTAAAGGATAAACGTACAAATTAATAGATATCATACCTGACACGCACAGACAAGATCCTAACGGGAGCGACGGGAAGCCTTGTTAGAACGACTACGGCCGTATCTAATACAAAACCCTTGTTCCCATGAATACATATTGTAGAGCTCGTATGTTTCCTCCGGAGACTCGAACACCTGGCCCAACGCTGGCTCGAAAATGCAAGGCTCGCCGCGACCAGCAGATTCACGCAATGCTTGCTCCACGGCTACGTAGTTCCACGTAGTGGGCAGACGAGGGCCAACCACCCGCCTAAAAAATTAAGGTCAACAAAAAGAAGCGAGATCTCAACTGAATTAATCGATGAACATGCGAAAGAATAAAAAAAGGAAACACTAACCGATCGAGTATGCTTCTAGAGCTGCTGATGGAATGATCTGCCACATCTCCAGTATCCATCGAGCTTCACCCTATAACTCACACTGTTCGAAACAAGTGAGTGAGAAAGACAGCGTGCGAAACAAAGATATATATACAGCAACCCATGGTGTCAAGTTGACGGGAACAACAAGGAGAAGAAATATAGTGCGGGAGAAGGGGACAGCGCGGGAGAAGGAATATCACATGGCGGGAAACTGAGCAGGGAAAAAAAAGTGCAACAATATCAGCATAAAGTACTACGAGACAAGACAAGCTTTAGATTAGAGCATCTCCAGTATGGTTCCAGGAGGGCGCTCGGAGACGTTTTTTCGTAGCGAAAATTCGACATGCGGCGTTCCCAGAGGCGCATAATTCAGTGTCGCGCAGTACGCCGCGAGCTAGATTGCCACCGAAGCGTCGAATGTCCTGCAGGGCAGCGTTCCCAGAGAGTGCCGCGCAGTACGCCGCGAGCTAGATTGCCACAGAATGTCCTGCAGGGCCACCGTCGCCCCCACCGGCCATATTTTCAGCAAAACTGGGTGAACATATTTTTCCAGGGAGCGAAAATGGGGGCGAAAAATACACGTCGGACATGATGAACTCCTAACCAAAGAGCATTCGACGCTTGGCCGGCTCCACCAGAGCGCGGCGTATTGCGCGACACGGAATTCGCCCGAGCGTCCTTTCTGGGTCCCGTGACAGCTGTGTCCACCTCTCCTCTGCCTAATCATGACCGTTAACAAGATGGGACTGCGATCCGGCGACGCACTTCGCTTCTGAATTTGACGAAGACGTTATGTCGGAGGATATCTAGCTTTTAGCTTTAGGCACCCATGATGGTCTTATCTTAACAATGCCACGTATAATGATTGCTGAGTTAGAGGAGAGAGAAACGAAAAAAAGACGTCTACTTCTCTTGGCTAAGAGATCATCTCTTAAAATCTCTTAGCTACAATATGTCCCACCACATATTTAGGAACATCTAGTGCTAGAGATAAGACTAAAAAAAGAACCCATTGTATGTCATATTTTGTTATCATATCAAATGATGTGGCATGTATAAGATAAGACTGTCTTATCAACCATTGTACATGCCCTTAGCAACATCGCCTTCTTCTGGTCTCCGAGCTTTATGTCTTGGCTCCGAAGTAACCGCGTTATTCTTTTCCTTTTTTCGTTGCACTCCGTCACCACCAAAGCCGAGAAGACATGGACATAGCTGACGCATAAGAAAGACAGGAACTCGGCCAAATTCCGTGCCGGGGGAGCACATTGCGCTCAGCCAAGCGTCAAATGTCCCGTAGGGTTATCATCGATCCAACGCCCCCGCACCCGCACCGCGAAGGAAAGCTGGAGGACAAGGGAGGTCGGAGGCCAGACTAAGGACAAGGTAGGACGGAGGAGCAATGAAAGGAATGCGGGAGGACAAGCGCCAACACCCCGGCACCCCGCAGCTCAGACCCTGTCCTTCGATGTCTACATCAACGTCGTGTCGTGAAGAGTACGCCTTAGATACAGAAGCGGAAGAGGGGCGCCCTTGGTGGTGTAGCGAGACTGGCGGCTCTTACGCCTGGCCGGCGCAGTAATACTCCGGTTTCCGCCTGGGGGTGGGGGAGGAGACGGGATGGTATTAGAGCAAGTTCAATAATAAAGCCAGTTGATGGCTATAAGCCATCGTCATGTCACCTATAGGCAACTTAATAGCCACATATACAGTAGGTATCCAGTATCCAATATATACAACACCTTTTGATCGAGTAAGTGCTACTTTATTTGGCTAAGGTCCATCTTACATTCACACAGTATTTAGGAGCATGTGTTGTAGCTGACTCTTGCATGAGAGCCCAATAATCTTCTCTCTCGTCTACCTCATCTCAAATATATTATTTAAAATCTTATAGTCAGCTCACTTGCTATGCAACATAATGCAAGGGAAATCGACCACGTCGAGTTTCTCTGACAATCTTTTTCTGGCTCTAAAAAGGGAGGCCGCCTGATTAGTTTTGTAAAGATGGCAGAGTGATGGACAGCGGCTCGCACGGGGGGCATGTCTCTCACAGCACGACGGACAGCGACCAGACATATGGCCCCACAGTACTCAAGTATGGGCAAAAGGCAGCGTGGACATCCAACGACGCATCTTCAATGTGAGCTAATTACACTTTTGGTACCATATCTTGTCCTCGGATTGTATTTTAGTATCACATCTTGCAAACCAGACAAATTGGTATCATAATTTGCACTAACTGAATATTTTTAGTCCAAACCTGTCACGTCAGCGATCTGTTAATTGTAATTAATCACGTATACGTCCAAGAAAGATTTAATATTTACGCTTTGGTCCTTTGTGTGAGCTGGTGATGACAAACTTTCAGAAACCCCCTCCGTCTCCTCCTTATCTCCTCTTCCTTCCCTGCCTCCCTTCGTCAAGAACAAAAGGCCGCGCCAGTTTCGGCACCTGCTACGCGGCGAGGTTAGCGGCGTCGTCGAGGCCGCCATCTCCCATCTCAATCCCGCCGGCCATGCACTACCGTGAGCATGGCAAAGACCCGCTGGCCTATGGTATGCCCTTTTCCCCCCGAATCTCCTTCTATTCTGCTCCTTCGTGTGCCCGACAGCGAGCTCAAGGTGGGCGCTTGCTCGTCGGCATTGTAATCGGTTTTAGCTCGAGAAATCGATGGGGAATAGGGTAATAGTCGATTGCGGAGCAAATAGTACGGTTTTTGTAGTGATTTCTCCCTGATTTGTAGAGGGCACATTGGATCTTCTCGGCCATGGCTAGAAAGCTCGTCGGAGTCGTTGAATTCCAAGGATCTAGGTTAGAAAGTTAAGTCTTTTCGGTGCAATACCTACTGTACAAACATAATGTGCGTGCACGGAAGCTCAATTGGGTCGAAGAACTTGGTTTGATCATGTTTTGTTGATGATCACCACCCGCTATAGCTAACTAAATATTCAGACAGTGAGCTGCATATTCAGTTAACTAAATATTCAGACAGTTAGCTGCATGTTCAGTTAAGTCAATATTCAGTATTTAGTTTAGTGAATATTTAGATAGTTAGCTGCAATTTTGCTCTTCTTTTGTACACAATATTCAAAGTTTCATAGTTTTATAAAGTTTTGTCAATTTCTTATTATAGAAAACTGAATTGTGCCTATTTTTTATACTCTGTAGTTCTTTTTCCGAGAGAGGATGATGGCATGTTCACTGCTGAAGTTGTTCACAATGGATTTTTTCTATGAATTAAAAGGAAAAATCACATATGAATCTGCATCAACTGCTCATTTTGATAACTGCACTGGTGACACTTGGTTATTTGGATGGATTAATCAGATTCTAAATATATTAGGCTACACCAAAGATGAGAGGCTGTCAGTTTATTGGTTATTACCAGATATGGACCTAGATGATGGGTTGGTTCTTATTGAAAAGCAGTCAGACATCAAACAAATGATTAATGCCACAAGTTCTTTCAAGACACTTGTGTTATTCATTGACCACACAAACTTTCTGAAGGGTTTAAGACATGATGCCATTGTGAGGCTTGCAGACCAATCTGATCCAAATCCAGCAGTTCATGATCCAAATCTAGCAGTTCATGATTCAACTCCAGCTTGTGATGATAGTGAAGGTTCCAGAGAAGCTCAACACTCCCATTCATATGTTGTGGAGGTTCCAGGGATGGAAAGTGATCAACACATAGATCAAAGTGATAGTGATGATTGTGCTGACAGTGATTTTTATGATAGTGACTACAATGCTGAATCGGGTGATGATGATCTTTTTGCAGAAAATATTGATAGATCAGTCCATGGTCATAATGGGTTGGAAATTTGGGATGACGTAGAAGATGAGGAAACTCTAGAAGATGATCATCTAGATGTGCATGGAGGTGACACACTGCTTCTGAAGAACAAGATAAAGGCTTTCAATGCAGATGTTGATATGGATAATCCTTCATTTAGGCTTGGGATGAGTTTAGCTCTATTGTGGAGTTGAGAAAAGCTTTAACCACATACAACATCAGAAATAGAAAGAAGATTAAGAAGACAAAAAATGAAAGAAGGAGGCTACATGCAGTGTGTGCTCCAGGATGTAGTTGGTTATTAAAGGCATCCAATGATGCTAAAAGCACTGGTGGCTTTGTGATCACTTCATATGAAGGCACACATACATGTGAGGGAAGCTGACCAATAAAAGCAATCACACAAAAAGTGTGGTGACCCAGCATACCACTTCATGATGTAGTACACTATAGTCGTTGACATAACACCAATAAAACATCTTTCACTAGTATTACATCCCTTGGAGTGGTACAATAGAAACATAGCAGGTCAAAGACATGATTATAGATTACAACTCGACTCTTTACAAAAGATCCAGAGAACTCTAGGTTAAATAGGAAGAAAATCAACTTCTTACAAAGAAGAACCAAAAATAATATCTCAGGGCTCTCAGTCTAAAAATACTAACTTCTAACTATCTGGCTTGCAATTGCTACTAAAGCAATGCTCTGCAGAAGTAGGTTTTATGGCTAGAATATTTACTCCTATCTAATTAGGGACTTCGTCTTCACTTCAGTCGATGTATCTATTGACATTATTGAAGATCTTGAGCTGTCAATGATGGTTTCTTGAATAGAAATTAATGTTGACGTCGTCTTTAACGGCTTAGAACCTAGCAAGGGTTAAGAAGGTACGGTTGAGTACGAGCGTACTCAGCAAGTTCACTAAAAATGACTGTATGATGCACTATCTCTACAGCCATAGACCATAGGTCGTAGGCAATGCAGGTTTTTGTAAACATTTCTTGAAAGGTTGTTTTTATTCTGAAAACTATGTCTGACAGCTTTCACAGGTTGATCAGAACCTTCATGGGGTTCCTTTACTACCGCGTCTGTAGCTCCTTCCTAGAACAGGGAGTAACATGTCACTGTTCTTACACTATGTAGAGGTGCGTTTCTTTACCCATGAGAGTCCTTAGCTTTGTTGCACATCCGAGTTATAGGCTCGTTCACACTTCCTTGGTATGAGGCCCAGTCTAAGATTCAAGCCAATCGTTGCCCTTCTCCGCGACTCCGCATGAAGACACGATCCCCCAAGAAGGACTACCACGGTTACTCTTTGGGTAGCCTCTCGAAGACTCTGTAAGCAGCTCTGTCTGGCAGCCACCATCAGCTATGGTGAACTTACACCAAGACAGCTGTGCATAGATAATCTAGACACCAATATCACGGGGAACTAAGGGGTCCCACCCATGTGCTGGATTCTTCACGAGAAATCAACAGCCTCAGGATAAGGTCATCCGTCCATGCGAAAGAAAGAAGATCCAGCTGACTTCTCCATCCCATTCGAAATCTCATGGTTAACGTGTAATATACAGTGCTAGAATCACTGGCGACATTGGTTGATTAAGTCCTAGATATTATGTTCCTTTACCATTGGAACTATATCAAAAGATTATTTCCATTTGGTAAAAAATCCATAATCATATTATTATAAAAATAGGGTTTTCTGACCTTTTTTAAATACAGCTGATGACAACATTTGAGTTACAAACATAGAAAATAATCAAAGGACATGAGTAAGTTATGAACTTGCCTTTTGTGATTGCAAGATTATGCACTCACTGTCTTCAGGATACTAGAAGATCTAAATTCTGTAAACAACATCATTCGTCCGGTAAGGACTAATGTTTAAAGAAGCAAGATGCAGTTATGCATAAGTAATGTAATGTAGTTAGATAAACGTGAATTCCTGGACTAATCTGAACTAGGGTTTGAAGTTTTTGATGCGTTTCTTTGGAATGTGTTGAACTTTTATACCAATTTCACACTTGTGCTTCTTATTAAGGCGTGTGAGAGTGTGTGAAACAATATGTAAACACAACAAGTAGCATACAATACTAAATCACTCAAATGAGCAAGATATTTAAAAGATTACTTAAGCGAGGTTGTTAAACAATTAAAGTTCTTATAGAAATGCTTAATAATTTATTTAATATTTCTTAAAAGAATAACTTTTAAGAAAATATTACTTTTACAAAGTAAAGGCAGTTAAACTTAAAGTTAACACTCCTAGGGTTCCTTTCTAATTATAGTTACTAAAAAGGAAAGCATCACTAGATTTGAATAACCTCAACACTTGTAGTGGAGACTTATATGTCTTGGATAAGGTATTAAATTATATGTGGTTCACTTCTTAATGTTTTATAAAGATGGAATAAGAGTATTATTGCTTTTATAGAAGTAATGTTTTCTTAAATCTTTAAGTGAATAGGATCACTTACTTATTTTAGAAGCAATGCTTATTTCTATAATCATGGGAATGGCATCATGTTAAATACTTAAAAACTTTGTTTAGCTTTTAAAGTGGATTCCCAAACTTGTAACAGATTTAGTACTCAAATCTTGATGATTTTATAATTGATAAAATATTTTAGGAGAGTAAGATTTACTTAATCCTAAATGGTAGTTTATGTAAGTACAGCTTGAATTGGTTAGACCTATATTAACTTCACTTAAACATAACTTGCACTTGTTATTACACTTTTAGATTTTAAACAAATAATGGTAAAGGCAAAGTAAAGATTTTTGTATTTTTAATCCATTAAGATATTGGGAAATAGTTTTTAATTAAGACGTAATAAATATTTTCATTTATTTTACTTCAAATGTGAAGATTTATATTTTTATTGTGTAGATTTTATTTTTGTGATCATTTTGGTATATTATAAGTATTTTTGGGATTTTTAAATAATAAGATATGATTTTTATAAGTTTTATCACTTTATAAATACTAAATAAATAATAAATATTGAGTTAAGTGTCACAAATAATTACAAAATAAGTTTATTAATGTATATTTTGTTTTTCTAAGAATATTGATATATTATACCTATTGTTGGGAATTTTAAAATAATAGAATATGTTTATTTAAGATTTATCCTTAATAGAATATTTAGTAATATTGATTATTATTTCTTAGAAGTTGGAAAATAAAATATGATAATAAGTTTATATTATAGAGTGGTGGCGCTGCTCCATTTGGGTGGTCGGAGCAAGGACAACAACGACGACCGACAACGGCGAGTGGTGGCGCGTGGCGCTAGCGAGATATCGTATGCGAGGAAGCAAGGCGAGACTACTAGGAGGATCAACTGCTCGCCGGGAAGCTTACAGTGAGGACGCGGGGGCGAATCGTGGCTAGAATCAGCGGTGAACGTCGGTGAATGGCGGCGGCGGTGAGGTGTCGATTGAAGTGTCTGGGGGCTCTCCGTCTTTCGTGGCCTAGCTAGGGAGAACGAGGACAGCAAGGCAAGTCGAATGGTGCACTCAGAACTTCCAGGGGATCTCGGGAACGGCGGCGTCTCGGAGCTCTGGTGAGCTAGGTTCACATCGGATAAGGGAGGAGGAGGATGAAGGGAAAACAGGGTTCGCTCTCTGTGTGTACGGGGTTCTTATAGACGATGGCGGCGGCGGTAGCACGAATCGTAGCGTGGCGGTCATCTCAGTGACGACGAACGGTGGAGCACTCACCAGCGAGCTGCTTCCCGGTGCTGTCCTGCTGGCGAGAGGAGGAAGAAAGGAAAAGAAACAATGAAGGGGTATTTGGGCTTGGGCCGGTATTAGGCTGCGACGAAACGAGCGAAGTGTAGCGGGTGGTAAACGCGAGCGGTAGATAGCGAGAAGGCTGCTGGGCTGCGGCATGGTTTTGCTGACAGTCCAATTACTTATTATTTTTCTGTTTCTTTTTACTATTTTTATAAAACTTTTTCAAATATGAATTTCTTCAAGGATTCAAATATACAGAGAATTTGTAGGTCATGGATATTATTGTATAAATCAAGTATGACCCTCTTCTCATCATTTCTTATTGTACATGAAATATTCATAACTATATGAAGGGTTCTTTTATTTTGTAAAGTAAATATAAACTAGGGTTTTTAGGGATTTGCTCTTTCTAATAAGATTTCACAAAAATGATTCTGTTTTCACTTAATATTTATAATGGTAAGGATTTAAAATGGTGTATGATATATATGGAATCTTATTAATGCTTAACTTCCTGAAGGAATTATAAATATACATTATAAGGTATTAAACCTTATGGTTCTTAATATGATGATTTGATTTTCATGGTTCTCCATATTTGGTGATTTATCTTATTCAAATTCTACTTAGTTTGTGGGCTTTAGTACTGCCATAGAACAATCTTGGTTAAGTCATTATGAATCAATAACAATCATTGGTGGAGAAATACTAAGGTTTGAGATAATATAGACAAGGCTTACACCCATGAACACTTGTCTGGTCCTCTAATTATCTTTTGGAAGCTTTATTTGTCCAAGAGGTATTGTTCAATGGTTACCTTGGAATAGGAAATGGTTCCACTATCGATATGATTCTAGGGCTTTGATCAAAGAGGTAAACATGAGTCTTGTCATGGCTTGATATACTTACCTCAATACCTCACTAAGCTTATCTTTAGATAAGGAATTCCTTTCCTAAATATACTCTATATATCTCTCTAATCTTTATTCACAAAGATCACAACTTCCTGAATAAGTCAATCATCTGACTCCATCATATCCATCATCATATGATGTCATGGTCTTGTCGCTACAACATTAATCATTCATTCTTATCCTAGTATCTATATAACTTCTATTGTTGAACTTCCCTTGATGAATCCATCAATGTAGCTACTTCTAACTCCATCCATTAACTCCTTTAAATTCACGTTGTATCTATATCCAAGACTTGCAAGATTATAGTTCTCTCTATATCACATGTGATATCAATCCTTTGGAATAGGTATGGTACTACTCTCCATAATATAGTTTTGTCCTCATATCAGCTTGGTTAAGCTACTATGCCTCCAACTACTCCATACAACTCATATTACATACCTCATCATACTCTAGCTTGTCTTCTTAGGATCAGGCAGATGATTCATCTACAAGACTTGCCTAATTTGGTATACTCACAACTCTTCTTAATCATCTAGTCATGTATCCTCGGGTGACTTGAGAATAATGACCACCATCCTTTGATCATACTAAGCTTGGGCTTCTAATTGTCAAATCAAGATCTATCATCAACTAAGTAGTAGACTTGTACTAGTCTCTCTATAAGACTTATCTTTTTAAGGAAACTTACTTTAGGTTTATACCTACTTGACTTAACAAGATTATCACTGGATACTCTAATACTTTTAGCTTTCTAATGGTTCCACAATTACTATCTAAACTCTTGGGTTTAAATACTTCTTATAGTTAACTCAGGAGTGAGTTAACTCCTCCAACATCAAATGGTTTGATCTCCACTAAGGATCACATTCCATTGATGATGGCACACTCTACCATAACTAGTTCCTTCTTCTTATTAATTTACTTAAGGTCTTTGGAAGGTCAATATAATAGGTCACTAAGTTCTAGGTCAAGAATGGATCACTATACATTGATGACCAATTGACACTAGAACTTGGTTAAATAGGAATGTGATACGTTCATTTTGCATCACTATTCTATGTCTTAATTCACTATTATTCATTGATATATTTCGTATTGAGAGGTGATACTTATGTTATTTCATCTATTTTTGCATGGTTGATGACTTTTGGAGCATGGACCGTTGCAGTCAGGATTCTGATGGAAAAGGTGCTGTTTGGAGGCAAAATTCGCGAAGATCAGAAAATCCGGGAAAATATACAGAAAATCCTATTTTTCCAGAAGACTAAGGATGCCAGAAGATGGAGTGGAGATGGGCCACAGGGGGCCCACACCAGCCCATGGCGCGAGCAGCCCTAGGCTGCGCCTGGAGGTGGTGTGGCTGCCCTGGCCCACTCCAGCCTCTCCCCTCTGGCGTATATCATCCTCCCAAAACCCTAAGACCCGGGGAGCGACCACAGAAAGATTCCGCCGCCTCTGCAGGGCAGAAAACACCGAGAGAGAAAGATCTCTCCGGTAGACAGATTTCTGCCGGGGGAATTCCTTCCCGGAGAGGGGAGATCGTCGCCATCAATACCACCATCAAGCTGGACTTCGCCGGGATCATCATCATCATCACCACCATCATCACCATCAGCACCCTCATCACCATCTCCATATTGCTGTAACAATTGTGTTGAATCTTGCATAGTTCATAGGGGAAACTTTCCCGGTGTTGATTACTCTTTGTAGTTGATGCTATTGAGTGAACCATTGAATTATTGTTTATGTTCAGATTGTTATACATCATTTATTCCATCTCTGATCATGATCCATATGATGTCTTGTGAGTAGTTTGTTTTGTTCTTGAGGACATGGGAGAAGTCTTGTTGTTAGTAGTGGAGTTGCGTTGAGAAAGATTCAATAGATTGTTATTTAAGTTGTGGTGTACTTCTTCTAGTGGTGTCATGTGAACGTCGACTACATTACACTTCACCTATATGGGCCTAGGGGAATGCATTGTGTATTTGGCTACTAATCGTAGGGGTTGCCGGAGTTACAGAAACCTGAACCCCCGTTAGGAAACCATTGCACAAGGGACGTAAGGGTCTTAGAGTTTAAAGTTGTGGTTAGGTTTCCACCTTAATTACTTTCTTGTACTTACGGATGTTTGCAAGGGGTATAATCACAAGTATGTATTAGTCTTGGATGGGGCGGTACATTAGCACAGGTTCACCCACACAACACTTAGCAAGCTAAAGAAGATTAATCGACTATATGAACTGAAAGCACTTGACAGTCTTCCCATGTGTCCTCGAGAACGTTTGGTCATCTTAAGTAATACAACCGGCTTGTCCTTTGCTGCATAAAGGATTGGGCCACTTGCTGAATTTATTCCTACTGTCTTTTATTTACTCGTACTTTGTTTGCTTGCTTTATCAAAAACCCCTTAAAATCCATTTGCTAAGTATTTGCAGAGAATTCCTGATCCATACCACTAGCCAGCACCTTCTGCTCCTCGTTGGGTTCGACACTCTTACTTATCGAAAATACTACGATACACCCCCTATACTTGTGGGTCATCAAGACTATTTTCTGGCGTCGTTGCTGGGGAGTGAAGCGCTATTGGAGAGTGGAACTGGTAAAGGAAACTTCTACTGTGAGTATTGTTTACTTCTGCTAGTGGCTTTATTTTCGTTATGGATAATTCGCTGAGTTTCTTATTTGGTAATGCTACTACCACTGCTAAGGTAGTAGATAAGCCACCACCTGCTGAGAATGATGTTTTCAAAATACCTACAAGAATTATTGATCGTGTTATCGATAACTACTATGTTGGGGATGGAACTGTCCATCCCGGTGATCATTTACTCTTTATACACGAATTGTGCGGGTTGGTCAAGTGTGCAGGTATTACTACAGATCAAGTTAAGAAGAAGTTATTCTCATTATCGTTGAAAGGAAGAGCTGAGGAATGGTATAAGCTAGTGAAGAATGGTCAAGCTCTGGAATGGGAGGAAATAGTGCCTCTCTTTTATTCAAAGTTTTATCTTCCTAGTGAGATTCATAAAGATCGGAATCAAATATACAACTTTTGGCCTCTTGATGGAGAGAGTACAGCTCAAGCTTGGGAGAGATTGAAGTTACTAATGCTCAGATGTCCCATTCATGAGCTCCCCAACAATATTATTATCAATAACTTTTATGCAAGGCTCCCTCTACATGATAAAGATTTATTGGACGCTTCTTGTGCTGGATCATTCACTCGTATGGAAGAAGAAGCTAAATGGGATCTTCTAGACCGTATTCAAGACAATGCTGAAGCTTGGGAGAATGACAAAGGTAGAAAGTCAGGTATAAATTATGATTATGAATGCATTGAATCTTTTATGGGAACTGACGACTTTCAAAATATTAAAAATGTTTATGGTCTAGATTCTCAAGCTATTGCTTCTTATTTTAAGGCTTTTGCTTCCTACATTGAAGTGCCTAAAAAGAAGTGGATAAGTATCATGAACCTTATAAAGATATTGCTAACAGTGTTCCTGCAAGAAATACTGAAGTTTATACTGCTAATCATGTTTTACCTAAACCTTATATTGAGAAAATGCCTTTCCCAGCTAAGGTAAAGGAACATTCTATGATGGTAGTATGGTAGATGAAAGTATGAATAAAGCTGTTGACCTGATAAACAAATAGTTGATGAAGCTATAATAGCAAATGTGAAAGACTTTGTCACCAAGTATGAAAAAGAGGGACACCCTATCCTTTGTAAGGATACCTCTAATATTGTTTCACAAAGTAGTGTTATGAGAGCTAGTATTCCTGTGTTTTCTGTTAGAATAAGTGATCATTGCTATGATGGTCCTTGTGATAGCTATATTGTTAAGTTTATGCATGATACTAAAAGTTATTATGAAAGAGGGAAAAGTGTTCTTATGCATCTCAATAATATCAAGTTTCCCCGTTTTATGCTGAAAGTTTTTATATTGCGCTTCTTTTGCCTTCTTATGCAAGTTGCCTCTGGTTTCAATAACTTGTTTGTTTACAAAATCCCCTTGCATAGGAAGTGGGTTATACTTAAATGTGTGTGTGTTTTTGCTTCTTAATGCTCTCTTTCACTTCAATCCATATCCCTATGAGAGCTTATTCAAGATTATCATGCCCATCTTAATGGCTATAAAGAAAGAGCTTTATGGCAGACAACCCAATTTGTTTTTGCTTTTAGTTTGTTTTTGTTTCTTTGAGTCTTGGAAGTTATTACTTCGGTAATAACCGCTCCTTATCCGTTTTGTTTGGTTTTTGTGGCAAGATCAACCTCTAATGAGAGAGAAGTAAGATTTGGGGAAGTTGCTGTCCCGAAACAGATTTTTGTGCTTGACCGTAAAAATTCGTGAGAGATCTCTGTACATCGGATTGAGCTGTAATTTTGGTGCTTCTGCCCCAGGTTGTTACTTAACTTTTGTTAGTTTTGCACTTTTTGATTTGAGCAACAGAAGATTTTCGAAAAAATTGATCTTTACCTGCTGGTCTGTTTTGACAGATTTTGCCAATCTTGCATTTGCTTCTTTATTCGATTTCCTTCTTGAATTCTTTTTGGGTTTTCAGAATGATTTGCTACAGTAGCTTATGTTTCGATGGTTTTCAGTTGAAGTTGGACTCAAAAGTTTTTATCACTTCACTTATACTAATGTTGCTAATGAGAACTGTGTGAAGTTTTGTGTGAAAGAAATTTCTAGGAAGTGGAGATAATGGTGTAATAAGGAAAAGAAGGGGTTTTATGACTCAAGTAATAAGTGTATGAAGATGAACATATCTATAATATTCAAGTGGTGACTCTGGAAGAATCTACTAGATACCAAATTCAGAGACCTGCAGAGTCCGTGTTCAAATAGGTAACGGTTCTGATAAGAAAAGTTCGGCGAAAATACAATCCAACTATATTTTTGTAGTTTTCAGTCAATAAGGAAAGCTACGAAGCAAAAAAGGGACGGAAACGGAGCCAGAGTGGCTCACACCACCCTGTGGCGCGGGCCCTCCCTTGGTCACGCCACCAGGTGGTGAGTCCACCCAGGACTCCGCCTCCGACTCGTTTTCTCCCAGTACCTTCCTTTTGATACGAAACTTCGTAATATATACCCCCCCGGACCCCCCCGAGGTCTGGATATCGTGTTTTCGTTGTATTTTTGTTTCGATCTGTTTCTGCCAGGTAAAATCTCAGATTTGTAGCCTCAATGTCTTCCACTGGATCAGTTAAGGGAGATTCCTTAGAAGATATCATCAACCCATACATGAGAGAATTGAAGATTCATCCCAAGGAGTTATTGCTCGAAGGTGGGGATGTTTGGATTAAATAGGTTCAAGGACCTAAAGGTGAAGGAAGTCTAGAGGACAGGATGGAAGCATTGGAACAAGAAGTCTTTAGGTACAAGAAGATGGCGGAGCGCGAAGTGGATATCATCCATAAAATTTGTTCTGAACTCATCACGGAGCACCAAAAGGAGACTGATGAACTCAAAGACGAAGTCCTCTCACTCCGCCAAACAACCAACGAACTGCAAGCATAGTTCTATGACGTTCAAAATCAAAACTCTGAGTATGAGGCTAGATTTAAACGCATAAGTGCTGCTGCAAGTTTCAGGATGTTCGAAACCACGATGTCCTTTGCGGATGGGAAGCCTTTACCCTGGAAGACGGACGAAGATGAGAAGATACCACCACCACCTAAGGAGTAATTCGTCACCAGGTTTGGAATCCCCTTGGTTTGTTCCAAGCTTGGGGGAGTGCAGCGGTATCATATCACTATCTTCTATCTTTTTACCTTATTAGTAGAGTCATATCATGAATAGAGGAGTTATTATGTAGTATGGTTTGCATTATGGAAGTGTCCCCTCTCTCATTAGATATGTATCCCTTGGTGTGAGTTTCCGTTATAGAATATTAATGAGAAGTTCTATCATTCACTCTTTTGCATAGCTTATATTAGTTTTCAATTCGTGGTTATATGATTGATCTTGTTGTTAGTATTGGTATCACTTTGGGATCATTGAGTTAATTTAGTTGGTTTTGGCAAACCTGGCTCGGTCAGTAGCACACTATTTTTGAGAGTTGAAAGAAAAGATAGAAGTACTCTAAAGAAAAATAATTTCATCATCTTTCTTTCTTGATTTGCTCATAAGTCTAGTATTCTCTAGTTAAGATCTTTTGTGCTTCCAAGGAAGATTGCTTGTTTGTCTTTATCACTTGTATGTTTGTTTGTTTCCTTCAACTGTTATACTTGCTACCCAGCCTTGCTAGCCAAAAACATGTACTGAGAGGGTATTCTTCTCGTGCATCCACCTCGTTTAAACCAAAACCTTTGCCATTTGTGTCCACCATACCTACCTAGTAGAATTATTGCTATTCCAAGTAAATTCTTGTTTTATCTACCTCCAAAATTAAACTTGTTATGTGAAAATTAGTGATTAAAGCTCTCACGAACTTGATGGCACACTTTACTTTCTTGCATTTAATAAACTTGGACCATCGTGCTCACCTATGGTGCGTATATGCTTGCGCTTTGTAAGTTGTGAATTAGCAGAACCATGCTGTCAAGGGGAGCGCTTTCAACATTGCACTGGTACTTTGTACCAAGTTGATATCATGTTCTTTTGTCTATGGATGTCGTCGGTGTGAAATGAAAGGGGAGCTTGTAAGTCCATGGAGTTATGCATGTGTGTTAGAGAAACGCCTGGGCCACTGGTCTAATCCATGCTGACATGGTGGAAACCTGCAGCGTAACCATAACGAGTATCTATGAAGCATTCTTCTTATAAAAAAAAGAGTCCGATATTGAGAAAAAAAGGAGAAAAAGAAAAAAAAAGATATTACGAAAAGAGGAAAGAGAGAAAAAGCACCATATTCCCATGGTAAATAAGAAGATTGCTGAGATACTTGTTGTCTGCCTGCCTTGTCATTTTGATATGGGGATTCTTCCGTATCATCGGGAAGGGGTACCCCGTTGGCGGTTCTCTATGATACGCATATGCTTACGATGACAAGAACTTACCGGTGACTAAACTTGAGTAGCATGAGGAGCGGCCCTCGTATTCAAGGGACATGAGATTCTCAACTTACAACTTGTCAATGCATATCCTCATCCTTGATCACTTTAACCTTAATCACCTAAAGATGCCTATGATAGGGGCAATGAGAGCTGAAAGCTAGTAAGTATCATAATTTTTGGGAGTTCTTTATGAGACTTGCATTCCCTGCTTCCCCTTGTGAAGGGCCTTTCTTTTACTTTGTAGTTGAGTCAGTAAAACCTATTCCCTTCTATCTCAGCAAGTATTTTGAGTTGATGTGTTTCATTCATTCATATGATGATTTATGCAGTCATGTCTTATGTTCCTTGTTTTGCACATTGTTCTTATCTTAATGTTTACTACTTTGAAATCTATCATTGAAAAGCCAGCTATTTGTGAACTCCAGCAAATTATGAACTATTCTTCGACCAAGAGCTAAGTTTGCCATTACCAATTATGATTCACTTTATGTATCTTTATTGTGTTTCCTTTACTCATTACAAGTTGAGTTATATAATAGTGAGGTGTCTTCTATTATGATCTGTGTATTTGATGAATGTGATGCTTCTTGTCCGTATTCTTTTATCGACTCTTCACTCCATAAACCTGAGGCCATGTTTATTGAGCTCAGTTTTGCTTGAGGACAAGTGAAGTCTAAGCTTGGGGGGAGTTGATACGTCCATTTTGCATCACTATTCTATGTCTTAATTCACTATTATTCATTGATATATTTCATATTGAGAGGTGATACTTATGTTATTTCATCTATTTTTGCATGGTTGATGACTTTTGGAGCATGGACCGCTGCAGTCAGGATTCTGATAGAAAAGGTGTTGTTTGGAGGCAAAATTCGTGAAGATCAGAAAATCCGGGAAAATATACAGAAAATCCTATTTTTCCAGAAGACTAAGGATGCCAGAAGATGGAGTGGAGATGGGCCACAGGGGGCCCACACCACCCCATGGCGCGGGCAGCCCTAGGCCGCGCCTGGAGGTGGTGTGGCCGCCCTGGCCCACTCCAGCCTCTCCCCTCTGGCGTATATCATCCTCCCGAAACCCTAAGAGTCGGGGAGCGACCACAGAAAGATTCCGCCGCCTCTGCGGGGCGGAAAACACTGAGAGAGAAAGATCTCTCCGGTAGACAGATTTTTGCCGGGGGAATTCCTTCCCGGAGAGGGAAGATCGTCACCATCAACACCACCATCAAGCTGGACTTCATCGGGATACTCATCATCACCACCATCATCACCATCAACACCCTCATCACCATCTCCATATTGCTGTAACAATTGTGTTGAATCTTGCCTAGTTCATAGGGGAAACTTTGCCGGTGTTGATTACTCTTTGTAGTTGATGCTATTGAGTGAACCATTGAATTATTGTTTATGTTCAGATTGTTATACATCATTATTCCATCTCTGATCATGATCCATATGATGTCTTGTGAGTAGTTTGTTTGTTCTTGAGGACATGGGAGAAGTCTTGTTGTTAGTAGTGGAGTTGCGTTGAGAAAGATTCAATAGATTGTTATTTAAGTTGTGGTGTACTTCTTCTAGTGGTGTCATGTGAATGTCGACTATATGACACTTCACCTATATGGGCCTAGGGTAATGCATTCTGTATTTGGCTACTAATCGTAGGGGTTGTCGGAGTGGCAGAAACCTGAACCCCCGTTAGGAAACCACTGCACAAGGGACGTAAGGGTCTTAGAGTTTAAAGTTGTGGTTAGGTTTCTACCTTAATTACTTTCTTGTACTTACGGATGTTTGCAAGGGGTATAATCACAAGTATGTATTAGTCTTGGATGGGGCGGTACATTAGCACAGGTTCACCCACACAACACTTAGCAAGCTAAAGAAGATTAATCGACTATATGAAGCGAAAACACTTGACAGTCTTCCCACGTGTCCTCGAGAACGTTTGGTAATCTTAAGTAATACAACCGGCTTGTCCTTTGCTGCATAAAGGATTGGGCCACTTGCTGCATTTATTCCTACTGTCTTTTATTTACTCGTACTTTGTTTGCTTGCTTTATCGAGAACCCCTAAAAATCCGTTTGCTAAGTATTTGTAGAGAATTCCTGATCCATACCACTAGCCAGCACCTTCTTCTCCTCGTTGGGTTAGACACTCTTTAGAATATTAAGTATTCATCCTTGAGATGTTGTATGGAATACCATGTAATGATCTATAGAAGATCTAGTACTCCTTATTAAGTAGTGTGTTGTGACATAGTTTTATTACATTTGATCTACCCTTAGATCAAATTATATTACCCAAAGATAAGGTTTTAGCAAAGGTCATATTGAAAATTATCGCAATCAACTTGATGATCTACTTCAGTTCCATCAAGTTAAGAGAAGCTTCAATCACTTTGACAAGTTTTATTTAAAAGCGCGAAAATTATCTAGATTTTCTATGCATGAATGCAATGCACACACCTATGTTCAGCTTATTTCTAAGCTCTAATGCTGGGATGTTACAGACTCTCCCCCTTAAAATAAACTTCGTCCCTGAAGTTCATACTCTCTTACATTTCGGAATAAGGAGTTGACTCGTAATGATCTTGACATTTCTCAATTCCATTGTGATCACAAATTGGGGATAATTGTGGCATTCCATATCCAGATCTTTTTCCTTGAATCCTCTTCATTTTTAACAATATCCACTATCACTTCTAATTTATCCTAGGTTTCTTTTATTACAATCTTGTGGATTATGTCCTTACAGTCCTACTTAGAATTGGGTTGTGGACACATTTTGTCCATTCCAATCTGGTTTTCCTATTACACTACATGGGTCTATTTTGGAATACTCTCTTTACTCTAATGGACAACTTAGGAGTTGTTTCTTTAAGAACTAGTACACTAGGTTTAGTCTGTTATATCTCCTTCGATCTTTCATCTAGAAATAATCTTGAGAGTACTCTTATAATATGACTTCTTATAACCTTATGAGAAAAAGGCTTACTCTCACCATAGTCTAGTAAATCTTCTTCAACCTTTAGTTGGCAAGTCAGATAACCACACTTTAGTGTTTATTGTTTACTCTCCCCCTTGGGGTTTCCTAATGGTCTCTAAACATCATGTATAATAACCATTAACTCAATAGTTAGGATATCGGTCTCTGTCCAGCTTATACTTTACCTCTCGAAGGTCTCTACGAAAGAACCTACGATATACCCACATAATTGTGGATCTCCGTAACCAATCTCCCAATATTACTTGTCTTACTTTCAATCCTTTTGGGCGTTCTCTCGTTGGTAAACCCGTTTTCGCGAAGCGTCTCGAAAGTCGTTCGCTTTTAAAAAATTATACTTCTTTATGACTCTCGTAACTTAGGCCAAGTTTTATGCTCTTCAAATCATACAAAGATGACCTAAATACTAGGATACCAGCTACAGATACAAGCTGCGGATCCTCCTTGGTATATGGGTTACCCTACGAGTTTCCTACTTCTTACTGGCATTCTCTCTAAGTTGTCAGAGCTTGAATACTACCTTATTCCAAGACTCCTTCTTTGCACTGATTCATGATACTTCCATGAACTTGGTACTACTACTACTAATACTACTACTACTTCATTAGCCTCTAAGCAACATCACCTATCTTGAATGAACTTAGTTCATTCCTTCATGTTGCTCTACGCCTTTTCTGCATTAATATTCCTTCTTATTGCCAGCTCATCACTAATAGGAAATAGCTTATCTGTGGCGCATGGAAATGCACCTTCTGTGGCACATATGCTAGTCACCACTGTTACCTCGCCACTGATAACTGCTTCCTGTGGTGCATATAGATATGCGCCACAGAAGTTTCAGACTTCTGTGGCGCATTTCTTCATATGCGCCACAGGAAGAAGTTCAGTGGCGCATTTCCTTATATGCGCCACAGAAAGCCTATGCGCCACTGACTATACTTATATATGCACCACTGATTATATAACACGTATTCAAAGTAAAATATGTTACTGGTGTATAATCAGGTATTTATATAGTATTTATCCAGATGAGTATAAACAGTACATTGCACAAGTAGTAGATGCATGAAAACCGACATATATATAATACAAACACTTAGAGCCCGATCAAGATACATATATAGTGTCAAGTGCCGAATTTTTACACAAGTGCCGAATACAAAGTTCATATCATCTCACATTACAAATATGAAGTGGTCACCGCTGCCTACACTAGGATCAAATAGAATACAATTGTGATGACAGTGAGAAAGAGCATGAGCCCGACCAATATCTTCATCCGGTTCTTCTTCCACAGGTGTTCCTCTACTTGGCTACCGCCTCCTCTCTAGTCGCGTATCCTTTGTAGATGTTGCCGCTGAACTTGTTCACTTGTTTGTGACAATCCTCCCACTCCTCGTAGACTCCTGGAACCCTACCCATGTACACCACATACCACCTCGTCGCCACCTCTATAGACGACAAGGCATATTAGTAAAAATACAACGAAAAGAATTAATAAGGCTTCACATCCATATATATATATATGTTCACAAAATATAAAACAAAGGATCCATAAACCTAAAAGATAACATCTCACGATCATCATAGAAGTAATAAGTTCAATGACAACACGACCACAAGATAGTTTAAGTCTAACAACAACGACCATTTCGACCAGAAGATAGTAAAGTTTATGACACACACACTACAACAGGCGTCTATCGAGAATATACACACACTGGATCATGCTAGAGGCACACATCAATCATGAAGACTTCTTCTTCTTGCTCGGCTTCGGGAATGGTAGATAGCCCTCTTTCGTCATCCACATCCTTGTGTCACCCTGCTTACGGAGGCGTTCTTTGATCTCCCTCTTACTTAACCCTCTGGCTCGTTGTAGGGCCCCCCCTTGTGTTGACATCTTCAATGATGATTTGTGACAACTTCATCTGAATGCGATGGAAGTCTTCTCTAAGATCATCATCGTCGATTCGTGCCGAAGTTTCGGCCCATCCTCGGAGACTAGATGGCAGTGTTAGGTTCCGGCAATCCCGAACATAGCCTTTAAGGTGATGGAGGACGTAGAAGGCCTCCTTGGCACCACCAGTAGCTGGTTGCTTGACGCAGGGGAACTCGAGCACGTGCTTGAACACGTGTTTGCCATCCTTGATACATTCCCCCTTATCTACGAAGGTGCATCCCTTCCTGGCGTAGCCCTCGAGAGCCTCATTAAGAACACCCCTTATTATGGTGTGGTCTTTCTTCTTCGTCAAACTCCCCGAGTTGAAATACATGGCTAGCGAATACCTCGGGGCAAGGACGATGAGTGTGCAGTATTTGTCTCTGCGCAACACAATTGGAACGGAATGTTGGAAAAAGAGCAAAGGAAGAAATCTATAAGAAATGCATAAGTTACGGCGGTGATGAGTGAGTGTGTACTTACTCAGGAAAGAAAGGCAAAATAAGTGTGTCCTTCCTCTTGTTGTCCACCATGAACTTCTCGAGGTACGCCGTCGGCTTGGTCCTTGTCTCTAATCCTTCGACCAACTAGATGTCCTGCATGTAGTAGGGATCCACTATCGTGATTTCCGGGGTACTCTCTCTCTTGATCTTGATCGCCAGATTGAGCGCGTATAGGCAGACCAAGTTATAGTCCGGCCGTTTCGTGAGAAACAGCTTGAATATGTCCTCGTACTCTATGAAGAATATATCCGCGGGCGGTTCATCGATGAAGCCCACGTCCAATGGCACCTTGGCCATGAAAACCGGGTAATTTGGATCTTTGTCTTTAAGAAGGATGCCCTCTAGTGTCTTGACACCCTCGTGCAAAGTTAACATGGGTCCAACCTCGATGTGGAGCATATCCGGAGTCAATATCGGATCACCAGCTACATGCACTCGGGCCAAGCCATATTGTGTGGATGGTACAACGATGGCGTCCTGAGCCCGGATCCTCTTTGGAAGAGGTCGGCTCGCAACCTTCTTGTTATTATTACCTCTCTTCCTGTGCTTGTTCCTCACAACAGTGTCCTCCACTGCCATCTGCGGATCGTCCACCTTTCGGAGTGTGTTGGGGCTGAAAACCAATCCCGGTTTCTGCTATGGTGGATCGGCGGCGGAGGTGTCTCTTGAGAAAGACCATGGAAGACCAGGCGCTACGTGCATGTATTGGGCTGACCAGCTTGATGGTCGCGAGCTGTGAAGGGTTCTTCATCCACAGAAGGCATATACAATCCTTTATCAGCGCCGGTGTTGATGAAGTCATCAATGTTGACTAATTCATCATCATCTTCATGGGTGCCATCATGTGGTGGTGGTAGCGGGGGCGACGATGGTTGTGGCACAATGTCTTTGCCATGGGGCGGTACACACGCTACCAAGAGTTGCTAGTGACGGCTGGTGGTAGCGACGACGGCGGCTGCTGGCTTCCGAGGTGGTGGCCGGGCGATCGATCGAGAGGTGGCGCCGGTGCTCCCCCCGCAAGACGAATCTGGGTCTTCGGCCATGTCAAGGGCCAGTTGTAGCATTCTCCAAGGGTCTTGTGTTCGTCGGCTCCCTGAGGTTGAAAGGGGGAGTCCATGTCGCCGCACCCTGGCAACACCCGAGCCAACTTGACACTCATCACGTCATCATCCATTGGATTGTTGTGCATCATGCAGCTCGTCGGTTGTATGAGAGTGCCCTTGGCAACATCCTTCAACTCACCACCCACATATTTAAGCAGGAGGTACGCAAGAAGTGTCCTAAGGCAAAACATGTTGTTTGGCATCATGTGATGGCAGCAGTCATGCATCAAAGGCATAAAGGAGATGCCGTGCACTAACTAATTACTTACCTTGGTGATGGCATGGAGCTCGGCTAATGTAGAGACACGGCTGATGTCGGCGGCTGGCCTATCATCATCTGCATTCTCCCGCTCGGGTGCCTCACGAAGCACCACCGCCGTCGGCTGCGCCTTATTGGTGTCTTTGGTGGGAGGGGGCGTCGGAGTGACCAAAACGAGCGGCTGCGTCCCGGCATTGACAGCCGGTGGGGTCACCAGGTCCAGTGACATGTTATCATTGATGCCCTGTCGACCTCCCGCATTCCAAGCAGTAAGCCCCTCGAGAAACTCAGCGGGGATCATCACGCGGAGCTTCTCTTCCACTAACTTGTCCACTGTTTTCTCATCCACTGCCTTCTCCTCCAGTGTCCGCACCTTCATCTTCAGCTCTTCGATAGCGGCTTTATCCTTTGTCGTTGACTGGTTCTTCCTCTCCCTTCTTTTCTTGGCATCCTCTTTGTAGTACTCCTTGAACTTCATGCTCGTACCAAAGCCGGACACATGGCCAGCCGAGGATGGCGGTAACCCCTTGTCCCTCTTCTTGTAAGCATTCATCGCCTGTTGAAAATCGTGTCCCATGGCTCCGTCGAATCCTGGGACGACTCTTTGGCAGGAGCGTTTAGTTCCTCCTCCTGCAGAGACAAGGAAAGGTGAAACCATTTAGATTCTTGGCTTCATTATTTTAATTAGAACGCAATAGACTTGAGATCAATAATAAATTCCTTACCAGCTTCTTCTCTAAGTCCTTCACCTCCGGATCATCGGTGATGAACTCCCCTGTTTCCTTGTCCAGGTAGTAGCGGGCCCGGACAAATTGCCTATGCTGCAAGTTCCTTGATTTTGAGCCAAGGGTGTCTTTACCAAGGCGTTCAAGCTCGACGTCCTCCTTGTCCCAAATGGCATCTTTCCCCCTGTAACCACCACTTCCAAGGTGGTGGTTACCTATGTTCTGTTCCCGCATAGTCCTGCCCCAGTTAGTCCAATGTATAACGTCAGTGGTAGCTATATCCACCATGAATATCTTAAACTCCTCTTTGTCGAGCATCAGATTTTTCTTACTAATAACCTCCCAGCTTTCACCTTTGTCGATGCTATTCTTCACCCGGGTTTTCCAGCTGCCCAAGGCGTTGCTCGTATTCGTGAGGGATAGTTTGTTCACCGGGTTCTTTCTCTCGAGGTTTCTAAATCGCTCTAGGAATCTGTATCGCTTGTGAAGCTTCTTAAGGAGGTTATCGACCAAAGCTACATTGTTAGCATGTCTGATGTACTTCGTGTTGATCGGCATGCTTTCCTGGACGATGCACTCGAGTTGCAGGTCGTACCCTTTAGCAAACGCCTCTGGCGCAATGGGTTGGCCAATTTCTATGACCTCAGTGAATTCATCGCAGATGGTGGCGAGCACTGGCACCTTCTGATCCTTCTTTTCCTTCTTCTTCTTCTTCTGAGAAGCGGCTGGGTTGCCGCTACTGCCATCCGTGCGCTCGCTGCCATCGGTGCGGGCGCCGCCATCGGTGGTGTCATCCTCATAGTCGTCTTCGTCCCCCTCGTAATCAGGATCTCCTCCCTCATTGCCCCCAGTAGCTCTGGCGATGGTCGCCTCCTCCTCCGGTGGTGGTGTCATCCTCATCGCCTCCTCCTCCTCCTCCTGTTGGGACCCCCGCCAGAATGACTTGTTGGCCTGTCTAGATTGTTCTTTGACGCTCATGTGCTTAGAAGGGCTAGCCTCGTTGTTGCCCGACATGTTTGCACTACTCTATTAAAAAGAGGAAAAAAGTTAGCACAAATCTCGGTCGAAAAATTCGGCATGACCTTTGCTAATTTTGACCTAGGAGTGCCCATTTCTCAACCGAAACGGAAGTGAATCGACACTTCGGGAGAAATGGGAAACTCAAATGAAATCCCTGCAAGACAAAACACCTCATCCCCATATTGACAGCCCCCATGCATTGACCCCACCAGCTGTATCCATCATCCACAGTACATTCAGTATATATATAACAATAGGTACAATATATTGCAGTAGCAGCATAGTAACCAATATATCATTGTGTATATATACCATAGGCAGTAACAGTAGCACCAGATATTGCTTACAGTAGTTTTTGAATTTTCAATTTTCTACATACACCAGACCACCACCTAAATCAAACCACCAGAACTCTCAAAAACATCTTCTGAATTTTCTGTCATACACAAAACTTCTGAATTTAGCAACCACTACAGTAGAATTATGAGGCAACAATTATGAGGCATTGACATACCAAATTTAGAATGCAATAATACTACTAGTACAATATAGATATATACACAGAAAGAATAAACATCTATATGCTCAAGGCTCCTAGTTTGAAATCAAATCTTGCCACCAAAAAATTGACACTCATGAGCTGCCAATTTACTCAGTAGTACAGTTTTATTTTAGGAATTACTTGGTACAATTTAGAAAAGTAGCAAGAAAGTTATGCCAATAAAAAATGATAAGAAACAAGGAGTCAATCATGATGGCATACATTCAATCATGGTGGCATGAGGTTAACTGATAAGAAACTGATAACATTCAGCACAAACAACAATAATTTAGCAGACTGTCAACCTAGCAGATAGCAGATTCATCTGAGATGGCAGCAGCTCACAGCAACACTAAAATCAGCAATTGCAAAACTGTAGAAACACTGAAATCAACAATTGCAGAACTGTAGCTCACAGACTGTAAGCTCCAGATCAATATTTTTTTGGTGCACGGTTGTTCAGAAGAATTATATGTAATGACATCCAAACATTGTTGCTATGCTCTAACAAGCATTCATCTGTCGAGATAATTTACATGTACCACTAAAGATTATACAGAAAAACTTATCTCTCAAAATAAGTACAAGGTTGGGCAAGCATAAGATCCTTGATATAACTAGTCTAGTACACAAAATATGGACAAGGGCAACTACCCCTAACCTCATGTTTCGAACAACCAATAACATTCTCTGCTACAGGATGATTTAACAATTAATAACATGAGCTATAGGACAATACAGTTTGTCAATCATGATGGCATACATTCAATCCAAATTTGTAGAACTAAACCAAACAGTGGAGGCTGAGTCTAAGCTACTAAGTTCAATATTTGTGAGTCAACTAGAACCAGATGTAAAACCACCTTGATACTATTAGCGACACATTTATATGCATAATCACATGATAATCGAAGGAAACGCTACATAATATCGGGCATAAACTCAGGGAATGTTCTTAATTCCTGACAATCTGGTCTTGAACTGACCTAAGCTAGTACTTGGACAACTAGGGGTCGAAAGGCGCTCAGACTATACCAAACATTGCATCCACACAAGACCAGATTGTTAGTTAATCCCCCAACCATGGATGCAGAGCAGACAAAATTCGAGGGAACCTGCTGCTGCTATGGTGGTCGTCAACGACAAGGGTGGCGGTGGTGCTCCTGCTGCGTGTGGGGCGGCGACGGGCCTCCTCCTCCACGGGCTCTAGCGCGGTGACGACGATCCTCCTCCTCCACAGGCCTCAGCGTGGCGGCGGTGGGCCTCCTCCTCCACAGGCTCTAATGCAGTGGTGGCGGGCCTCCTCCTCCACGGGCTTCAGCGCGGCGGTGGCGGCTCTGGCAGCGAGGGCTAGCGCGGTGGTGGTGGCTCCGACAGCGAGGGCTAGGGTTTGCGCACATTGAGCGAGGCTAGAACGTGGCGAGTGAAGAATCGAATGGAGAAGGGGAATGAAAGGCCGAACCGTTTATTTGGCTAAGTCCACAGGTTCTGTGGCACATTTTGGCATATGCGCTGTGGCGCATACTGCCGAAATGCACCACAAAACCTATAGACTTAGTACAAAACATGGCGTGCGTGGTAGTATGACAAGATCACACACTTGCCTTAGTGGTCTCTGCTTGCTTGTGCCATTCTAAACCTGGGACAGCCAGGTTCGAATCCTGGCTGTCTCACACTTTTTTCTTTTTTAAAAACATATTTTTAATTATAGATCTGTTTAAAATAAAGCAAGAACATATACAAACATTCATATTTATTTAAAAAACTCTCTTCCCGAACATATACAATCATGTGATGTGTTTTTAATTATATATATGTTTAAAATAAAGCAAGAACGTATACAAACATTCATATTTATTCAAAAAACTCTCTCTCCGAACATATACAATGATGTGATGTGTCGAGCTAGCATCTCTTCACAATCTTCTTACCCTTTTTTGTCGCGGTTGAATACTTTAGCCCGTACACTTTGAGATTTCTTCTTGTGAATGGACAACCTTTAGTAGGTAGTGTGGTCTTCCTTCTTACTTTAGTAGTAGTAGGCATGTCAAAGTACTTGTCGAATTCCTCTTCGATCTTCGGGTCACCGTTTTTGTCAAAGTTTTGCTCGTTGGCGGCTCCTTCCATTCCGATGATGCTCCTCTTGCCCCTCCTAACTAAAACACGGTTGGGCTTTGACAGGTCGGTAATAAAAAAGCATTGATCAACCTGGCTAGCGAGTACCCAAGGCTCATTTTTTGCGGAGGCATTCTTCGTCGATTTGGCATCTAGTATAACCATTGTGGTGAAATTCCGGCCTTCTTTTTCCATGTTCTTGGCCCATCTAACACGGAACATCGGTACGATCTCTCCACAGTAGTCGAGCTCCCATATCTCCTCGATCCTTCCGTAGAATCTTTCCATGGCAGTAGTCTTGTCATCGGCGAAGGATAACATAGTTACTCCTGAGTTTTGATATTCACTATTCCTGTCCTTTTCCTCGATGTAGAATTTGTAACCGTTTATGTCGTATGACTGATAGGTCCTTAGGTTGTGCCCTAGGCCCTGCGACAAGGAGAATATGAGTTTTTGATCTTCCGTAGAAGGCGTCTGTGGGGGATTGTACAGTTGCCTTTTCTTGAACCAACCCATGAAGCCGGAGTTGTGCTCTCTGGTTACGTCTCCCTTCTTCCTCGGCCGGCCCTGGTCGACGTACTCCTGCTCGATTAAGCTTCTGCACTCTTCGACCCAAGGGCCGACCACTTCCATGTGTTGTAGCGTGACTCGGTGTGCCTGTCAAAGTCGGTGCATTGACCATCAATGCCGACATGCAGTGAGTGGCAGCCCTCGCGTGACCATATCCACCGAGCCTGTCGCAATGCTTCTTGGTGGGTATTCCGACATCCTCGTTCTCGGTGGTTAGATAATTCTGGCAGAAGGAGATGCACTCGTAGATCCAAAAGCCCTTGGCTATGCTTCCATCTGGACGGGACCTGTTGCGAACAAATCCTTTGATGACACCGTTTAGCCTTTCAGACGGCATCATGTTGTGTAGGAATGTCGGCCCGAGCTGGATGATGTCGTCCACGACATGTACAAGCAGATGCACCATGATGTTGAATAATGCGGGCGGGAAGTAAATCTCAAGCTCACATAGTATCATCACGATCTCTTCATGTAGCCTGTCGAGCTGCTTCACACCGATCGACTTCCTAGATATGACGTCGAAAAAGTTACAAAGGCCAAACAGCGTCTCACGGACATGCTCGTCCATTATCCCGCGGATCGCAATAGGGAGTATATGCGTCATCAGCACGTGACAGTCATGAGACTTCATAACACTAAACCTCTTCTTTCCCACGTCCAGATATCTGCTTATCTTCGCCGAGTAACCGTGAGGAACTTTCACTCCTAGGAGGCACCTGAAAAATTGCTCAAGCTCCTCCAGACTCAGAATGAAGCTGGCAGCAGGAAGCACCACCTCATTCTTCTTAACTCTTTTGCGGCGACCTTGAGTCCCTTCCTTCTGATCATCATCATCATCACTATCAGGGTACTGAAGATCTTTCTTGATGCCACCTTTCTTGCTTTCGGCCCATCCTTGGTCCTCTCTGGCATGTTTAGTAGAGTGCCAAGCAGACTCTCGATAACGTTCTTCGTGATGTGCATTACATCGAGGATATGGGGAGTGTGGAGGACCTTCCAATATGGCAGGTCCCAGAAAACAGACCTTGCTTTCGATACACCCAGTAGCAGCTTTGTCCTCGGTGATTTTTTTTCGGCGCAGGGCAATCTACCCAATTATTCAAAAGCTCCTCGATTTCTTCGCCGCTCCTTGGACGCGGGGCTCTTTCGAGCTCGTCCTTACCATTGAACAGGTCACCGTGTTTTCTCCACGAGTGATCCATGCGGATCCACTTTCGAGTACCTTGGAACACGGTTTTCGAAGACCCAGGATCCCTTGGTAGCTGGAGATGGGGTGTCTCATCCATGCACTTGACACATGCATTGTGTCTGTGATTCACCTGGGCCGATACATATGCGTAACCAGGATAGTCCTGCACCGTCGTGAGCAACGTGGCTCTCAGATGGAAATATTCTTTAGTGTAGGCATCCCACGTACGGTCGGACATCTCCCACAAGCTAGCTAACTCCTCTCTCAACATCCCAAGATACAAATGCATATCGATACCTGGTTGTTTCGCCCCCTAAATAAGAATGATCATGTGTACGTACCTTTGCTTCGTGCACAACCACGGGGGGAGGTTGTACGGCCATACAAACATGGGCCAGGTGCTATGCGTGCTACTCTAGTTTCCAAAAGGATTGAGTCCATCGGTCCTCATACCCAGCCTGATGTTCCTTGCATCGCCCTCGAACTCTTCGAACTCGATGTCTAATGCATTCCACTAGCTAGCGTCTGAAGGGTGTGTCAGGATCTTGCCCTTCTCTGGATCATCTTCGGGTTTCTCTCTTTCCGCATGCCATTGCATGAGCTTTGCTTCCTTAGGATCTACAGAATATCGCTGTAGACGGGGGGTGATAGGAAAGTACCATACCACTTTTCGAGGAACTTTCTTGTTCCCTCTCTTGTACCGTCCTTGGCCGCACACCGGACATGTGGTTCTACCCGCGTACTCGTTCCGATAAAGTGCACAATCATTGATGCATGCATGGTATTTAATGTGTGGAAGGTCTAGAGGGCACACGATTTTCTTGGCCTCCTCGATACTTGTTGGCAATGTGTTCCCCTTAGGAAGTCGTTCGTGTCACTATTCCATGTTCGCATTGAAGCTCACATCGGTCCATTTGTGTTCGGCCTTCATCTCCAGAGCCTTGAGCGTTACACTCAAACCTGTATCCTCGGGGCGACACCCAAGATACAATGGAGTCATCCCGTCTACCTCCATTTGGTCCAACTTGGCTTTCTCTCTGGCTGCAGCTTTGTCGTTGCTCGTCTCCTTGAGGAGCAGTTCTTGAACATGAGGGTCCTGCAAGGCCAAAGTTAATAGCGTCTGTGTGTTCGCGTCTTCTCCTTCTTCATGATGATCATGCCCGTCCCCATGTCGTTCTTCATGCTGGTCATGCCCACCGGCATCTCCTTCGTCATGATGATCATGCCCGCCAGCATCTCCTTCTTCATGATGATCATGCCTGGTAGACTCTTCATATTCTTGCCCACCCACGTCTTTGTGACCACCATGTCCTGCCGGTGCCTCATTGAGGTCGCGCATGAAACCGCGCCTGAGCAGGTGACCCTCCAATTGTCCAGAATCAGGGTCAATCCAACACTGGAGTTTGCATGTTCGACATGGACATCTTATCATGGTCTTGTTATTCAGAATCATGTCCTCCTTCGCGTCTTTCTTGTACCTAGCAATTAGACCTTCGCGCATCGTGAGGACCATGGTAGCCTGAGCGGTCAAAATAGAGAGTATAGGTTAGAACCACACCATATGCACACACACATGCATGAATGCTAGTCGGAAAAATTCGGCATGACCTTTCCTAAAATTAGGACATATGGGTAGTGCAAAAAAATTCCGAAATGGAAATGAATCAACATTTTGGCAAACATCCATGCACCACATCAGCCGGGACAACAAGCAAGCAACAAAAAACTTCCTCCCAATGCAAACATTCATGCACCACACAAGCATTGTATCGCCATGCATCGCACACACACCGCCCGCGCGACAAGCTTCACCTATATGTCCATGGCCAAGTACTCACCTAGTAGACTCAATAATAGCGAGAAGAGACCACGTGATGAGAGAGTGTGGACAAATAGATCTACAAGTTGGTGGATACAAAATTAGTAAACAAATAGAGATGTGAGAGAGAAAAGTAAGGAAATTTTAAGTCTACAAGTTGGAGGGAAGCTTCCACTTACCAATCTATGGACTAAAGTAGGTTTAGTTACAAGAAAATGGAGAAACTATGGGCAACATGGGGTGGGAGGGAGGAGGAAGACAAGCTGGGAGGAGGTAGAAAGGAAGAAGAGATGTGAAATGGGTGGTGGTGGATAGATAGGGTGGGAGCTTGCCACCTTTTTCACATGGATCTGGACGCCCTCATCTGTGGCGCATATGGCAGAAATGCGCCACATATGCTCAAACTTCCGTGGCACATATTGTGATATGCGCCACAAAACATATGGTGCAGGTTAAAGTGGTGGGACCTAGGGTTAGGTTTCTGTGGCGCACGTGTGGATATGCGCCACAGAAGCCAAACATATCTGTGGCGCATATCCACACATGCGCCACAGATCGTGGGAGAAATAGATTCCGTGATGGGGCCCGCCTCCATGTTCTGTGGCGCTGAATGAAATATGCGCCACAGAAGAGGCAATTTCTGTGGCGCATATCTCATTATGTGCCACAGAACTTGGATCGCCCCACCTCGGTTGGCGGGTCCCACCAAACTTCTGTAGCGCATGTTCTATGAAATGCGCCACATAAGTTTTTAGTGTCTGTGGCACATATTTACTAATGCGCCACTGACAAGTATCTGTGGCACATGGATTCACATATGCGCCACAGAGTAACTTGTCTGCCTATAAGCTGTTTCCTAGTAGTGCATAGTGAGTTGAAATTGATCAATCCTTCAAAATAGTGTTGATACTCCTTATATTTGGCTTCCTTCTTCGTGCAAATCTTCATCTTGATCTTCGAAACTCGTCGCTCTGATACATTACAAATGTATCTATAATTTTTGATGTTCCATGCTTGGTTTTATCCACTTTCTTGTGTTTTGTCCACACTTTAGAGTACGTTTCATATGATTTCTTGGACTAACCTATTAACAAGAGCCACAGTGCCAGCTGCCTGTTTTCTGCTATTTTTGGTTCCAGGAAAGTCAGAAAATGAATATTCTCGGAATTAGACGGGACAAAAGCCAAAGTGCCTATTTTTCCGGAAGTCATCAGATGCCAGAATACGAGACGGAGAGGGGCTAGGGGGCCACCACACCACCTGGCTGCACGGCCCAGCCTAGCCCGTGCCAGGGGGTGGTCTGGTCGACCCAGCACCCCCTCGGCCTCCCCTTCCGCCTATAAGATGCCCTCGGGACAAAAACCCTAAGTACCCGATCAAAAATCCACGAAAGAGTCTCTAGCTGCCTCCATCTCCATCCCTAGATCGGGAGGGATCTGAAGCTCTTCCCGGCGCCCTGCCGGAGAGGGGAATTCACCCTGGAGGCCTTCTTCATCACCATGCAAGCCTCCGGTGTGATGCGTGAGTAGTTCATCCTTGGACTACGGATCCATGTAGTAGCTAGATGGCTAGTTCTCCTCCTTTGTGCTTTCATGTCTAGATCTTGTGAGCTCCGTTCATGATCAAGATCATCTATTTGTAATCATACATGTTGTGTTTATAGGGATCCGATGGATATTGAGATGCTATTTCAGATTGATTATTGATTCTATCATGTCTTTGTTATTTGTGATCTTGCATGCTTTCCGTTGTTAGTAGCTATCTTGGCCAAGTAGATGCTAGCAACTCCAAGAGTTAGTATTTATGCTCGATAGTGGGTTCATGGCTCTGGTAATCTGGGGAAGGGACAGAAATCTCTAAGGTACTAGATGTGCTGTTGCTACTAGGGAGAAAACAACAATCCTTTGTTCATAGAACAGCAGTGAGGTACTAGAGGATTGTTGTTTTCTCCCTAGTAGCAAGAACACATCTAGTACCTTAGAGATTTCTGTCACTTCCCCAGATTACTAGAGGCATGAACCCACTATCGAGCATAAATACTAACTCTTGGAGTTGCTAGCATCTACTTGGCCAGGATAGCTACTAACAACGGAAAGCATGCAAGATCACAAATAACAAAGACATGATAGAATCAATAATCAATCTGAAATAGCATCTCAATATCCATCGGATCTCCGCAAACAGAACATGTAGGATTACAAATAGATGATCTTGATCATGAACGGAGCTCACAAAATCTAAACATGATAGCACAAAGGAGACGAACCAGCCATCTAGCTACTACATGGACCTGTCGTCTAGAGATGAACTACTCACGCATCACATCGGAGGCTTGCATGATGATGAAGAAGGCCTCCAGGGTGAATTCTCCACTCTAGCAGGGTGCCAGGAAGAGCTTCAGATCCCTCCCGATCTAGGGATGGAGATGACGGCGGCTATAGACTCTTTCGTGGAATTTTGATCGGGTACTTAGGGTTTCTGTATTGGAGGCATATTATATGCGAAAGGGGAGGCCGAGGGGGTGCCCTAGGCGGCCACACCACCCCCTGGCGCGGGTCAGGCCTGGCCGCGCGACCAGGTGGTGTGGCGGCCCTCTGGCCCCTCGCCGTCTCGTATTCTGGCTCCGTGTCCCCCTCTGTGAAAAACTGACTTTGGCTTTTGTCCCGTCCAATTCTGAGAATATTCATTTTCTGACTTTCCTGGAACCAAAAACAGCATAAAACAGGAAGCTGGCACTGTGACTCTTCTTAATAGGTTAGTCCAAGAAAGTGTATAGAAAGTACTCCAAAGTGTGGACAAAACATAAGAAAGTAGATAAAACCAAGCATGGAACATCAAAAATTATAGATACGTTTGCAACGTATCAAACATCTATAAAGTATGGGCGTACATTTGGTCATTGTACTTTGTATCATCATGTATAATCAAAGATTATTAGCTACCTAACACAAGTTTTTTTTTGATAACATGGTCTAGAGAAATAAGGGAGAAGCTTCTATTATGACGGAGAAGTGTGTTTTGAGGTTTGTTCATAGCATTCATTATGTCGAAGACTATCAATAGAATCTTCCAGATGCTAGAATGGAAAAGAAGATCCCAATGGCTAGAAATGCTGGGATTCACTAGTCTTGATCCAACGGTCAACATTCAAAGTTATCTGTACACTATATAGTGGTAAGATAAGATAAGATAAGATCATGTAGAAGTCAATGATTATTAGCTACGAGGGAGAAGATTCTAGTATGATGGAGAAGTGTGTGTTGAGGTTTGTGCATAGCATTCATTATGCTGAAGACTATCAACAGAATCTTCTAGATGCTAGAATGGAAAAGAAGATCCAACGGCTGGAAATGTTGGGATTCACGAGTCTTGATCCAACGGTCAATATTCAAAGTTATTCATACACTATATAGTAGTCAGATAAGATAAGATAAGATAAGATATCTCTATGTCTACTACTATAGCGGATCAGTGTTGAATTGGATCCATATCACCAATCCTGACCGTTGGGCTGTTGGATCCAATGGTTCAGAGAAGCTGGATTCGTGTTGCATATTACCTAGAGCAAACTCCACCATGCATGTTCTAGAACCATCATGTCACCACCCCCAAAATGTCATAGCACAGTAGACTGTATTCTCTCTACTTATACTACTATAGTGGAGCAGTTTTGAATTGGATCCATAGCATTAATCATGACCGTTGGGCTATTAGATCCAATGGTTCAAAGCAACTGGATTCGTGTTGAATGGTACTCCCTCCGCCAAAATATAAGGTGCCTAAGGATTAGTCAAAAGTCAACATTTTTTAAGTTTGACCATGATTATACACAAAAATATAAAAATTTAGAGTACTAAATTAATATCAATAGATTCACCATAAAGTATATTTTCTTAATATGTCCATTCAATATTGTAGATGTAGATATTTTCTCTCAGCACGTATAACACGTGGACAGAGGTGACCATATGTCTAAGCAAAAAAATATACGTACTACTCCCGCATTGTTAAGAAAGCTATAAGAAAGCACACCTTAATATGGCCTACTACCCGTTCAAAAAAAGGCCCTCTATATGGCATCCGGTAAGTTTCACCTTATACATAGTGGAAAAAATAAAGTTATCTTTAAGCCTAAGGTGCACCTCAAGCTTGTGGGTTGCCCATATAGAACATAAATATCATTTCCCCTCTCTCCCTATTTCATTTGATCGTTTTCAAAAGGGGTTCAATATTTTCAATATGCAAAATCTTTTTTTCTCTGAGAAAGATGCAAAATCTTAGCTAGAGGACGAACCAATTGTCATCAATTGAGAATGTTCTTTCCTGGTAGTTGGACACTCACACCGACTACACTGCTTTTACAAGAAGAGATGCACCCATATACCTTCGAAAAGACAATTAATTTAAGAGCAATCTATCATGCTTACTTGTAGCTCAAGTTTGACCTAATTGTGATAAACTATCAAGATGCAAAATCTTAGCAAGAAGTTGAACCAGTTATGGATGAGGAAGAGGCAAGCCGGACTGTGCACTGATGGCTCAATGCACGGCGCCCAAAAAAATGCTTGATGGCGGTGTTGATGTAGAGCTCGTTGGGAACCCCAAGAGGAAGGTATGATGAGCAGAGCAGCAAGTTTCCCTCAGTTATGAAACCAAGGTTTAATCGAACCAGTAGGAGCAAGGAAACACCTCAAAGGTGTTACTAGCTGAGCTTTGGCAGGGCGTACTACCAGTGCTAGTAGCAACGTGGAGACCTGCACAACACAACCACATAACTTTGTCCCCAACTTGCGATGAGGTTGTCAATCTCACCATGTTTTGCGGAAAACAAAGGATTAAAAGTATCGAATGGAAAGAAGTAATAGTTTGCAGAAAGTAAACACAAAGAAGTAAAAGATTTGTAGATTGTATGTAAAAGAAAAGGACCGGGATCCATAGTTCACTAGAGGTGGCTCTCCTTAAGATAGATAACATGCTAGGTGAACAAATTACAGCGGGGCAATTGACAAACATCGAGAAAGCAATACATGCATATACTAATCATCTTGAATCCTTTGAGACTTGATTGGGCATTACAACATAATACATAGACCGCCATCCAACTGCATCTATGACTAATAATCCACCTTCAGGTTATCATCCGAACCCCCTCTAGTATTAAGTTGCAAGCAACAGATTATTGCTTTACAAACTGCGTGTAAAGTAAACAATACGATTGTTCTATGAACAAAGGATTGTTGTTTTCTCCCTAGTAGCAACAACACATCTAGTACCTTAGAGATTTCTATTACTTCCCCAGATTACCAGAGGCATGACCCACTATCGAGCATAAATACTAACTCTTGGAGTTGCTAGCATCTACTTGGCCAAGATAGCTACTAACAACGGAAAGCATGCAAGATCACAAATAACAAAGACATGATAGAGTCAATAATCAATCTGAAATAGCATCTCAATATCCATCGGATCCCCGTAAACACAACATGCAGAATTACAAATAGATGATCTTGATCATGAACGGAGCTCACAAGATCTAGACATGAAAGCACCAAGGAGGAGAACCAGCCATCTAGCTACTACATGGATCCGTAGTCCAAGGATGAACTACTCATGCATCACACCAGAGGCTTGCATGGTGATGAAGAAGGCATCGAGGGTGAAATCCCCTCTCCGGCAGGGTGCCGGGAAGAGCTTTAGATCCCTCCCGATCTAGGGATGGAGATGATGGCGGCTATAGACTCTTTCGTGGGTTTTTGATTGGGCACTTAGGGTTTTCGTCCCGAGGGCAATATATAGGCGGAAGGAGAGGCCAAGGGGGTGCCGGGAGCCACCACACCACCCCCTGGCGCGGGCCCAGCCTGGCCGTGCGGCCAGGTGGTGTGGCTGGCCCCTGGCCCTTCTCCGTCACGTATTCTGGCACTTAATGTCTTCCGAAAAAATAGGCACTTTGGCTTTTGTCCCGTCCGATTCCGAGAATATTCATTTTCAGACTTTCCTGGAACCAAAAATAGCAAAAAACAGGCAGCTGGTGTTGTGGCTCTTGTTAATAGGTTAGTCCAAGAAATCATATGAAAAGTACTCCAAAGTTGGAATAAAACACAAAAAGTGGATAAAACCAAGCATGGAACATCAAAAATTATAGATACATTTGCAGTGTATCAACATCCCCAAGCTTAACTCCTACTCGTCCTCGAGTAGGTAAGTGATAAAAAGAAAGAATAATTTTTGAGGTGACATGCACCATCAAAGACTTGATCAAAGTATTTGCAAAACATTCAAAGCTGGGATCATAGTACTTCAATCATAACATGAAAGACAAAGTTCTAGCAATAAGCAAAGAAAACTAAGATGCAACATGAAAAGGCACAAACAAAAGATTCATGAATAACCATGCTTTGCAAGACGTTTGTTTGTTTCACATAAAGAAAACATGGCATAATAGTATTTAGCTTGTCCCTCAATAGAGTAGCAAATATAAATGCATAGGACACCTTCAAAGTTCATAAGAGTGACTAGATACAATAGTTTAAAACAAGCAATATCAAAGTATGCATCAATCAACTAGTCTTGGGACAATGCACATAGAACTAAGAATGGCCACTATGCTCTCAAAGTAGGTGCATAAAGGTAGAAGGTGGAGACTCAATATAATGGTGGAATAAAGGCCTTTGTAAAAGGAAGTAGGGATTCAAGTCTCATAAAGAGCTTCCAAAAATTATGTTACTTATAGCTTTCAGCTCTCATTGCCCCTATCATAAGCATCTTGAAGTGATTAAGGTTAAAGTGACACAACTAAGAGGATATGCTTGACAAGTTATAAACCGAAATCTCATGCCCCTTACTTATGAAGACCGATCCTCATGCTACTCAACTTCAGTCACGAGTAAGCTCTTGTCATTGTAAGTACATGTGTATCATTAAGAACCGACAACGGGGTACCCCTTGCACATGATACAGGAGCTTTCCCATAATCAAAATGACAAGGCCTTCCATACACCTGAAATTTTTCCTTCATACAAAACTTCACACAATCTCATTAGCAACATTAGTGCACTCAAGATAAATAAGTCCTAAGGTTTAGGTCTAACACCAAATAAACTTCCATTAGAACACTAGCTACTGTATCACTTCCCTCAAAAAGCTCAATTCCCCAAAAGAACTCAAGAAGGAACCAATAAGAAGCAAATGCGGAAAATGGCAGAAATCCGTAAAAACAGACCAGCAGGTAAAGACGAATTTTTTCGAAGACCTTCTGTTGCTCAAATCAAAAAGTGTTGAACTAACGAACGTTAGATAACAACCTGGGGCAGAAGCAAAAAACATTACAGCTCAATACGACATACATAGCTCTCTCACGAATTTTTACGGTGAAGCACAAAAATCTGTTTCGGGATAGCAACTTTCCCAATCATTACTTCTCTCTCATTAGAGGTTACTCTTGGCACAAAAAGCAAATAAAAAGGATAAGGAGAGGTTATTACAGAGGTAATAACTTCCAAGTCTTATCTAAAACTTTTGGGTTATCTTCCAATAAGTACTTTTCTTTAACGCCTTTAAGTTAGGTATAAGAAGCAAAGAAAGAATCAAGTGTTCTCAAATGAAGAAGCATTAAGACCAAATTTTGTTTTCATAGGAGAAGCAAAAGAAATCTTTCCCTCTTTTTAGGGAAGTGTTCTATACCTTTTTTGAGTGTGAGTTGATATTTAATGGTGCCTTCTTTCATATCAATGATGGCACCAACAGTTCTAAGAAAAGGTCTTCCCAAAGTAATAGGACAAGAAGCATTGTATTCAACACCCAAAACATAGAAATCAACGGGGACATAGGAATTGTTAAACATAATAAGAACATAATTTAGACTCCCCATGAGTTTCTTTTTAACATTATCATCAAGTGGGACATTCAAATAGCAATCTTCAAGAGGAGGCAAATCAAGCATATCATAAATCCTTCTAGGCATAATAGAAACACTAGTATCAAGATCACACAAAGCTTTGAAATCAAAGTCATTCACTTTCATATTAATGATGGGTTCCCAACCATCCTCTTGTTTTATAGGAATAGAAGCTTTATGTTTCATCTTTTCTTCTTTAATCTTTATGAGAGCATCAGTAATGTGTTTTGGAAAGGCCATGTTCATAGCACTAGCATTAGGACTTCTAGCAAGCTTTTGTAGGAACTTAATAACTTCAGAGATATTGCAACCATCAAGATCAAAATCAAATTTATCATCTAAAGTAGTAGAACTATTACTAGCCTCAACACTATTGGTGGTAATAGTAGAAACACTAATGCTTCTAGCAATTTCATCTTCTCTTTCCCACTTAGCATGTAATTCAGCTAATAGTCTAACATTTTCATAAATTCTTAGTTGTATAGCATTGGTAGCTGCAAAGGGATTATCATTAGTTTCATGTTTAGCAGCCATTTTATTCAAAGAAGATTGAGCTTCAACCAAAGATGTTATATTTCTTTCAGCATTAGAGAGTTTTTCCTCAATAGTTTTATTGAAAGCAGTTTGTTTACTAATAAACTCTTTAAGCATAACTTCAAGTTCAGAGGGAGCACTCTTATTATTGTTGTAAGAATTTCCATAAGCATTACTATTGTTGGGAGGGTATGGCTTATAATTGTTGTTACCAAAATTGTTCATATAAGAATGATTACCATAAGCATTGTTTCCAAAATTGTTATTTCTTATGAAGTTCACATCAACTTGCTCTTCTTGAGAAACCAAAGAGGCTAAAGGAACATTATTTGGATCAATATGGGCTAAAGTTCAACAAAGTTATTTAGATGGGAAGTAGCATCTTCATTACCAATACAAGAAAATTGTTCTCTCATAACAAGATTGAGCAAAGCAGGTTTTATCTCAAAGAAAGTATTTTCAGCCACAGGTGGAGCAATAGGTGTGCTCATAAAATCATTGTTGTTGGTGCTAGTGAAGTCACACAACTTAGTGTTTTCAAGAGTAGTCATTTTTTTTGGGTTTTAAAATAAGAAAGCAAACAAGTAAAACTAGGTTTTTTGTGTTTTTGAAGAACAAAACAAGCAAACAAAGCAAAAAAGAAAACTAAGCAAAAAAAAAACAACAAAGTAAAGAGATTGGTTATGAGGGACTCCCCTTGTGAAGATGTCCTTGACTCCTCGGCAACGGCGCTAGAAAATCGCTTGATGGCTCAATGCACGGCGCCCAGAAAAATGCTTGATGGCGGTGTTGATGTAGAGCTCATTGGGAACCCCAAGAGGAAGGTATGATGAGCACAGCAGCAAGTTTCCCTCAGTTATGAAACCAAGGTTTAATCGAACCAGTAGGAGCAAGGAAACACCTCAAAGGTGTTACTAGCTGAGCTTTGGCAGGGCGCACTACCGGTGCTAGTAGCAACATGGAGACCTACACAACACAACCACAGAACTTTGTCCCCAACTTGCGATGAGGTTGTCAATCTCACCGTGTTTTGCGGAAAACAAAGGATTAAACGTATTGAATGGAAAGAAGTAATAGTTTGCAGAAAGTAAACACAAAGCAGTAAAAGATTTGTAGATTTTATGTAAAAGAAAAGGACCGGGATCCATAGTTCACTAGAGGTGGCTCTCCTTAAGATAGATAACATGCTGGGTGAACAAATTACAGCGGGGCAATTGACAAACATCGAGAAAGCAATACATGCATATACTAATCATCTTGACTCCTTTGAGACTTGATTGGGCATTACAACATTATACATAGACCGCCATCCAACTGCATCTATGACTAATAATCCACCTTCAGGTTATCATGCGACCCCCCTCCAGTATTAAGTTGCAAGCAACAGATTATTGCTTTACGAACTACGTGTAAAGTAAACAATACGATTGTTCTATGAACAAAGGATTGTTGTTTTCTCCCTAGTAGCAACATCACATCTAGTACCTTAGAGATTTCTGTCACTTCCCCAGATTACTAGAGGCATGAACCCACTATCGAGCATAAATACTAACTCTTGGAGTTGCTAGCATCTACTTGGCCAAGATAGCTACTAACAACGGAAAGCATGCAAGATCTCAAATAACAAAGACATGATAGAATCAATAATCAATCTGAAATAGCATCTCAATATCCATCGGATCCCCGCAAACACAACATGCAGAATTACAAATAGATGATCTTGATCATGAACGGAGCTCACAAGATCTAGACACGAAAGCAAAAAGGAGGAGAACCAGCCATCTAGCTACTACATGGATCCGTAGTCCAAGGATGAACTACTCATGCATCACACCGGAGGCTTGCATGGTGATGAAGAAGGCCTCCAGGGTGAATTCCCCTCTCCGGTAGGGTGCCGGGAAGAGCTTCAGATCCCTCCCGATCTAGGGATGGAGATGACGGCGGCTACAGACTCTTTCGTGGATTTTTGATTGGGCACTTAGGGTTTTCGTCCCGAGGGCAATATATAGGCGGAAGGAGAGGCCGAGGGGGTGCCGGGAGCCACCACACCACCCCCTGGCGCGGGCCCAGCCTGGCCGCGCGGCCAGGTGGTGTGGCTGGCCCTTCTCCGTCTCGTATTCTGGCACTTGATGTCTTCCGGAAAAATAGGCACTTTGGCTTTTGTCCCGTCCAATTCCGAGAATATTCATTTTCTGACTTTCCTGGAACCAAAAATAGCAGAAAACAGGCAGCTGGCACTGTGGCTCTTGTTAATAGGTTAGTCCAAGAAATCATATGAAAAGTACTCCAAAGTTGGAACAAAACACAAGAAAGTTGATAAAACCAAGCATGGGATATCAAAAATTATAGATACATTTTCAATGTATCATGCACCCGCGGCTGCAGAGAAGAAATCGATGGAGGATGGATGGTGAGAGTCAGCGAAGGAGAGAGAAAACACAACTTGTTTTGAGTGCATATACTCCTACTAGTAGTAGGTCGATATATTTACTACTATTGGAGTGTACCCTATACCTCGTGTCAGCAGCCCATCATAGCTTTGCTCTGACATCGCATCGCCTTCAGGTCCTCTTCTGCGCTGATCTTTCGCTGCTTTTTTTAAAGTCTCGTGCTGCCTCCCTTACTTGTGTAGCAGAGTTGACTAGGAAGTTTTAAAATTTGGAAAACATGGGAATATCGAGAATGTTCTTTCCTGAAAGTTGGCAAACTCACCCTGATGACATCGTTTACTAAAAGAATATGCACCCATCTACCTTCGAAAAAACAATTAATCCAAGAGCAATCTATCATGCTAACTTGTAGCTCAAATTTGACCTAATTTCATTAAGTTGTCAAGATGCAATTTCTTAGCAAGAAGTTGAACGTGTTGTCAAAATGTCAGGATCTTTTATTTACTATATATATGCATGCAAAACAAATTATGTTTTCTCTCTCCTTCTTCACTACCTCATCACCATCCACGCACACCCCTATCGACTAATCTCTCCCTCGTCCACAATGTGGCGCTGCCCACGTGCGTCGACCTACCTTGTCGTTCCATTTCACACCCTACACAGAGGAAGCGCCAAGCACATCCCATGTCATGTTGGTTCGAAAGTGTGAGGAGCATTTTTTGGGTGAAGCGAGTACAGTAGCACGAAGGGTATGGCTCAGTTTCTCACTTGAGAAGGACCCACCTGCTTTTCCTTGCTTAACTTTAGGGCCCTTTGTGCTAAATTTATGGACCTCTACGTGTAATTTTCTCTTTTTTGAGGTCTTAGATCTAAACCATACTCCCACCGATCGTGTCAAATTTTAACTACAAGTAAGCATGATAGATAGTTTCCTCTTAAAATTTTCCAAAAAACTTTTGAAGCTAACCAGGAATTTAGCATCGAAAACCACCAAAAAGTTTTTTCGAAAAATTTCCAAAGCAACCTCAATTTACTTATAGTTCAAACTTGACCTAATTTCGATAAATTGGAACATAGTCTCATTCAAGTCGATAGAGTTATCTAGGAATTTTTAAAATTTGCAAAACATGGCAAAATCAAGAATGTTCTGCCCTGATAGTTGGAAGCTCACACCGACGACATTGTTTAGTAACAGAAGATGCACCCACCATCTACCTTCGAGAAGACAATTATTCCAAGAGCTATTTATCATGCTTACTTGTAGCTAAAGTTTGACCTAATTTCAGTAAGTTGTTAATATGTAGAGTCTTAGCAAGAAGTTGAACCTCTTGTCAAAATTTCAGGACCTTTACTATATACTAGTAAGTTGCACGTGCCTTGCACGTGATACTCGGATAGTGGACGTATGACATATCTATATAAAATTATAATTGGTAAAGCACAAAAAAATATAAATTTGATCAACATCTATACAGTATGGGTGTATATATTTGGTCCTTGTACTTTATATCATCATGTAGAAAGTAAAAGATTATTAGGTACCTAACACATGAAATTTTTTATAACATGGTCTAGAGAAACAAGGGAGAAGATTCTAGTATGATGGAGAAGTGTGTTTTGAGGTTGTGCGTAGCATTCATTATGCCGAAGACTATCAATAGAATCTTCTAGATGATAGGATGGGAAAGAAGACCCAACGGCTCGAAAAGCTGGAATTCGCGAGTCTTGATCCAACGGTCAACATTGAAAGTTATTCGTACACTATATAGTGGTTTGTAATAAAGTCTAACAATAGAATCTTCAAGGTGCTAGAATGGAAAAGAATATTCAACGGCCGGAAATGTTGGGTCGCAAGTCTTGATCCAACGGTCAATATTCAAAGTTGTTTGTACACTATATAGTGGTAAGATCAAGTAGAAGTCAATGATTATTAGCTACTAGTAAGTTGCACATGTGACTCGGATAGTAGACGTATGACATATCATCATCACTATATACAATTATAATTGGTAAAGCACAAAAAAATATATTTGATCAACATCTATAAAGTATGGGTGTATATTTGGTCCTTGTACTTTGTATCATCATGTAGAAATCAAAGATTATTTAGCTACCTAACACATGAATTTTTTGATAACATGGTCTAGAGAAACAAGGGAGAAGCTTCTAGTATGATGGAGAAGTGTGTTTTGAGGTTTGTGCATAGCATTGACTATGTCGAACACTATCAATAGATTCTTCTAGAAGCTATAGAATGGAAAAGAAGATCCAACGGCTAGAAATGCTGGGATTCGCGAGTCTTGATCCAACAGTCAACATTCAAAGTTATTCGTACACTATATAGTGGTAAGATAAGATATGCACGCAAAACAAGTTGTTTTTTATCTCTCCTTCACACTGCCTCATCACCATCCACACACACCCCGACCGGCTGACCTCTCTATCGTCCACAATGTTGTGCTGCCCACGTGTGTTGACCTGCCTTGTCGTTACATTTCACACCCTGCGAAGAGGAAGCACCAAGCACACCCCAGCATGCTCGATCAAAACAGTGAGGAGCGTTTTTTGTGTGTGTGTGAAGCAAGTACACACTAGTATGAAGGGTATATGGCTAAGTTGCTCTCTTGAGAAGGACCAGCCTGCTTTTCCTTGCTTAACTTTTGAGCCCTTTATGCTAAATTTATGGATCTCTATGTAAAAAAATTAGGTCTTCGATGCAAATCGAACTTTATCCCACCGTCCATATCAAATTTTAACGACTAGTAAGCATGATAGATAGATTCCTCTTAAAATGTCCCAACAAACTTTTGAAGCTCTAACCAGGAATTCAATACATCGAAAACCACCAAAAGCTATTTTCGTAAAACTTCCAAAGCAATCTATAATTTACTTGTAGTTCAAATTTGACCTAATTTGATAAATTGGCATAGAGTCTCATTCAAGTTGGCAGAGTTAGCTAAGAAGTTTTAAAATTCGCAAAACATGGGAAAATTGAGAATGTTCTTTCCTATTAGTTGGAAACTCACACCTAGAACATCATTTACTAAAAGAAGATGCACACATCTACCTTCGACAAGACAACTAATCCAAGAGCTATCTATCACACGCTTACTTCTATCTCAAGTTTGACCTAATATAATTTCGTTAAGTTGTCAAGATTTACAATCTTAGCAAGAAGTTGAACCTATTGTCAAAATTTCGGGACCTTTACTATATATGCACGCAAAACAAATTGTGTTTTCTCTCTCCTTTCCTACCTCATCACCATCCACACACACCCTGCTGGCCCGCTGATCTCTCGTATACAACGTGGCGCTGCCCACGTGCGTCGACCTGCATTGTTGTTCCATTTCACACCCTGCAAAGAGGAAGCACCAAGCACACCCCCAACACGCTGGTTCGAAAGTGTCAGGAGCATTTTGTGTGTTTGTGTGTAGCAAATACAGTAGTATGAAGGGTATGGCTCAGTTTCTCGCTCGAGAAGAACCCGAGTGCTTTTCCTTGCTTAACTTTAGGGCCCTTTGTGCTAAGTTTATGGACCTCTATGTAATTTTCTCTTTTTTGAGGTCTTCGATGTAAACCATACTCCCATCGACCGTGTCAAATTTTAACTACAAGTAAGCACGATAGATAGATTGCTCTTAAAATTTTCCAAATACTTTTTAGGCTAACTAGGAATTTAGTAGTACATCGAAAGCTTTTTCTTAAAACCTCCCAGCTTATAGACAAATTCTACCACCATAGGTGATGCCCTAATACTAGTATGAAAATAGAAGCTAATGTGACGAGAAAGTACCGTGCTAGGAAGTGACATGTTTAATTTATTACACAGGGGCGCGTTTTACACGCATTCACACTTAGCTGGCGTCCTTGATGCAGCCGCTTCTTACAGCGGAAGAAAAGAAAAAAAACCTCTTTCAAAGAGCCATCCTATCTTCCCCATCTCCGTTTAGTTTATCCCCACTCGCTGACGCCGCCTGGCCGCATCTCAGGCGCGTCCTTCACACGTTTTACTCCCCATCTTGCACGCTGCATCACTCCCTCCAAGCCACCAGCCCCCTCCTCCAAAAACCACCAACAATTCTACATAGATCCACCCTCGCCCCCAATCCGTCCGAACGAGATGGTGGATTCGAGGTGCAACCCGCGGCACTGCGGCTGGAGCAAGGTCGGCAATGATGTATTCAGTGAAATCACTATGCATCTGGACACTATCAGCACTGTTAGGCTGGCCGCATGCTCCAAGGAGCTGTACCGCCAGGTCGCCGGCTGAAAAGGTAGCAGCTGCCCCAACAAGCATTGTTGTTCATTGGTCTCCTACAATGACGTCTACGAGCACAAGATCCAGTGCTGATATGCCCCGTGCGCAGCCTGCACGGAGCGAGGATGTGACTTCATCAACCGGCCATTGACTTTGCACGAGCTCTTTGACCACTTGAAACTTTCCCACAAGATGTACTATTTTCCCCAAGTGACCTACTCCAACAAGTACTAGTACCCGACTAACCAGGTGCACGCACCAGAGATCATCGGCATCGGGAAAGAGGGCACGGAGTTTGCTGCCCTAATTGGAGGGTACACCACGGACATCTTCCTATCCGTCAGGTACATCAGGTCGGTGGCGTACGAATTGCCGCGGTACAAGGTGATGTTATGGTCGTTGTCATCATGGAATAAGCTCCATTCGGTCGAAATGGCAGCGACATCTGAGCAGAAGAGCAGGCCTCCGTTGGCGGAAGTCACGCTGAAAGGGCTCATGTCGTACCTGTCGAAACCAAGGCGTTACCTGCGAGCTTCTCAAGATGTTATCGGAATTCCCCCTAGATTACAAGAATATCAACCAACAGTGAGTTAACACATATAAATCTTCTTGTGATGATCCTAATATGAATACATGTAATGTCATACTAATTAATTACTTTATGTTGGTGACAGACCCAATTGGTATGGGCTGTCTAGCCAAATATGTCTTCATGTTCAATGCATGCTGATGTAGTCCAATGGAACTGCGTGGTGCCTGGCTGCGAGTTTGCTGCAATTCCGTTTGTGCTCCACTCCCACCTCAGAGAAGCCCACGCCATGAGGTTGTGCATTTTACACTATGGTAAGAAAGGCACGTACATCTCTAAGTCAGTGCCAGCACCGGGCTCGCAAAAAGCAGATATCGGGCTAACCGGGCTCGATGACACGGTATTCTACGTGCTATTCGACGGGCGCGGCGATGTCATCTTGATATTTGTCGTGTGCGTCAGGCTGGCGGTGCGCATGTCGTCGTAGTTCATGGTGAAGTTGAGCTTTGCACATCCAAATGGCTTGTGTGAGAAGGTATTCTATGCGAATTCTAAAGCCACTTGCTCTTTGTTGCGTTGTCGGTCTAATCTGGTCGCTCGTCATCGAAATCGACCATCAGAGTTCACCGTGGAATACAAGCTTCGTATCGACAATATTATTACCGTAGATGCAGAGGTGGGATATGTGGGAGACTTCTAAACTAACTCTAAACTAAGTGGGATAAGCGGGATAAGTGAGATTTGTTAAATCCTACTTGTCCCACTTCTCCCACTTAGTTTAGAGTTAGTCTAGGGGTCTAAAATTAAGGATCCCACCTGTCCCATTTGTCCCACTTCTGCATCCCTATTTCTTAACGATTAACCCATCTTTATCTTCTTGTGATGATCCTAACTTGAACAGATGTACTCCTCGACCGGATTTTTCTTACCATTTTGGGACATGTGGTTCCTAGCTTAAGGTAGTTCTGGGTATTTTGTATGGAGTTCTGTTACTGCTAATCTATTTTGTAGTAGGAGTAATACCTATGTACTGGTACTTGTTCAGACCGATGGATCTAGTGCAGAATAATGTCTCTCTTTCCTTTTGAATCATGGCCTTGCTACATCTACCGAATTTCAATGTCTCCATTTCTGAATCTGTCAATTCCTTTGGTCATTATATGTACTGCTAAATCGGTCACTTTGAAATGGTGCTAAATCTGTCAGGTGCCGCTTATTATGAACTGGGAATCTGATGATATTTTTATGTCTTATTCAGTACTGCTGAATCTTTCAAGTGTCATTGAATATGTCGAATGTTCTGTTGTTGCTATTACTAAAATATTTTTTAGAAGTAATAGTGATATATTGGTACTTGTTTAGATCAAGACCAGTAGATGGTCTTGCTCTTCTTTTGGAACATGGACAGAATATGTTCTCTTTGTCCTTTTGAATTATGGCCTTGCTACATCTATTGGATTTTAGTGACTGCATTGTTAAATCTGTCAATACTTTTGTTCATTATATATACTGCTAAATCGGTCACTTTGAAATGCTATTGAATCTATCAAGTGCTACTGGTTATGTGTTTGGAATCTATTGATATTTTTATGTTTTATTCAGTGCTACTGAATCTTTCAAATGGTAGTGAATCTGTCAAATGTTCTATCGTTTTTATTACAGTACTAAAGTATCTTGTAGAACTAATACTAACGTATTGATACTTTTTGATCAAGGGTAGTAGATGGTCTTACTGTTCTTTTGAAACATGGCCTTGTCACAATCTAGATGAGGCTTGGGGCATTTTGGTTTGCATATGTGGGTCACACAGTCATTGATGTGAGAGTATGCACAGAAAAGCTGGCTTGATGGTCAGTTTTGCTTGCTCCGATGATCGAGTGTGTTCAGAGAAAAGCGACTGATCCCGCACCAAGGATTTTAGTGCTAAAATAAGAATTGATTCTCGATGTCCTGCTATTGAATTTCAGAGTCTGTATTGCTGAATCAGTCACTTTGAAATGCTGCTGAATATGAACTGGGAACCTATCGTTATTTCACCAAGCATGATGCAATTTAGGTCGTGGGTTCTTGCCTTTCTAGAAGTTTCAGCAATTTTAGCAGGCTTGCCAATCTTTGCAAAGGGGTACCTTTCTAGAAAGTTCATATGAGGTTCAGCATCTTAGTATTTTGGTACGTACTATGAAGTACCAAAAAATGTAAGTGACTCAACTTACAACTACTCTGTCTAACTGATGTGAATCTAGATGAAGTTGAGGCCATTAGAATATGAACTAGAGGGAGTAGTATAAAATGGAAGCAGTAAATAAGTCATCTCTCAGTTCTAATAACTGAGATGTGATGAGAGAACACTCCATGGCAACGTGCCAGTCTAGAGTACCTATAGTAGTACTCCCTACTCCATAACTCTAGTTGGCGTGCTCGATGCAGTACGCCCGACAGAAGACAGCTGTAGGAGCACAGCAAAACCCCCTCCTTAAGAGCCATTCCCAACTCCGAGAGGCTGCATTTGGATCTTCTCTAGCGCGCACTTCACACATTTTTCTCGCCATCTCACTCACTACATCGATCCTTCCAGGCCACCACCCCTCTCCTCCAAATAAGCCCAATAGTCATACATAGATCCGCCCTTGCCCCCAATCATTCAAACACGATGGCTTTCGATTCGAGACACAACCGGCTGAACAACGTCTAGACGAATGTCGGGGACGACGTCTTCAACGAAATAGCTAAGCGTCTTGACACTACCAGCGCCGTCCGGATGGCCGCATGCTCCAAGGATCTATACCGCCAAGTCGCTGGCGGAAAAGGTAGTAGATGCCCCCAACAACATCTGTTGGACTTTGGTCTCCTACAAGGACGTCTACGACCACAAGATTGCGTGCAACTACCGCCGGTGTGTCTGCATGGAGCCAGGATGCGAGTTCACCGGCGTCAAGAAAGTGTTCGTCGAGCACCTCATATCTGCCCACTCGATGACAGTGCCCAGATATAGCCCCAAAAAATGGGACCCGTTTGTGCCAGTTCGTGCACCGGGCTTGCTCAGAGCTAAGGTCATCGACATCGGGAAGGAGGGCAAGTTGTTCGTCGCCCAAATTTATGGGCATAGCACGGACTTGCTCCTGTCCGTCAGGCCGGTCAGGTTGGCGGCGTGCGAATCACCGCGGTACGAGGTGAGGTTTTGGTCATTGGTCTTGTTCGCTAGTTTCAATCAGGTTGTAGTAAAGAGGTCACCGGAGACAACGATTAGGCCATCGCCGGCCAAGCGCCGCGTAGGAAGTGCTCATGTCTATTTTGTCCAAGCCGTGTCTTTACTAGCATACTACTGAACCTGTAGCCGGACAAGATTCATCGGTGAGATATCTCATCTTAATCCTCTTGTGATGATCCTACTGTGAGTGTATGTAATGTTGTACTAATTAGCTAGTTTATGATGGTGGCAGATTCCCTTTGTAATTGGAGTTGCCAAAATTAAGGATCCCGAACTTCCTGGTTTGTCATATGAATTTTACATGTATGCTGCTGACCTAGAGGCTGACAGGCGACAATGAAACGAGAGATGCGTCACAGGCAGGAAATCAAGGGTGTAGCCCGGCCAGCACTTCGACACGCTGAAGCATTCTCGTTTCTTCGAGTACGTATGATGGGACATGTAGTGGTTCCTAGCTCAATGTAAGCTTGTAGTTCTACACTTCTACTAAGTATTTTGTATGGAGTTCAGCTACTGCTAATCTATTTTGTAGTAATACCTATGTACTTGGACTGAGTCAGATCGAGTGGAGAAAATGCATGGTCACACTTTCCTTTTGAAACTTGGCTTTGCCACATTATTGTACATCCAGTGAATTTAAATGTCGGCATTGCTGAATCTGTCAATTCTATTGGACATTTTCTGCCACCGTTGAATCGGTCATTTTAAATTGCTGCTGAATCTGTCATGTGATGCTGAATGTGAAACAGACGAGTGCTCGTCGCCCTTGTACATGGTCATGTAACAATCTAGATAAGACTTGGGCATTTTGGGTTGCATATGGGGGTCACAGAGGCATTGATGTGAGAATTAAGGTACTCACAGTAGACTTGATCGTCAGTTTTGCTTGCTCCAATGGTCGAGTGTTATTAGTGAAAAGGACAAACTGATCGCGCGATAAGGTTTTTAGAGCTGAAACAAAAACTGGTTCTCTCTGTACTGCTATTTGTATTTCATTGTCAGTATTGCTGAATTGGTCACTTTTGAAATGCTGCTGAATTAGTCAAGTGCTCCTGAATATGAACTTCGAATCTGTTGATAATTTTTCTACTACCTTATTATGTACTGCTGCATTTTGACATGAATAGCTTCCAAAAAGAATTATCGCTTTTCCCCTCCCTCTCTGAGGTCTTTGTTTCGAATCCTGCTGAGCACATCACAATGCAATTTTTATTAACCAGGAGAAGACATCTAGTACTCTGTAGCTCATTCGGCCCATCTTTAGCCTAAAACATTTTTATTCGGTCTTTTCGGTATCAGGGGACTACTGACCCTAACCCAGTGGAATTTGAGAAAGGAGCCCATGGTGCATAGCCAAGAACATATTAATTTGGCCTTTTAGGGGTCAGGCGACTGCTGAGCACAGCCCACAAAATTTGAGAATGAAGCCCATAGAGCCTGCCCTACGGAGTATAACCCACGTAGAGTAGCCTATGTATAATAGCCAAAGTCTTTTTAATTGGTCCTTTTGGGAATTGCCCCCCACCTCCTAAAATAAAAAAACTCTGCCTACCCATGTTTTTAAGAAAATACTCCATTATGTGGAATTTTATAAATTGAGATGCCAGGAGCGCTGCCCTTTTATATTTTAAAAGAGATAAACATAGACACCCAAAATATTTTTAAGAAGATTGTAGTACTAATAAAATTTTAATGATATTTATTCTATAAATATCTTTGTTGTAGTGGCAACACACTTAGTTTATGTTTATTTGATTTAAAGGTCTTTTGTTTGAATCGTATCTTGGATTTACATTTTTTTCTTCTAGCAATATCGCATTACGGAGAGGCTGACATTACAGACCAACCAGCATGCACTGTCCCTGGAGCATGTTTTGAGGGCGGGTTTGAAACAAAAGTTTAAATACTTGTACAGAGAGGCTAATATCGGGGACCCACCAAACAGAACATACAAGGCTATATCGGGGACCCACAAGCTTGATGCCAGAGAGGCTGACATAAGGGCCCCAGCAGTAAGACCATACACGACTGTCACGGTGAAAACAGTGGACGCGGCCAAAAGAAAGTCCATCATACACACGTTGCACTTATAGATAAGCTGACATGTCGGACCCAGTAGGCCCAAGCATAGCCCATGAAATTAGCTTATCAGCCCCAAGAATAGCCCAATACCTTCTCATTCAGCCTTTTCATGGTCTTGTGGCCATCGACCATAGCCCATGCCACTTAGGAGTGAGCCCATGGAATATAAGCCATGACGAATAGGGCATCCACCCCGAGTTTAGCCTAGAATCTTTTTAATTCAGCCTTTATGAGCATTTTTTGTACTTTGAGCCTAACATCTGGGACCCGGAAAAATAGTCCAACATACACACGTTTCTTTCAAATAGAGGCTGTCAGCTGGGACCCAGCATAGACATGTTTCCTGCACAGAGGTCGTTGACATCTGGGACCCAGCAAGTTCCCAAGGTCAAAACATCGGACATGGCCAAAAAAAGTCCATCATACGCACGTTTCATTTACAGAGAGGCTGATATGTGGCACCCAGCAGCGCGACCTTATACATATGCTGTATCGAGCAACGTAGCCAGTTCGAAACAGGGAGGCGCGAGCGAGAAAAAGGTTCAACATGTACACATTTCTTTTAATGAGAGGCTGAAATGGGGGAACTAGCAGCGTGAGCAAACGGAAGATTCATCGAGCAACGCTATCTAGTTCGGAACAGGGTAGCTCTAGAGAAGAAGAAAATTCCATCAGACCCACGATTCTTCTAATGTGAGGCTGACATGTCGGGCCCACCAGCCTGTATAAACGGCTGAAGCAGCGAGCAACGCTATCAAGTTCGGAACACGAAGGCGCGACAAAGGGTAAAAAATCCATCATACACACGTTTCTTCTAATGAGAGGATGCCATGTGGGGTCGAGGAGTTTGATTAAACGGCTGATGTAGCGAGCAACGCTATCAAGTTCGGAACACGAAGGCGCGACAGAGGGTAAAAAATCCATCATACACACGTTTCTTCTAATGAGAGGATGACATGTGGGGCCCAGCATCGTGATTAAACGATAGATGCATCGAACAACGCTATCAAGTTCGGAACAGGGTAGTGCGAGCGAAGGAAAAAAATCCATCATACACACGTTTCTTCTAATGAGAGGATGACATGTGGGGTTCAGGAGGTTGGTTAAACGGTAGATGCGTCGAGCAGTGCTATCAACTTGGAACGGGGTAGCACCAGCGAAGGATTTTTTTTATCATACACATGTTTCTTCCAATGAGAGGATGACATGTGGGTCCTAGGAGGTTGATTAGACGGTAGATGCATCAAGCAGCGCTATCAACTTCGGAACAGGGTAGCGCGAGCGAAGGAAAAAAATCCATCATACACACGATCCTTCTAATGAGAGGCTGACATGTGGGACCTAGCAGCCTGACTAAACAACAGACACCTCGAGCAATGTTATCGAGTTCAAATCAGGGAGGCGTGACCAAAAAGTGTGGTCCGCTAGAGACAATGACGTCTGGGACCCACACACCTCAAAAGACTTTGGCGAGTCAACATCGCGCGAGGAAACAAAAATCTTGCTTCTGCCACGCGCCAGCCGAGCTTCCTCCATGTTTTTAGCAGATCCGTCGTAGTAGAGGGCCACGAAACCAAAAAAAGTTTTCCATCCGCCATGGCTGAGCGGAGAATTTCGTCGCGGAAGATGTGCCTTCTACGATGACCGTCGGGCCAATTTGTTGCGGAAGGAAACTTTTCTTGTAGTGAATAACCATCGTTCCAATGGACGACCGGGTGGTGGCGTCGTGGACTTGGCGTCAAACCAGGGGCAAGATGGAGATCATGCTGGAGCGCTCGATGGAGATCAAAACGCAAGAACAAGGACCATATCATATCACAAATTTACATGTGATGTTGATACCTGCTTTATATCTTATTATATGCTAGTATTAGATACTCAATGGTAGCAAATAAGACAATCCCTATATAATTCCAATGATAGTGTTCCCCTTGTGTGTGCACCACCAAGAAAGTTTGCCGTTATGAAGTCGGTCGTAATGATCGGGGGCTAGACATATCTACATTCGGATATAGTGGGTGTAAGCCATGTTGCACATCAAATACACAAAAGTTAGATTTGGCAAGCCTAGCATCTGTAGACATGGCCTCGGAACACAAGAGACCGAAAGGTCGAGCATGAGTCACATGGTTGATGTGATTGACATTAGGGAATGTCTACCTTTGATGCTGCACTGATGGCCGTGATGGTCGGGGGAGGTGCAGAGGATTGGGATCATGTGATCACTAAAATCATCCAGGGGATGACAATTTCAGTGGGAGCTCAATTAGGATTGAACTCATATTATGAACTTAGTCTAGATGTCTATTTGCAAATATCTTAGTAGATCAGGGCCTATCCCATTGGGGTCCTTTGCGACCATGGGAAATTTATTGCTTGATATGGAACTTAGAGAAAGGGTCCAACTTCATAGATTAATACCCACACCTGAGGGATATCCTCGTAAAAGGTGATATTCTCTTCTTGATACAATGACCATTAGGAGATATTCTGATGACTCCGCAATGATTGTGTGTTCTCCGTAATCATCCAATAAAGCCATTCTCCATTCGATGGAGAGTTGGATTACAATCTTGTATTCTGCAAGATCAAGCACATAAAGTATGAGTCATTGGATGAGTTTTCTTCCATGATGGATGAAAAAGGGAATATTTGGAGAATCACTTAGCAACCTTGCATTAGAGTTATGAACTCTCAAAAGGGCTTGATTGCAATGGAGGTCATGAATGAAAAAGGGTATATGTTAGATATACAAAGTTATAAATGTAATTCTTGCAAAACTCGTTTTAGTTTATATAAGTATTGGATACTTTTCCCATTTTGTGAAAATAGGATGGTATGCTTGAGAATTGCTGGAACTGAGGTAATGTGGCTTGATGATGGCAAGCAAAAAAGTTCATGGCCGACATCACCCCTTTCCTCAAAGGTTTATCATTTGGATTAGTGGACTTGAATATAATTTTTGTAATCCTTGTTTGTGTGTCTTGCTTTTGGCGAGACGATTATTCATATGAACGAGTTACAAGACAGTTGTACTATTCTTATGAATAATACCATTATGGTCACATTATGATTATAAATGAGTTATTCTCATCACTATGTTAATGATAATAGTTTAAACATTTATAAAGGATTGGAATGCTAAAAGATATCCAAGGTTTAGTAATGACATGACACTATAGTTTAAGTCATTTTGGTTACTGCATGTTCTTCATTCTAAATGAAGATCGGGGGTCCTAGATGCTTAATCTAGAGACTTTGCAAAACCATGCCTGTAGCATCCCATCTGTCTAACATCTGTAATGCTACATGGTCTAATAATAAAATGCTACTTCCTACATATATTTGTTGCATCATAAATTATATCATACTCATATCATCATGCCACCTTGCATTTGAGCATCATATAAAACCCTTTTTCATTTGGTTCTTATCTCATATGCATTTATTAATTGTATTTGCCTCTTGATACATTGTAGTTGGTTCTTGATATATTGGTTGATGCCCAAGTTGAGTTGGGGGCATATCTGTTTCAATTCCACCACCTTTGCCACCTTCCTTTATCTCCACCACCTTCCTTTGTCACCACCTTATAACTCCACCATCCAAATCATATATGAGCACTTGCATTGTGTTGATATTTAAATCTTGCTCATATAAAATAAAGATGGATCCAATTCGTTTCCACATGCCCATTTATGGTTCATGTTATTTTCACAATATAAATCCCTTGGGAATACATGTGGGTTTTCTTGTTTTTGATAATTTGTGGTTTGCTTCAATGTATGATCATATTCAAATATAAGTGCACCCCAATAAATGTCTAGTTGCATCTACACACTAGCAAGGGCCATTTTTGTTCAAATATGTCTCACATTCATGCAAACCATGTGATCTTGTCATCACCTTCATGTGAGTGCCAATTATTCAATTTATGAATGCATGCATAAGTTTGGAGCCATATTGGAGTTATACTTGTTTTTACAAATATAAGAGTGGTCCTTCAATGCTTATGCATGGCCCATGCAAGGTTCCCACATTTGTTTTATCTCTTGTTTTCCTTTGGGCATATGGGATTTAGTTGAATTGATGAAAATCATTTGAATTAATTCAAATCAATCTCCAAGCCTACCCCATCATCCTTCATGTTCCTTATGGGTGTTTGGGTTTGTTTTCATTTGAGAGTTCTTTACCTTGTGCACTTGCTCAACATCATCTAGCTTGCCTTTTTTCCTTCTCTATCTATCTATTCTACCTAGCCTTCCATCACCTCATCCTAACCATGCCGAGCCACCATTCCTTGCCATGAACACCCTCATCTCTAGCTTGCAAAGCAAGTTGATCCTTCCCCTCACACCTGGTCACCTCCCAGCTACCTCCCCACCTCTTGGTTTGGCTCGACCAAGTCCAGACCTAAACCCCACCTAGTTAGCTGAACCACATGGGATGCCCATGGGATGTCAATGCCATGTGGACCACACCCTCTCACCTCACCATCCCCTCTTTTTCTTGCTATCCACGAAGCTCACCACTGTGCCCAGTTGTCCTTGTACCACCACCCTGGCTCGGGCCCAACACCCCCCTAGCCTAGCAACCCAACTCGAGCCACCATGCCGACCCTGCCGGTCAAGCCCTAGTCGAGTCCCTTCCCTCTCGGTTTCTCTCTCTCTCTCTACCAAACCAGGCCCCAACCGAGCCACCTTGCGTCCACCTCTCTGGACCCAGCTACAGCCCTCTCGAACCCCGCTGAGCACGTGAAGAGGAGGGAGAAAGCTGGCCGGCTCCACCTTTTTCCACCCCGCCACCGTCCACCCATGTGCTCTCCCTCGCCCTGCCCTTATCTACTCCCCTCTGCCGTGCGTGGCTTCCCCAGATCCACCTAGGGCCTTGCCCTCCTACCTCTTCCTCCCCACCTGCCGGCTACCCCTCCCTCTCACCATCTCCAACCTCACCGTCGGTTTTCCTCTTGGCCACATCATACCAGGCGGCGAGCGTGGCGTTTGGTCGTCGAGGAAGACCGAGACGTTCCCCTGCAACGCCCCTGTCCACGCCGTCGAGGAGGAGGAGGCCCAGACTTGCCGCACATCTTCGACGCCGATGCAAAACCCTAACCCGCCGGCCGCCAGCTCCCCCAGCGATCCCCTGCTTCCCGGCTCGAACCACCACCTCCAACCCACTCTCGGTGAGCATCCGAACCTCCCTGACACCTCCTCTTGCCGATCCGCGTCCTGGTCGCACCGCGCACTCCGTCGAGCGCCCTCCATACACCGTGCTCACGATCGCGTCCTCACCGTTGCGCCGCAGCAGTTTATCCTAGCCGCGCAGCATTTACCAGCAACAACGCCCGCTAGCCCCAGTGGTCACCGCCGCATGGGCGCGCGTGCCAGGTCGCGAGTTCGACCCCAACCGCGCTCTGTTTCCGTGCGCGTCATCTGTTTCGACAGAGAAAACCCGGTGGAAGAAAAACAGTAGCTGACCCTTTTTCGCGAATGCCCCCTGCCCTTTTTTTTGCTCAACCCGCGATCCATCCAGGCCCACCTGTCAGGCGTTGTGTCCTTTTTACAAAAAGGCACCCGCAGATCCGGGGTTCTCAACCCGCGCTCCCCGGCTTCCCCACGTGGCAGGCCCCCGCTGGCGCGCCCATGTGTGTGGCCCTGTGATTGCCATGGCCCCACCCGTCAGTCCCTGGGGCTGGATGGACGGGCGGTAAGAAAAGGCTCGACTGCGCGTTGGTATCGCCAGCTCAGCGCAGGCCCACCCGTCAGTGGCTGTGGTTAGCTGCCTCCGTGTGCAAAAAGTCTGATATCTTTTCTGTTTAATAAAAATGATTTCAGAAATTGCTTAAATGATTTTAAATCCAGAAAATAATAACTTTTAACTCACAAATCCAAATAATACAAATGATATATGTTTTTTGAATCAGAAAAATGTGAGGAATTCAAATCTGCCATCCAAAATAATGTTTGACTAATTTAAATTTTCGAAATTGTTTAATTCCAATAAAAATGCCTTTTTCTTAATTAATTAATATCTTTAAATCGATAACTCCAAATTTGACAAAAAATATGTCTAAATCGATCAGCGCGACGAGCCCGTTCTAACTATGCTTTCCTTGATATGAATTGAAGCATGCATCATGTCATTATTAAAAATCAGAACTATTTATAGTAATAAAACTTGACCCAATAAGTAATAAAATGATTTATTCTTGTCCCCACACCTCACCCTTGCCATGCTACATTATTGCCATGTAATTTATGAATCATTCATCATGGCATGCTTGTTTGCTTGAGGCATTTTATTTTTATATGCTTGTGCATTTTATTTATGTTGGCCCTTGTTTGTTTGGTTCTTCTTTTCGAGTAGACGCTGAGCAGGGGAATTATCAGGAATCCCAGGAGTACTACCCAGATCCACCTCTCGCTTCAACTGAGCTGCCAGGCAAGCACTACCACATGCTTGCATACATAGAGTACCTATTGCTTCTATCTTATTCTTGCATCATGGAGTTGCGATTGCATTAAATTGAATCCCAAGTACTGCATAGCCTTTATTTTAAATCCCACCGAGCTTGTTCCTCCATCCTATGAGCCATTACTACAGGAGTTGTTTGAGCCATGCGAGTCGTAGAACAGCATGTGTAGGGTATGTGAGTGTCTGATGGATACTGAGGTACCTAAACAACTTAACCTTAGTAGTAATTGGATAACTAATGAAAGAGGTACTGGTGGGCAATATCTGTCATTTGGTTTTTATGCCCACTTGTGTCCCGTAGGACCTCGAGTACTTGATTCCTGTTCCTTCACTATTCGCACTATCCACATCCGGGAGGCCTTATGAACCCCCCTGAGCCAGAGCTTGATTCGTTTCTATTTCTTGGGGCCACAAGTAGTTTGGGGCTTTATTACTATCCTGTACCTATGCCAAGCTTTACTGTTTTATTTAAGATTGTGCGTGGAGCACCTGTACTGTTTTGGAGCGTGCCACATTTTCGCGGTATCGACAAGCCCAGTCACACTTTCGGGTTCCCAGTCGTTTACAGCCATCGTCACAAACGCTGGGTCCGTTCCGGAGCTGGCCAACTTCGTTGCGGGTAGCTTAGTGGGGTGGCCCCCTGAAATATTTTATGAATCCTGTGATTGCTTTGTCGTGAATGCCTCGTTGGGTTTTGAGTTGGTTTTTCCGAGGTTGATCGAGTGTGTGTTGCTATTTGTGCACCCTTGCATGGTAAATCTTTTTGAAAGCCGTGTCCGCGGTTATGGACGACTTGGAGCACAGTTTCTCAATCATAGACAAGTATAACTAAAGTACCGCTTTTAATTGACTAAATACCTGACTAGTAAATAGTGCAATACTCATGGAATGGTTAATAAAACTGCCAACGGATGGGTTGTTCGTCCGCTTTCTCGTTGGTAAGCGAGAAGGAGGCTGGATATGTTATTTTATACTGTTATAACTGTTGTTCCTAATTAACGGACATTCGTCTATCATTGGTTAGGCGGATGGTTAGCGAGTATCTATAGACTTGTTAGTTATTATCTTCTGCTGCAATTGCGTCACCCTAGGTATATGTCCCCTTTAGAGGCATAAAGACTTGCTGAGTACCCCTAGGGTCTCACACGATAAAATGTTTGATTCAGATGAACAGGTGTACTCGCAAGATGGATACTGGGTGGAGGAGACAGGTGATGTTGGCAACGATCAATCGGTGTAGAGATTTCGGGGATGGGGATCCGCGAGATCTGTGGGCGGGATGTGCTTATTTATGTGGCATCTTATGCCGATTTGCTTCTTGTCTGTACTCGGATCTGGTTTCCCACTTCCGCCTGATACTCTGATTGATTGATGTATGAGGAGCTATCCTACTCTATTATATCTATCTTGGATATTTGGATCTTGCCGTATGGCATTGCAATATTTCTATTTGTTTTAGATGGTATGGCTCTGAGAACTGTTGTAAGGTAGCTTGCATACATACTCACTAGTGTATGTATTTGATCTCTTCGCATGTTGCCTACGCTCTCGCTCTCGTCCCGATGTTCTTGGAAGTGGTTAGGACGGCCGACAGGTCTACCCGTGGGTGGCCCTTGGGCCCCCGCTATACTATTTTAACCACTTTTGGTTCATTCAGGCTTGAACTTAGAGCGTAGGGTCTTAGGTTGTTACAATGCCCTCTTGGGCAGAATGACTAAAACTTCGCATTCTGGTTAAACGGGGATATGCGAAGAAATATTGAATCTTATACATAGTGATGTATCGTATTTTTAGCAAGATAGTAGAATCATTACTTAATTGTGGACTTAAGTGAATAGGTGTATTTACTTAATGAAACATAAGTTTGAAATGATTTGAATTGTTCAAATGAGTTCACAACAAAGTGGGATATTGAAATTAACAAGAATACAAAGTCTCTTTGATTTGATCGACATGACTAAAGTATTTAAGTTAATTTTGGCATAAAATGACATGTGAAAGATGTTTCACAAATTATGATAATTGTACGAATTTCAAAGTGTATTAAAATGTCTAAACATCATAATCATTATGTATTAAGATACATATGGTATTATATTATCTCTTATCGGGGTTATAGTTATAGTTTAGAGTTAGAGATCGAAATGAGCAAACACTCATTTGAAATACAAAGGAACATCTAAAGATTCGTGGAAACAACATCATAAGAGTTATGGCACATTTGAGTTTCTGGAGATTTCGATAAGTTGAAGTCGTGGCAAATAAACAAGTCTTTGTAGAGCATTCTTAGGAAGCTATGAATGCATCTTCCACAAAGGACAAACCTGCTTTTGTCCAAAGTTGACGTGTCTTGATGAAGATACAAGTGGAAGAAAGTAAAAGATCAAAACAAGGTATTTGACCTTGCTTCCAAATTGTTGAGTGGCGCAGTGGAATTTGTTTCATGAAACCGAACTCTACAAATAGAGGAGAAACCAATGATAATAATCATAAAGTTTCAGTGAATACTATTACTAAAGAAAGTAGGATTCAACAATATATACTATGTAAGTTCGTGGAAATATATTATTGATTCACTTGTCATGTTTATGAACAAGACATACCTACAAATTACAAAGAAGCGTGATGGACCTAAGTATGAGAAATGGCTAGGAGTCATAAAATCCTATATTAAGTTACATTTAAGATTGCAAAGTAATATGTTACTTGATCTTATTAAGTAAAGAAGTTTACTTGATCCTATTGGATTTACACTAGCAATATATGGATATTGAAGTCTCGTAGCTAGAATTCTCAATTTGATGATGATCAAAGAATTTTGGAATGTCCAAGATTATCGAGAGGACCTGCATTTGAGTGGGAGCTAATTAACTTGGCCAAATATTAATATGTAAGAGACATATTTTGAGTGGGAGCTAAGTAGCTTGGCTAAATCATGATATGTATTAGACATATTTTGAGAGGGAGCTAACTGAAATCCCTGGATCTCAAATATGGATGACATATTTGAGTGGGAGCGTGAAATCATTCTGGGATATGTGGACGACATATGTGAATGATGTGATTGGTGTTAATAACATTTAAGTAGATAAATAAGGTTGAAGTTGAAGTTATTAAACAATGAGATCTATCGAGATAGATTGGTAAGTTTAATAAAAATCAAATGTTGAATGCTTCTTGGACTTGATTCTGAAGATGTTCAGAATGTCCTAAGCAAGATTCTGAAGAAGTTCAGAATGGAACAAGGTAAGAAAGAAGTTCTTACTATATGAAGCATTGTCTTAGTATTACAACGTTGGTTAAAAAGGAAGAAAGAGATGTGTTGCATCCCTTATGCCTCAGTCATAGGTTCTTCCATACAACCAGATTGCATACTCGACGTAATGTGACCCAAAGTTCTGGTTTGTAAGGACAAGCTCTTAACTGTAAGAACATGTCTTGAAGTGATTCTTGAGTTAATCACTGAACTAGAATTAAGTTTGTACTTAAATGGTAAGAAGCAAAGTAAGTGGCATAGTTGCATTTCATGCACTAGGATCTACATAGATATTGAAGTATAAAGGCTCCATCTGATGTGATGTATATTGTTATGGTGGGACTAGTTCGTCTTTAACGTAGAATGATGTGTCCTAGGGCACAATGCCCATGAAAAAGCCCTCGAGGTTGATCTAAAGTCACTATAGGCTCCTGGAAACTGGCCTTGTTCTGCTGCCATAACTGCCATATATACACAAAGGATTGCAAAGTTTGTTTTGAAGTTTAGATGACAACATTGAAAACGACCGTCATTATAAACACTAGAAAAAAGTCTCACTTTGTCGCCAAACGAATACTTCAACCCATTATGAGATAATGGTATGAATGTCAAAGTTAGGAAGACATTAACGATTTGCAAAGACATAATATCTGGTAAAATAGAACATGGACAGGATGTTTTCCACAAGCATACAAGATCAATAAACGCATATGTGATATGGTTTATGATGAGTAAAATGCAAGCTAGATTATTTGTACTCTAGTGCAAGTGGGAGACTGAAGGAGATATGCCCTAGATGCAAATAATAAATAGGTTTTTATTGTCACATATCAATTAGTTCGTAATAGTTTCATATTGTGCTATAACTGTATTAATACGAAACGTTAATACACGTGTGGTATGTAAACAAACCAAGTCTCTAGTTACCTCTAGCGAACTAGTTCATTGGTCATGAGGATGATCTAGGGTTTCGAGATCATGGGCATTTATGCCAATTGACAATGAGGTCACGTCATTAGTTGAATGATGTGATAGACAAACAACCCAACCAGTTGTATCTTAATGAGATCTAGTTACAAAGTTCACCATTAATGATAAAACTAAGGAAACCTCGCAACCTGATCCTTAGACTGTGAGGTAATGCAAATCACCGTTCTGGAGGGAGCTTAGATGGTATCAAGTATCACACCGTGACTGGGTGATCGAAAAGGTGCCACTCAGGTTTCCCAAAGGTGTCGTTGCATTAATGAAGCTTGAAAGCGTGTGACTGGGTCACGGAATGCAACGACACGAAAACGAGAAAACAAGTTCATCTGTAACGAGATCGAACGAAGGTATGGAGATACCGTAGATCAATTCTCGGGTGAACTAAGTATCAAGTGGCAAAGGGAATGGGAAATGGCTGTTTACGGTTCAAACGACATTATCATCCTGGAATGCACATGGGTCATTATGGGCATCCCGGTCCCGCTATTGATCATTATGGAGATCATGTCTGTGCCAGTACCAAGCCGTGGGGAAATACACTTAAGGGTACGATGAGCTAGAGATCCTCTATAAGTTGGAATCACCATATGAAAGAGAAAAGTAAACCGGAAAAGTTCCGTGAGAGAATCAGAATCGTTCCGGGAAAGTTCCAAAGTCGTTCGGAGGAAATCAAAAGGAAACCGAAAGGTGTTTCGGGTCAAGTTGGATTTTGTAATATGTATTTACATATTAATTAATGTAATTAATATTAAATATAATATTAAAATCTAATTTGAAGGGTATTCCACTAATGGGCCAAACTTCCTAGGGAAAAAGGGCCCATGAGGGAAAACCGAAGGAGGGAAGGGCCAAAGGGCCAAGGCCTAGGCGCCTCAAAGGGGCCCCCGGCCAGCCTAGGGCTATGCGCGGGGTGGGGCCCACCCCTGGCCGGCTGGCCCATGAGGCCCATGCGCCTCCCCCCTCTCTCCCTTGATTAGTCCCACATGGGCAACCCAAGGGGAGAGTACACCTCCCTCCCCCTATATAAAGGGGTGCCCATGGGTGGGATTTGATACACAATTTGGAGAAGTCATTTGGTTGACTTTGTCCTTCCCTCTCTCTCGTCTCCATGCGTTGGCATGGTCCCAAGTAAGGACTGTCCATGCAATAGACACCGCACCTGCAGCATGTCGTTGCGCTGCAGGGATTACAAGCCGGAGATCTACTTCCGCACTCCTAGCAGGGATCAAGGAGCACTACAAGAAATGTGTCAGTCTATGACCTGTTGATAGTGACTGTGGACAAAATCGTCATAGAGTTATGACGATTTTGCACTAGATGGTCGTTAGCAGTTCAAGAGGGCCTAAAACCTGGAAAATTACGACGATTTTGCTAAAAACGTCATGGTTACATTAGCTGAAATCGTCTTAACCTAGTGGATACAACCTACGATGTTACTTGTAGATCACTATGACGATTTAAAATTGCATAGAGTCCAAATTAGCATAAATGGAATGGGGTAGTCGGTCACATTAGCAATTATGCCTATGTGGTGTGTCTATGTGTCAGGTTTTGACTACTGTCATATCCATGTGTCCATATCTGCTTATGTGGCAGTGTTTTAATCTCTCAGGACACATAGTTGCCCCAAATTGACGCGTGGGGCCTATCTAGTGGGATTATATTAGTCAAAAAGGACACACGGGCAGCATCCAGATTTATTATCAAAAAATGCTGGTATTAGTGACATCATTATTATTTTATAGGAATCTTGGGATTATTATTAAACACGGGTATTTGGTGGGATTAATATGACCCACCAATTTTTAATGGGTCGGCCGAGCTTCGAACCGAAGACCTCGCAAAGCATTCGTCATGTGCCTAACCACTGCGTCAACCAAATGTCCGTGTCCTTTTACTACTACAACGACGCTTTAAAGGATTTATTCGGATATGGGCAAGTGCGTACTTTGCAATAATAGGCGAAAAAATTGACGCGGCACAAAGCGTTGAACCGGCGACCTCCCCCACTGATAAAATTTAAGTGACCACCACACCAACATGACTTAGTTGACACTTTATGGCGCTACAGGTATACGAGTATTCTCCACGTTCGGGCTTGGGCCTAAAGGCTAGTATTTCCCATGGGCTTATTTGTAATGGTCCTCGCTGAGAAGGTAACTTGAGTCGGCCTTTGATCTTGGGCACAGTAGATTAGGTACGGTTAAGTTTTTTTTCGTTTTTCTTGTTGTGTGTTCTTAATTCTTTTGTCTCTTTCTCATAGGAAGCCCAAAAGAATTGACTTTTGTCTCTAAATTTTTATAAATTTCAGTAGATCATATTGGGTTGTTAATTATAAATATTATAATTACTTAAAAATAGTTGATCTACTAATCCCATATTAGTCCATGGTAGGAACAATATCATATAATTCAAAATATGATTTTGAAATTAGGGGTTTGAATTCAAAATCTTGGGGTTGAGTATTGTAGATATTTTGGTGGATCTCTGATGAAACAACATATTGTGAATCTAAAAATAATTTTTTTAAAAATAATGAGCATTAGATCATGTACATATAGTTCAAACTGGACCCACTTCCTACTAATTCGGTAGCATTTGTCTTTTTCACTAGGGGTGGACGCAAAGGTTTTCGAATTCCCGGTTGGGATATTTTTCATGTAAGGTGGTCTAGTATTTTTGAAAAATAGGGTGGTAGCATTTTTGTATTCACAGTTTGGTGTTGCTTCACAAAACGCCCTGATTTTGGCACTCGGAAAATAGAAAATAGCTTTTCCATGCGATGAAAAGGAAAACTTCCTCCTGCAACGTTGTTTGTTATCTCAATATGCACATGTGTGCACAATATGGGCACATTATCACAAACTATGTCGTGATTCTAGCCATAACATTGGTCTTTGGCCTGAAAGACACGAAACCTCGAATATGATAGGTCATTTATGTGAAGGTTTTTTCGAGATGCAATCAATATACCAAGTTCGGTATTTTTCCTTGCAACTGTGTCACATAATATGACATCACGTGAAGGATTTATATTGTTCGGACCATTTTTGAATTTCTTATGCCCGTTTAAATTTTTCTGTTTCAAGCTATGGTCAAAACAGCGGGCATGAAGATAGGAGATGAGTCTCGTTAAATTTGCATTGGATCTCTAAAGAAACATCATATTGTGAGTCTAAAAATGATTTTTTTCAAAAAATCATGAGCATCAGATCATGTACCTGTAGTTCAAACCGGACCCACTTCCTACTGATTCGGCAAGGATTTGTCTTTTTCACCATGTGTGGACGGAAATGTTTGAGATTCTCCGGTTAGGACATTGTCCATGTAAGGTGGTCTAGTATTTTTGAAAAATAGGGTGGTACCATTTTGAAACTTCCGTTTGGTGGTCGCTTCACAAAACACCCTATTTTTTACACTCTGGAAAAAAATTCGACGAATCAAATCGCAGGAATTTGACTCCCACGGATCAGCCATCCGTGACTGATCTGGGTTGATCAATTCTCATCCAAGGGTTGCGGTTTGCACAAACAAACACACATGCCCTACTCTCACTTCCCCTCCTAGCGTCACCACTCTTCCTCGTGGCTAACCCTAGGACCTAGCCTCCCCTTTGATCCCGTCCCTCTCCCCCGCTGAGCCGCGCAGACCTCTCCTCTCCGCCGCTAATCCGCACGCGACCGGCCTCGATCTCTTCCAGCCACCAACTCCCTACTGCGGCTACCACCGGCTAGCTCCCCTCCATCCAACCCTAACCTAACAAAGCGACCGACACCCTCCAGATCGCATCCAGCCAAACCCTAGTGCCATGCGCCGCCGTCCTCGCAGATCCTCCATATCGCCATGCGTCGCCGATCCCCACATAGATCCTCGACTTGCATCTCGTTCGCGACACCCTGCATCCAAACCCTAGCGCCCTCCTCCATGCGCATCGTCGCCACCACCTCCTGCCTGGCCAGCCGCCCCGTACCAGCGGCATCATCGACTAGTCGACGGGCTCCTTCGTTGTCTCCTCCACCGCGTCCTCCCGTCAAGGCCACCCGCGACCACCTCTACACGCTCGGATACGTTAGTCTCTCCCGCCCGTACTCTCATATGTCCGTCCTTGCAGATCCATGTTTAGCGTGGGGACGGGATTTGATTTTGGCCACAGGTCCCTTCTCCCAGAGGGTGCTGCTCATGATGGAGGAGAAGAATGTGACCTATGATATGAAGCTCATCTATGTCAGCAACAAGCCCCAGTGGTTCGTTCCTACATAAATATCTGATCCTCCCCTTCTCCTCCTGAAATGTTCCACTCACGAAAGTACAAAACCATGCTTGATAGATAGATTACTAGTCAGTCATGTTGGTGCTGCCTTTGGTGAAGTCATGTTGGTGCTACCTTTGGTGAAGTAGGAACTGAATTGCGAGACTATCAATTTTTAGTAGGCCCAATCATTCCTGTTAGTGCTTACTTAGATGATTAGGGGATTAAAACAGGAGAGTTAAATACTCATCCTTGCATTTCTTCTAGTTGCAGATACAAGCCATGATCAAAGTAATAATAGATAATTTGACATCTCCTTGTGTGGAAGAACAAATACCAACTCTGTTTCACCTGTTTGAATACTATACGATTGATATATTTCTTTGTTTCAGAAATTCAACTCCGTTTCCGCTCGAACTGATTTGAGTTATAAATGTTTTTTTCCTGCTAGCTATACAAGCAAGTCATTCTCTTACATTATCTGAAATTTATAGCCCCAATATTGTGAGTTGCTGCATGCATGCATGATCTGTATATATATATATGTGTGTTACACTTGTGTGTTTATGCTTTAAGAATCCCTCAACCTGTATTCCGCTCTTTTATGGACTTGTGTTGTACATCTATTTTAGTAGGCATGTGTCCTTTGCATTTGAACTAGTCTGTTATTAGATCTATACATTACTTTCTATGAGCATTTTGATTCTGTGCATACCAATTATCAGCTAAAAGATATGCCAAAACACCTTCAAGTAGTATATGTGTTGTGCAATTGTGTAGAGCTACTAGTTGTACTTTTGAAGCAAATATCGGTTGTATGCAGATATCGTCATCTTCGATCACGCCAATCAGTCGCGGAAGTTGGCCAGCTCCTACCTCTACAAGGTGACCAATGGATGCGCTTCTCTTGGGTCCTTGCAACTCAAGTGGTTAGTGGAATTAATCAAACTCATCTAGTTGTTATATATTTTCCAGTCAGATTGTTATATAGTTCATGAGCATTTAGGATATCCCCTAAAAAAGCTACTACTGTTATGATTGTTTGCTCTTGATTTCCTTCTTCCGCTCAAGTGATTGGAGGGAGGCCTGCAAAGCCAGGGTCAGGTCTGGTTGTTCATGATTGTGTTTGGTAGAGTTCACTAAGCGTTTCTTATCTATGTATGTGGTGTTGCTACTATACCTATTGAGTAATGGACAGTTCATTTTGATTAATAGAGCTCTCTTTCATCGCAATAAAATAAAATTAGAGGTAATAATGCCTTTATGGATTGTTATAGACCTAGTATTGTTGATCCACTGCTTCTAGGATGTATCATGCCTAGGACAAACTATTTCGTATGAGTGTATTTGTTGTGCTATGGTTGAGCTGCTGCAGGTACATTATACTAGATTACTATGGCACATGAGGTTGCAGATATAGTTGTTCAGATTGTACTAAAAAGAGTTGTAGTTGTTCATGATATTGGCTGCATGGTAATTTTTTGACAGTTCACTATAGTTTATGCAACATTGTTTGTTTGCTAAGACTCCAAGAACACAATTCTGATGTTTATGATGTTCTAGCTCATTACTGTTAGTTAAGCATGTTAATGTTAAAAAATTTCTTATTTATTAAGTCTCTTTTTGTATGTTTCATGGTGTGTGGTTCTAGTTCTTCCTTTTGAGTTAGCTTTCTTTCCTACAGATCTTACCAAATGCCTACTTCAATAAGTATTCTACTCTTTTTGGCTCCACACTGTGCTCCTAGGACAGCAGTACCTTAGGTTGCCATCACTGCCATGGCACCAAACATCAAAAGATTACGCTCACCTTCCTCTATCCTTTCATCGAGTGCCTTGATGTCTTCCTCAACCTCTACAACCAGGGATTCGGGTGACTACTTCGGTCCTACCTGCTACCCCTGGTGTGTTCATGTCTTCCCTTCTTGTTGGAATGATGATAGGATATGCAGCTCCCCAGAGAATTATGTGTTCATATACTATTTGTGAGGTTCATGTCATGGTTGTATTAATCCTATATTGTTTGTGTAACTTACAATACAGTTCATAGAGTCCCAGTACATACCAAGGAGGCATGCAATGTCTGTAAAAGAATTAATGTACAAATGCAATCAAGTGTTGTAATAGAATAAACAATAAACTCCTACTTCATGCCTGATTGTAATTTTGGACATAGATAGCCAAAATGGGAGACAATGTTGGACCTATATTTGGTGTTGTTGTCATTTTTGTTACTAATTTGCTATTTTTTCTAATTTAGACCATGTTTTTGTTCCTGCAACGGAAAATAAAATCAAGTATTATTTATATAGATGCTAGTATTCAAATAGTCTATGTTATTGTTTAACGATGTTGCTTTTGTTGTTGCAATTGAAGGGGATCGTAGCAGAAAACAAAAACAATTCCTACGATGGAACCCCAAAACTGCATAGGATCTATCTATGTAGTAATGCAGTAACGGCCGGAGCGTAGAGAATATTGTAGACTGTATGCGGTTAACGTTCCGAGGGGAACGTGGTTGATGTAGTCGTACTCGTAGCCGACCTCAAGGTCGCGAAGCTCCTCGCAGGTCACCCCTTTCTCCTTCTTCATCTGCATCGTGCAACAGCTCTAGCTCACGACATTTAAGCACCCCAAGTGTTGTGCCTCGTGTCATCGTACACATCCGGTGCACGATGAGACCTCCGGCTCCCTGATCCCGCCGGGAGTGCGGAAGTTGATATCCGGCTAGGAATCCCTGCAGCGCAACAGCGTGCTGCAGGTGTGCCTTGATCGCACAACCCAGACTTGGGGCCATGGTCACAAGGTATAAAGAGAGGGAGGGAGAAAGTCAACCAAAGGACTTCTCAAGTTGTGTGTTTAATCCCACCCATGGGCACCCCTTTATATAGGCGGAGGGGGTGCGCCCTCCCCATTAGGTTAGCCATGTGGGACTAATAGTCAAAGAAAAAATACAAGAATTATCGTCTTGGCTGATTGGGCCGAATCAACTCAGCCCAATAGACAAAAACAGAAAATAGCTAATAAAAAGGAAAAAGGGTCAGCCAGCCGGGTGGGCTAGCGAGCTGCACCGTGGCCCAGCAGCGAGCGGCAGCAGCTGGCGACCGGGTGGGCCGGCGCTGCCCCCCGTTGCCCAGCTCGCCAGCGCCCTGTGCAGCGGCCAGCAGCCAGCGCCCGGGTGGGCCGCCTGCCCGGCTGGCTGGTTGATGGCTCGTGGTTATTGTAGAGCTCGTTGGGAACCCCAAGTGGAACATAATTGTGATGCTCCCTAAGCGTATTACAGCAATATGTTAAGGTAGCAGTGCCAGTCTCAAGAGTGTTCAATCTAGCAAATATTTTTGCGAAAGAAATATCAGTTAGGCAAGTTGTAAGTAAGGATCAATTTCTTTATAGCATTTATAGCATCATCCTCATTACATTGGAGGAAATCTCCTCCCACAATAGCATCTAAAGCATATCTATAGCAAAGAGCAATTCCAAGGGAAAAACTGCTAAGGAACAAGCTTTGGGTCATTTTAGGCTCAGTTTTTTCATGTAGATCAGAGATTCTAGACCAAGCTTCCTTAAAACTTTCCTCAATTCCTTATTTAAAAGTGAAAATCATTTCCTTGGGTGACACAGTGATTGGAGCCAGGCTAGACATAGTGGCAACTTAAGAAAGGAACTAATTTTGTGTGTGTTTTTGATAACAAAACAAGCAAAACAAAACAAAAAGAAACTAAGCAAAACAAAAATAACAAAGTAAAGAGATTGGTTATGAGGGACTCCCCTTGTGAAGATATCCTTGACTCCCCAACAACGGCACCAGAAAAATGCTTGATGGCTCGTGGTTGATGTAGAGCTCGTTGGGAACCCCAAGAGGAAGGTATGATGAGCACATCAGCAAGTTTCCCTCAGTTATGAAACCAAGGTTTAATCGAACCAGTAGGAGCAAGGAAACACCCCATAGGTGTTGCTAGCTGAGCCTTGGCAGGGCGCACTACCGGCGCTAGTAGCAACGTGGAGACCTGCACAACACAACCACAGAACTCTGTCCCCAACTTGCGATGAGGTTGTCAATCTCACCGTGTTTTGCTGAAAACAAAGGATTAAACGTATCGAATGGAAGGAAGTAATAGTTTGCATAAAGTAAAGAAAAAGCAGTAACAGATTGTAGATTGTATGTAAAGAAAAAGGATCGGGATCCATAGTTCACTAGAGGTGGCTCTCCTTAAGATAGATAACATGTTGGGTGAACAAATTACAACGGGGTAATTGATAAACATCGAGAAAGCAATACATGCATATACTAATCATCTTGACTCCTTTGGAACTTGATTGGGCATTACAATATTATACATAGACCGCCATCCAACTGCATCTATGACTAATAATCCACCTTCCGGTTATCATCTGAACCCCCTCCAGTATTAAGTTGCAAGCAACAGATTATTGCTTTACGAATTGCGTGTAATGTAAACAATACGATTGTTCTATGAACAAAGGATTGTTGTTTTCTCTCTAGTAGCAACAGCACATCTAGTACCTTAGAGATTTCTATCACTTCCCCAGATTACCAGAGACATGAACCCACTATCGAGCATAAATACTAACTCTTGCAGTTGCTAGCATCTACTTGGCCAAGATAGCTACTAACAACGGAAAGCATGCAAGATCACAAATAACAAAGACATGATAGAATCAATAATCAATCTGAAATAGCATCTCAATATCCATCGGATCCCCGCAAACACAACATGCAGAATTACAAATAGATGATCTTGATCATGAACAGAGCTCACAAGATCTAGACATGAAAGCACAAAGGAGGAGAACCAGCCATCTAGCTACTACATGGATCCGTAGTCCAAGGATGAACTACACACGCATCACACTGGAGGCTTGCATGGTGATAAAGAAGGCCTCCAGGGTGAAATCCCCTCTCCGGCAGGGTGCCAGGAAGAGCTTCAGATCCCTCCCTATCTAGGATGGAGAGGACGACGGCTACAGACTCTTTCGTGGATTTTTGATCAGGTACTTAGGGTTTTCGTTCGGACAGAAATATATAGGCAGAAGGAGAGGCTGAGGGGGTGCCGGAGGCGGCCACACCACCCCCTAGCGCGGGCCAGGGTGGGCCGCGCGGCCAGGTTGTGTGGCCCCCTGGATCCTCTTCGTCTCGTATTCTGGCATCTGATGACTTCCGTAAAAATAGGCACTTTGGCTTTTGTCCCGTCCAATTCCGAGAATATTCATTTTCAGACTTTCCTGGAACCAAAAATAGCAGAAAACAGGCAGCTGGCACTGTGGATCTTGTTAATAGGTTAGTCCAAGAAATCATATGAAAAGTACTCCAAAGTATGGACAAAACACAAGAAAGTCGATAAAACCAAGCATGGAACATCAAAAATTATAGATACATTTGCAATGTATCAACATCCCCACGCTTAACTCCTGCTCGTCCTCGAGTAGGTAAGTGATAAAAAGAAAGGATAATTTTTGAGGTGACATGCACCATCAAAGACTTGATCCAAGTATTTGTAAACATTCAAAGCTGGGATCATAATACTTCAATCATAACATGAAAGACAAGGTTCTAGCAATAAGACAAAGAAACTATGATGCAACATGAAAAGGCACAAACAAAAGATTCATGAATAGCAATGCTTTGCAAGACGTTTGTTTGTTTCACATAAAGAAAACATAGCATAATAGTATTCAGCTTGTCCCTCAATAGAGTAGCAAATATAAATGCATAGGACACCTTCAAAGTTCATAAGAGTGATTAGAAAAAAATAGTTTAAAACAAGCAATATCAAGTTATGCATCAATCAACTAGTCTTGGGATAATGCACATAGAACTAAGAATGGCCACTATGCTCTCAAAGTAGGTGCATAAAGGTAGAAGGTGGAGACTCAATGTAATGGTGGAACAAAGGCCTTTATAAAAGGAAGTAGGGATTCAAGTTCATAAAGAGCTTCCAAAAATTATGGTAATTATAGCTTTCAGCTCTCATTTCCCCTATCATAAGCATCTTTAAAGTGATTAAGGTTAAAGTGACACAACTAAGAGGATATGCTTGACAAGTTATAAACCGAAATCTCATGCCCCTTACTTACGAAGACCGATCCTCATGCTACTCAAGTTTAGTTACAAGTAAGCTCTTGTCATTGTAACTACATGTGTATCATAAAGAACCGCCAACGGGGTACCCCTTGCACATGATACAGGAGTTATCCCATAATCAAAATGATAAGGCAAGTAGACAATGAGCATCTCAGCGATCTTTTTATTTGCTATTTTCATAGGTTTTTATTGAGGATGCTACATAGATTGCTCATTATGGTGATGCTGTAAGTTTCCACCATGATTAGGCATGGCTTAGGCTAGCGGCCCAGGCATTTCTCTAACACACATACAAACTCCATGATCTTACAAGTTCCACTTTTATTTCACACCGCCGAGATCCGTAAGCAAAATAACATGATATCAACGGGGTACAAAGTACAAGTGCAATGTTGAAAGCATTCCCCATGATACATGGTTCTGCTAATTTCAACTTATAAAGCGTAAGCATATACGCAATAAATAAGGACCCAGTGGTTCAAGTTTATTAGATGCAAAAAAGTAAAGTGTGCCATCAAGTTTGTGAGAGCTTTAATCACTAGTTTTCTCATAACAAGTTTAATTTGGAAGGTAAACAAAAGCATGAATATACTTGGAATATCATAAGCTAGTAGGTAGGTATGGTGGACACTTTGGAATAACTTGGTTTAGGGAGTTGGATGCATGAGTGGAACTCATACTTGGTTGTGGAGGCTAGAAAAAGACTGGGAGCGACAAACTAAGAGAGCAATAATGACCATAATCATGCAAAGCGACAAAACATCATTGATCAAAGCATAAAGTGCTACTGCAAGTTGAAAACTAAAGGATCATAAAGGCTATGATGACTTTTGGATAGTCATAACATGGTGTGAGCATGCGCCAAGTCAACCCAAATAAAGCATCAAAGGAGAATACCACTATACTATGCTTTAATATGCTAAAACAACGCGTGATTCATCCAAGGCACATTAAGCAATCTCAATTGTTTATAACAATGCTACAGCAAATAATACTAAGCATAAAGCCAAAACAATATCAAGCATGGCATGACAGAGCATAGGCCACAGTCAAAAACAAGCTCTTTTTACCACATAAATATGAACTTTCCTACTCTTTTCCAAACCAAACCAAACTATTTGCAAACCAATGTATGAAAGAGGGGGTCCAACCAATTTATTAAGCAAACTAATAAAACCAAAGCAAACGAAAAACCAAAACAAAAACGAAAAAGAAGACGCTCCAAGAACAACACAACTGTGCATGAAACAATAAAAATGAAGCGTTTGGAAGAAACCTGGGATTTTTATTGATGAAGAAGGGGAATGCCTTGGGCATCCCCAAGCTTTGACGCTTGTACTTCTTGGATATTTCTTCGGGTGACATGCGTGGCATCCCCAAGCTTGAGCTTTAGTCCATCCTTCATCTCATTACTCATTCCTTCCATACACCTGAAATTTTTCCTTCATACAAAACTTCACACAATCTTTATTAGCAACATTAGTGCACTCGAGATAAATAAGTCTTAAGGTTCTGCTCTAACACCAAATAAACTTCCATTAGAACACTAGCTACCGTAGCACTTCCCTCAAAAAGCTCAATTCCCGAAAAGAACTCAAAAAAGGAACCAACAAGAAGCAAATGCAGAAAATGGCAGAAATCTGTCAAAACAGACCGGGAGGTAAAGACGAATTATTTCGAAGACCTTCTGTTGCTCAAATCAAAAAGTGTTGAACTAACGAAAGTTAGAAAACAACCTGGGTCAGAAGCATAAAAATTCACGCCTCAAAAAGACGTTTAGAGATTTTACACGATTTTTTACGGTGAAGCACAGAAATCTGTTTCGGGACAACAACTTTCCCAATCATTACTTCTCTCTCATTAGAGGTTACTCTTGGCACAAAAAGCAAATAAAAAGGATAAGGAGCGGTTATTACTGAAGTAATAATTTCCAAGACTCATCTAAAACTATTGGGTTATCTCCCAATAAGTACTTTTATTTAACGCCTTTAAGTTAGGCATAAGAAGCAAGAAAAAGGATCAAGTGTTCTCAAATGAAGAAGCATTAAAACCAAATTTCTTACCCTTACCTCTCTTACTTTTATTCTTAACCTTGGGGAAAATATGATTGTTTTGTGGAGAAGGAAGGTGCATGGTCTCCTTTCCCACATCTATTATTGCTCCAAGGAGTTCTAATAGGGACCTTCCAAGTGTAATTTGTCCTTTTCCTGCACATTCAATAACAACATAATCAGTAGAGATCATTTTCCCAAGGATCTTTGTAAACACTCCTTCATCTATTTCAATAGGTAATATGGTAGCATTATTAGCAAGAGATATTTCTTTTCCTCCTTCAGTAAGCCCCCAAGTATTCAAAGATTCATAAATATCTTTGGGCATAAGATAAAATTCAGACATGATATCTCAATATTTACGGTAAGGACCGACTTTGATGGTTCAGAATTTATTGGAACATAATTGTGATGCTCCCTACGCGTATTATAGCAATCTTTTAAGCTAGCAGTGCTAGTCTCAAGAGTGTTCAATCTAGCAAATAATTTTGCGAAAGAAATATCAGTTTGGCTAGGCAAGTTGTAAGTAAGGATCAATTTCTTTATAGCATTTATAGCATCATCCTCATTACATTGGAGGAAATCTCCTCCCACAACAGCATCTAAAGCATATCTATAGCAAAGAGCAATTCTAAGGTAAAAACTGCTAAGGAACAAGCTTTGGGTCATTTTAGGCTCAGTTTTTTCATGTAGATTAGAGATTCTAGACCAAGCTTCCTTAAAACTTTCCTCAATTCCTTGTTTAAAAGTGAAAATCATTTCCTCGGGTGACATAGTGATTGGAGCCATGCTAGACATAGTGGCAACTTAAGAAAGGAACTAATTTATTTTTGTGTTTTTGATAACAAAACAAGCAAACAGAACAAAAAGGAACTGAGCAAAACAAAAATAACATAGTAAAGAGATTGGTTATGAGGGAATCCCCTTCTGAAGATGTCCTTTGCTCCCCGGCAACGGTGCCAGAGAAATGCTTGATGGCTCGTGGTTGATGTAGAGCTCGTTGGGAACCCCAAGAGGAAGGTATGATGAGCACAGCAGCAAGTTTCCCTCAGTTATGATACCAAGGTTTAATCGAACCAGTAGGAGCAAGGAAACACCCCAAAGGTGTTGCTAGCTGAGCCTTGGCAGGGCGCACTACCGGTGCTAGTAGCAACGTGGAGACCTGCACAACACAACCACAGAACTTTGTCCCCAACTTGCGATGAGGTTGTCAATCTCACTGTGTTTTGCTGAAAACAAAGGATTAAATGTATCGAATGGAAGGAAGTAATAGTTTGCAGAAAGTAAACACAAAGCAGTAACAGATTGTAGATTGTATGTAAAAAAAAGGACCGGGATCCATAGTTCACTAGAGGTGGCTCTCCTTAAGATAGATAACATGCTGGGTGAACAAATTACATCGGGGCAATTGACAAACATCGAGAAAGCAATACATCCATATACTAATCATCTTGACTCCTTTGAGACTTGATTGGGCATTACACATTATACATAGACCGCCATCCAACTGCATCTATGACTAATAATCCACCTTCAGGTTATCATCTGAACCCCCTCCAGTATTAAGTTGCAAGCAACAGATTATTGCTTTACGAATTGCGTGTGGTGTAAACAATACGATTTTTCTATGAACAAAGGATTGTTGTTTTTCCCTAGTAGCAACAGCACATCTAGTACCTTAGAGATTTATGTCACTTCCCCAGATTACCAGAGGCATGAACCCACTATCGAGCATAAATACTAACTCTTGGAGTTGCTAGCATCTACTTGGCCAAGATAGCTACTAACAACGGAAAACATGCAAGATCACAAATAACAAAGACATGATAGAATCAATAATCAATCTGAAATAGCATCTCAATATCCATCGGATCCCCACAAACACAACATGCAGAATTACAAATAGATGATCTTGATCATGAACGGAGCTCACAAGATCTAGACATGAAAGCACAAAGGAGGAGAACCAGCTATCTAGCTACTACATGGATCCGTAGTCCAAGGATGAACTACTCACACATCACACCGGAGGCTTGCATGGTGAAGAAGAAGGCCTCCAGGGTGAAATCCCCTCTCTGTCAGGGTGCCGGGAAGAGCTTTAGATCCCTCCTAATCTAGGGATGGAGATGACGGCGGCTACAGACTCTTTCGTGGATTTTTGATCGGGTACTTAGGGTTTTCGTTCGGAGGGCAATATATAGGCGGAAGGAGAGGCCGAGGGGGTGCCGGAGGCGGCCACACCACCCCCTGGCGTGGGCCAGGCTGGGCCGCGCGGCCAGGTGGTGTGGTGGCCCCCTGGCTCCTCTTCATCTCGTATTCTGGCATCTGATGACTTCCGGAAAAATAGGCACTTTGGCTTTTGTCCCGTCCAATTCCGAGAATATTTATTTTTTGACTTTCTTGGAACCAAAAATAGCAGAAAACAGGCAGCTGGCACTGTGGCTCTTGTTAATAGGTTAGTCCAAGAAATCATATGAAAAGTACTACAAAGTATGGACAAAACACAAGAAAGTGGATAAAACCAAGCATGGAACATAAAAAATTATAGATACATTTGCAATGTATCACTGGTCGGCTCCCCCGCAAGCCTAGCATGGGCCGGGGTCGAGACAGGCTGGTCGCTGCGGCTGGTAGCTGGCGCCCGCCCCTGTGTGGCGCGGAGTATCTGCCGCCCACAGGCGGTCTGGCAGTGGCGGTTGCTACATGCTGCTGCCCCCGTGCGGCGGCAACTTATCTGCCGCCCACGTGGGCTGTTCCTTTTTCTCATTTTCTGTAGATTTACTCTTAGGCCTTTTCCCTCCGGGATTTGGCCTAATATAATAGTTGCCTTTATAAATCTTAATCTTAATATTATTTAGAACATATTAATTCACAATTAACATATAATAAATATATATTTAAATTCTCATTTATCCGAAAACACTTTTCCGGGTCTTTTCCTTTATTCTTTCTCCGAACAACTTTGGATTTCTCCGCGGAACATTTTTGGCTTTCTCTTTCTCTAATGTGATTACGTCTTACGAATGATCGCTCTCATCGTACCCTTAAGTGTATCCTCTCACGGCTCGGGAATTCTCTAGACATGATCTTTATCAATGATCAACAGAGGGACCATGGATGTCCATATGACTCCTATGCATTCCCGATGACAATGTCGTTTGAACTGCTAAATGTAGCATCCTCTTCCTTTTGTTTCTCGATACAACTTGTCCGAGATCCGATCATTGGTATCCCATACCTTGTTCAATCTCATTCACAACAGGTTATGTTTTCTTGTTACCGTGATATTACACCCCCGTGACCGAGTCACATGTTGCAACATTTATGGATGTAATCTCACCAAGCCGTCCGTATGTATCTTTACCCGTCATGTGGGCGAACAAATCTCGGTCTTGCAGTCACATGTCATCTACTGTTCCTTCGGAATACCCAACGTACACCTTTATAACCACTGTATTACCAAGTGGTGCTTGATGCAGTCTAAGCAGCCTCGGGAAACAGTGAGTAATATGAGCTCACGGTCTAAGGAGAGGGAGTCTAGGTATAGCTGTTGCAACAATGAACTATATGACTTGATCGTGTTGCAATCCTTTGAGGAATGTCCAATCACATCATTCTCCAATGATATGGTCCCGTTGTCAGTCGGCATAAATGCCCATGATCTTGAAACCCAGATCATCCTCATGACCAACGAACTAGTATAAATAGAGGCTACTAGGGACTTGGTTGTTTCATACCACACCTGTACCAATATTTCTACTTGGCACAGTTATAGCACAATATGAAACTATAATAAACTAATTGAGATATGACAATAAAATCCTATTTATTATTTGCCTCTAGGGCATATCTCCTTCAGTCTCCCACTTGCACTAGAGTATAAATAATCCAGCTCGCATTTTACTCGTGTAAACCATATACCATATGCGTTTACAGATCATGCATGCTCGTGGGAAACGTCATGTCCATGTTCTGTTTTACCAGATCATTATGTCTTTTGCAAATCGTTAATGTCTTCCTAATTTTGACATTCACACCATTATCTTATAATGGGTCGAAGTATTTGTTTGGCGACAAAGTGAGACTTTGTTTCTAGTCTTTATGATGACGGTCGTTTTCACCGTTGTCATCTAAACTTTGAAACACACTTTGCTATCATTTGTGTATATACTGTAGTCATGGCAGTAGAACGAGGCCAGATTCCAGGAGCTTACAGTGACTTTAGATCAACCTCGAGGGCTTTCTCGTGGGCACTGGGCCCTGGGACACATCATTCTATGTTAAAAGCGAACTAGCCCTGCCATAACATTATACATCACATCAGATGTAGCTTTTATACTTCTATATCTATGTAGATCCTAGTGCATGAAATGCATCTATGCCACTTACATTGCTTCTTGCCATTTATGTACAAACTTAATTCTGGTTATGTGGTCAACTCAGGAATCACACAAAGACACGTTCTTACAGTTAAGACTTTGTCCTACCAACCAGAACCTCGGGTCATATTACGTCGAGTATACAACATGGTTATATGCAAGAACCTATGACTAAGGCATAGGAGATTCAACACATCTCTTTCTTTCAATCATAGTTGTAATAATCAATGCTTCATATAGTAAGAACTACTTTCTCACCTTGTTTCATTCTGAACTTCTTCAGAATCTTGCTTACGACATTCTGAACATCTTTCAGAATCAAGTCTAGGAAGCATTCGACATTTAGTGTTTATTAAACTCACCAATCTATCTCGATAGATCTTATTGTTTAATAACTTCAACTTCAATACTATTAACACCAATCACATCATTCACATATGTCGTCCACATATCCTAGAATGATTTCACGCTCCCACTCAAATATGACATTCATGTTTGAGATCTAGGGATTTCACTTAGCTCCCACTCAAAATATGTCAGCTACATATTATGATTTAGCCAAGATGATTTGCTCCCACTCAAATCTAGGTCCTCTCGATAATATTGGACATTCCAAAATTCCTTGATCACCATCAAATCGAGAATTCCACTAACGAGATTTCAATGACCATTCATTTCTCGCACTTAGGTCCATCACGCTTCTTTGTAATTCGTAGGTATGTGTCGTTCAAAACATGACAGGTGAATCAACAATATAATTCTACAAACTTGTAGAATATATGGTTGAATCCTACTTTCTTTAGTAAAAGTATTCACTTGAAACTTTATGATCATTATCAATAGTTTCTTCTCTATTTGTAGAGTTTCGATTCACGAAACAAATTCCGCTGTGCCACTCAACAATTCGGAGGTAAGGTCAAATACCTTGTTTTGATCTTTTACTTTCTTCCACCTGTATCTTCATCAAGACACATCAACTTTGGACAACAACAGGTTTGCCCCTTGTGGAAGATGCATTCATAGCTTCCTAAGAATGCTCTACAAAGACTTGTTTATTCGCCATGATTTCGACTTGTCAAAATCTCCAGAAACTCAAACTTTCCATAACACTTATGGTGTTGTTTCCACGAATCTTTGGATGTTCCTTTGTATTTCAAATGAGTGTTTTCTTATTTTGATCTCTAACTCTAAACGACAACTATAACCCCCCTAAGAGATAATATTATACCATATGTATCCAATACATAATGATTATGATGTTTAGATATCTCAACATGGTTTGAATTCGTCCAATTATCTTAATTTGTGAAACATCTTTCACAAGTTCCTTTTATGCTAAACTTAACTTGAATACCTTAGTCATGTCGATCAAATCGAAGAGACTTGTTAATTCAGTTAATTCAATATCCCATTTAGTTATGAAATCATTTGAACAATTCAAATCATTTCAAACTTCATGTTTCATTAAGTAAATACACTTATTCACTTAAGTCCACAATAAATGATTTCCACTACTTGTTGAAAATATGATACATCATTATGTATAAGTTTCAACATTTCTTCGCATATCACCGTTTTACCAGAATGCGGAGTTTTGGTCATTCTGCCCAAGAGGCATGGTTTTGCAAAGTCTCTAGATTAAGCATCTAGGACCCCGATCTTTCATAAAGAACCTGCTATAACCAAAATGACTTAAACTCTAGTGTCTTTTCATTATTAAACTTTGGATATCCTTTAGCATTCTAATCCTTTTATAAATGTTTAAACTATTATCATTAACATAGTGATGAGAATAACTTGTTTGTAATCGTAATGTGACCATAAGGTATTGTTCATAAGAATAGTACAAACTGGTTTGTAACTTGTTCATATGAATAATCGTCTCGCCAAAAGCAAGACACACATACAAGGATTACAAATTATATTCAAGTCCACTAATTCAAATGATAAACTTTGAGGAAAGAGGTGATGTCGGCCATCAACTAATTTGCTTGCCGTCATCAAGTCACGAGAATCACATTTATAATTTATATATATCTTACATATACCTTTTCATCCATGACCTCCTTTTGCAATCAAGACCTTCTAAGAGTTCTCAACTCTAATGCAAGATTGCTAAGTGTTTTTCCAAACATTCCGAAGTCATCGAATTATCTCCTAATGGTTATTGTATCAAGAAGAGAAGATCACCTTTTACGAGGATATCCCTCAGGCGTGGGTATTAATCTATGAAGTTGGACCCTTTTGCTAAGTTCCAAATTAAGAAATATATTCCCATGGTCACAAAGGACCTCAACGGGATAGGCCATGATCTAATAAGATATTTGCAAACAGACATCTAGACTAAGTTTATAATAAGAGATCAATTTATAATTGGTCTCCACTAAAATTGTCATCCCCTGGACGATTTTAGTGATCGCATGATCCCTATCCTCTGCGCCTCCCCGGATCGTCACGGCCATCAGTGCAGTATCAAAGGTAGACATTCACTAATGTCAATCACATTATCCATGTGACTCATGCTCGATCTTTCGTTCTCTTGTGTTCCGAGGCCACGCTTCTATGGTGTTCTAGGCTCGCCAAATCTAACTTGTGTGTATTCGCTGTGCAACATGGCTTACACCCACTGTATGCGAACGTAGATATGTCTGACCCCTACTCACCGCAGGGCACCTCATACCGAAGAACTTTCTTGGTGGTGCACACACAACGGGAACACGGAACATTGGAATTAAATATGGATTATCTTATTTGCTACCGTTGAGTATCTAAATACTAGCACACAATAAGATGTAAAACAGGTATCAACATCATATGTATAATGTGATATGATATGGTATTTCTTGAGCCTTGATCTCCATCGAGCACTCCGGCATGATCTCCATCTTGCCCTTGGTTTGACGCCAAGTCCACGATGCCTCCACCAGTTCGTCCATCGGAACGATGACTATTACTATACTACTTAGTAACAGAAAAGTAACTACTTTACCTTCATAACGACCAATGCCATATCATAATCACATGCCCCCTACAAAATAAAGTTAGACGCCTCTACTTTATCTGTTGCAAGTTTTACGTGGTTGTTAGGGCTTTCGCAATAGAACCGTTTCTAAGCTACAAACTTTCCAACCACAACATGGATCCGACAGTTGTCTCTACTACACCCCTTTCGGGGCCCTCCGTTGTAAATGCTATATAAACTATCGAATGAGAGACAGACACCCGCTAGCCACTTATACGATACAAGCCGTATGTTGAGCGTGGAACCAGTCTCGCATACGAATACGCGTAAGGTCGGTCCGGGCCGCGTCATCAAACAATACAACGATATAAACAAGTACACGTTAGAGGGTAACAACTAAGCGATCAATGCCCACACGATACGTGTGCGTACTTGCCGTACAACACTCCTACGCATAGATTGGCTCTGATACCACTAAAGGGGATTGCCGAGGGTTTAACTCATCAATGCCCATTGTTATGGACTTGGGTTTTGGAGAAGGGGGGGGGCACTAGAGACATCTATCGGCTAGCAAACAAGCACACAGGGGACAAAGGATTTACCCAGGTTCAGGCCTCGTAGAGGTCCCTACTCCTGCTTGTCTGCTCGTGGAATTATCGAAGGAGTCGAAAGTTACAATGGTGCGCAGATGCAATCTGGTGAGGGTTGTGGAAACTAGGGTTGCGTGTGTCCTCCTCGCCGCCCCCTCCTAGCCTTTATATAGATAGGCTAGGTCTCGGGTAGCAGGTAGCGTCGGTTACAAGTTAGGGTTTTCCCCTTCAAACTTTCTATCTTTAGCTTCTTCTTGTTCTTCAAGCAATAGAGAGTCTGCAAGTCACTCGAGTCCTTTCATCCGGGCCTTGGCGACACCGTGGGCCTGTACGTATTTGGACCGTATATACCAAGCTCGAGTACCTATAGGGTATACCCATGTCAGTAGCCCCCGAGTGTCCAGTGGAATCGCAAATTCGACTAGGGACTTTTGAAGTCTTCGAGTGCTTGATTGAGTACATTTCGACTGCTTTTATTTGTGCCATAGGGATTGTTGCTATACGTGCCTGATATAACCGAAGTGCCGGTATCAGTTAACCACCTTAGGGTGAAACAACGCAATCTACTCGAACTCGAGTCCCTGGACTCGAATCCGGAAAAGTGCTGGCGTAATTCGACTCAGTCTGCGGAGGTCTTACATGAGTCGAATTCCAGTTATACTGGTGTGAGCAGTCGACGCGTCCGTCAAGGCATGTTCATCGTGCCTGTAGGCACAAATATATTTCTGGTAGTGCGCAGCTAAATGCGTTGCCAGGCCTTATTCAGGTCTTACCTTCACGCTGTAAGCGCGGCATCCGAATTTTATCATCGCGGAGACGATTCGGGCGACCCAGGAGACGTGATCTCTTTGTAGGGAAAAATTATGAGGTGGTGTCGCCATGAGCTGCGAGTGCGGACGTTATCAACACACAGTTTTCTGTGCAAATAATCATAGGGTGCGCGACCAGCGCTCCCTATGGGAGTAGCCCCCGAGTGCTTGGTTGAGTCGAAGACTCAAGCAGGGACTAAATAACGTTTGCGACTGCCGTCGTCTTTTGGTTGCTTGTTTCAGTCAAAATTTTCCAGCGCTCCCTATGGGAGTAACCCATATCCATAGTCGAATTGTATATTCGAATGTTTTGGGTTTGCTTTTGATTGTCCTTGTTCCTGCAAAAAGAAAAGAAAATCATAGGGTGCGCGGCCAGCGCTCCCTATGGGATTAGCCCCCGAGTGCTTGGTGGAGTCGAAGACTCCAGCAAGGACTAAAGTAGTCAAATTTTTCCACTGCGTAGCTTTGATGACGTCAGTGATGACGCTTGTATGACCTTAGTTGCCCGCGTGAGCGAGTTTGACGGGACATGACGAGCGGTGGGTCCCACTTCCTGACTTTGATTTGACTGGGCGTGCGTAATCTTTATTTTAACTGCGCCTCCTCGATTTCCGCGTGTAATGGGAGTAGTGGAGGGACGGTTCACGCTTCCCCTTCTCCAGGTGTCCAACACGATGTGTGCCACGCGTCCAGTAGGGTTTTTTTGAGACGTTGGATTTCATCTTCTAGGGGTTAAGTAGCGATGCTACGGCGGTAATTTCCCATCTGCGCTCTTTCTTCCTTGGTGCCATCGCCATTTCTGCTGCTCTTTTGCTTTTTCTTGCGCTCGTTTCCTCCACAACGCTGGACCACCTCCGCTCGTTTCCGAGCTACTTTCTGCGCTCGCATCGCCGCCGTTCAATGGGGAAGAAGAAAGGAGGCATTGTTGCTGATTCCGCGGCCACCGTCGCCGCGGCGAAGAAGAAGGGTGGCTCCGCTGCTGCGAGCACCAGCACTACCGCCGGTGGGAAGAAGAAGGTCACGGGCACCCGCGTGACAAATGGTGCATGGCGCCCTTCCATCATCAAGGCGTCGGATCTCCGTCTTCTTCGCCAAGACGGCGTTATCTCCGCAGCAGTCGCTGGTGCGCGCGTCCCTAGCGGTGAGACCATTCCTGCTCCTCCCGCTGGTTTTCGAGTGATGTTTCTTGCATTCGTCATTCGCGGTCTTTCCTTGCCTCTCCACCCCTTTCTTAGGGGTCTTCTTTGTTTCTACGGGCTCCAGCTCCATCAGTTGTCCCCAAATTCGATCCTCCACATCACCTGCTTCATCACTCTTTGTGAGTGCTGGCTCGGAATCGAGCCACACTTTGGTCTTTTCAAGCTGTCGGGGGGATGATCCCTAGATACCCAAACCGGACAAGAAGCCAGGCAGTCGGATCGCGTCCGGCTGACCAGATGCAGCCGGACAGGGTAAAACAGGTCGGTTATCCCCCGGTAGCCGGATCAGCAAGAGGCAGCCGGACACGGCGACGTAGTCGGACCCAATCAGTGGGACAGGACGACGTGCGTATCAGTGCACGATGTGCCCTGTACGATGACAAGACTGGCAACCACCCGGCCATACCGAAGACTTTGCGAGGATGACGCAGGAACAGTGGCCTGTGCTGACGACGGGCTCGCACGGCGTCCACTGTGCCTACGACAGCCATACCGCTCGTACTCCGATAAGACATGCCATACTGGATACTTTAGATGACTAGCCGGCTGGGACCCGCCTGTGGGGCCTGCCAGTCGGACTAGCCAGTGAGACCTTTGACTCTCTGCCTATATAAGGAGAGGCAAGGCCTCAGTAGAAAGGGTTGGTGATACAGCATTTAAGACAGTAGCTAGCACATACAGCTCGAGGAGCACTTGTAGTTCGTGTATTCCACATAGTCAGATTCGGAGGAGTAGGGGCTTTACCTCACCACGAGGGCCCCGAACCTGGGTACTTCCTGCGTCCATCTACGCTCGCTTGTATCCAATCCCGCCTACGGACGCCGTCGATAGCTTTCCTGCTAGTCCCCACACCTCTATCTAACCTCCTCAGGTACTGCCGTTCCCAATACAACGATAGTTGGCGCCCACCGTGGGGCGAGATGGCTTCGACCGGAGTCACGTTCCGCACGGGACCCCGCACTTCAGCCGGTGAGCGCGTGGCCTCCGGGCTGGTGCTCACGCTTGGCAAGTTCGACTGCGTCATCAACAACACCTCCTGCTTCGCCGGAACCTCCTTCCCGGCGAACGGCACCATCCTGCTATTCGGTGATCTCCCCGTCTACGTCACCACCGTCCCGGAGCATTTCCCTAGGGAAATCATCTCTGTCGCGGAGTTGCCGCGCTCAGGCGGCAGCGCCTCCGCCGCATCCCGTGGCGTGGAGGTCATGATGGCCGGTTCCAGCCCCCATCCCCGCCAGCCGCGGGAGCGAGGCGCGGACGAGGTCGGAACTTCCACTCCCCCGTAGCCGCGGAACCCGATGGAAGATGCCATTGATTGGCTCCTGATGCTGGTTAACCTCGGGGATAACCCAGAGGAAGCGGAGGCCAACTTCAGCATGGAGAGACAGATCCTCCTCCATGAGGCCATGGAGCTGGCGGCAGCCCGCAAGCAACTCGAGATCACCCGGCGCGAGTACGACCGCGCGCATGGCCTTACGTCGGCTACCGCGGAGCCAAGCCGCCGTGGCCAGGTACGGCGTCGGGGCGGCGAGCTGGGCGGTAGGATGGAAAAGGACGGGGAACCGGATCCCGCGCCTGCCCTCACACGGACCACCTACAGCACGCCCATCAAGAACCTACACGCGGCCCGAGCCGCGGCAGAGGAACTACCCAGCCTGGAGGGCGAGGAGCGGGCCCGCTAGCACGCTCGCGTGCCGGAGCTCCTCCGCGTCACGGACGAGCAGGCCGGTGCCAACCGGCAGATGCAGGAAGACCTTAGCTACTCTAGGGGGAGTAGGCCACCTGCCTACAGCAAGGGCGCGCCGTGCGACACCCAGCAGGCATCCTTCCCTTAGCCGCCCAAAGCCCGCAGCAGGCGTCGCAGCTCCGGCAACAGGGGCCAGCCGTGCCAGGAGCAGACGGTGAACAGCAACCCACCACCTCCCCCTCCGCCAGCCGGAGCGCCCAAACCAGCCAGTTCCCGTTTATCGGGCCGGGTGGGAGCGCCCAACCCGTATTGTCCGGATGCCCGCGACCGCATCGAGCTCCTCGCTCAAGCGCGCGTCACGGCCCGGTTTGTTTCGGACCCCGCATCTGGAACGAGCCATTTCCGGATAAATTCTCCCTGCCTAGGGACACCCCCAAGTACGGCAGCAGCATGAAGCCAGAAGACTGGTTGACCGACTACGCTACGGCAGTCGGCATCGCCCACGGGAACAAGCGCACAGCCGTGCTCTACGTCCCCCTCATGCTAACCGGGTCGGCAAGGACATGGCTCAATAGCCTTGCGCCCAACAGCATCAACGCCTGTCCTGACTTCGAGAATGTGTTCGTCCGCAACTTCAACGGCACGTACAAACGTCCAGGGAGCCCGCGCGACCTGGCCTTGTGCGTCCAAGGTGACCGAAAGACTGACCGCGAGTACCTCGCCAAGTGGACGGAGCTGCACAATACTTGCGAGGGCATCCTGGAGAGCCAAGCCATCAGTTTCTTCATCAAGGGTTGCCGAGAGGGCACCATGCTTCGCCACCGGCTACTGTGTGACGAGCCGAAAACCATGGCGGAGCTCATGACGGTTGCGGACCAGTACGCCACGGCGGATGCCGCCATGAAGAAGCCCCTCCGAGTAAACGCGGACGGGCGTCCGACTCCCACGAAGCCGCCTCGCGACCGACCCAGCAATCTGGCTCCAAAAGCCGGATCCTCCAGGCGCGGACCGCCAGGCCGGACAACAGAAGCCTCGCTACCATGCGCGGCAGGTCAATGCTGTGGAGGGCGCACCCGACGCACCGTCTAATGAGGCGAGAAAGCAGAAGCCACGGCTCACCTTCGACCAGATGTTTGACGGCCCGTGCAAGTGGCATAGCGGTCCCTTCAAGCCGGCTACGCACACCACCCGGAATTGCAGCTGGACCCGCCAGCTAAAGGACCAGGGCAGCCAGCCTCGTCCCCCGCCTCCCCCAGCGGGTGGACCTCCACCACCAGCTAGGGGAGCTGGCAATGATGGTAACGACGGCAACAACAACAACGGCTACCCCCAGCTGCACGCCGCCTACCACATCTTCGAGGCGGAGCAGGACGACAAGCACAGCCACAGGCGACGCTCCAAGGAGGTCAATGCCATCGTCTCTCCGGTCCCCCAATACCTGAACTGGTCGGAAACCCCCATCACCTGGAGCCGGGCAGATCAGCCTGAGCATCTGCCGACTCCCGGGGGCTACGCCATGGTGCTCGACCCCCTCATCGTCTCCAACGCGTGCACCTGCCGATTCTCGCGCGTCCTCATCGACGGAGGCAGCAGCCTCAACCTCCTCTATCATTCCTCGCTGGAGAAGCCGGGCATTCGCGAAAGCGACCTGCGCCCGACTACCACGACGTTCCACGGCGTACTGCCGGGGCCAGCCTGTGCCTCGCTCGGGAAAATCTAGCTGGACGTCATCTTCGGGACCGAGGAGAACTTCCGCCGCGAACCAATCTGGTTCAAGGTGGTAAATATGACGAGCTCCTACCACGCTCTCCTTGGGCGCCCCGCCCTCGCCAAGTTCATGGCCATCCCCCACTACGCCTACCTCAAGACGAAGATGCTGGGACCCCACGGCGTGATCACCGTCGCCGGCTGCTTCAGGTGGTCGATGGACTGCGCCTCAGCCGGTTCCAAACTGGCAGAGGCCCTCATCATAGCCGAAGAAAAGCGCGTGATCATGCGCAATGTGGCCATGGCCCAGCGGGACATTCCGGCTAGCAGCAAACCGGCTGGACAAGGAGCTTTCTAGCCGGCAAAGGAGACGAAGAGGATCCTGCTCGACCCCTCCGACCCGACTAAGTTCGTCACCATTGGTGCCGGCTTGGACAGCAAATAGGAAGGCGCGCTCGTCGACTTCCTCCGTGAGAATCGGGACATCTTCGCATGGTCCCCCAAACACATGACGGGTGTGCCAAGGGAGTTCGCCGAGCACTCACTTCATGTGCGACCGGATGCCAAGCCGGTCAAGCAACCTCTGCGCCGGTTCGCGGAGGAGAAGAGAAAGATAATCGGTGACGAGATCACCCGGCTCCTTGCAGCCGGGTTCATCATGGAAGTGTACCACCCGGACTGGTTGGCGAACCCAGTCCTGGTGCTGAAGAAGAACAAGACCTGGCGCATGTGTATCGACTACACCAGCCTGAACAAGGCGTGCTCGAAAGACCCCTTCGCCTTGCCCTGTATCGATCAAGTCATCGATTCCACGGACAGCTGTGATTTGTTGTCTTTTCTAGATTGTTATTCCGGGTACAATCAGATCCGGCTAAACCCGGCTGATCAGATTAAGACATCATTTATCACCCCCTATGGGGCTTTCTGCTATGTAACCATGCCTTTCGGCCTAAAGAACGCAGGCGCCACCTATCAGCGATGTATGCAGAAATGCTTGCACTCGCAGATAGGCTGAAACATGGACGCTTACGTGGATGATGTGGTCATCAAGACCAAGGAGAAGTGCACCCTCCTCGAGGATCTGGTAGAAACATTCGGCAACCTCCGCCAGTACCGGATGAAGCTGAACCTAGAAAAGTGCGTCTTCGGGGTGCCGTCCGACCAGCTCCTCGGTTTCCTCGTATCACAACGAGGTATCAAGGCAAACCTGGAGAAGATCGCGGACATCGAGAGGTTGCAGCCACCCAGGAACCTGCTTGGGGTCCAGAAGTTCACCGGATGCCTGGCTTCCCTCAGTCGCTTCGTCAGCCGGCTGGGGGAGAAGGCACTCCCGTTGTACCAGCTGATGAAGAAGACGGACAAGTTCTCCTGGACTTTGCAAGCCGACACCGCGTTTCACGACCTCAAGCGCATGCTATCCACAGCACCGGTTCTAGCCACACCGGCTAGCAGGGAGCCGATGTTGCTCTATATAGCAGCCATCAGCCGGGTCGTCAGCGTCGTCCTGGTGGTGGAGCGCCCCGAGGAAGGCAAGGCTCAGCCGGTTCAGAGACCCGTCTACTACCTCAGCGAGGTTCTCTCCCTCTCCAAGCAGAACTACCCCCACTACCAGAAGATGTGCTATGGCGTGTACCTGGCATGCAAGAAGCTCAAGCACTACGTCCAGGAGCACCCGATTAAGGTCGTGTGCACTTCACCCTATTCGGAAATCATCGGCAACAAGGACGCCACTGGCCGAGTTGCCAAGTGGGCCATCGAGCTCGCCGCCTACTCCATCCAGTACGAGCCCCGGCTCACGATCAAGTCGCAGGCGTTGGCGGACTTCCTCGCCGACTGGGCCGAGACCCAGTACCTCCCACCGGTTCCGGATTCGGACCACTAGCGGATGCACTTCGACGGGTCGAAGATGATCGGGGGTTTGGGAGCCGGCATCATGCTCACTTCGCCCAAAGGAGACCGGTTGGAGTACGTGCTGCAGATCCACTTCAAGGCCTCCAACAACGTAGCCGAATACGAGGCACTGGCGCACGGGCTCCGGCTGGCCAAGGAGATCGGTGTTAACCGGATCCTGTGCTTCGGTGATTCGGACTTGGTGGTGCAGCAGGCGTCCGGGGAATGGGACGCCAGAGATGCAAACATGGCTCTCTACCGATTCCACATCCAGAAGCTCAACGCCTCCTTCGATGGGTGCGAATTTCACCACATCCCCCGCATCAACAACGAGGTAGCCGATGGGCTCTCCAAGATCGGATCCACCAGGCAGGCTATCCCACCAGGGGTCTCCTTGGAGCACCTGCGCAAGCCATCCATCAACCCATCACCAGAATCAGACTCCATCGTATGGGCAGGAAGTGTTCCGGCTGACGGAACGGCCGAAGCAGAGCCGGCAGAACCGCCGAAGAAAAAGATTCGAAGCACCAATTCCAGCCAGGCAATGCCTTCCGGCTCGCAAGACCCGGGGGCTTCCGGCTCAACTAGTGGCTCGGGGGCTGCCGTCCCGGGTACGCCACCCGAACGACCCCCCCGACATCCGTCAGCCGGAGGACAGGAGCGTCCTCATCATCCGGGAAGTGCCATCCTGGGCACAACCCTTCATGAGCTACATCGCCAATGGAGAACTCCCGGACGACGAGGTGGGGGCTAGGAAAATCCAGCGTCGCGCGCACACGTACACCATCATAAACGGCGAGCTATACAAGCGCAGCGTATCCGGCATCTTCCAAAGATGTGTCGATGTGGACACGGGCTACCGGCTACTCAAGGATATCCACCAGGCCGAGTGCGGGCACCACGCTTCGTCAAGGGCGATAGTCGCCAAGGCATTCCGCCATGGTTTCTATTGGCCCACCGCCCTCGAGGACGCTGAGCAGCTGGTCCGCGCATGCAATGGGTGCCAACGCTTCGGGCAGCTCAGGCACATGCCAACTTTGGTACTCAAGACCATACCGATCACCTGGCCCTTCGCGGTTTGGGGCCTCGACATGGTCGGTCCTTTCAAGCGAGCACGCGCGGGGATGACCCACCTGCTGGTGGCGGTGGACAAGTTCACGAAGTGCTTCGAGGCCAAGCCTATCTGGAAGCTGGACGGGGCGACAATTGTTACATTCTTCACCGACGTCATCAACCGCTTCGGCTACCCCAACAGCATCATCACCGACAATGGCACGAACTTCGCCAAGGGGGCCTTCGCCGGTTTTGCAGCAACAAGGGCATCCGATTGGACCTCGCCTCCATCGTGCACCCGCAATCCAACGGGCAGGTCGAAAGAGCAAACGGCTTGGTGCTAGCCGGCATCAAGCCACGCCTCATCGAGCCGTTAGAGCGGTCACCCGGATGTTGGATCGAAGAACTTCCGGCTATGCTGTGGAGCCTCCGCACCATGCCGAATAGATCAACCGGCTACGCCCCGTTCTTCCTGGTCTACGGATCGGAAGACGTCCTCTCCGCCGACATCGAGTTCGACTCCCCGCGCAAGCTCCTATACGATGAAAAAGCCAACCAGGAGGCGCGGGAGGACGGAGTAGACCTCCTGGAGGAGGCCCGCGAGCTGGCCTTGTCCAGATCAGCCATGTACCAGCAGCGACTACGTCGCTACCATTCAAGCCCGATCCGCCTAGTCGCATTCTGCGAGGGCGACCTGGTTCTCTGGCTGGTGCAAGACACGAAGGGCATGCACAAGTTATCGCCACCCTGGGAGGGCCCCTTCATCATTAGACGGGCACTGCCCAGCGACTCCTACTACCTCATCGACGCGCAGCAGCCACGTAAGAACAAGATGGACAAATCAGACGAGGAGACCGAGCGTCCCTGGAACGCGGCCCTGCTGCACCCATTTTACACCTAGTCACCAGGCAGTGTATGTATCCCGAAAACCCTATGAATGAAAATGCGGATCCCCACGAGAATCTCGGGGGCTCCTTACTAGAAATGTGTATGCACCTGTTTTCCGGTTCAAATTTCCAGGCTCCGGCAACCCCTACCCGGGGGCTCGCCGGCTGGCCCGGCCTGCTAAGTCAACAAGCCGGCTGAGTAGTGTGTGATGATGTCAGAGGCCCACTCTTCGTCTCAGCTACAGACCACAACCCGGCTATCCGGCTAGCAAGAGCAAAAGCCCGAGGCATCCCACACGAAAAACGGGGAGGAGACGCAACAGATCGGGTGTCCCAGCCCTGCAACTAGCTCGAACCAGTCCAGCTGCTAAGCCGTCAATACCGTGCGTAATCTGCTGTCAGCTCCCTTCGATTCTGGCTGCAGACCGCAACCCGGCTGCCTGGCAAGGACGCAGTGAAAATAGCAGAGCGCATGGGAAAGCGACTAAGTGTCTCGAAAGGGACAAGCCAGTTTTTGAAAAAACAAGCCGTTTTCCGGCTACAATTTGGCAGACTAACCTACTAACATATGTGGACATGTGTGTATGCGCATGTACATTTTTGTCGGACTACCCGAGTCGGAATTCAGGAGAAGGAAAGAAGATTCGAAGTCCTTGCTTTCATCAAGAGCTCCGAATCTCGGGGGCTACACCCACTAGGTGCGCTCGCGTGCCCCCAGTGGAATCTTGTAGTTCCCGACCGGCTAAAGGCGTTTAGCCGGCCGTTCAGAGCCCAGGTGAGGGCAAGGGCTGGAGCAAGAGAAGACAAGGAAGATTCGAAGCACCTGGCTACGCCAGCTACTCTGAATCTCGGGGGCTACACCTAGTGGGTGCGCTCGCACGCCCCCACTGGAATGTTAATTCCCCCGGCTGAAGGCGTTCAGCCGACGAAAGCAGCCGACTAGGACGAGGCTAGTCGGATAAAGTTAGAAAACTTGGAAGAAATGAGGAAGATTCGAAGCACCTGGCTACGCCAGCTACTCCGAATCTCGGGGGCTACACTTAGTGGGTGCGCTAGCGCGCCCCCACTAGAGGTTAGCCGGGCAGAGCAAGCCGGCAAAATATCAAAAGGAAACTCAACGCACAAGTTAAAGGAAGACTCAAGAATTTCAACGTTAGCAAACAAAAGGGAGACGAAGCTCCCATAAGTTACCCGGCGTCACAGATAGCCGGTACAGACAGACAAGGTTCATGAATATCTAAGACAAGACAAATACACCCGGCATCCCGGGGCAATAACTAGACGGCAGGACCCTTGCCGTGAGGGAGATCTTGGCCGACAGAAGCTTCGGGCGGCTGAGGAGGCACGGAGCTTGATCCGGTTCCAGCACCTGCGGGCGGCGGCATCGGGCCCTCCACGTCAGGAGTGCCGACGGACTCCGAGTCGGTGAGCACCTCGTCGGGATCCACGTAGTCGGCAATCTTGATGGCGGATCCGTGGAGCTCCGGATGGGCTTGGCGAATGGCGGCAAGATCGGCTCCGGCACGGAAGCCACCGTGGATCTTCTCGATGCGGGTGTCCTTGTACCAGGAGAGCATGAGGGCCAGAGCCATCTCCGCTCTGGCCCGCGCCGCCAAGTCCCGCAGCCGGTCCACCGTAGCCGGCACCTCCCCCACCTTCGCAGCCAGCGTCTCCGGAACCGGAGCCTCCGGCCACATGAAGGAGAAGACGTCCCGCGCCGCCTGACGAAGCTTGGCAGCTTCCTCACCAAGAAGGACGACGAGCTCCTGGGCCATCGGCTGCGCTCCCGGCTAGTTCTCCTGCAGCCAGTTGTAGGCCAGCAGGTCTATGCCGGGGTAAAAGGCTGTCAGAAAAGAGGAGTCAGATCTGGCTACCAGATCCGGAAAGAAAGAAAGATAGGAAAAGGAACTCACCCTTGGCAGTGTGGCTGACCTGCATCAGCTCCTTCACCAGCGCCTTCTCCTTGATTGCTAGTCGTTTGATCTCCTTCTCTTGGTCCTTGTTCTGGGCCTCGAGAAGGGTGAAGGCTTCGGCCCGGCTAGCGAGGCGTCGCGCTCCTTGATGGTGGCCTTTAGACCGTCTACCCTCGCGTGCCAATCCTTGTTCTGCAGCCGCAGAGTGGAATTGGACTTGCTCAACCGGTCGTTCGCTTTCTTCAAGCGATCGATCTCGCGCTGAGCGCACACAAGGATGGCTGCGGAAATTCTGGCTATCAGTACAAAAAAAATCCAAGAGAAGCGAGCTTACTCTGGGAAGTCCCGTTGGCGGCAGCAAGCTTCTGCTCCAGCGTCTGGTTCCCGCCGGCTCTGGCCTCTAGCAACCGGATCTCCTTCACCGCCAGCTCGAGCCTGGCGGCAAGGTCCGACAGCGAGGCGGCGGAGGAAGCATCGTCGTCCACGGTGTTGACGGCCAAGGACTCCTTCGCCGCGACCACCGACGTTCGCCACTCCTCCCCGGGCTCCTCGTCGGAGTTGTCATCGCCAACAACGACGAGCTCCTTGCCAGCAGCCCCCCGCGCGCCTGTGGAGGAGCCTTCCGGCTGGGAGGGCTCCGCTTCCGACTGGGGTCCTTCCGGCTGGGCGGAAGCGGTCGGCTCAGCTCGAGGGGGAGGCGAAGGCTGCGCCTCGGAAGAAGGAGGGGCACCGGTTGGCGCAGTCGGGGCACGGGGCGGTGACCCGGCCGGCGCTCGTGCCGGGCTCACGGCTCCGAAAGAGACCAGCGTGCTACAGAGAAGGAGGAGAAGGCAAAGGGAAAAATAAACCAAAGTCAGAAAAAGAAGAAAAAGGGCAAGCAGACAGAAGGCACCGAAAGAAAATGGGGGGGAAGAAGGAACGTACCCTGACACAACTGGGGGCGACCCCTTCTTCCGGCCAAGATGGCTGGGCGGCAAGGAGCCGGACCGGCTCCTCTTAGGAGCCGGCTCCTCCGTCGCAGGCCAGCGGAAGCCGAAACGGCTGGAGCCGCCCCTGCCTACCTCACCGTCCGTCGCGGAGCGCGTCGCCGGATCCCCGGTCGGCATGGCCTCCTCCTCCTCGTGCACCTCCACGTGCGGGTCGGCAGCTGGCTCGTCATTCTGACTGGAGAAGGCATCGCCGTCCCCGTCCGATTCCTCGCCGGACCGCCGAGCGCGCGGCTCGAGCAAGTCAGGCGTGAATACCTCAAGGGGAGCCTCGCCCTCCTCGCGAAGGATGCAGGCGAAGATCTGCTGAATACAAGAAATCAGTCAGACAGAACAAGGAAATAACACAGAAAGAGCAAATAAAGTTTCCGGCTATAAGAACTTACCCGGGGAGCGCGGTTCTCCCGGCTGTACGGCGCCAGACTGAACGTCCAATTCTCCGGCAGCCGCTCCATGCTGATCGTCCACAACCACTCCTTCAGGTTGTGGTAGCGGGTATCGCGGCGCGACAGTCGGGTCGGGTCCAGCCGGCCGGAGTAGTAGCACATCTTGTGCACCCGCTGCTGCATCGACATCATCCGTCGGGACATCCAGCTAAGAGTGATGTCCCAAGCGGTTAGCCGGCAGGTGACGAGGGAGCACATGCGCTGCAGCATCGCGTCCGTCTTCACCTTGTCGCCGTGGAACTTCAAGTCCCAGTTCTGGCGGCTGGACTCGACATCCTGGAAGGCCGGAAGATTTATCCGGTCGACATTGGTGACGTTCTTGACGTAGAAGTACGACTGCTGCCACTGCCGTACCGTGTCATGGAGCAAGAACTTGGCGCAGCCGGATTGGGAGCGGGAGTAGATGGAGGCGCCGCCGCAGGCGACTAGCGGCCCCTTCGTGTATTGCACTTGCGGCTGGACTCAGAAGAGCCGGCAGAAGAGCCTGAGATCCGGCTGGATCCCGAGATAGCTCTCGCAGAACGCCATGAAGTGCGCCAGCGTCCCGATGGCGTTGGCTCCGAGGTGGTGAAGACGGAGGTCGAAGAAGGCGAGAAAGGTCAGTAGGAAGGGGTTCACCGGAAGGGCGAACCCGTGCACTAGGTGTGAAAGGAAGACGACGTGCTCCCCCTTCGGCGGGTGCAGCGACACCTCTCCCGCCGGCGCCAACTGCACCGCCACCTCCTCCTCCGACGGGAGAACATGGGTGGTGCGGTACTTCGCGATCTGGTCTTCGGTGACGGAGGAGCCGCACCAAGCCCCGCGGTCAGCGGCCATTTCCGGCTGGTGGAGAGGAGCGGCAACGGAAGAGTGGCGGTGGCCCGTAGCGTGGACGACGGCGAGCGGGCGGCGCAGAAGGCAAGAGCACGGAAGCAGGAGCACGCGAGGGAGAAGGAGACTGCAGCGGGGGAGCGAAGGAAAGGAACCACCTCCCCCGCGGTGTCCCTTTAAAGGACCAGAAGGGCAACCGTCGACGGGGCCACGTGGCGCGCATCCAGGCAACCCACACCCCAACCACCGCCCCGGATCCGGTGTGCCGAAGCAGGACGCGCAGAAGATCCCGGAGCAGGAACCGAAGCGCCGGACAGCGGTTTCCCGAGGCGACGTGCGACGGGACGTTACGCTGCCCGCGGCAGAGCAATGATGGCGCATGCGCGCGTGGCCGGCGTCAGCAATGACGTCACGGGTAGCGCAACCGCCAAGCTCAGCCGGACAAAAATTCAAAAACAAGAAGGAGCACACGCACATTTCGCCTAAGGGCGGAATCCACACGCGCTCGGGGGCTAGTGTCGGGGGGGATGATCCCCAGATACCCAAACCGGACAAGAAACCAGGCAGTCGGATCGCGTCCGGCTGACCAGATGCAGCCGGACAGGGTAAAACATGCCGGTTATCCCCCGGTAGCCGGATCAGCAAGAGGCAGCCGAATACGGCGACGTAGCCGGACCCAATCAGTGGGACAGGACAACGTGCGTATCAGTGCACGGTACGCCCTGTACGATGACAAGACTGGCAACCACCCGGCCATACCGAAGACTTTGCGAGGATGACGCAGGAACAGTGGCCTGTGCTGACGACGGACTCGCACGGCGTCCACTATGCCTACGACAGCCATACCGCTCGTACTCCAATAAGACATGCCATACTAGATACTGTAGATGACTAGCCGGCTGGGACCCGCCTGTGGGGCCCGCCAGTCAGACTAGCTAGTGAGACCTTTGCCTCTCTGCCTATATAAGGAGAGGCAAGGCCTCGGTAGAAAGGGTTGGTGATACAGCATTTAAGACAGTAGCTAGCACATACAGCTCGAGGAGCACTTGTAGTTCGTGTATTCCACGTAGTCAGATCCGGCAGTAGGGGCTTTACCTCACCACGAGGGCCCCGAACCTGGGTACTTCCTGCATCCATCTATGCTCGCTTGTATCCAATCCCGCCTGCGGACGCCGTCGATAGCTTCCCTACTAGTCCCCACACCTCTATCTAACCTCCTCAGGTACTGCCATTCCCAATACAACGACACAAGCGCATATTTAAATTGAAGCGTCCGTCCGCATCTGGCTCTTTAGTTTATGACGTAGGTGGTTGCGGAATCCACGTCGACCCATCCGCCACCTACTTCGACATCAAGCTCACCAAGTCCGTCCAGGGATGGAGGGACAAATGGTTCTATGTCCGTGATCAGAAGTCCAAAGATGAGCACTTTGGACTCGCGCCCTTCGATCCCGCCACTCCCTGCAAGAAGATGCGTTCCTGGAAGAACGTAGTTATGCCTGGCGAACTCGCGGAGACAGACGTGTTATATCAACGCATCTGCGACCTCGAGAGTCGCATAGGCACATAAAAGGGAGGTTGCGCCCTTATCCGAACCTGGCTGCACCGTCGCGTCCAACCCCTTCAAGCCAGAGTTCATCCCATGTTTCAGTGGGCTGGCGCTGATGATGCCACTCGCGTGTCTGCCGATGGCATGTCCGCGAGTGAGGTGGATAAGAGGGTTCGACTGGTCACGAAGTACACTGGCAAGGATGTGCTTCCGAGTGAGCCAGTTGTTCCTCCTTTTGATGCTTCGAATCCTCCTCCTGAGGTACAGTTGTGCTACGCAATAGCTTATTTTCTCGATTGCTTTTCCCACAGACGGCGCCAATTGACGAGGGTTTAACTCATCAATGCCCATTGTTATGGACTTGGGTTTTGGAGAAGGAGGGAGCACTGGAGACATCTATCGGCTAGCAAACAAGCACACAGGGGACAAAGGATTTACCCAGGTTCAGGCCTCGTAGAGGTCCCTACTCCTGCTTGTCTGCTCGTGGAATTATCGAAGGAGTCGAAAGTTACAATGGTGCGCAGATGCAATCTGGCGAGGGTTGTGGAAACTAGGGTTGCGTGTGTCCTCCTCGCCGCCCCTCCTAGCCTTTATATAGATAGGCTAGGTCTCGGGTAGCAGGTCGAGTCGGTTACAAGTTAGGGTTTTCCCCTTCAAACTTTTTATCTTAGCTTCTTCTTGTTCTTCAAGCAATAGAGAGTCCACAAGTCACTCGAGTCCTTTCATCCGGGCCTTGGCGACATCGTGGGCCTATACGTATTTGGACCGTATATACCAAGCTCGAGTACCTGTAGGGTATACCCATGTCAGGGATCATAGCAGAAAACAAAAAATTTCCTATGATGGAACCCCAAAAGTGCCTAGGATCTATCTATGTAGTAATGCAGTAACGGCCGGAGCGTAGAGAATACATACCCTTGTAGACCGTACATGGTTAACGTTCCGAGGGGAACGTGGTTGATGTAATCGTACTCGTAGACGACCTCAAGGTCGCGAAGCTCCTCGTAGGTCACCCCTTGCTCCTTCTTCATCTCCATCGGGCAGCAGCTCTGGCTCACGACATTTAAGCGCCCCAAGTGTTGCGCCTCGTGTCATCGTACACATCTGGTGCACGATGAGACCTCCGGCTCCCTGATCCCGCCGGGAGTGCAGAAGTTGATATCCGGCAAGGAATCCCTGTAGCGCAATGGCGTGCTGCAGGTGTGCCTTGATCGCACAACCCAGACTTGGGGCCATGGTCACAAGGTATAGAGAGGGAGGGAGAAAGTCAACCAAAGGACTTCTCAAGTTGTGTGTTTAATCCTACCCATGGGCACCCCTTTAGATAGGCGGAGGGGGTGTGCCCTCCCTATTAGGTTAGCTATGTGGGACTAATAGTCAGAGGAAAAATACAGGAATTTTCGTCCTAGCCGATTGGGCCGAATCAACTCAGCCCAATAGAAAAAAATAGAAAATAGCAAATAAAAAGGAAAAAAGGGGCAGCCAGCCGGGTGAGCCAGCGAGCCGCACCGCGGCCCAGCAGCGAGCGGCGGCAGGTGGCGACTGGGTGGGCCGGTGCTGCCCCCCGTGGCCCAGCTCGCCAGCGACCTATGCAGCAGCCAGCGCCTGGGTGGGCCGCCTGCCCCACCGGCCCGGCAGGCCGGCCGGCTCCCCCGCGAGCCCCACATGGGTCGGGGTCGAGCCAGGCCGGTCCTCACGGCTGGTAGCTAGTGCCCGCCCCTGTGCGGCGCGGAGTATCTGCGGCCCACATGCGGTCTGGCAGTGGCGGTTGCTACATGATGCTGCCCTCGTGCGGCGGCAACTTATCTGCCGCCCACGTGGGTTGTTCCTTTTTCTCATTTTCTGTAGATTTACTCTTAGGCCTTTTCCCTCCGATATTTGGCCTAATATAAAAGTTGTCTTTATAAATCTTAATCTTAATATTATTTAGAATATATAAATTCACAATTAATATGTAATAAATATATATTCAAATTCCCATTTAACCGAAAACACTTTTCCGGGTCTTTTCCTTTATTCTTTCTCCGAACAACTTCGGATTTCTCCACGGAACATTTCCGACTTTCTCTTTCTCTACTGTGATTCCGTCTTACAAATGATCGATCTCATCATATCCTTAAGTGTATCCTCTCACGGCTCGGGAATGCTCTAGACATGATCTATATCAATGATCAACAGAGGGGCCAGGGATGTCACCATGTGACCCCTATGCATTCCTGATGACAATTTCATTTGAACCACTAAATGTAGCATCCTCTTCCTTTTGTTTCTCGATACAACTTGTCCGAGATCCGATCATTGGTATCCCATACCTTATTCAATCTCGTTCACAACAAGTTCTGTTTTCTTGTTGTCGTGATATTACACCCCCGTGACCGAGTCACATGTTACAACATTTATGGATGCAATCTCACCAAGCCGGCCGTATGTATGTTTACCCGTCATATGGGCGACAAATCCCGGTCTTGCAGTCACATGTCATGTACTATTCCTTCGGAATACCCAACGTACACCTTTATAACCACTTTATTACCAAGTGGCGCTTGATGCAGTCTAAGCAACCTCGGGAAACATTGAGTAATATGAGCTCACGGTCTAAGGAGAAGGAGTCTAGGTATAGATGTTGCAACAATGAACTATATGACTTGATCGTGTTGCAATCCTTCGAGAAATGTCCAATCACATCATTCTCCAATGATATGATCCCGTTGTCAGTCGGCATAAATGCCCATAATCTTGAAACCTAGATCATCTTCATGACCAACGAACTAGTATAAATAGAGGCTACTAGGGACTTGGTTGTTTCATATCACACGTGTACCAATGTTTCTACTTGGCACAGTTATAGCACAATATGAAACTATTATAAACTAATTGAGATATGACAATAAAAACCTATTTATTATTTGCCTCTAGGGCATATCTCCTTCAGCTATAACCAATTTCCTCTCTTTTATAAGAGCTACAGGCTGAAGGTGGAAGAAGCAAAGGGATTCAGTACTCAGCAGAGAGTAGATAGTGATATTTTTAGAAGCTTTATATTTATTTGGCTGATTTGAACTATGCAATTGTTGTAATATACTAAATTGTACATTTGTAGCAGTTTTATATTCTAGGGGGTGACGTGCACTATGTCCAGAATGTAATATATATTTCATTTTTTGTTATCATTCGTGGAAAAATGATATTTGGGATGTGCTTAGAAAATATTGGTTATTTAATGCATATGTGTCTGAAATAAATCAAATGCTAGATGGGCTCAAAAAAGGCTATGGCTTACCCAATGTTGGACTAGAGAAATGCACAATTTCAAAAAAAATGGTTGAAAATAGGAAATAAATGGACCGTAAAAACGCTAAGGCCTGAAATAGAAAAGGCCAAAAATGTTGGGCTTGACCCAAGTAATCAACGGCATTGATAGAAAATTTGATGGATCAAAATATTGGGCTTGGTCCATACAAACGATAGAAATGGACCGAGCTAATTGTGCGCCACGTCGGACTGGCCACGTATGATTTGACGTGGCTAGGCCTCATCGCCTGTGACAATATTGAATCGTCATAATGGTTATGACGATCCAATATTGTCATAGATGCTTATGATGATTTTACAAAAACCGTCATTATAGTTCATTTGTGACGCCATACTTTCGACGATCTCAAAATCGTCATAAATGGACTATTGCGACGACTCTGTGGCGAAAATGGAGGGTCATATATAGCCAGATTCCTTATAGTGGAGCCGGAGGTCGTCGTCGTATACCGTATGTGTATGAAACCACGAGGAGCTTCACTTGAGGCACCTTGGATGTCGTAAGCCGGAGCTGCTACATGATGAAGAAGGAGCAAGGGGTAACCTGCGAGGAGCTTCGCGACCTTGAGGCTGGCTACGGGTTCGACTACTTCAACCACGTTCCCCTCGGAACGTTAACCGCATATTGTCTACAAGGGTATGTATTCTATACGTTTGGCCATTACCACATTACTACATAGATAGATCTTGGTAGTATTAGGCGGTTCCAATGTAGGAATTTTTTTGTTTTCTGCTGCAGAACCCTTCAATTATAACTATACAAGCTAGGTAAAGTAAACACAAAATGACCAAGCTGGAAACAAACAAAACTTGGATAACAAAAGCAAAGATCACAACAATCATGGAAAAAAGATCATACCTCAAGTTTGCCATACACTTTTCCATCCTTTCCATCTTCCTTTAAGTCGGCTTCCAAACCTTGTCAATCCACTCATTTGTCCAAGCTTCACATGCAAACTTCTCCCTTGGGATGTTGAATGAGAAACTATCAATGCACACATGGTCAAGGTAACCTAGTTGAAAAGGGGGAAACATGAAAAGAATAAGAAGATGTCAGAAGTAGATATGGGTTAGCAAATAAAACAAGCATTAAAAGTTATGAGACATGTAGAAAACACCATGAGAAAGCAAATAGAAAGCAGCATAATGCATACACACCATAAGATGCAGATGGTTGTCCTTATTAATTTTCCTACACATAAGTGCATCATGCAGCTTGTCAGCCACTAACTGGCAGAAGTTCATATTACGGGTTTCTTTGTACCTAGCCTACACAACATGAAAATTGCCATGGTAGTTACACATAAAGTGACACTAGAGGCAAACAATTCAAAATGATCCAACATAAAAATGACAAAGATGTAAAAAGCGAAAAGGGATATACCATCATAGGGTAAACCTTGTTGCTAACTTGGTACGACATCGTCGGAGCCAAGACATCATAGACAAGGTACATAAGATACATCATCTTGAACTTAGGCCCATGTGTCTTCATTTTAGATAGTTGTTTCCACATATATGTAACCTTGGGTTGGAGACCACCAAACTTAGGAAACAACCATTTAAACATCTCTTTCTCTGACTTCTGGTCTATGTCGTATAGTACAGGGATGGAGCCTCTCGGTACTCCCAGAGTGCAAAACACCAATGCCTCATCAAGCAAAATCCTACTGCGGTCTAGGATCACCAAAGTCTGACTACCGGAGTCGTACCAATGGCCAAGCCGGATACACAAATTGTTATCCAGATTGGGACATGAGATGTGATTCATGGACCTGAAACCCATCTTGACAATTTCATTCTTATGGCCATCAGTGAACTTCTCATATAGTAGGAGTAGCGAAGCAGGTGATGCTCGATTCCGCTTCTTATCCTATAAAAAATGGCAAAAATCAGAGATTGGCACCACAAAAATAGATGGATAGTGAAGGCACTAACAAAACGTTACCAGATAGGTTAAACATAAAAATGCCATGGTCTAAGAATATCAATTGCCATATGTTATACATAGAAATTAGTGCAAACAAATAAATGTTGGTTGTGTATGAAGTGAAAGGTGATGGATGATTCAACAATAAAAATGCCAAGAGGTACATATACAGAAATGCCACAATATGTCTTATATACACACACCATGATAGAAAGTGAAAATGATACAACAAAGGAGAAAGTTGCCAGCACTATTGAATATAAAAAGCCATAGTTGGTACACAGAAAAAGAGAGGACATAACAAAGTGTAAGTACGGAGATCATAACCCCTTCATCAGCATCGAGTGATCCAGCATGTGGTTTGCGCTTCTTCGGAGGCATTATCGACAACCTATACAATATGATAAGGGGAAAATGGATTAAATGGAGCAATTGTACTGTGAGGGAAATTCCCACCATAATATGATATAACAACCATGGGATGTAAAATTGCTAACCATAACATACTGTAGTAGCCATGGAATGAGTGAAAGAAAAATACACAGAAAACATAGAAAATGCCAAACATAATGTACTGAAGAAAAACAATGTTATGCATGTAATTTTACACAATACTAGGATGATGAACACTATGACATTATTCAGATGCATCTACCAAAGACATGTGGTCAACAACGCTAAAAATATACACAAGCATCACTCATGAGTCCATAAAAATAATAATTAGCCAAAAAATAAGCATGTCAACAACAAAAAGGCTAGCTAGATGGGGGATTACCTATAGAAATCACTGCCTGATGCATATACTTCAGACTACAACAATGTGTGCACTAAAAATGCCAATAGAGAATACAATGAACCACCACACCAAGGATACTACTTTTTGAGGAATGACGAAAATTTTGTAGGATGTACAACTGCAAAACCAACTAGACCTACAATTCATCACAACGGGTAAACAAATCATCTCAATAACATCTCCATTCAATGGAAACAGATCATGACCCACATAGTATCATCTATGACGATGAACAAGGGATCAGGAAAATAAACCCTAAACCCCGACTAAGTGGAGTTATAGAACCGCATGGTAGTTGGAAATCGGGAAGAATAGCTACCACAAGCGAAGCCAACGAACAACTCAATGATCCACCAATGGCACGCACATATTTTAACCAAAACAGAGACAGATTCTATAACCGCAAAATCCGAGCACAATCGTGTGAAATCTGGCCATGAGATCACCTAAAGGGGTTCGAATCACATGGCGCTAACGCTAGAACCACGAGATACTACAACATTTTCGGGGGATTAACCGATTTTTCTGTCGAATCCGTACAGATCAGTAAACGCGCGCAAGCAAAATGCGCAGTAGAAGGATGGGGAAAGCTAACGAATCTCCGCTACGGTGAACGGCGAAGCTCTTCATATACAAAATGGCGGCTGTAAATGCCTAGTTCACCCAAGATTAGATCTACGGTATCTCCATACCTTCGTTCGATCTCGTTACCGATGAACTTGTTTTCTCGTTCCCGTGTCGTTGCATTCCATGACACAGTCACACGCTTGCAAGCTTCGTTAATGCAACGACACCGAGATGGCCACATATGTATCTATCTGTTACATGGATTGGCAAATCCTGGTCTTGATATGTACTCCTCTACGCGCTCCTTTGGGAAACCTGAGTAGCACCTTTTCGATCACCCAGTCACGGTGTGATACTTGATAACCATCTAAGCTCCCTCCAGAATGGTGATTTGCATTATCTCATAGTCTAAGGACATGTTGTGAGGTTTCCTTAGTTTTATCATTAATGGTAAACTTTGTAACTAGATCTCATTAAGATACAACTGGTTGGGTTGTTTGTTTATCACAACATTCAACTAATGACGTGACCTCATTGTCAATTAGCATAAATGTCCATGATCTTGACACCCTAGATCATCCTCATGACCAATGAACTAGTTTGTTAGAGGTAACTAGAGACTTGGTTTGTTTACATACCACACGTGTATTAACGTTTCGTATTAATACAGTTATAGCATATTATGAAACTATTATGAACTAATTGAGATATGACAATAAAAACCTGTTTATTATTTGCCTCTAGGGCATATCTCCTTCACGAGTGTGTTTGGAGAAAAGAGAAAATTGATCGTGCGACAAGGTTTTTAGAGTTGAAACATGAACAGATTCTCTCTGTACCGCTATTGAGTTTCAGTGTGTGTATTGCTGAAACGGTTACTTTGGAATGCCGCACAATCGGTCAAGTGCTGCTGACTGTGTACTAGGAGTCTGTGGATATTTTTCTATCTTATTTTGTATTACTGGATCTTTCAAATGCTACTGAATTTGTAAAAAAGTTTTGTCGCTGCTGTTGGGATGCTTGCACTAGAGATTTTGCATGTGTATCATTGGAACCGTTGGATGTGTTTTGGACAGAGATGAGAGGGTACCAAGTGAAGTCATTGGATACCAGTCTAGTTTTGGCGCCCGCGGTCTGTATCCCTTGTTCTTTAGATATTTTTACACAAATATCTATCAAAAGAATTATCACTTTTTTCCTCCGGTAGTGAGGTCTATGTTCTGAATCCGGTCGAACCACAACACAATTTAAATTTTACTAAAGAGGAGATAAAATCTAGCCCATTAGGCCCCTCTTTAGCCTAGAACAATTTAATTCGGCCTTTTAGGGGTCAGGGGACTTGCTGACGATAACCCATTTAAATTTTTATCAAGGACCCCATGGAGAATAGTGCATGAAGTATAGCCCATTGAGTATAGTAGATGTAGAATATCCCAAAATCTTTAATTCGGTGTTTTTGGAATTGCCTTTTAAAACAATAAAATCCGTCTACCCATGTT